>OX639994.1:50572037-51772037 GCA_951828415.1 Anomoia purmunda
GTGGCATCAGCGTATCGTACAGTATCTGAAGCAGCGATTCTCGTAATCAGCGGAATTCTACCCATAGATCTGGCGGCTAAAAAACGTAAAATGAAGTGGGAACTCAAACAAGAAACGACCGCGCAAGCATCTGTGCATGAAATAGAAGAACACGTATTGGCATTATGGCAAGAACGATGGCACGCAGAAAAAAGGGGAAGGTGGACAGCAAGACTTATACCGAAAGTTCAAGAATGGGCAGACAGAAAATTTGGCGATGTAAATTACTAAATCACCCAACTCCTATCTGGCCATGGATACTTCCGGAAATACCTCCATCAGATGGGCAAGGCAAACGACCGGAGCTGCATATATGATTCCGAAGTAGACGATGCCGAACACACGTTCTTCAAATGCCAAAAATGGCGCAGGGAACGCGATCGGCTTGAGCGTCGCATAGGCAGAATCACTGCAGATAATTTAGTTCATAAGATGTTAAGTTGCCAAGAACTGTGGAATGATATCGCAGGATTTGCAGAAAGAATTTTAAGAGTCAAGAAAAAAGAACTTGATACGTATAATGAACTACAAGTGACGGTCCTGGACGCAGTAGAGTAGAAGAGTCAAATACGACCTCTGGGCCTCTACCCCGAAGTAATGCGAAAGCGGTTCCAGGGTAAGGGTAGCGAAGAGTCCAGAGAGAGGGGGGTTTTTAGTGGACACACCACATACGTAGTAGCGACGGCTGTTATAGATCCGAAGGGATTTTTCGCCCACCTCTCCCGCCAAAAAAACCAAAATTATTATTATTATTATTATTATTATTAGTATTATTATTATTATTATTATTATTATTACTATTATTATTATTATTATTATTATTATTATTATTATTATTAGTATTATTATTATTATTATTATTATTATTATTTATTATTATTATTATTATTATTATTATTATTATTATTATTATTATTATTATTATTATTATTATTATTATTATTATTATTATTATTATTATTATTATTATTATTATTATTATTATTATAATTATTATTATTATTATTATTATTATTATTATTATTATTATTATTATTATTATTATTATTATTATTATTATTATTATTATTATTATTATTATTATATTATTATTATTATTATTATTTTTATTAATATTATTGATGCCCACAGGCATCATTGTATGTCCAGGTAATAAATATGTAATTTTTATTTTCTTTATAAAAAACAGCAGTTTCAAGAAAAAATTTCAAAGCTGAAAGCATTGTTCTTTTTCGGTTTTGACTCGCACAGCTGTCGCAGTAAAGGCTTATCGAAGAACAGGTTCCTCTCTGGTCAACACGTGTCAATTATTGGAACAATACAGATGAAATTTCATTGCATCCTCCTTTTCCGTGAGTCTCTCCCGACAAAAAGCAATAACCATTTCTTGTACCATTTTCATAAACACTTTCGTTATAGTATGAGTATTTTCTTCAATAAAATAGATCGAAGCTAGCGTATAAAATCGATGAATTGGTTTTGCTTTGTGTCTGTTCCTCCAAAGATATTTTTTTACACTCTTCCTTATTCTTTATATGATTTCTTGTGAGGCTTAGCTTTCATTTTAATATTACCAACAGCACTCATTGTGTGTTTACTACTTCTGACGTTTCCTAGCATTTGTTGGGATATATTTAGTGTTTTAAGTAAAAATTGTTGACAAACTTCAATATTTTTGAAGTCGTAGTTTATGTTGTACTCATAACTAAATTGTCTTTTTGAACTTTCCGATCTTTTTCAGATTTACATTTAATACATGAGCGCAACCAATATTTTTATCTATTGCTGCAGCCTATCCCCAGAAATGCTCGTTTAATAACTTCCTGTCCTTTCAGTGAAATTGGAGCTGCAGTTTCTTCCGCAATTCTTATGGATACAGGGATTCGGTTTGACTGCGGTATTTCGCTTTTTCTTTTTTTCCAATCTCTTAGAAACAGTTTTAGGAGCTTTTTATCCTCTCTTTCCTACACACATTTCTTCTTCAATGTCTAGCTCGGAGTCGTTGCTGCTATACGGAACAAGACCACTTTTCGTTGGCAACTTAAAATAAAAAAAGTGATTACACTGAAATCACATTTAGGGAAAATCAGCCAAAAATAATTTGCATTTTTTATCTTATTCTACACATCACTAACATGTGTATTGCAAAACTCAATGAAATTTCTATACCTTTCTTTCACCAGATGCCATTTTAATAAATATTAGCAAGCAATTAACACAAAAAATGTAAACTTTTCAAACGCCGCACAAAAAAACTTAAGATTGAAAATTAAACTTAAACGACACCACGCAATCAAGTTAAGTTATTTTTGTTTTCACATTATGTTCGTAACGGTACATTTGTCAGCTGCGAAATTTTTACAGGGGATGACAATTAGGATTCTAAATCGATTTTCATCGAAAAACGAAAATTTTGTTGCTTGAGTTTTTTTCGCGGTTAGGGCTCGATATCATCCCATTCAACTCAACTCAAATCTGAAAATTTTAGAAAACAATTCGAATTCAATGCCGTTTGATCAAAGTAAACGAAAAATCAACCTGAAAGTTAGTTGCGGCTTAATTTGATAGATAGCCTATGCAAAATGGGGCATATTCATAAACAAAATTAAGTTGGTATGTACTTAAACTTAGTTGCAACTTTTGACATTGGAGCGTATTCATAGTCAAAATTAAATTGGGACTTAAAGTTAGTTAAAGTGTTTTCGGCAGATAACCCATTGAAAATTAGGTCAAAAACCTACAACTAATTTTCAGTATCAACTTAAATTTAAAAAAAATATATTATTTTCATTAATTAATTTTAAAAAAATTACAAAAAACTTTTTCTGTTGGACCTCCTATGATGTCGATGCTCAGGACAATCCCGTATTAAGTTCCACCAGTAGTCTGCCATCATGTGGTCGTCACATCGACCTTGGTATCTTTCTTCCATTATTTTTATGTCCTGGTGGAATCGTTCACCTTGTTCCTCACTGTAATCGCCTAGGTTGTCTAGGAATTTGTCCAAATGGCTATGTAAATAATGTAATTTAATGCTCATTTCAGCTCCTAGTTTGCGAAAATTGAGAAGCATATCAGCAACTAGTTTTGTATAGTTTGGTGATTTATGATTTCCCAAAAATTTGCTGTTCCTACCTCCATATTTTCTCTCACCGGCCAGTCCTTTCTAATCCAATGTTCATTTCTTGCACGACTGTCCCATAAACATATAAAACGTAAGTATTTAGTATACCCACTTTGTTGGCCCAATAAAAAATTCACCATCTTCCAGTCCACACATACTGACCACTTATGTTGTGCATACAAAATCTTAGCTAAAATAATTTTTACATTTTCGTATTCTTCTTTTAGTTTGGTACTATGACCGATTGGAACCGAAGCAAGTTTATTTCCATTGTGTAGCAACACACATTTCAGACTTCTTTTTGAGCTATCTATAAAAAGCCTCCAATGTTCGGGATTATATTCGGGAATGGCCATAGCACTCAAGAGTCCAGAAATATTGTGACAATAAACAAGATTGTCTTCTTTGGTGAAGTAAGGCAGAAGGTGTTGCTCTCTGTTCCTAAAGGCTGTAATAGCAACACCAGGTTGTAGACAAGGAGGTTGTATTAACTCACCCGACTTAACCGGCTGCCCTTGCTCTCTTGCAAAGGAAATAAAATATTTAAACCAATGAACTACTTGTTTTAATAATTTAGATAACAAAACTTACTGAGGAATAATTAAATTAATACAACTGGAACTGGGTCATATAATTTTTTTTCATTAATTTCTTAAGTTTCGTTTATTTCAACAACTAGAGCCAATCCAAAAAAAGTAAAAACACAGTTCGTAAGCCTGCTACTAATGTTAATAAAAACTGTTAACAAAATCATGACCGCAGGTTTTTTTTAAATTTTTGTTGCGCAGTGTAATCAATTTAAAAGGAGTATGCGTTTTTTATGTTCAACTAGAGCAACAAATATTTAATAAACTTGTGTTTTATTGAAATGATAGAAACGAAGTGCTCCGAGTTAAATATTATACACCCCATTGAGCAATTGCTTTAAATACAATTCAGGGCTATGATAATGCTGGGTCAGAAAAGTGAAACAAAATTAACGCAAATATATAAAATGGTGGCCATACTCAGAAAAGGTTTGGAAAATAAAGAAATGCACATGATATATGTATATGAAATAATATATGAAAATAACTAAACGCTTTCA
Source organism: Anomoia purmunda (assembly GCA_951828415.1). Classification (NCBI taxonomy): domain Eukaryota; kingdom Metazoa; phylum Arthropoda; class Insecta; order Diptera; family Tephritidae; genus Anomoia; species Anomoia purmunda. The sequence goes on from OX639994.1 coordinate 50,576,288, forward strand.
TTCCCCCACTTGTTATACGCAAATTAGCAAATGATGCGAATTCCCCTCTCTATACTTTAGCAACGAAAACTAACAGTGCTGCATTTGTAAAAAATACACCTCGTAGTAGCGGCGCTCTGAGCAATCCGATGGCCAATTTTATTTTGCAAGATATATTGGAAGAAACGAACTTTTATGATAAATATATGTGCCCAATACTTTATATAAATTAGGCTACGAGTTCTTAAGTAATAACATGTCCATTATATTATAATTTTTTGATCAATTTGTTTTGTAAAATTTTCTTATTTCAAAGAGCAACCATGCATGATGAGAACAGTGTAAACATACGTCTAATTTCAACCCTGAACGGCTCAACCCCATTCAAGGTTTCACATCAGTAGTGCGATTTACTAACTTTAAACGGTGCGACAATCTCAATTTTTGACGACAATATTTGCCGTTTGCACTAACGATTGTGCGATTCACTAACTTATTCTTAACAGCCGTCTCGTTGTATTTATTTAAAGTGATAAGGAGTGGCACCTCTGTCAAACTAAATGTCAGAATAAGCGAAAAGCACAAACGTATGCATGCTGCCAAATATAAATTTTAGCGTTTTTATTATATTTCGTTAAAGTTTTTCAAACTACAAACATTTATAATTATTTTTAAATATTGCAATGTTCCATTGTAGCAGAATTCCGGACTCTCCTCTGAGTGGTTTGGCTGAATAGTCACCAACTCGAATCGAAGGAATATCTGGAATCACCTACAAATATGCTAAGGTTTTCTTTTTTAAAATTCGCGCTGTGCTCCAGCGTATTTAGTCGATTTTTCTGTTATTCTGGAGCCTCTAATTTGGTTGCAAAGCTGAGAAATTGGGTATTCAGCCAAGTCTGGAGTTAGCCGATACAGCTTCTGAAATGCTATTGCGTTTAAATGAAAGGGATTGTCCACATCTCGGAGTAAACGCTTATACACTGTTGGAGCGCATACTTTTTCGTCACCTCGTAATACATCATATGCCAAATATTCAAACGACATTAATTAATGTTCCTTTTTTTAATTTCAAGAAAACAAATCACCGAATTTTAAATTTATCTTTTATTTAAGTTGAAAGCGCGAATTTGTCTTTTCTCGATTGAGTTAGCAACATTAAATTTGTTGTCGTTTAGTTTTCGGTAATCGACTAGCTAACGACAATAGCTGATTCGCCGAATGCGAAAATCGTTCAAAAATGGTTGCTGAATAGCAGCATCGTTAAAATTTTTCTTAAGATGAGTTAACCATGCGAATATCGATAAAATAAGTTAGTGAATCGCACTTCAGGTTCACTACTGGTTATACTGTGGTCGACAAGTGCTCGCGTAGAGGTGCCTTAATTAAACGGAAATTTATAACATTTAAATTTAAAGATAAAACTAACAGACATTAACCTGCATTCTGTAAATTAGGTTAAGAGTTTTATTTACTAATTGAAATAAAACATTATGTGAATGAGGCCATAGTCAGGCAAAATAAGTGTGTGAACAATTAAAAGAAAGTTGACGGTATGTATATATACATACATACATACATATGTGCTAGGTGCACGAGAAAACTAAATAAAGCAAGTGACTTAAATACGCATATGCACATATGTACATACATATGTATTTCGTTTCAGTAAACAATTGTATGTCGCTCCGTCAAAGAAGTTTCGTACATTATACAAAACAAGCTTATGTGCAAATATATAATTTTCCCTAAAAACTTGGCAGAGTCCAATAGAATTAAACAAAGGTTATATATGTACATATGTTAATACAATTTTACTTTCTATACTTAATTGTATGTATAATTGAAGATTTTTTTCTTGCACTGGGTTTCCCGGATGCATTGGTGCCATCGACTGTACGCACGTGAAGATAAAAAACCCCTCAATGGATGTTGAGTGCTGTTACATAAATAGAAAAGGGTATTTTTCTAAAAATGTACAGCTAATATGCGACTACGACCTCAATATATTGTCTGCCAATGCACGGTTTGGTGGAAGTACCCAGGATCCAACATATGGGAAAATTCTAAATGCAAGGAGTATTTGGAATCACAATTTATTGCTAATTCAAACTCCAATTGGCTCATTGGAGACTCTGGATATCCACTACAGCCATGGCTTATGACGCCATATCGAAATCCGGAATCAGTTAGGCAAGAAAATTACAACAAGGTCCATATTCAAGCCAGAAACTGCGTGGAAAGGCTTAATGGAGTTTTGAAAAAAGTCTTTGAGTGCTTGTCGCATGAGCGCGGGATTTTCTGTAAACAATATATATTTTTTAGTCTTACCTCACTCATTTCTGTTTTTGCGCCAAATATCACTAAATTTTTTGTGTGTGATATGATAACGAAAAAAATAACGAATATTATAACGAAAATAATTATCACCACACTTACAGAAACACCGCCACACTCAATACGTTATTTCGTTCGTTATAATGCATAACGAAAGTTACAGAAACGCACTACAGATAAGCGATATCAGTTGCGAAGAGTTAAAGACAATCCTTTCCTTAGTGCACCAAAGTCAGCTGTTATAGCTGAAAATTAGTAAGGAAAGAAATTTAATGCATCTACCATCAGAAATCTACTTAACGAGGCTGACCTAAATGGCCAGGCCCGACAAAAGCCGTTGATCAGCAAACGCAATCACACCATCCGATTAAAATTTGCAAAAGAACATGAAAATAAGGATTTTTCGTTCTGGAAAAATGTTATGTTTACTGATGAAAGTAAATTTAATGTTTTTGGCTCCGATGGAAACCCGTATGTTTAGAGGAAACCAAATGAGGAGGTGCAACTGCGCAATCGGAGACCAACTGTCAAACATGGTGTCGGCTTCTGGACCGGGATCTTTGCATTTTATTGAAGGAATAATGAATCAGAATTACTATCTTAACACTTTAAGAGAAAACTTACCAAAAAGTCTTGAAAAATTGGATCTCGGTGATGATTGGTATTTCTACCAAAACAATAATCCAAAGCATAAGTCCTACAAAGCGAGTTCTTAGTTGCTTTGTAATTGCCACCATGTTCTAGAAACGTCACTCCAAAGTCCAGATATAAATCCTATCGAAAATTTATGGGACTATCTTAAAAAAAAATTCGACAACATTCCGTTTCAAGCAAAAATAACTTGAAAACTATCTTATTACAAAAATGGGAAAAAATCGAAAAACTGGTTAAATCAATGCCTAACCGGCTCAAAATGGTTATTGAAAATAAAGGTATTCATACAAAATATTAGTTTTTAAAATATATTTCGATATTTCAAAAAACTTTTTGATTGTCCGAGTTTGGCTTGGGCATTGAATTTACTCTTACTTGACGTTTTACTAGAATATTTTATAATACTGAATTAATTTATATGTTTTGTTTTTATATTTTGGAAGTGCAATACATGAGTAATTGAAAAAATATTTTACCTTTTTTTAATTGCTTTGGTTCAAATATTTTTAGGAAGAAACATTTTTTCTACGGTGCCCGACTTTGGCTTGGATCCACTGTATGTACCAAATAAATTTCATAAGCTCAATGCACGTTTATTTATTTACTCACTTTTTCTATTTTTCACCATTTTTAATTAAAATAAATAGCAATTTTAATAATTGTTTTCTACTTGTGATTAACTTAATAAAATCCACCAGTAAAAATCCAGTAAAACTTGCAAGTTCAGCTGTCATTTTCGCTCTGCTAAATTCTTGATAGTTTTGGTGAACGCTATCCAGTAAAAATCCTGTAAAATTATTACAGGTTTTTTCTGCTCTTTACTGGATAGTGAATACGAAAACAGAACTAATATTAGAGAACGTAAATACGTATGTACAATGTACAAACATATATTTCGGGAGAAGTAGCATCCCGTTTCATTCCTGCTGTCGGTTCGCGATTTTGGGAAGAGGTCTACTTGTCATTCGACTCACCACTCAATAAGTTTTCATCTACAAGGGGCAAAATTTAACATCGGCTGAGCGAAAAATACAATTTTAGAGAAAATTAAAGTACATACGTTCTCTGTTATATGCTGCATTGTGTGGTTGCAGATGTTTTGTGTTAAAAGGAATTTTCCCAGTTCCTTTTTTAACTAATATTTAAACAAATAATAAAAATATATTTTCTTCTATACTTTCCATTTTAGTGTTTTATTTTATTTTAGTAATATTTTCCATATGTATGTATGTATAACATTCAATAATTATTTTAAGTAGTTTAACAAATTCTTCCAAAAACACTAAAGAAATTGCATTTATTTAAAAATGCATATTAAATCGAATTACATCCATGCAAAAGGGCATATCGTTAGCTACACATATAAATGTGCTAAGTGAACTTTTTCCAAAATTCAGATTTTGATGCAGTTTGATAGACAATTACCAAATACGTATTCTTAAAAAAAAAACGATTTTATTGCTTTTACTTGAAGTTGGCAGTGATATGCGGGTATATATAAAAATTAAAACTGTTAGGATAACAACATGGATTGGGACACAAATAACAATGCAGCACAGCCGCTTCAGCCGATCAAAGATTTATTTGGAATAAAATCAGACGATGGGCGATGGTGTTATTGGATTGGTGCCCTATTCATTCCATAGTGATAGTGACAATTCTTGCCAATTAAAAATAATAAGCGAAAGAAAAGAGTGCAGGTGAAAAATGACGCATGGTTTGAAGTTAAGAACAAAAAAAGAAGAGAATGCGGCAAAAGTTATTGGGGTAGACGAAAGGAAGGTTCTTCATGGAATTACAGGGAAAAGAAAGAACCACGAAATATGAAGCCAAGATGTAAGTGCGCACAGAGCAAAACAACTGTTTCCATGAAGTGCTCATTAATTACTGATGTACAAAGAAAAGAAATATTTTCAAATTTTTGGAAAATGGATTGGCACCAAAAAAAATTTATATTAACACTTTAGTGAACACAATACAGCCTAAACGACTCTACAATCGAACAAATCCTACTGAGTCCAGAAGATCGCGATCATTACAATATCACTTAAAATGCAATAATGAGACTGGGCGGGTGTGTAGAGCGCTTTTTATAAACACATTGAATATAGGTAGACAGTCTGTGCTGACTTGGGTGGAGAAGCCTTTGGTTGCAAACAAGGACTGTTCGAGTAACCTGCACAAAAAAAAATTTAATTTATTTTTTGACTGCCTTCCACTGATGGAATCGCACTACTGTCGATCTATTACACAGAAAAAATATATTTTACCAGAGTGGCGTTCGAAAAAAATGGTCTTCGATTTCTATGCTAATGATTGGTGCTCAACTAACAATGTTCAACCAGTTTCACAATCATTGTTTTATTCTGAATTTGAAAAGAGAAATATTGGCTTGTTCGTTTTTCTGTTGGAAGCCTATCAAATGAAGAATATACTCGTCACCAAGACAGAAAAAATGAAGCGAGACTGGAGAAAAATAAAGATAAATGTGAACAGCCATATGTCTTCACAGTCGTCCTTCAAGCAGTATTGATGGCCCCAAAGTCCCAAGTCAGCAGCTTATATTATAAAACGATATTACAAGTTCATAACTTGGTGTATTACAACCTTATTAACAATAAAGGGTAATGCTTTTTAAGGAACGAAGCTGAAGGGGGCGTTTCCGCTGAAGGATTTGCCAGCATATGGAGTTACTTCATTGGAAAAAAAATTCTTCCGACCATTAATGCCATTAATGCCGGAGAAGATCCCATTAAGCTTATTTTTTACAGTGATGGTTGTGGGTATCAAAATCGGAACTGTTTGATGAGTAACGCACTTCTTAACGTCGCCGTAAAGAACAAAATTTTCATAGAACAAAAAATTCTTGAGACAGGCCATACACAAATGGAGGCAGACAGCGTCCACTCTACGATAGAGCGTGCCATGAGAAACAGGAATGTTGATGTTCCTGCTGAGTACATTGAAATATGTAGATCTGCAAGACCCGAGCCATACGACGTTATGTATTTAGAACAACATAGCAAAATTGATTATTGTAAGAGCATTCGGCCAGGACGAGGAAAAGGCGATGCCAAAGTAACGGACATCCGCGCATTACAGTACACTCCAGATCGTGAAATTATTTTCAAATTAAGGTTTACGGATTCATGAACAATTTTATCCCAACGAATTGACAAAACGTAGTTCGTTTGAAATGGTGTGACTTACAGTAACTTTACCAAAAAAGAAAGCCAATAACTCGTAAGAAATACGAAGACTTACAAAGTTTAAAATTAATTTTACCTAAAGATCATCACCAGTTTTATGATGATTTACCGTATGAATAATATCTATTTTTAATTTTTTTTATTTAATATTGATGGCTAGCAGCAACGAAGTAAGACTGCACTTTTTTTGTAATAAAAATTGTTAAAACAATTAAAAATAGCATATTATAAGCATATACAAATAGTTTTTTTTTTAATTTTTTATCATGGGGGAATATCTAAGGAAAATATGCTATGTGCGTTAAAAAAAAAAATTAAGTAAAAAGCACTAACTTAAAAAAAGTTTGATAAAAAAAGAAAATCTGCAGTTTTTATTGTTGTTTTACTTTTAAGTTGGTAACACAGACTTTCAAAGAATAAACCTGCATTTAAATTTTAATAAAATAACAGTTTTTACAACAATTATTAAGTTTTTTGTCTCTCCTGTAAAATTCGAAAAAGTTCACATAGCTAACGATATACATATGTACATATGTATGTATGTAAATGTGTGTAGATATGTATGTACATAAATAAAATAGAAATAATTATGTATATATGCACATATGTTTGCTTATATGCCGAACTCTAAATACATATGTATATGCATGCATATGTATGTATGTAGTATGTGCGCAACCTTGACAAAACATCTTATCTCCAGGTATGACTTTAATTTTATCAAGCAATGTTCTGACGAAATTTATTGATTTAAAAAAAAAACTCGAACTGGTTTGTGATTGAGGTAGGTAGGAGAAAAAAGAGGAGTGTAATACAAATATTAATTCTAGATCGAATAGAGGGAGATCTGAAAGAAAATATGTACATATGTACATACATAAGATGCCGTTAAGTTATACTCCACAGAATTAAGTTTACAACTAAAATTCTGGTACTATATACTCTATCAGAATACAAATAGTACGGTTTATTTGCAATTTCGTGTTGAGAGCCTTTGGTATAGGCCATTGACCTTTCGTTGGTGCAGGAAGAAGCAGAAGTAGAATTTAGACGACATATTGGTATACATATGTACATACATCAACACGGCGGTTAGAATAATTAGTGCTTTAAATGACATTTATAGCAAGATTTCGGACAAAATACGATTATAATGATAATCAATCGTAATAGATTAATAATAAATGAGTTATAAAATATTGTACGGGTACAAACGTGCCGGACGGACCAAAATAAATACCTACATTCCGATCTGTAATTATGGGCATTTGGACCAAAACTACAAAAATCTTCAATTTATGCTTTTTAGAGTTTTGTCTTCGTCGCGAACAATGTGATTGATGAGGGGAGCATGTGTTTGTAGGAAGATGAAATGTTCGCGTTCATGAATACATTTAACAACAGCAACAATTAAATTTATCTTTTTTCTTTGGCTTTACAAATGAAACAACAATATAACGACCCTCTATTTAATTCTATTTTATTTAACAACAACAACATCATACTCCCACTACTCTATTTTAAATCAGCATACCGTTATTGAATATTTGCATTCTTACTTAGGTTTAAGATTTCTTAGAGTTAAGTAAATTTTGTATTAGTCAGTCTTAAGATCATTCTCAAAATAAAAGGAGCTAAAGCTACTTAGCACGTGTAATTTATTTAAATACATAACTCGTGCGTTTATGAATGAACTTGTTGTTGTTGTACTGCAGTTGCGCTGCGGTTGAAAATAGACACGCTGGCGGAGGGATGGAATAAATGCTGCGAATCCATAACAATAAATACATATGCATGTACATATGTAAGTATGTATATATGTATGTACATTAGAGGTGTTCTTCGTTGTATGGAGATTTTTGAAATAGTGTTCTAAGTTTACAGAATGGGCTTATTTTTTTCCTTTCCTCTCAAAAATAAATAAAAAGCAAGTTTTATTGAAATCGGTTAAGGAAAAGTCGGCGCGGAAACGACTTGAAAATTTCGCATGTATTTTGTATGGTAAAATACCAGCTTTTATGTATTCTAATTATACATTTCGAATTCTTTTATCAAACAAGTAGTAAAAGGCAGAAAATTCAAAAAAACGGTAACCAGTAAGAGGTCTGATTCTCAGAAAAAAGATGTAGAAGACTTTTCTGAAGAGTTGGACAATTTGTTTGACATTGCTCATAGAAATGCCTTACAAACCATTCGAATAAGCGAAGATAAGGAGTTTCTGATTCTACGAAAGCAAAAAGGGCGCCCTGGTTGCATGGCCGGTGTTGGCATGGTTTTATATCAACGACAAAGCAGAGCAGTTCACCGAATTGAAAAAGAGCTATCACGGAAAATAAAACATGATCAAGTGTCGGACGTGAATCGTAAGTATATCAATACCAAATCAATTTTAATTATTGTTGTTATGTGAAACTTAAAATGTTATTGTGCAGCCGAATTCATCGAAAATTTTGGAATGGAAAATGAAGTGGAGATTGGTGACAGGGGATCAAAAGAAGAAGAAACCTATATAAATTATAATGAAATGAAAAGTACTTAAACTTGTGCTAAAAGAGGAACAAAACATTTTGTAACACCGCGATTGCTTTCAGCACTTGATAGCGCCAAAGTAACCGATGGAAAGGCGATGCACATTCTCATGGAGACTGCAGAAGCATTGGGCCATTGCACCAGCGAATTGGTAATCAATCGTTCCACTCTCCATCGGCTGCGAGTAGAGCATCGACGAAACGAAACACGGAAGATTCAAGCCAGTTTTATTGACAAAGTATATTTTAATAAAAAATCACGAAAAATATACATACTATGTTATATATAACTATTTATTATATTTTCTTCTGGGATGGGAAAGTATTGCCAGATCTTATTGGAAAATAAATGTTGAGAGAATTGCAGTGCTTGTTAGCTACAATGGCGACTCAAAATTTCTTGGCGCTCCTAAACTTTTATCTGCCACTGGAGAAAATATAGCTACAGCAGTATTTGACACACTGAGCAAATGGGATATTTTAGACCGAGTAGAAGGAATGTCTTTTGACACCACGTCCACTAATACAGGGCCAATGAATGGAGCATGCACCCACATACAACGCATGCTAGGAAGAAATTTGTTAGTATTACCATGCCGTCACCACATTCTTGAAAAATACTTGCGTAGTGTATTTGATTTACATTTCAAAGTGACGCAGGCACCAGAAGTCTCAATTTTTGAAAGATTTGCCAAGGCCTGGCCAAATATTGACACTTCGTCATTTAAAAGTGGGCTCGACGATGAGGGTATAAAATCCCCAAATAAGCGACGATATCTGCACTGACATCAAACTATTTTGTCGCTCGCAATTACAAAAAACTCTTATTCGTGCGGACTACGAAGAATTTGTGCGACTAGTGCTTACATTCCTTGGTGACAATGGTGATCAATTTAAAACACCTGGCGTTACAAGTCATGCACGCTGGATGTCAAAGGAAATATATTCCCTAAAAATATTTGTATTTCGTGAACAATTTCACATAAGCAAATCTGAGTCAATCCGAATATTTCTTCTGAGTTAATCAGAAAAATGCAACAACACATGTGGTATTTGTCAGAGGAAATTGTCGCAATGGCTTTTTTTGATTTCAATGTGTCTGTGGAGATAAAGAAAAAAATGGTAAAAAATTTAAAATCCGAAGAGCCAAATGTTAAGTTACAATATAATCGCAAAATAAAAGTTTTAAGTGCGTTGTTAAATTCTGATTTAAGCGAATTTGTTTCTAAAAACTGTTTTGCCGTATTTAATAAGCATAAGTTTTCGAGTTTTTGAAGTTGGATTCTGAATATTGGGAAAGAAACAAGCAATTTCAAAATGGTCGTACAACATTACGGAAATTACTAGTAACTAGTGATACAGCAGAAAGGGGTATAAAGTTCATAAACGATTTCAACACTATTCTTACAAATAAAGAAGAAGAGAAAGAGTTTCTGCTTCAAGTTGTTGAAGAATACAAAAAAAAATATACATCCTACAAAAAAACTTAATTAATTTAAATCAAATGTTCCTAAATGTATAAAGCGTATTATTATAAAAATTACTTTTAAGAAGCAGGTTTATGTTATAGAGTAATATTGTAGGTTGAAGGAAGCATTGCCTTTGAATACATGAAACTTGATTATTTTCTATTGGAAAGCGATTTTTTATTTTCAAAACGTTTCCGCACCGGCTTTTCGTTAACCGATTTCAAAAAAACTTGGTTTTTATTTATTTTTGAGAGGAAAGGAAAAAAACAAGCCCATTCTCTAAACTTAAAAAACATTTTGAATTTTAAGAACACGTCTAATGTACTTATGTACATATGTATATGCAGATATAAATATTTACATGCAGGTGCATGTGCACTTCTTGACAGCTTTTAGTACAAATGTACATATATACATATATACATATACATATATTTGGATAGTTATATTGGTACATATTGTCTATGCACTTACATATGTACGTACATACGTAAACTTAAGTATGATAACGATAGATAATCTTATAACATACATATGTAGTAAGTATATAGATACATTATATTGACATACATACATACATACATATGTACAAATGTTCGCAAGCATATAGCCAAAATTGGCTCACTCTCATCATGGTCACATTTAAATAAAGCCAAATTTCACATCAAATTAAATATTTAGATGCTAACATCAATTTGTTAATACATTTGCAAAATCTAAAATTCGAGCAAAAACACTTAAAATTTAACGCTCAGCTCGTTAACTCAGCACCCTCACAATTTCCTCAGGTGGCCATTGGAGTGTTGAGGCGGATGAGATACATTGATGAGTTCACACAGTCATCCTTAACTTAGTGCTTCTCTGTCTAATATATGTACATACATACATATGTATGTGCATACGTTCTCTGATAATATGCGTGAATGAAGGCAGGAAAGAGTAGAGAAGTAATTGTTTATGTGAATAAAGCAAAAAGGCCAACTGGAATTTTTTACTAAATACATATAAGCAAACAATATTATAGCAAAAAGGACAACTGTAATTTTTTACTTAATACATATAAGCAAACAATACTATTTTCTTTTAAGTAAATTAATGGACAGCCATAAACCAATTTAATCATTTATTGTTTTCTATTGACTGCGAACGGTTCAAGGGGGAACTGGATGACTTGGGACTATCAACCACTGGACGGAAAGCAACACGACAGATTACTTGAACATTTCGTTTGAATGCGAGCGACGGCGATTTGACAGATGGCGATGAAGCCCCAAGAATACAAAGCGAGCGTGCGGTTATAGCTGAGAAGTCATTGAGACATTGAGGACTCCATAACTTCCTTTAGGGGCACAGGCCGCATTACCTTCGAGCAATAGCTCGACGACTTTGAGGACAATGCGAGAGCTGTACAGTGAAATAACCTCCAAAAATTTATTTACGTGAAACAGCTATTAAAGGGTGGCGAAAAAATCGACTGTGAAACAGCAATGAAATAGTCATATTCCATTGTTTTAACTAGTTATCAGTCAGCAATTCAAACCCTGATCATAATGCAAAAAGTAGATGAGATGAATTGTAAACAGCGGTGACCTTTTAGCCTTTTTCCGGCTAGACTTAGTTTTTTCGTTTTCTTTTAGCCGGGAAATTTCAATGTAGCCTCTATCTTCTTTAGCCTTGTCTTAACTATGTAAAATCCGATACTAATGAACACATAAAATTCCATTCGCAATGGAAAAAATTACTCTTATATGAGTGAAAAAATCTACAATCTACAGAGGTTCTTAAATATAAAAAATTCAAAACAGAAATATTTGGACGGGAAATACCTATACTTTATAATAGCTAATTTTTTATACACTATGTATGTATGTACATACATATATGAGAGTTTCATCTCTTAGTGAGCCCAATTGTGGCTCAATATTGCCGCAAGTAATATTACTAAATATTAAAAAATTTTGTTCCCATAAAATTCCATGCTGGGTTTCAGTATTAAAAGGATTTCGCAGTTGGTTTAAAATTTGTTCTCATTAACTCTTTTTTAATGAAGACGAATGAAGTAGACACATGCATATGTACATATGTAAGTGCTGAGACAAATTTTGAAAGGGTTTAAATACGCGAAGAGGAGTCAGCACATTTAACATTAGACAAAACTTTCCACAAATCTTATGCTTTGGTATTTTCATTTTCCTCTAACAAATTATCGAAAAATCGAAATTTTTCGATTCTCTGAACTTTAACATATGGAGAAAAAGTTTGAGTATGTGGGAAATTGGCAAATTGACAGTGTAAACTCTAAATAAGTTACTAATATAAACTTTTTCTGAAATCTTCATTTTACTTATGTACTTACTTAATTGGAGCTATAACCTTTTAAGAGAGTTTGGCCGAGTTTAACAAATTGCGCCCGTCACTCCTTCTTACAGCTAACTGGATCCAATTGGAAATACCAAGTGACGTCAAGTCCTTTTCCACTTGGTCTTTCCAACACAGAGAAGGGCGTCCTCTTCCTCTACCACCACAAGCTGGTATCGCGTTCAATACTTTCAGGCCTGGATCATTTTCGTCCATTCGCACAACATGCTCAGCCAACGTAGTCGCTGTATTTCAATTCGATGGGCCGTGTCTATGTCACGGTAAGGGTCATATAAGAAGCCCATAAATATTTCGGAGAATCTTTCTCTTGATCACTCCAAGGGTTGTATCATCCGATTCTGGCAGCGCTATGCTTCAGCGCCATACAATAGCAAGATCATGATGAGAGACTTATAGAGTGTTGTTTTGATTCGTCGAGAGAGGGCTTTACTGTGCAATTGCCTACTCAGTCTCAAGTAGCACTTTTTAGCAAGAGAGATTCTACGTCAGATTTCCAGGCTGGCATTATTGTCGATGTTACTGCTGGTTCCCAGATAAACAAAGTCCTCCACCTTTCAATATTGTAATTGTCAACAGTGATGCAGGAGCCAAGACGCGAGTGCGCTGACGGTTTATTTGATATCAGGAGGTACTTAGTTTTGCTCTCGTTTACCTCCAGACCCATAAGTTTCGCTTCTTTATCGAGTTTAGAATTGGCAGAAGTAATACGCCAGAAGTTGCACGCTTTTATAAAATATGGTGCCTGAACGATTCAACTCTGCAGCTCAAATTATGTTTTCTAACACAAGGTTAAAGAAGTCGCCCGAAAGAGAGCCATCCTGTCTGAGCCCTCGTTTGGTTTGAAACGGCGGGGAGAGATACTTCCCGATTCTGACGAAGCTAGAGGTGTTGCTCAACGTCATTTTACATAGCTATATTAGTTTTGTTGGGATACCAAATTCACACATTGCGGCAAATAGACAGATTCTTATCGTGCAATCGATCACGGATTTGAAGTCGACAAAAAGATGGTGTGTGTCTATTCTTCTTTCTCGAGTCTTTTCCCACATTTGGCGTATCGTGAATATTTGTTCGATGGTCGATTCGCCAGGTCTAAAGCCACACTGATAAGCTCGAATCAGTTCGTTCAGCCCTAAATTAAAAAATGCCACAGAAACTGGTTGTTCGCTTGGCTTGGTTCCAGCCATCTAAAAACACCTTCCAATGAAAAATTTAAACAAAAAGCCTCGGATGAGAAATCTTCATTTTAACCATTAAAAAAATCCAGTCGGCATCCAAAGCTTACAATCATGCAAGTGACGACGGTGTCGTTATCTGACAATACTACACAAATATATTCAGAGAGCGGTCAGAGAGCCAAAGCTATCCATGCCAAAAATGATAGAAATCAGGATAGTGCCTTCTGCGTTGAGAACAACTGAAATTGACATAATAAATGGCAGCAAATGAGAGAGCAAAGAACAAATTCTAAAAACGAAGCAGACAAAGATATCAGGCTTAAAATGGTATATACAATTCTCTTAACTTTAATATACTAATAGCAGGGGGCCGCCGGGTGTATAGCATGTGCGAGCTTAATTTGGTGGGTCCCGGTGAATCTAAGCTGGGGCTAGTAACTTAAAAATTTAAAGAAAATGTTTTTTCCTACAGCGGTGGCCTCTCGGCAGGCAATGGCAAATTCGGGGGGTAGCTCTGTCATAACAAAACTTATCACAAAAATCATTTGGGCGTTTGTGTTACAACATCTAGACGCACACCACAAGTTGTAAGAGAAATTCGGCTAAACATCAATATATGTACATGGTGTAGACACCATTTATTACTATTATTATTATTATTATTACTAGCAACATACAAAAAAGGTGTTTTAATAAGGAAGTAACTTTTAAAAATATTTTTCAGCGTAAATCACCTTATCGTACAGTACGTGTATGGTTGCAACCGATTACTAAATATCCAGTTTATGGATTGAATGCCGTACTATGGAATACACCAGCTGTTAACAATTCCGGTTATCTTTATGTAAATATTATTGAAAAGGAGGCGCATATGTATTTTAATTTGACAGAAGATGGTAGTCACAAACTCCTAATGTTTGGGTGTATTCCTAACTCTCGTAGAAGCTATATTAGTGTCTGGCGTAATTATGAAGAGATAAGTGTGATTGATGTTAGCTCACACATCAAATTAAACCACTCACGTCATTTAAGCGGTCGCTTAAATTGGCGTCCAGAAATAAAAAGTGAGTTAAAAGAGAAAATAGACACCATTAACGAAGCTCTATTGAGTTCGTATACCGAGCTCATTGATTTTTGGACAAAAACACTTTATATTGAAACAGTGTCAGCATTAACACTTGTTTGGGAAACAGCAAGAGAATATAATAAAGACTTTATTGACGATGTCAGTCAGCTCTCTGCTTTGAAAGATGACTTAGACGGCTTGCGTGTTTTTATGAATAAATCTTATGAAGCGAATGATTTTTATATCAAAACTGTTGTTAACTTTACGTATGCTATGCTGGATGAAATATCATTACGGGACCACGTTGACTCATTGCCGATTATATTAAGTGAGATTCGCCAAGTTTTAGAGGAAGCCGGTAGGGCATTAAGTAGGAACATCGTTCAGCTGGTTGAAATGATAAGGAGCACATATAACAGCATTATAAAAGCCGGCAACAACTTTTTTCACGGACAGCCGTTGAAATATTTTACTGATCTCATGAAAAATTTTCTTGAAAAGTATGAACAATTTGCTAAAGAGGTGCACATTTCCTTCATTAATCATATAGAATTTCTTTGGAACAATATCTCTCACGCAATTTCTACATATTTCAAAGGAGTTCTTAAGCGTCTTGAACCACATATTTTTAAAGCTATGACTTTTGTTGAAAAGGCCGTGTGGGACTTAAGCAAAGAGGTATTCGACTTTATCTATGAACGAACAAATGAATTAGCAGAGTCGGCTTATTTTAACCAAGTATCAAGTTTTACACAAGATATAGAAAATTTGTACAAAGATATAAAATCCCATGACGTTTTTTTAAGTTTTAAGAAGTATACTTCTATTTTCTGGAGATTTTTAAAGGAAAAATATTACAAACTCATCCCATTCGGATCAGAACTAAACGAAGTAATCCACGAGATATGGAACGAAATTAAAGAGCTAGAAAAAATAAAACAATTTCAGGTTGTTATTCGCAGAATTAATGACATGGCATCCGAAATGGAATGGATTACCAAGGAAATAAAAATAAGGCGATATTTACCTGAGTTATTTGTGTTGATACGTAATAAATTGCGAAACTATGCACTAAATGCTTTGGAAGTAGCAAACATGTATCGTGAAGCAAAAACTAAATTCCTTTTCGATCCCGAAAAAGGAGTGATCGATTTAGAACAGAAATTGCCATTATCCTGGCACGCGTTCAATGAAACGCCAAAGTTCCAAGAGATTGCAGAATACAAATTAATTTCCCAAGTGCAGAATTTGTTAACAGCCAATAGTACATCGATTTTTGAACATATCTACGATTTCCAGTCATATTTGGATCCAATAACTTGGATGGCCCCGCACTACTGTAAGTATTTGTTTTAAATACACTTTTCACCTAGTTTTTAATATCTGTGTAAAATAATTACTTTGGCAAAAGAATTTATGTACGTAAAATGCCGCGAATATTATATAGTACCCTTATATTAAGAGAGACAACCCGATGGTGTGATGAAATCATAAATCAGTTGATTAAATATTTTTAGCTTTCTCTCGAACAGCGCAGACAGCTGCGTTTAACCTTTTCGACCCGACGTTTGAATAGCAATACTGAAATAAATTGTTTTTGATGGGATCTTATTTAAGTAATATAAGTATATATTATCGCAGAGTTAAAATCTGAGAAACAATAATAGGATAGCTCAGGGGTGGTGGTACACAAATAAATACCAGCCGTGCAGCCAAACAAACTATATCAATTATGCAGGATGATATAAAAATAACATAAATTAAATTCTATTTTATTTATCTTTTTCATATTACACTGTACAGCATTAGTATTGTTATTGGAACAAATCTACTTTATTAAGAGACTGAATCGTATGTAAAAATGTAATTTATCCGTTTGCTAAAAAAATATTTTTAATTAATATATTATTATTAGACTTGTGTTCGAGGAGTCGGCAGTGGATGTAATTTGTGTTTCCGAGACCTGGTTTCACAGTGACTTCCATGATTATAACCTTTCATTAAATGGTTCAATTTATTGAGACTTTATCATAAACATAAAAAAGGCGGAGGAGTTGCGGTAAACTGTAATAAATTCTCAAATTCAGACTGCTAACAAAATCAAATAATTGTGAATATGAAAATATGACATAACCCAACTTTTAATTTCCATTTTTTATTGATCTGTATCATGTGTATCATGTATGCTCATAGCGTATTTTGATTTGTGGTGATTTCAATGCTAACTTGCTATTAAATTAATTGACCAGCTGGCAACAGTAGGACCAACGAGGTTTGCTAATCACTCTCCTCCTAGTCTTCTTGATTACTATATAATTTGTGACCTTCAGCATAACCGCAAATTTGACCAAGTAGACTTTATTTCCGAGCATGACTTAATATTTTGTACTTTAGATGTTAAAATGAATATTTCTAATCTACATGCAACCTTTGTGTATCGTGATTTTAAACCGTTGAATGTAAACTGTTTGTATTCAGACTTGAGTAAATTCAATTAAAATAAATATTGGTTTTTCGACCCTGTTGATAGTTACTCTGTTCATGGTAAAGCGTGGTTGGTTGTTGTTGTTTTACAAATCTATAAGTTTTTTGTACTTAACCACACTGTTAAGCAAATAGTGGCGACGTCACACTTAATAGCGGTGTAGTTGGAGATAGGGATAATGAGAAAGCAAACGATTTTCACAGGGTTAGTGTGGCTGAGTGGTTGCGTGCACGCCTAGCAACTCCGTGTGCCATGGTTCAAACCTTGGTAAAGTCTAGAAAGAAATAAGTATGATGAGGAGATGTGGAGATCTTCGAGATAGCAGCTATCAGCAACCTGGCCTCAAGCTCTATATATAACCACAAAGCGAAATATTATCGGTTAGATTAGATTAAAATATTATTAAATATTTTCATAAGTCCTCAAATATTAATAATTTGGTTTGCGACTTGAAAGGTGCCCATTTTTTCATTTATTTCGGATACAACTCAAGACACCAATTGAATTGATCAATTGAGTCAGGTTTTCGTTACATGAGTATCATTTACAATGATAAAGGGAAGCTAGTTGATATACAAATCCACGAGGTATTTACTTCTTTTACTGCTGTAAAAAATCAATCTGATTCAGGCCTCGAAAAACTTGTAATCGATTCTATGTAGAAGAAGGGTCTTCGTCTTAGAAAATGTCCCTTATACTTATACAGGTTTTCAACAAGGAATCAAAGATTACGTTCCTAAAACACAACCTCTAATCTGGGCATGTGAACCAGTAAGAAGGAGTTTGGGGTACAGTGTAATAACCGGAAAACATTAGTATATCAACTGAACAGCATGTATCCACTTTAATAAAATTTGCCTCCAAATTAAACTGGTGTCCGTATATGTTTGTATTTTTTACAGTCCAATAGTCTTCATCCGCTTTGGATATCCCAAACTGAGGAGATCTATATTTTGATGTAGCAGGAACAGAAGTACCATTATCGGATTCAGGCGGACTTTCATATTTCATGCACATCAATAGGCGATGTCAATGAATTCACCAGACGCGGTGTGTAAAACTTATTTGGTGGTGCCCGGGAAGTTCATTTTACCTTCTGACATCATATTCATGCCCATATGAAGAAAATTGGTCCAAATTTCTGTTTTTTTGAACATGAAAGGGGAAAAGGTTAATTGCAAATGAAATACAACAGTCAAAAGATCTACCATTTAGCATAATTCGTTATGAGATTCCTACAGTTTTTCTATTTCAAAAGAAGAGAAAACTTTGGGAGTTTCCTACAGAGTGTGACTACTTGTGTTAGATTTTGTTTCAAGGTTTTCGCGTGATCATACTCGTACGATGGGTCGTGAAATAATCAACTTGGACCCCCTGAATGGGATTTTATTATACTCGGATCATTTTGTTACTAGCTTAAGGAAAATTTCATAAAAGGAAAGGACTATTTTCAGCAAAGTAGCTTTTGAATTGCTAGTTAAGTAGTTTTCTTTAAACAAAATAATATCAAGATGTGAACGGGTGCTTGAGTTACTGTATAATTTCTTGTACTAAAAATATTAATTTTGCTCACATAGCCTATGAATTATATGCAAATATAATGATGTGATGTGATGTGACCATATAATACCATGGAAATGATGAGGGACTTATAGAGCGCCGTTTTCCAATGCAGAGGAGGCCGTCATGTCGATGTCGCGGTAAAGCTCATACAGCTCATCGTTCCATCGTTTACGGTACTCATATTGCACGATAACCCTTCTTTTGGATTGGGCAGAGCACACTTAAATTTCAATCGGCGGGCATGCATTCGTCCAACCATATTCTGGAAATGAGATGGTGCATGAACCTGACCAGCCCAGCGCCATTATGCTGCTTTACTGCTCTTCGTATTTCCCCGTGGCCAGGTGATAGGATGCTAATGCCGTCATCAGCGATTTGGGGTTCAAGATCTTCAGCTGGCTTGGCGACGCCTTGGCTATCACCATTTAGCAAAATGGAGAAGTGTACCCGCCACAATTCAAATGTGCTTTGTACATTTACAATAATATGACTCGGTCTTAAAACCTTCCGTAAGTTACCGCACCTTTTGGGAAAATTTTCGGTGGCTTTTCCTGTCAGTTAGCATCTCAAGTTCTTCGCACTTAAGTATTTCGGCCCCTATTTTCTTTCTGCGAACAATACGTCTCTTTTTCCCTTTCCCAACTCCCGGTAACGTACCTATACAGCTCGTGCTGCGCCCGATGGCGGTGTGACATTGTAGGTAGCGACTTTACTTTTCTGATGAGGCGCGGCATTACGGAATTACTTCTTAAGCGGAGGTATGTAATGATAATAAACGTGCTCCCATTGCTGGCGAATTCCAGTTTGCTATGAAGTGCTCTTAGTGATCAGGTGTGGAGGCCATTAGGGAAGTTATTTGCTGTCTGTTGCGATTGGAACTTTCTGACGCTGAGCTTTACTGGTGTACTTAGACGCACGTTTTTTTGCAGCAGGGTGCGTGCGCACCCTGGCTGCGACAAGGTCCGAGTGGACGTTCGGACTCTAAAGCAATATGATCGATTTGATTTCGCGGTTTTCGATCTGGAGATAGCCACATGGCTAGGTGAATCTTTCTTTCTTGGTGCTACAGACAACCATGTTTCCCAAAATATATCAGTCTCAGTCCGTTGGTGAAAGTTTTATAGTGAAGACTGAATTTGCTGACAATGTGACCTTCTTACCCACCCTGGAATTGAAGTCGTCTAGCGCGATTTTGACATTGCGCGTTACAAGAAATTAAACATCGGAATGTTGGGGTAAAAATTTACAACGTCGTAAAATCTTTCTTAAGCAATGAAAAATATTTCGTTCGTGCTAACAATCATAAATCAAAAATTGTTTCCTTCTTTAATGGCATCCCACAAGGGTCGCCCCTATTTGCCATTATATTTACGATTGCTGTTAATGCAGTTAGCACATTTTGTTTATGCTGATGATTTTTCAAGAGCCAAGGATTTAATTCGATTTCAAATTACCTTCTACAATTGGTCAAAAACATCCGGTGCCAATGTGGCTGTTACTAAAAGCATTTATTTCATATTTGCAGAAAACATAAATGCGTTTTCACAACTATCTTCCTTTCTAACTACCAATTCCACATTCCAATAGACTAAGCTTATTCTCTAGGCTTAAGATTATAAAATACCTGTCATCCAAACATTGTGTAGTATGTATAAAAACTCTTGTCAGTATAACTAAAACTTTCTTTCTAAAAACGATTTCGGACTCGCAATATATAGACACTGCGCCAACACCCACATAAATCGCCTACAAGTACCATATCATGCTTCTGCCAGGAGAAGCATCCGCGCTTTTCCCATATCTTCTACAAAGGTTTTTTTTTGGTTGAAGCGGGATTACTGAAAGAATACTAAGCAACTGATGCAATTCCCAAATATGTTTCGCTGCAAAAATAAATTACTTTTTCCATATGTTGAAGCAGAATGGCTAAAAATAAATAAATCCAACTCAACATCAGCGATATCGCTTGTCTTAGACTTAGCCGAGATCCTCAATATCGTTTCCATGCCAGCGCTGTTAACACCTCATACGTCCATTATGGTTGGCACCAAGGTCTGTGTTCCCTAAAAACTTATTGAAGCATCGAAAAGCCTCACCACCGCCAATAAATACAGACAAATGTATTGTAAATCTATTGAACTCCTGAAGGGTAAGTGGGAGTTTATTTTTACAGACGGATCGAAGTCCGATATCAGCACTATAGCCTAAGGAAAGTATTCATTATAAATTTTAAAACTTTCCATTTAAAAGTACTGGGGAATGAAAAATACTAAGTTATAGATTTCTGTACATGTCATTTTTTCCTTTCTCTACCACACGAGTTTCCCGTGTTTATGTACTGCTGAGCAAAGACAGATGGCGACTACTTTTATTCTGTACACAAAACATGTAATACAGTGGAATGCTGAAATGAAAAAAATGGCTCGCCAAATTTATATTACTCCTTTAATAGAATAATTTCAGGTTGACATAATTTGTCATTTAAGAAATTATAATTTCATAGCTCTACTGTAAGCCTATATTGGCATTAATAGATGATTCTTAATTGCTGTTACCGCTTCTATTAAATCATCTGTCAAAATATCACTTGTAGAAATGTACGCCAGTTTAACCGACTCAACCCCTCATTTTAAATCATTGGAGAACACCAAAACGTCGTCAACATTAATTTCTACGTAAATCATGCTGTCTTCGTTCATACAATAGTAGATGCACTCATCCACATCACTTCTAATAAGCCCAAGACTGATTGATAAGCAACGTATACTTGTTTGCTTCAAACCGTTTCTGTATATAAACCAATGCCGTACAACCAATTATGCGTACATAAATGCTTTAAATTCGGTTTAACACCAGACTATTTTTCTTCTGCACTTCGATTGTTACCTCTCCACGGAATACGACTTACCAAGTAAGCAGCTGTATTTGCAGCTTCTACCCGACATACTTATGTATGAATCCTAGATCAGAATCTAGTAACATGCATCTGACACGTCCAATCAATGTACGATTCACCCGCTCAGTCAAGCCGTTTTCCACGGGTGTGTAAACAGCGGTCTTTTGATGAACTAATACCACAATTACGCATAAACTTTCTAAACTGCTCGTTGCATAATTCAGTGCCATTGTCTGTTCTTAGCATTTTAATTTACAGCCGCACTGTGTCTCGACTTCGCTTTTGAATTGTTCGAATTTCTCAAATTCATCACATTTCCGTACAATTGGTATAACAAACACCATACGCAAAAAACCAGCAACAAATACAACCTCTGAACGACTTTATGCTAATTGGACCAAGAACGTCGGAATCCACTATGTCCTATAAATACTGTGCACGTTACTGCTGGATAATTTATGAATTGTTCTAGTTTGTTTACCCATACAGCATATAACGCACCCTTTATTACTTGAGCCACTGAAACTAACTCCAACAGTTGAATTCAGCACCTGCTTTATGTTTTGCTTATAAATATGTGCCAACCTACGATACCAAGGCGTAAAGCTGTCAATCATTGTCATTGCTCATCCAACTGAACTTGTTTCGCAGTCTAACTCTTGCAAATCGTTATCAGCATGACCTGCTGCAATCAATTCGCCTCTTATATTAAAAATCTTACATAAATTTGCTTAGAACACCACCTTTTTGTATTGCTTTGTTATTTGCTGCACTGACAAAAATTCGCGCAATCTTTCGTTTGTTTACTTTCAACACTAGGCTGACATCGCCAACGCAATTGGCATTCACTCGTTCTTTATTTGCGAAATTCACTTAGCTATGATCGTCGTCAGCAACTTTCTTCGATTGTGTAATTTTGCGGCACTTCTTCCGTACGTGGCCTTCTTCATTGCAGTTGAAACAACGGATTTTTTCTTATTAAAACCTTTGTCGTTATTTTTCTGTAGAAAATTCTTCAAATACAAAGCATTGTTTGATTGACGTCATTACCACCTCGTAAACGTAGTCCTGTATGGTTTGGAGTTGCTCCAGTATTAACTTCACCCGCTTTTTTCAAAGCTCTGTCTTACGAGTCAATCATCTTTTGCACATTGGGCGTCTGCTATGTGTGAGAAATTACTCGGATTCACCGTGAGCATAATCTCCGCCTGGCCTTGTTTACTTGAGTCGCGCTCATTTTACGTTCTCACACAAAGCACTCACGGCAATCTTCCAGCAATGTTTTACTACCAAATATGACTTAGCATTCTTCCAGACATCGAAGTTTTAGGGGCCTCGTAATTTTTCAAACAGAAAACTGAGTGTTTATAAGGAATTATACATCACCTACTTATACATATATCCAAATTGCTGTCATAAACCAAACAATAACAACTTGTTTAATGATTTGGTTATTTGTTCTTGAAATTATCTTTAAATAACCAGTTGGTCACTGTATATATATATATGTACATATATGTATGTCTATATAACCTATAATATATTTAATACACGTATGAATTAGTATAAACACATATATGTATTTAAGAGCGTGAACACACATACATATATGTGCATATGTTACATACATACTCGTATGTACCAAGAAGCAGAGAAAAGAACGTGACGACAAAATCACTTCCGTTACTTCGTACTTGCCTCGTTTGCAGGATTTACGTCACAACTAGCTCTTATAAAGTTGATTTTTCAGAGTTTTGAGAGATTTTTACAAAAAGTTAAACACAGAATAATAAATGTGAAGTGCCGAGATTTGTATTTTAGCAGTTGCAGTAAAACGCCCAAGTGTAGTTATCACCTTCCTTTTCGTCTCACTCTTTCTGTAGCAGCAAGTTGGCAAATCATGCAGAAGTATCCAAAAACGTGGGCTGTGGATAATTGCATTGCCAAAAAACAGCTGTCAAAAGTTTGAAGTTTGTTTATCAAATAATCACAAGAGAGTATTTAAGCGTTGCGAAGTCGTGTGTTGTTTCTACGAAAAATTTTAATTAATTAATAATAATACCTGTAATAATTTAAGATAAATGAATGTTTATGAAATATTTGAAAAAATAAATACTGTCACTTAACTTGATTACATTAAATGAATTGTTTCGATCTTTAACTTACTTTAAACAGGCAATACATAAGTTGTTAGATGTGGTAATAGCTTTGTTTAGACCATCTTTGATTAACTACTGACATACTTACTTATTGGCGCTATAACCTCTTAAGAGATTTTGCCCGAGTTCAACAAATTGCGGCAGTCACTCTTTCTTCCTGCTAACTGGCGCCAGTTGGAAATACCAAGGGACGTCAAGTCCTTTTCCACTCAGTCTTTCCAACGCAGAGTATTCCTCTTCCTCTATAACCACCAGATTGTATCGCGCTGAATACTTTCTGGCCTGGATCATTTTCGTTCATTTGGACGACATGTCCCAGCCAACGAAGCTGCTGTATTTGAATTCGCTGGACTATGTCTATGTCGCGGTAAAGCTCATGCAGCTCATCGTTCTATCGTCTGTGGTATTCGTCGTCGCAAAGACGAAAAGACCCATAAATCTTACGAAGAATCTTTCTCTCGAATACTCCAAGGATCGTGTCAGCCGATGCTGACACTGCCCATGCCTCAGCGCCATACAATAGCATGGGAATGATGAGAAAATTATAGAGTGTGGTTTTGGTTCGTCGAGAGAGGGCTTCACTGCGCAGTTGCCTACTCAGCCCAAAGTAGCACTTGTTGGTAAGATAGGCTCCACGTTGGATGTCCAATTGCACGTTCTATGAAGAACGGTTCAACTCTGGAGCTCGAATTATCTTTTCTAACATAAGGTTAACGAAGTCGCATGAAAAAGAGTCACCCTGTCTGAATCCTCGTTTGGTTTGAAACGGCGCGGAGAAGTCCTTCCCGATTCTGACGGAGCAGATGATATTGCTCAACGTCTTTTTACGTAGTCGTATTAGTTTTGTTGTTATACCAAATTCAGATATTGCATGTCTTTTGTAAGATTAAGCGTATCATGAATATTTGGTTAATGGAAGAAGACTGATCCCGCGGTAGTTAGCAGATTTTGCAGGATTGGGCAGAGTACACTTAAGTTCCAATCAGCAGTCATGCGTTCGTCCGCGTTTACCATCACCATTTAGCAAAGTGGAGAAGTGTACCCGCCACAATTCAAATGTGCTTTGTACACTTACGTTAATATGACTCGGTCTTAAAACCTTCCGTAAGTTACCGCACGTTTTGGGAAAATTTTCGTTGGCTTTTCCTGTCAGTTAGCAACTCAAGTTCTTCGCGCTTAAGTATTTCGGCCCCTATTTTCTTTCTGCGAACAATACGTCTCTTTTTCCCTTTCCCAACTCCCGGTAACGTACCTATACAGCTCGTGCTGCGCCCGATTGCGGTGTGACATTGTAGGTAGCGACTTTACTTTTCTAATGAGGCGCGGCATTACGGAATTACTTCTTAAGCGGAGGTATGTAATGATAATAAACGTGCTCCCATTGCTGGCGAATTCCAGTTTGCTATGAAGTGCTCTTAGTTATCAGGTGTGGAGGCCATTAGGGAAGTTATTTGCTGTCTGTTGCGATTGGAACTGTCTGACGCTGAGCTTTCCTGGTGTACTTAGACGCACGTTTTTTTTTCTACACAGAGGTGCGTGCGCACCCTGGCTGCGACAAGATCCGAGTGGACGTTCGGACTCTAAAGCAATATGATCAATTTGGTTTCGCGGTTTTCGATCTGGAGACAGCCATATGGCTAGGTGAATCTTTCTTTCTTGGTGCTACAGACAACCATGTTGCCCAAAATATATCAGTCTCAGTCCGTTGGTGAAAGTTTTATCGTGAAGACTGAATTTGCTGACAATGTGACCTTCTTACCCACCCTGGAATTGAAGTCGTCTAGCGCGATTTTGACATTGCGCGTACAAGAAATTAAACATCGGAATGTTGGGGTGAAAATTTACAACGTCGTAAAATCTTTCTTAAGCAATGAAAAATATTTCGTTCGTGCTAACAATCATAAATCAAAAATTGTTTCCTTCTTTAATGGCATCCCACAAGGGTCGCCCCTATTTGCCATTCTATTTACGATTGCTGTTAATGCAGTTAGCACATTTTGTTTATGCTGATGATTTTTCAAGAGCCAAGGATTTAACTGGATTTCAAATTACCTTCTACAATTGGTCAAAAACATCCGGTGCCAATGTGGCTGTTACTAAAAGCACTTTCATTTATATTTGCAGAAAACATAAATGTGTTTTCACAACTATCTTCCTTTCTAACTACCAATTCCACATTCCAATAGACTAAGCTTATTCTCTAGGCTTAAGATTATAAAATACCTGTCATCCAAACATTGTGTAGTATGTATAAAAACTCTTGTCAGTATAACTAAAACTTTCTTTCTAAAAACGATTTCGGACTCGCAATATATAGACACTGCGCCAACACCCACATAAATCGCCTACAAGTACCATATCATGCTTCTGCCAGGAGAAGCATCCGCGCTTTTCCCATATCTTTTACAAAGGTTTTTTTTTGGTTGAAGCGGGATTACTGAAAGAATACTAAGCAACTCAATAATGCAATTCCCAAATATGTTTCGCTGCAAAAATAAATTACTTTTTCCATATGTTGAAGCAGAATGGCTAAAAATAAATAAATCCAACTCAACATCAGCGATATCGCTTGTCTTAGACTTAGCCGAGATCCTCAATATCGTTTCCATGCCAGCGCTGTTAACACCTCATACGTCCATTATGGTTGGCACCCAGGTCTGTGTTCCCCAAAAACTTATTGAAGCATCACCACCGCCAATAAATACAGACAAATGTATTGTAAATCTATTGAACTCCTGAAGGGTAAGTGGGAGTTTATTTTTACAGACGGATCGAAGTCCGATATCAGCACTACGTCGGTATTATGCCAGAGTATTGCTCGATATTTACAGCTGAAGCTAAGGATTCCGTTAAAACCTTTACATGTTTTTGACCATTTCATTGATAAAGATATTAACAAGCTCGGCAGAAAATATATTCAAGAAAAAATCGCAAGATTGGCTAAATTATCTTCACGGTTACAAAACTACAACTGTACTGGGAAAACGCCTACACATCCATGTGAAATATCATGTGTGAAACCAAAAAGCTTTGTCCGCCTTAAAATTGGGCACACTCTCATCACTTATGCACATCTTTAAATGGCTCATCATTACAAGTCTGTTCCCTTTGCGGTTCTACCGACAATACGGTTGTTCACCTTGTAGATGTATGTATGCCGATATCATTAATATTATTCATGAGTTTATTAAATTATGCAAGAGTCATATATAATCATTGCTATTTTATTATTATTTTATTACACACCATTACTTATTGGCACATCCGTGCGTCACATTGATGGTTTAACCAAGTGTGACCATACGTTTAGCCGCAGACTTATGTGCATATGTTACGCGTACGTAGGCTTGTTACACAACTTGTCAGTGCGAAAGATAATGAAAATCTTATGGAAATTCGTTTGCCAATCTGTATTGATATTTTTAACAGCTCTACCAAATAACTGTTCTTAGTTTAGCGATAATCCGAAAGCCCTTGTGGCTAGTGTTTGAATATATAAATTACCGGAATGTTAGTAAAAATTCCGGAAAAAATATTATTTTTGGTCAATCGACCTTTATTTGTTTAATTACATCTTAAGACTGACTTTTACAATGTTAATTCCCTTATTAATATAACCTAATTCTACTTGCGTCAGCATTGCATTTGTCGGCGCATGCCGGATGTTGTTCCCGCTTTTCGGTTGCTGTTGAATAAGCGTCTGGGCCATTTCCTAACGTGTTGTTACCATTTTGCTGACATCTGCACTTATTAGCTTGTTATTGTTTATGGCTAATTATTGTGCTGGCGTAAAGTATTCCCATCAACATTAGCGGTGTTAACTCCTCCGCCGTCAAAAACAAACGTCCTCGTTTGTTTAGCTGGATTATTGTATTTGGCTTATTAAGGTTATTGGCTCTGCAAATGAGGGTATTTCGGATGTTGTTGCCGGACTGTCGTTCACGTTAACAATAACGTTGTAACTTGACAATGCGACTGATTTCTCTTTAAGATTCTTCTTTATGACTGATGCAATGATAAAGAATGTATCCGAAATCACACTGATTATTGAAAGTGAGAAGTTTGTAACCAAAGCTGCTGTGTGGGTTGTTTGTAGCGCTTTCAAGTGGTTGGTGTTGTTCACATGAAATTCTTTCATCATCTCCAAACTGAGGACTTTCTCTTCTTTATTAGAAAAGGTATTTGGTTGAAGGATCGCAGGTAGTGGTTTCCTGGTAAAAATTTCGTTAAAATAATATTTTTGGTTGTCGATGCAGACTGTGGAGTTGTGGTATTGTACTGCGTATGATCCAGTGAGATTTATTTTTTGGTTGTCTATTTCTATTGTGCCATTGTATTGATTTAAAAGAATAATGCCAGGTGAGATATTCTCTACTGATGGGATGTGCTGATTATTTATTAAGATGCATTCTGCTGGTTCGCTTTTGAGCAGTCGTGGGACGCAAGCATATATTCTTATGATTACAAATTCTTATATTATTATGTTCGTTACATTTATTTCTAATTCCAAAAACTTTATTATTTCCACAAGTTACAATATCCTCATAGGGAATTTTGTTGATGATTCTTTTGTTTTTTATTGCTTTTATTAAAGTAGTTTCACAAATTTCTTCATTTGTAAGGGGTATTCCTACCATATAAAATAACATAGTTTCATTAATTGCAATTTTTATGTTTGCAAGCGCTAAAGATTCTTCAGTACTATTTAGTGCAAAGTTATTTTTTTCAAATATTGATTTTATTAATTTAAGTTCATCATTAGCTAAAATATATGAATTGACTATGCCGGTCTTAGCCCAATGTATTGCATAGTCTATATTAATAATTTCTTCTTTAATGATTTTTAGTTTATATTTTATTTCAACTGCAAAGTTATGTTGTATATGCTCGTCAGTTTGTATTGTCTTTAGAATTTTATTTGATAATGTGGTTATATTATTGATTCTGTCGGAAATCATTCTATTGATAACCACTTGTTTGTTATTATTTCCTATTATATTATTAATTTGGTTTTCCAAAATTGTTAAGTCCTCATGGTCTGGATTTACAGCAATCCATTTCCAGATAGTTCCTAATGAATTTATGGATTTTCTAAATCTTTTCGGTTTTAGTCTTTTTGGGTACGTTTGTGTGATATTTACTTCATTAATGAGAATTTGTAGAAGGGGATTTTCTTCGGTT
The DNA here is from genome assembly GCA_951828415.1 of Anomoia purmunda. Taxonomy (NCBI): domain Eukaryota; kingdom Metazoa; phylum Arthropoda; class Insecta; order Diptera; family Tephritidae; genus Anomoia; species Anomoia purmunda. Next base: position 50,605,371 of record OX639994.1, read on the forward strand.
ATCTTTGTCCTTACGATAAAGTTGAGCTGGTCCAAAATTCTCTGGCAAGCGTTTAGGTCTATTTTGTGTATTAGTCTGTATATCCCAGTTTGAAGTTTTGTTAGTCCGTTATTGAAAGTTGCTAGTTGGGAGTTTGTGTAGTCTATAATTTTGAACTCTGTGTATACTAGAGGTACGAGTATGAAAAGACTGTAACAAGAAGAAAAAGAAATTATGGCTAGGTTCTTATATTGCTTTTATGTACTGCCCGTCCTTTTTCAGTAATGACCACGCTAGATTTGTCTTCTTTAACAACTTCTTTTCTATATCTAGCCGTGAGCTTTGATCCTACACGTTTGTCTATTCTAACATAAATAATATCTCCAGGGGCGTAAGTTTTATTTGGTTTCCGTGTTTTATTGTGGATTTCCAGGTCTTTTGTTTGTCTTTTTCTAAGCGTGTCGATATTTTCTCGTTATCTATTACTATCATTTTCGGAATACCAAAAGAAAAAAGTATTTGGCGCAATAGTTCTCTAATATATTCTATTGCCTTTGATTCTATTAGCTTGACTTGATCATACTTTGAGAATTTGTCGACTGCAGTGACTACCAATTTCTTTTCTGTATTGTATATGTCTATATGGACCATTTCACCAGGATATTCAGGAATGGGGGTCTCAAGAAGATGCGGTTTGTTGGGATGGCGGTCATATTTATATACTTTGCAAACTTTCACTGTTTAATTATATTTTCAATTTTTGCTTTCATTTTTGGAAAGTACAACTTTTGTATGAGCTGTTTTTGGCGTAGAATACGTTTTACCTTACGGTATGGGCACCAATGTCAGGTTTTTATTGTTGTAATCTCTATTTCTTTAATTATAAGGAAACGGCTCGATTAATTTTTTTTTTTTTTTTTTTGTAGTCAAATGAAGATGTTAGCTTTCGTTTGACATACATTTCATGTTGGTTGATATCTTCCTAATATTTAAATTTCTCAAATGAAAATTGTATAAACACATGCACACAAATATGTGTGTGGTGTTCGGTTGAGTGTTTGCTGTTGGGCGATTTAAATGTACTCGTGTATTGCATAATTTTAGGCGGGCAAGTTAAAGTAGAGTAAAAGAAGAGAAAATGCTGCCAAGCACTGCAAAATAACAATGCTGATTGATGCTGTTCGACAACAGCTGGAAGTTGTTTATCCTATTTTTCCTATCATAAGCTTATGTATATCATCCAAAGTAACTATCAAATAAAGAAATTCATTTGCTTGTATTATTTATCATTTATTGTTACATATGTATGTTTTCTGTCTTATCGGATGGCGTATTCTACGTTAAACTTAATGGCCGTGTCTCTGACACAGCCTGCTTCTTTTTAGTTTTTGTTTTCGTCCCGATTTCTGTGTGCTCGTTTGTGTTCAGTCAGTACTGCTTCGTTTTGAGCGTCTTCGTTTGTTACGTTTTCTACTTTTGTCTGAGTATAGCGGATTTTGTAATTGGAAAAATGGAGAGGATAAATTTCTTGGATTTTTCCCATTATATTTTCAGAAGTAAATTTGCCGTTTATGACTGAAGGATTAAGGTAACGTTTTAAAAGTGAAATTAAATTTTCTAAAGAGAAGGTTGGCTTAGTAATTAAGTGCCTATGGTAAGTTGGGAATGGGATTTTGGATTGGTAACTGTCCTCATCTCCTAATGAGATCCACAGTTGATTTTTAAAAGCATTTATGGGGGCTTCTACTGCAAGAATTAGGTTGTGCGATGAACTTCGGTCTGAATGTGTGGCGACTGATAGGGAGTTTACCTCGAATGGTCTGGACAATGTGTCTGCTACCACATTGGATTTGCCTGGTTTATATTTTATCTCGTAATTATATTCTTCAAGTATAGCTTTCCAACGTTTTAATTTTGTTCTTGTTGCTTAAGGCGTATGTGAGAGGTTGGTGATCTGTGTGGATTATAACTTTTGCAGTGCCATAGAGATAATTTCTGAAGCAATTTAATGCCCAAATTATGGCAAGCATTTCTCTTTCGTTGACTGCATAATTTTCTTCTGCTCTACTTAAGGTTCGGGATATAAAAGTTATTGGTTTGCCATTTTGTTCTAAAACGGCACCTATGGCATATTTGGAGGCATCTGTAGTTAGATCAAACTCTTTTTTAAAATCAGGATATTGCAAAATTACGTCTTTCGATGTAAGTGTGGTTTTGATTTTATTAAATGCCGCTTTAGCTTCTTCATTTAATTGAATGCTAGTCTTTTTAGACATTCTGCCTTCTTCACCTCGGAGTAGCGATGTGAGTGGTTTTGCTAATTTGGCGTAATCTTTAATAAATCTTCTGTAGTATCCAGATAAGCCTAAAAATTATCGTAAATCTTTGAGATTAGTGGGGTATGGGAAATTTGCTATTGATTGCACTTTTAAGGGGTTGGTGAAATTCCGTCGGAAGAAACAACGAACCCTAGAAATTCAACTTGTTTTTTGTAAAATTCGCACTTATCCATTTGTACTTTCATATTTGCCTTATTTAATGTATCAACAATTTTGTCAATATGTTCTGAATGTGATTTTCCGTCCTTGCTAAATATAATTATGTCGTCTATATATACATAGCATATCTTGCCTATGTATGATCTCAAAATGTCATCTAATGCCCTTTGGAATGTGGCTTGGGCATTCTTCAAGCCGAAAGGAAGCCTTGTGAACTCGTATTTTCCATTGTTGACTGAAAAAGCTATTTTTTCCACGCCAGATTCCTTAAGAAGAATTTGATGGAAACCACTTTTTAAGTCAATCACAGAGAAAATTCGATTTTCTCCCAATTGAGATAGTACCTCATTTATTTCTGGTATCGGATACCTATCTGCAATTGTCACTGTATTTTGTTTTCTATAGTCGATAACCATTCTAAACTTTTTCTCGCCTGACGCGTCGTCCTTTTTAGGTACCACCCAGACAGGTGAGTTGTAGGGCGATCTTGATTTTCTTATTATACCGTCTTCGAGTAATTTGTTTACTTGTTTTTCGACTTCTTGTTTAAGGCTAATGGGGTAAGGATAAGATTTGGAATATACGGGCGTATCGGAATTGGTTCTAACTTCTGCTACTACTTTTGTGGTGTATGTCAGTTTTTCGTCGGGTTCCGAAAATAAGTTACGGTGTTTTTGAGCTAATTGTCGTATCTCGTGTTTTCCTGTCGAACTCATATGCTCATCGCGGATTTCTATTGCATTGACGTTCTGTACGCAATATTGGAGTAGGTAAATTTTTTTTGAATTTGCAATGACCATAAAATTGTCCTTGGTATGTATAACTGCTGAAAGCTCTTTTAAGCTGTCGTTTCCTAATATAGCATGAAAAGTGCTTAATGTTGATAACAGGAAGAATTTTAGTTTAACGTCGTCTAAGTTAAAAAGATTTATAAACGTGTGGTGTGTAATTTTTATTTTACCACCTACTGAGTTCGCGTAAAAGCTAGTATTATTTTCTTTTGCATTCTCTATTAAGTTGGCTTGGATATAATTTTTATTGGAACCGGTATCAACTAATATTTTTAAAATTTCGCCGCTCTTCGTCTTACATCTGAAGTAGGGTAGCGAAGAGCTATTCAACCTAAAAAATGTATGTCGGCTAGGTCAAGGGAATCATCGTTGTTGTCATTGTGCGTTGTGCTTGGGTCATAATTGTACTGGTCATAACTGCATTGGTTATAATTGTTTTGGTCATATTTATACTGATCCTCATAATGTTGGTCTCCTACAGCTTGTTCAGAATTTATATGAAAATTCCTTTGAACTTTCGGTGGGGGAAGGTTTATTGGTCTTTTACCTAAGTCCTGCTGTTTCGGTCGATTTACGTGATTTACGGCGTTAGTCCGTAGGCTCATGTCTACGTCCATGAGTTGGGGTGGTTTAGGCGGTCTTTGTGGGGGGTAGTTTTGTGGCTGGGTGAGGTGGTTATGGTTTGGGTAATTATGTTGTTGGTTAAATTGGTTAAGATTAGCGTTTGCAAGTTGCTGTAGGTTAGCTGGGTTATAGTTCTGTTGAGTACGTTGATAACTGTTTAAGTAAGGATTTTGCAAGGGATGTGGAATATAAGCCAGTTCAGGGTGGAATTTCGTATTAGATTGTTGGGCTAATGGTTGGGAATATCATGGTTGGGCAACTTGTTGTCGCGAATGTTGTTGGTTATATCTTTGCTGTCGAGAGCTTGATGGTGCGTTAAAGCTTTGGTTGTTGGCATGTTGAGCTCTGAAATTCTGATTTTCGAGCTTCAGGCATAGGTGCAGCGCTTCAGGAAGACTTTTTGGTTCTTTTATTCCAAGAAGTCTTGGAAGGTCACCAGAGAGTCCTCTAACAAAGGTATCAAGAGCCCTAGCGCGATAGTTTTCTGTCAGTAAGTGAACTGCTTCTTCTCCTACTTCCATACATCCTATTTTGTTAAGTATAAGTGATAAATGTGAATACACTTTTTGGTAAAATTCGTTGGTTGTCAATCGTCCTTGTGCGTGGCACGTCATTTGGTATTCTAGCGTACCTATGTCTCGTTTGTCAGCGTAATGAGTAGTCACACAGCGTGATATTGCTGTCCAGTCTAAGGGCGTGTTGTAGGATTCTAGGGCTATATCCGCTTTCCCTATTATCTTGTTCCTGATAACATTTAATATACCAAATCATCGAGGAGGACCTTTTGAGGGTTCATATATCTTCAAAATGCGTTCAACACATTTCTTCCAAGAGCTGAACTCCGAAGCGTTCCCTGAAAATTCTTGTAGCGACCGTACTACGTTCGGAATTTTGTCCATTTCATTCATGTTATTTTGAAAACTTTCGTCTATTGTCTGGTCTGTAAAAATGGGATTTGTCCTGTTTGTTAGTGCGTTATGAACTAAGTCAGGTCCGTTCGTTTCTATTGCTTGAGCTACCATAGTCCTTATAAGATTTGCTATATCTGGCGAGATTTGATTAGGGGGAGCTGGATTTGCTGCTGGTGCAGCGGAAGCTGCGTTTTGATTTGCCATTTGGACTTTTTATTCTTTACTTTTATTTTATTTTAATATTATAAATTTTATGTTATCCCTTCTGGGAAGGGGATTTTTTACTCTAGAGGGTTCGGTCAACACCTGAGTTGGCTACGGAATCGCAGAGTTAAGCAATGTTATTCTGAGAGGTTTCATTGCAATTTATGGGCTGTACAATCCGTATTTTATTTGTTATAATTACTTGGTTATAGATACATATATCACTAAACAGTTTGTTTAGTGGTTGCAATTTACTTCTAAATAAAATTTTTTTTGATAAATAAATGTAATTTCAAATTTAATTTAAAATGAAACTTTTTCCTTTAAAATGAAATTTTTCGCAAGTTCAATTCTAATTCGATTTAATTTGCAATTGTTTTTTTCTTTTGAATGATTTTCACAAATATTTTAGATAGCTTTCTATCAATTTCCACAATTTTAATTATAAAATTCGACTTTTTCTTTTAAAATGAAATTCTTTAATTCTAATTTTAAATTCGATTTAATTTACAATTGTTGCTTTTTTTCTTTTGAATGATTTTCACAATTCACAATTTAAATTCTTAAATTCTTTCACAAATTCTAATTTTAAATTTGATTTAATTCACAATGATTTTCACGATTTTTTTTAGATAGTTCTTGTAAAATATTTTAATATTCTTAATCTAAGTCTTACATTAATTTCATCGTGGCTGGCAATGATTATTTCTTCCGTTTTTCTTCCGATACTAAGGATAACCGCTTTGCTCCTGGGCTGCCACTGTCCTTCCTCAGGCATGGGTAAGGTTCAATATTCCGAGCTGCTCGCTTTGGCAATTCCTATGGTGCGCCTTGCGCGAACAGTCTTGGTGTTGGCTGGGTTGTTTCACTTTCTGTCGTTACTCTTTCAAATAAATAAAATTAAAAAAACTGAACTATAGTATATAACATTAAACTATATTGCTACATAAATTTTAAAGAGAAATTCAGCTAGTATTTTAAAATTTTCGCACGGAGAGTTCGTTGTTGCATACAATCGTAAAAGCCTGCTGGCCTTTGTCAACCATCGAGAGTGAACCATTTGTTCCGGCTTTATGTTGGCTATATTTTCGTGGCAGGAATCACTAGAGACTGCATAAGCTATGCGATAAATGCGAAAGTGTATCTTTAGTTTAGTTTTCAGCGGTCATTGCTTGTATTTTCGACAGATGGCCCCGCACAAAACACACACACATTCACATTCGCTAGCAATCTCAACTAGAACAGTATAGCCTAATATGTGGCTAATCTCTAACGAAAAGTATTCATTATAAGTTTTAAAACTTTCCATTTAAAAGTACTGGGGAATGAAAAATACTAAGGTATAGATTTCTGTACATGTAATTTTTTCCTCTCTCTACCACACGAGTTTCCCGTATTTATGTACTGCTGAGCAAAGACAGATGGCGACTACTTTTATTCTGTATACAAAACATGTAATACAGCGGAATGCTGAAATGAAAAAAATGGCTTGCCAAATTTATATTACTCCTTTAATAGAATAATTTCAGGTTGACATAATTTGTCATTTAAGAAATTATAATTTCATAGCTCTACTGTAAGCCTATATTGGCATTAATAGATGATTCTTAACTGCTGTTACCGCTTCTATTAAATCATCTGTCAAAATATCACTTGTAGAAATGTACGCCAGTTTAACCGACTCAACCCCTCATTTTAAATCATTGGAGAACACCAAAACGTCGTCAACATTAATTTCTACGTAAATCATGCTGTCTTCGTTCATACAATAGTAGATGCACTCATCCACATCACTTCTAATAAGCCCAAGACTGATAAGCAACGTATACTTGCTTGCTTCAAACCGTTTCTGTATATAAACCAATGCCGTACAACCAATTATGCGTACATAAATGCCTTAAATACGGTTTAACACCAGACTATTTTTCTTCTGCACTTCGTTTGTTACCTCTCCACGGAATACGACTTACCAAGTAAGCAGCTGTATTTGCAGCTTCTACCCGACATATGTATGAATCCTAGATCAGAATCTAGTAACATGCATCTGACACGTCCAATCAATGTACGATTCACCCGCTCAGTCAAGCCGTTTTCCACGGGTGTGTAAAGAGCGGTCTTTTGATGAACTAATACCACAATTACGCATAAACTTTCTAAACTGCTCGTTGCATAATTCAGTGCCATTGTCTGTTCTTAGCATTTTAATTTACAGCCGCACTGTGTCTCGACCTCGCTTTTGAATTGTTCGAATTTCTCAAATTCATCACATTACCGTACAATTGGTACAACAAACACCATACGCAAAAAATCAGCAACAAAGACAACCTCTGAACGACTTTATGTTAATTGGACCAAGAACGTCGGAATCCACTATGTCCTATAAATACTGTGCACGTTACTGCTGGATAATTTATGAATTGTTCTAGTTTGTTTACCCACACAGCATATAACGCACCCTTTATTACTTGCACCACTGAAACTAACTCCAACAGTTGAATTCAGCACCTGCTTTATGTTTCGCTTATAAATATGTGCCAACCTACGATACCAAGGCGTAAAGCTGTCAATCATTGTCATTGCTCATCCAACTGAACTTGTTTCGCAGTCTAACTCTTGCAAATCGTTATCAGCATGACCTGTTGCAATCAATTCGCCGCTTATATTAAAAATCTTACATAAATTTGCTTAGAACACCACCTTTTTGTGTTGCTTTGTTATTTGCTGCACTGACAAAAATTCGCGCAATCTTTCGTTTGTTTACTTTCAACACTAGGCTGACATCTCCTACGCTATTGGCATTCACTCGGTCTTTATTTGCGAAATTCACTTAGCTATGATCTGCCCCTCTCTATTTCGAAAGCAACCAGTGATCATTTTTCATATGTGACGTTGCACCTAAGTCGACATACTCTCACCGTTATGAGAGTGAAAGTATGAATTTGCTAACATCGAGTTGGAAACCATCGCCGTCCTGTTTTTACCTTCGTCCTCAGCAACTTTCTTCGATTGTGTATTTTTGCGGCACTTCTCCGTACGTGGCCTTCTTCATTGCAGTTGAAACAACGGATTTTTTCTTATTAAAACCTTTGTCGTTATTTTTCTGTAGAAAATTCTTCAAATGCAAAACATTGTTCGTGGCATCTTTGGTACAATACAATTTTACGTCTTGGAACAATAAACTCTTAACACTATCGACAGTTAATTTTGCTTTGAATTTTCTACTGCCATAACGCGTGCTTAATACTCTCAGCCGATGCTGCAGTTTGATTGACGTCATTACCACCTCGTATACGTAGTCCTGTATGGTTCGAAATTGCTCCAGTATTAACTTCACCCGCTTTTTTCAAAGCTCTGCCTTACGAGTCAAGCATCTTTTGCACATTGGGCGTCTGATATGTGTGAGAAATTACTCGGATTCACCGTGAGCATAATCTCCGCCTGCCTCCGTTTACTTGCGCTGCGCTCATTTTACGAAGAGTTCTCACACAAAGCACTCACGACAATCTTCCAGCAATGTTTTAGTACCAAATATGACTTAGCAATCTTCCAGACATCGAAGTTTTAGGGGCCTCGTAATTTTTCAAACAGAAAATTGAGTGTTTTGCCGAAGCCATTTTTAAATAACTTAAAACTTTTTAAACAATTGCCCGGCAATTAATAAGCCCATAACCTGTTGAGCAAAGACAGATACGCGCAGTTTTAAATTAAGATGGCGACTAACTTGATTCAGTATAAGAGAAACATGCAATACCATGGAATGATGAAAAGAAGAAAATTAAAAACTAGAGTTTATATCACTTTACAATGTGTATGCTATCGCTTTCTCACTACAATACTGGTAGTGGATATATGTACAAGCGATTATGTAAGCAATTATTTGAGCAATTGTTAAGGGATTATAAAGGAATTTTATAAGGAATTATACATCACCTACTTATATATCCAAATTGGTGTCATGAACCAAACAATTACAACTTGTTTAATGATTTGTTTATTTGTTCTTGAAATTATCTTTAAATAACCAGATGGTCACTGTATATATGTATATACATATATGTCTTTATAAGTTAAATTAACATTTGTTAATTTTATTAAAAAAATATATTTTTTCAGGAGTTGCCTCCTTCTTTATTGAATCCCGTTTTAAGACTAACTTAACAATTGTTCAAATAGCTTAAACCTAAACTTAAACGTCGCTGCATTCACCTGAGCGTCGCTGCTGCTGTCGTTATTGCGGCGCGTGTGCCTGGTCAGCGAAAAAGGGTGGGAACCTATTTTTGGGAAGTTTCCATTATGCGGCGCGTGTGCCTGGTCAGCAAAAGGAGTGGGAACATAATTTTGCGTAATTTCGCAATGCCATATGAAACTTTTGTTTACGTCGATATTATGGCGGCCGGTGATTGGACGTACAAAGTTTATGAATATGGGGGGTGTTAACTATACCCCCTTCCTAAATTTCGAACGTCCTCGTTTGAAACAGTGGGTTTGTTGAAGATATTATTTAGCCCTTCTATGGCTGTACTGGATAATTTTAGGTTTGTGGAGTTACTTCTGGTTCTTGAGATAGCAGATCTATTTTTATGAAGTAAGCATTGGTAAAAGCAGAAAATGGTGATGAGAACAAATATTGTAAGTCCTAGCCCAAAATTCGTGGCGATGTCAACTTCTTCGTCCTCTTGGAGTAGACTGATGAAATTAGAATTGTTTATTTGTAATTCCTTCATCATTTGCAATGAAAGAATTTCTTCAATATGGCCTGGTTCAGATGAAGGCTGTAACACTGCTGGTAGTGGGTTACTTGCTGATATTTCCGCATTATAAAATGAATTTTCACCAATTGTGATGCTGGCGTTGTGGTAGTGTATGATGAATGTTCCGTTTAGACTAAGAGATTCCTCATTAATCTGTGCATGACCGTTGAATCTATTCAAAAATATTATTCCGGGTGATATTTCTTCAATTTCTGGTACATGTTGATTGTTGACTTCAGTGCAATTTGCAGCAGGTTTACTATGCAGGTGCCATCATTTAAACTAACTAAATTCCTCATTGAACATATTTTTAAATTATTATATGATTTACAAATTTCTCTGATTCCAAAAATATCTTTTTCACATAATAGCGTTGAATTGAAATTTATTTTATTTATTCTTAATGCTTTCTTTACTGCTCTAATTTTTATGGATTTACATAAGCGATTCTCAACTGTTGGTAGACTTATTATGTAAATTATAAAACTATTATTTGATGCAATTTTAATTTCAGAAAATTCAAAGGCTTCATCTATATTTATAAATGGCATATTTTCTTTGCTTATTATATTTTTAGCTAGATCAATTTCATTATTTGACAATATAAAAGAATTTATTATATTGGCCTTTGCCCAGTGAATGGCATAAGCAACATTGACTATCTCTTCTTTAATTATTTCTAATTTATATCTTAATTCTAAAAATAATTCATTTTTGATTTCATTATCATTTTTTAACATTTTTGAAATATTATTTGTAATATTTGAAATTTCATTGATTCTCTTCAGAGTAAGTCTATTTATAACCAATTGATTATTGTTGTTTTGCAAAGCGTTATTTAATTTCTCTACTACAATACTATGGTCATGGTGATCAGGACTTCCTGCAACCCATTTCCATGCACTGCCCAAAAAATCAAGTGATCTTTTGTTTCTCTTACTGACTTTTAAGTTGTTAATGTGGGACTTTATTTGGGATATAAGAAGGATTATGAAGGGGAAATGTGGATTTTTGTCGTGCTTGTAGTTGTTTACTGTCGCTTCAATGTCATTGGTAATTTCACTATATTTGTTAATGTCGATTTCGTGTATTATTTTGAAAGTTCCTGTCTGTATTTTTGCAGTTCCCTCTTCTATTGTAATTAATTGAGAATTTGTATAGTCCAGTATCTGTACTTCTGCAAGGCATTGTGGAATGAGTAGGCTGAAAAATGAAATCGTATGTTTAATATAAGGGTTCGGATGTCAATTTCGTATTCGACTTTTATGTATTATTTGGTTTTTTCCGTTAACACAGTGCTATTCCTATCTTCTTTAACTATTTCTTTGGTATATGGTTTAGATAGCTTAGTTCCTAATCTTCTATTTCTTTTCACAAAGATTATTTGTCCTGGTAGATACGTTTTTGTTTCATGTTTATTTCTATTGTGGTATTCGATGTCTTTTCTCTGTTTGTTTGCTAATTTTTCTATATTGCTCTGTCTAGTTTTTCCTATGTCGTCAGGAGTAAATGAGACGTTCCTATTGAAATATAAATCAACTGGTCGTTTTTGTGTTACGGATTGAATTGTGTGATTGTACTCAGAGACTGAGCGTTCTAACAGTTCTTCAAAGTTTCGGTGACCTCCGTTCTCTTTTATGCAGCGCATTATTTCGATTAGTGTCGAATGGAACCGTTCTACTTGTCCATTCGCTTGGCTTCTGTAAGGTGGTGTGGTGTAAACTTCTATTCCCAGTTCGTCCTGCATCATGAATTTAATTGTGGCTGAATTAAGTGAAGGTTCATTATCTATAACTATTAACTTAGGTACGCCAAAGTAAAATATGATATCTTTTAGCGGTCTCCTAACATCTTCTATTGCCCTGCTGGCTAACATTTTTGTTTGCGCATATTTAGTAAATTTGTCTAATGCAGTCATAACTATTTTTCCTTCGGTAAGAAATATATCGATGTGGACTGTGTGTCCGGGATAAGTGGGAAGTGGTGTTTCGTTTATTTTTGTTTGGTTCGGATGCCTCTCGTATTTACTTTCTTTACATGTGTTGCAATTTGTTATAATTCGTTTTATTTTGCTAAGCATCCCTGGAAAGTAATATTTTTCTAAAATTTGGGTTTTATTTTCTAAGGCATTTCTATGTGCTCGTTGATGGAATTGTAATATTATATTTTCTTGATTCTGTTCGGTTGTGACATCTTCAACTAATTTTTGCGTATAGCGAGCTTTATAGCTCCTAAAGTGTTGTGGATATAAATTCTGAATAATACCCATTATCCTCTCTTCTGTATGGATTCCATTTATGACGGATGGATTGAGATATAAGGATCTGATCATTATATTCTGGTTCGGTAATAATATGTCTATGAATTGTTGGGAATATTATATTGAACTGGTATGTTGACGTTACGTCCCGTTTGAAAAATATTTGGTTTTTGAAAACATTGATAGGTACTTCTGTACATGAAATTAGATCGTGTGACGAGCTTTCATCACTATGAATAGTTGGTGTAAGTGAATTTATCTGAATGGGTATTCGTGAAAGTGCATCTGCTACTACATTAGCGTGTCCTGGCTTATATCTTAATTCGTAATTATATTCCTCAAGGATAGATTTCCAACGTTTCATTTTACTATTTGTATTTTTCGAGCTTAACGCGTATGTTAGGGGCTGATGGTCTGTGTAGATTTTAATTTTTTTGGAGCCATATAAATAATTTCTAAGAGAATTCAATGACCATATGATGGCTAACATCTCCTTCTCATTAGTCGCATAGTTTTCTTCTGTTTTATGTAGAGTTCTAGATATAAATGTTATGGGTCTATTGTCCTGCGATAGTACAGCACCGATCGCATAATCGGATGCATCGGTGGTTAGTTCAAAGTCTTTTGAAAATCGGGATGACTAAGGGTGATATCCTTTGATATCAAGGTGTTCTTTATTTTATTAAATGCGTCTATTGCTTCGTGATCTCATGTAATTAATTTCTTTTTTGATGCGTGCTTTGGAACATGACCTGCTTCTCCTCGCAAAAGAGCAGTAAGTGGTTTAGCGATCTTTGCGTAATCCTTAATGAATCGTCTGTAGTACCCAGACATTCCTAAAAATGATCTAAGTTCCTTTAGATTTGTGGGTACCGGAAAATTTTTTACTGCTTCTACTTTTTTTGTATTTGTTTTAATTCCTTCAGCACTGACTACGTATCCTAAAAATTCTACTTCGTTCTTCAAAAATACGCACTTATCGAACTGTATCTTCATATTCGCTTTTTCTAATGTTTCAAAAACTAACTGTAAATTATGTAAATGTTCTTCTTCGTTTTCCCCGAAAATTATTACGTCATTAATATAAACGTAACATCTTTTACCTATATGTTGTCGGAGGATGTCGTCAAGAGCTCTTTGGAATGTGGAGGGTGCATTTTTGAGGCCGAACGGAAGGCGGAGAAATTCATATTTTCCATTGTTTATGGAAAATGCTGTCTTCTCTATGTCTGATTCGCGGAGGAGTATTTGATGGAATCCGCTCTTTAAATCTATAACTGTAAAAAATTTATTTTCTCCGAGGTTGGCGAGGACCTCATTAATTTCTGGAATTGGATATCTATCGAGAATCGTCACGGAATTCAGTTTTCGGTAATCAATTACCATCCGATATTTTTTCTCACCGGAAGAATCCATTTTTTTATCAACTATCCAGACGGGAGAGTTGTAGGGAGATTTGGATTTCCTTATTATCCCGTTGGCAAGGAGTTCTTCAACCTGACGCTCGACTTCTCCTTTTAATGCCATTGGGTAAGGGTATGGTTTAGAATAAATTGGGGTATCAGAAGTAGTGCGGATTTCGCCTTTAACTAAGGTAGTATACGTAAGTTTTTCTTCGGGATCCGAAAATAAATTGGGACAATTTCTAATAATGTTATTTAATTTATATTGATGTTCAGGTGTTAAATGTGGCACAGTTATGGACACTGTGTTTACCTCTTGTGCAATTCTTTGTTTCAAAGGTACTTTAATATTTGATAGTATTGTCATATAATTCTTATCAGTATGGATTGTCGCTTTAAGGTCCTTTAGGGTATCATTTCCTATTATTCCGTGGAAGGAAGACAATGTCGGTAGAATATAAAATTTTAATTTTTCTGTTTTCGGACCAAATATATTTAAATATGTATGATATGTAATTTCTATATCTCCTGCAACTGAACTTACTTTGAAAGGGGTTTCGTTTTTTATAAAATTTCTTATCCTAGTTGATTGCATGTAATTTTTATTTGACCCTGTGTCAATTAAAAATTCTATGTTGTCTCCACTTCTAGTTCTATATTCAAAACAAGGAAGTGAAGACGGATTTAATCTAAAAAATTAATATTATCCGTTTCGGAGAAAATATTATTAGGATCAGCATCAGACTGTATTTCATTTTGTTGTTCATCGTTTGGATGGTTGTCGTTAAGAATCAATTCCATATTGTTATCTATTTCACTTGGATATCCTGTATTCAAATGATAATTTCGCTGTATTTTATTCGGTGGTGGATGGGTCATTTGACTAACTCCTGGACGCTTTTGCGGAAAACTTTGCTGTGGCCTATTTTGGTAATTTAGCTGTCTAGTATGGATTGAACTGTCCATGCCCATTGGAACAGGTGGTTTCGGGGGTAAGTTGGGTCGATTATTAAATCCGGCTTGATTTGTTTGAAAGGGTTGGTTATTAAATGGCGAATAATTTTGTTGATAAATTTGGTTGTTTCCAAACCTGTTGTAATTTGCATGTGGTGAGTTATTCGGTTGGAACGGGTTAGGTCGGTTATAATTAAATCTATTATTGAATTGGTTAAATGGTTGTTGTGGTCGGCTGAAACGTGGTGGAGGAGGTGGTGCATAGGCTAGTTCTGGGTAAAAGCGGTGGCCTTTAAAGTTAACTGGTTGTCGTGGTGGCCGTGGAGGCGTTGACGTATTGACATTGTGTCTATTTATGCCGTGCGCATAATTTAATCTGTATGTCATGTTATCTAGTTTTTGGCATAGATGCAGAGCCTGTGGTAAAGTTGACGGTTCTCTTATACTTAGTAACCGCGGCAAGTCTCCATTAAGACCACGTATAAACGTGTCTAATGCCTTCTCTCTATATGAGTTGGTCATAGCACGGATTGCTTCTTCGCTTAAGTCGAGGCAGGCTATCTTATCAAGGATCAGCGAAAGGTGCTGATAAACCATTTGATAGAATGTAGCAATATCATGGTGACGTTGAGTTAAAGTTGTTAATTGGTACTCGAGTGTACCTATATCCCGCTTATCGGAATAATGAAGCATTAAGCATTTTCGGATTTGTGGCCAATCAAGTGGAGTACGGTACGACTCCAGAGCCATGTCGGCATCACCGACAATTTTATGCCTAATTGTGTGAAGTATTGCGAAATACCTTGGGGTATTTCGGAAACTTTTGTAGACATCAAGAATTCTGTCTACCGTCTTGCGCCAGGAATTGAATTCCCCTGGTCGCCCTGAAAATTCCCTTAAGCACTTCACCATGTCCGGAATTCGGTCCAGTTCGTTGACGTTCGATGTATTAACCGTCATTTCTTGGTCTCGGGTGTTCCTATTGTCATAATTATTGTTCGTCATACGGTCCATTACCTGTTGTACTATTTCTTGAATGAACTCGTTATTCATTCGTGGGGGATTTGTAGGCAGATTTGGTTGTTGGGATCTTGTTTGATTTAGTTGGGAAGCTGATGTATCCTCTTCAAATCCTAGTCTTCTAATACCTTCTAGGATTTCTTCTTCCATTTTATATATTTGTTAGTTTATATGGTTTTATATGGTAAGTATTGTTTTATTTAAAAATATTCAATTGATTCAACTTGAATTTAAATATTTCGATTTAATCGAATGCCAATATAATAATTAATTTAAACAATTTCGATATTTAATAGACTTCAATGCTTTCAAATATTAAAAATATATTTTAACAAACTTATGCTTTTAATTCTTTTAAATTCTTCAATATATTTTTTCCATTTAAAAATTCCTCATGTTCACTTTATTTATGTATGTAAATTTATTTCTTTAATGCAATTCTCTTAATCCTTTGAAAAAAAAATTTTAATATTCACTTTATTTTATTTTCTTAATTTAATTCTTTTAATTCTTTAAAAATCTTTAACATTTCGTATTACACCTTATTTTCAATAAAAATTTTACTTTAATCTTTCACTTTGTTTCTATATTTTTAAATTTTTACTCAATTACTTTTCAAAACAAAAATAGTTTTAACTTGTGTTTCACTGTGACTTTAAAAATTTTCTTATCATCTAAACTTACAGTAGTATAAACTTAAACATCATCCAGCGTTTGGGAGCCGTCGGTTTGAACAAGTTGGGTTGTCCTGTTTTCCTTAGGTACTGGGGGCCCTTGTTGTCACTTCTGAGGCGATCCTTTTGCTTAGTAGCCGCTTACTTCCCGCGTTGCACCTTAGTTGATGGTTAGGTGTTGCACTAATTTTTTCACTAGCTTTACTTTTTATTTTCAAGCTTTTTGTTACTTTAATTTAGTTCATTCAACGACACTCGCGGAGCCTTACTTTTTTATTTTCAGGCACTTACTACTTCGCGCGCTGGTCCCTGCTCGGGCGCCAGTTAAATTAACATTCGTTAATTTTATTAAAAAAATATATTTTTTCAGGAGTTGCCTCCTTCTTTATTGAATCCCGTTTTAAGACTAACTTAACAATTGTTCAAATAGCTTAAACCTAAACTTAAACGTCGCTGCATTCACCTGAGCGTCGCTGCTGCTGTCGTTATTGCGGCGCGTGTGCCTGGTCAGCGAAAAAGGGTGGGAACCTATTTTTGGGAAGTTTCCATTAGGCGGCACGTGTGCCTGGTCAGCAAAAGGAGTGGGAACATAATTTTGCGTAATTTCGCAATGACATATGAAACTTTTGTTTACGTCGATATTGTGGCGGCCGGTGATTGGACGTACAAAGTTTATGAATATGCGGGGTGTTAACTTATACCCTATAATATATTTAACACACGTATGAATTAGTAAACCTACTTGTATAAACACATAAATGTATTTAAGAGCGTGAACACACATATATGTGCATATGTTACATACATACATATGTACCACGAAGCAGAGAAAAGAACGTGACGACAAAATCACTTCCGTTACTTCGTACTTGCCTCGTTTGAAGGATTTACGTCACAACTAGCTCTTATAGAGTTGATTTTTCAGAGTTTTGAGAGATTTTTACAAAAAGTTAAACACAGAATAATAAATGTGAAGTGCCGAGATTTGTATTTTAGCAGTTGCAGTAAAACGCCCAAGTGTAGTTATCACCTTCCTTTTCGTCTCACTCTTTCTGTAGCAGCAAGTTGGCAAATCATGCAGAAGTATCCAAAAACGTGGGCTGTGGATCACTAATTGCATTGCCAAAAAACAGCTGTCAAAAGTTTGAAGTTTGTTTATCAAATAATCACAAGAGAGTATTTAAGCGTGGCGAAGTCGTGTGCTGTTTCTACGAAAAATTTTAATTAATTAATAATAATACCTGTAATAATTTAAGATAAATGAATGTTTATGAAATATTTGAAAAAATAAATACTGTCACTTAACTTGATTACATTAAATGAATTGTTTCGATCTTTAACTTACTTTAAACAGGCAATACATAAGTTGTTAGATGTGGTAATAGCTTTGTTTAGACCATCTTTGATTAACTACTGACATACTTACTTATTGGCGCTATAACCTCTTAAGAGATTTTGCCCGAGTTCAACAAATTGCGGCAGTCACTCTTTCTTCCTGCTAACTGGCGCCAGTTGGAAATACCAAGGGACGTCAAGTCCTTTTCCACTTAGTCTTTCCAACGCAGAGTATTCCTCTTCCTCTATAACCACCAGATTGTATCGCGCTGAATACTTTCTGGACTGGATCATTTTCGTCCATTTGGACGACATGTCCCAGCCAACGAAGCTGCTGTATTTGAATTCGCTGGACTATGTCTATGTCGCGGTAAAGCTCATGCAGCTCATCGTTCTATCGTCTGTGGTATTCGTCGTCGCAAAGACGTAAATACCCATAAATCTTACGAAGAATCTTTCTCTCGAATACTCCAAGGATCGTGTCAGCCGATGCTGGCACTGCCCATGCCTCAGCGCCATATAATAGCACGGGAATGATGAGAAAATTATAGAGTGTGGTTTTGGTTCGTCGAGAGAGGGCTTCACTGCGCAGTTGCCTACTCAGCCCAAAGTAGCACTTGTTGGTAAGATAGGCTCCACGTTGGATGTCCAATTGCACGTTCTATGAAGAACGGTTCAACTTTGGTGCTCGAATTATCTTTTCTAACATAAGGTTAACGAAGTCGCATGAAAAAGAGTCACCCTGTCTGAAACCTCGTTTGGTTTGAAACGGCGCGGAGAAGTCCTTCCCGATTCTGACAGAGCAGCTGATATTGCTCAACGTCATTTTACGTAGTCGTATTAGTTTTGTTGGGATACCAAATTCAGATATTGCATGTAGTTTGTAAGATTAAGCGTATCGTGAATATTTGGTTAATGGTAGAAGACTGATCCCGCGGTAGTTGGCACATTTTCATTTCATTTGTTTATTCATCTATGAAACAATGGTTTCTTACAGACTAGTTACGACTATTGATTAAATTAAATACAAAAATTTTAATAGTTAAAGAAGAGAATACAAAAGATTAATAAATAGATTTCTAGGATAAGAAAAATCAAGTAAGATGGAATTCGAGATTATATTAAATTCACTTAAAGCACGAGCCAGAGGGGCATTGCGCGCATACTCAGTTTTACAGTTTTCACAATAGAACGGCAATATGTTACGCAAATTTCGCTGGACAATCAACACTACCATTAATAATACTAAAAGCAAAAGTTAAGGAGAGTACAGAACGTCTCTTTTCCAAAGACTCCAGATTAATTAAAAGTAAACGACTACTATACGATGGAATAGGATCCGCAAAATTTAAAGACCGCAATGCAAATTTTAAAAAAGCCTTTTGGACACGTTCCAATCTATTACTCAAATTTTTGTGGAATGGCCTCCATATAAATGTAGCATATTCCAAAATGGGACGACAAAAGATGAGTATAATAATTTAATGGTATATGGATCAGAGAAGTTTACACAGTTTCGTCTTACGAACCCCAAAACAGAGAAAGATCTAGAAATTACATGACTGATATGTCTATTAAAAGAAAAATTGGATGTAAAAATTACACCAAGATCTTTGGCCTCAACGACAGATACTAGTGGTGACTCCGCAATATTGTAATACGTCGGTAATGTACTGCGAATTTTTGCATAAGTAACTTTAAAGCACTTACTGATATTTAAAGAAAGACGCGATTTAATGCACCAAAGACTAAGTTTGTTGAGATCCGCCTGGAGCATACTAGCATCAGTTTCGTTTTTGATCACCGAAAATACATACTTTCAAGTCAACGGCATATAGCAGAAAATTGGCAAAAGAAAAACATGAGCTTATATCGTTTATAAATAAAACAAAGAGTAAAGGACCTAAAATACTTCCCTGGGGAACCCCAGATGTGGCAATGAAAGCATCTGACGATATGGCATCTATAGAGACAACACAGCGTCTGTTAGTCAAATAAGACTTGATCCACTCTAAAAAAACAGAATGGAAACCAAGACAGGCTAACTTATAAAGTAAGATCGAATGAGATACTCTGTCAAACGCTTTGCTGAAATCTGTGTATATGCAGTCCACCTGGAATCCAGCTGAAAATGTTGTAATACAGTATTCATAAAATACAGCTAAATTGGACACAGTAGATCGATTGGAAACAAAGCCATGTTGGTTTGGCAGAATCAGGCTTTTAGTTATGAAATACATTTCTTCTTTGACTATAGTTTCAAAAAGTTTCGAAACAGTTGATAGTTTGGAGATGGGCCTGTAATTGCGAACATTATTTTTATTGCCACTTTTAAATATAGGGTTAATAGAGGTAACTTTCCATTCATTGATAAAGATACCCGACGCAAGAGACATATTAAAAATAAGTTTTAGAGGAAAAGCTAGAGCGGGACAGTTCTTGAAGAGATGAGCGGAGAAACCATCCCCATCCACTTTCATAGATGAATTCAGTCTAGATATACCTGTTACAACCTCATCTAGTGACAGTTTCAGAGCCCCAAAACTGAAAGCCGTATCTGTATTGGGGTCAACATCAGGCCAGGAATTACCATCATCACAAACGTGATTGGCACTAAAAAATTCAGCAAACAGGTTCGCCATCTCCGTAGGGCAACTAGCGAATTTGTCATCAAGAGAGACAGCAGAAGGTATGCCAGAGTCACCTCTCTTAGACTTTATGAAATGCCAAAAACCTTTTGGATTTGATTTAATGCTTGACTCTACTCCCAGAATATAATTTTTATAAAGAAACTTATTTAAACAATTAAACTCCTTTACATATTTTTGATATTTATCAAAGAAAATCTGTCTTCCAGAGACCTTAAACTTCTTAAAGAATTTATTTCTAATGTTCTTTAACTTTTTTAACTCACGATTATACCATGGTAGCTTGTATGGCTTATTTTTCAAAATTGGCACATTCTTCATACATAAATCAGATAACACTATTTTAAAAGAGTTATAGCATTCAGAGACATCCTGCACTGAAAGTAATTCGTCCCATTTCAGCATCGAAATGGAGTTATTAAGCTTGATAAAATCGCAGTACTTATAGTTAAAAATATTTAATTTAACAGGTACTGTTTTTAAAAATTTATAAAATTCAAATTTCAGAACTAATGCGACGTGATGCATATCAGACTGAGAAAAAGGGCAATGACAAATTTCAATATTACAATTTATATTGTCACTTAAAAAAATTAGGTCAAGAATTCGATCCAACTTGTTAAAATACTTATTAATTTGCATAAGATTAAGACTTAGAAGACTGTCGATGAGGTATGACTCATGCGGGGCAGTAATATTTTTAGGGGTGAGACCAAAGTTCGAAAAAGTGCCAGACCAACACACATTGCATAGGTTAAAATCACCTAAAACACATAGGTGATTGTCACCAAGTTTATTCAGAACTAGCGAGCTGACATTATCAGCATGCGCACGATAAAGATCATCTTTGCTATTTGGAGGAATGTATGATGCCATGATAAATAATGAATCATGGGGCGACGAGCCCGTGACACATACACAGATCCGATCCAGAAGCGAATCATCATTCTCAAGCTCAACTAAAAATGTATGCAAATTGCGCTGAACTGCAATTAAAACACCTCCTCCTCTTAGGCATCCAGTTTTTACAGCGTCTCTGTCCTTACGGTAGACATTGTAAAGGTTTGCGTCGAAGAATTCATTGTCGAGAAAGTCCGAATTCAGCCATGTTTCAACAAGAACAAAAACGTCGTAGTCGTAGTAGTTCAGATTTGGTACGAATGCCAGAGGTATTTTGGAAGTACACCTTTAAATCGGCAGCACTCCTATCGCGCTCTTTAAATTTAGTGTTGCTTGAGTTCTGGTGAACCTTCTTTTTTACACTTACGTTTGCCCGTGATCGCTTTTCCGAATATGCCGAAAAGGGCGAACGGAGACACGTGCAGGCCAGAGCTCAGCATTGAGCATTTTGTCAAACCAACAATCAGGAACACCAAGTTTAAAGGAAATGCGCTTCAAAGTATTAGTAGGTGTCTCATTTTTCACAAGACTGTAGCAGTCTAGCAGTTGTTGCTCAATAGCAGTATGATTTACCACGTAGTCAATAATATTAACATTCGTAACAGATGGCGAGAACGACGAGATATGCAGCCACTTTTTAGGAACAACAACTTCAAGCTCGGCGTTAGCATTTGAACCAATAACACGCATTCGATTCCTTTTCACTTTCCTTTTCAAAACTGATGTCCATTCTGATTTACTGCCAGCAGGCTGTAAATTGAGATTTTCTGTAGCAGCGGCGGTGCCAGCACATAAAACAACAGACTCGTCATTGTTCAGAGGGACCATATTATTGCTGGCCACAGCAGCATAGCTAACAGCAGCGCTAGGCGAAGCCACGACAGCAGCAGGAGCAGCGGCACTAGGCGCAGCAACGACGGCAGCAGGTACAGCGGCGACAGCAGCCGCAGCCGGCGAACGAAGAGACATAGACGAAGATCGCGAAAGTACTTGATTAGCAGGCACAATTGGCTTCACATTGTTGGTGCATGAAGTACTAAATAATTTATTAAAGGATGTACCAACAAATGCGCGAAGATCATTAATTTCTGTAGTAAGAGTCGAAATAGGGTTGTCTTTTTCTCTTAAACTACGATGCATAGCAAGCAAGTCTGAGTGCATGCACTCAGTTTTTTTTACCATTTCATTTTTCTCTTTGAGCAGAGTATTTATGAGATCAAACAAGCGCCCATTATCAGCACGAACACAAGTAATTTCAGTGAGCACGGATTCCAGACTAATTTGTTGCTTCCTATTACTCGCTATTATTTGATCACTTTGATTAGGAGCTCCCTTCTGAGAGATAATTGCTGTGACGCAATTACTAGCAACAGTATTATTTAGCGTAGAGGCTGGTCTCACATTCACATCAGCGGGAGGCGGGGGAGACCGAATTGAATTTCGACGAGCGGCCGCACAGCCTTTGCAAAAAAGCTTTTGTTCGAGTTGATCAGAAAATCGACATCAGCAGGCAATATACCAACACAGTCAGTGTGGAAAAGTTCATTGCACTTTGCACATTGGAACCCCAGGCCGCGAACGGTCAACCTTTTGACCACACACGCACGGCATTATAACACTTTGAGCACTAGATTTATTTATAATTATAAAAGAGTCACTGTCTCAAGGAAACCTTGGCACCATAGCACTACATCTGGTGTTTGATTGAAAACTCAATGTATGCAAAAAAAAAAAAAAAAAAACTTTCACGGAGCGTTAAATATAAACACGTCCGCACAGTACGACGATGAATTTCACATTTTGCAGGATTGCACTCGCGCATTTCGACCTCTCTCTCCTTTTCTCAGAAAATGCACCTCGTTTTCTTCTTCAACTTCCGATATCTCTCCCGCACAGTTCGCGTTGCACCCTTTCGCAGCGTGACATTAAAATCGCTAAGAGCGAGTTTTATAACGTGACAGGGGAACGTTTATATGCGCGCACAAGGCGCTCAGAGAAGTGATCTTTGGTCACATTGTCCTTCTCTTCCGTGGGCGAAAATCAGCTAGATTTTGGAGAATCTCGTGGCGAGAAGCTCGTCCACCGGAGTGAACGACAGTGCTTGGCGATGCAGTCTCTCTTTCACCACAAATCCAACACCGAACTTGCGCTCCTTAGATGGTGGTGATGTAAGCCAATTAGTTTACCTTTACAAAAATGTAGCTACCAAAGTTTATTTGTACCAAATAATAGTTGGATAGAAGTTAGCTCTCAACTAATGCAGGGCTGACTTATTCGGTCATCACCATATAAAAATAGTTAGCTTAGAAGAGTGATTCACAACTAATAACCACTGTTCGTTAACTCTGATTTCTTCTAATGCGGATTTAACAATACAAGCACAAGCTATAATTCTGCCGTAACTTACGCAAATGCTTTCTGGCTACAAAATAAGTAGCAAAAATATTTACACATAAAATTGTCCGATCCAAATTGTCATATCCCTGTAAAAATTATTGACATTAGCTAGGGACCTAATACCCAAATAATGCTAGAAAACCCTGTTAGCTCACTTTGGCCAAAGGTTTATGAGCAAGCGACCAATTACTGCACCATACCGTACTCTGTGACCAACTTCATCGGCGTCATGCAACGAGCGCCTGTTCAAATTCCCAGGCCCAACTACAGGTTACAATGCGCGCCAAAGGACACTGTCTAGCACTGCCCCATATGAGCTGGGAGTGTGCTTCGCGCCACTCGCGCTATGTTTGTCACAAACGACACAATACCACAATCCGATGTTTCACCATATCTCTCCCAGCGAAACTTATATCGACACCGACAACTAACTCATGCCCCCGTCATCCAACAGCTTCAGTGACTACTTGGCTAAGTTCCATTCTACCTACCCAGGCCGACAGATGGCCACACAGCCACACACATATAGTTTTAGTTGTGGTGGTTACGCGCACCTGGAAGGAGTCCAAATTCTTCTTTGGAGCCTTCCCACTATTCGCGGAGTTGAAATGAAAAAAAAGGCCGTACTTCTTAGCTTAACTCGTTATAACAACTAATTTTACTTTATTTAGATATTTCTTTTCTTAGCTCTACTTTGAAGTGCACACAGGCACTCTTATGGATGTGTATGTGCAAATTTATCTGCATGCGTTCCAAAGTGTACGGTATGTGTTTGGTCAGCAAAAATGTGTAACTAAGTCGCGCCAGCTTCAAGAAAGAGCTCGTGTTTGAAGTCTTTCTTGAAGTGAATATTGTTTATTTATTATTTGATGTACATATGTCAATATGTGACTCCTCCACCCCTAGATTCAACGGTCGCCGTTGGATAATTTATATTGTTCGAAATTTGTGAATTAATTTTTTTTCCCGTCACTTTGTTGTGCTACAATGCAAATTTGCTTATTATTTCTATTTATGATTATATATAATTTTATTTTATTTTTTTTTGTGCTTATAACATTACATACATCTTGTTTCTAGTTTTTCTTTTACATTATTGTTTCTGCCTGCTTTGGACTTAACAATGGGCCAATTGTTTTTGATTTTTGTGAGTTTGCATCATCTGAGGCCTGTTGTATTGATAATTCTATGTTTGCATTAGTATTTTTATTCTTTTTATTATTTTTTTTATATATTATATATACTATTCCTACTATTATTGATATTGTTATTAGTGTGCTTATACCATAGTTTAAGTTTTTGTGTATTTTTAATTCCTCAAGTTTTTGTATATTCCTTTCTTGGTTTAATATTATTTTTGAGTTTATTTCCTTTTTAACATACAATGCCTCAGTTTCTTTTTCCGGGTAACTGTATTTTTCTTCTACAATGACTTTTGTGTTTGAAATGATCTCTTCCTTATCTCAATTTTACAATTATAAAAGTTTATTAATGGTATTTCCCTCAAGTGCAATTTCTCTGTTGTCACAATTTTTTTCATTTTTATTTTGTATGCGTCTTTTATTAAGATTGTATCGCCTTCAATATCTTCAACTATTGTTTCGTTATTATATTCGAATTTACATTGGTTGGAAGTACAAATATTGATTTCCTTTAGATTTTTAAAATGTGTCACTTCTGTATATTTATACATATATTTTATTTCATATTGTAATTACATATCTTTGTTTTTCTGTAATTTGAAAATGTTCCCTGTTCGGTAATGGTGTTATAAGTGTTAGATCTGCCTTAATATGTGTTATTGGTATTTTTGTGGCTAGTAGTATGTAGTCGTCTTTATATGAAAGGAGTCCGGTCTCTGCGTGTTTTAATTTATAGATATCAATGTTTAATCTTTCAATTTCTTCTGTTGATAGTATACTAGGGTGTAGTATGTTATGTCTTGCTGAAGCTATGTTGTCTTGAATTTGTTCAATTTTACTTTGTAAGTATTTAAGTTTAAGCATTTGATCGGAATACAACATGTGCTTTATAATTTCTTCACTTGAAACGTTTATTTTCTCAAAGTATTCCAATATTTCTATCCTACCGTTTTCTATGGTTCTTTTTAGTGTATTAATAGATTTGTTGAAGTTGTCATTTATATATATTTGTTGATTTATTGCTGCTATTATATTGCGATTATTTTTCTCTATTAGTACTTCTAGATGTTGTAATATGTTTTCCCTATCTTCATTGCCCATTTTTGTGTAGTCCCTAAAATATTTATTAATCCACTACGTTTTCTATTCCTTTCTATTGGCATTAGTGTGTTTATTTTTGCTTTAATAGTTTTTATTTCCTCGTGTAGCATTTCCCTGTCATTTCTGTTGTACTGTTTAAAATTAATTTCTAAGTTATGTTCTATTTTGCTTATAATTTGTCGGAATTCTTTAGGGTGCATTATGTGTATTACCGTTGCCGTCTGGTTAACTATCTCTTCCTCTCTGATCCTTATTTTGGCGTATCCTGCTTCGTTATCCAGCTTATTTATTTGTAGGAGTGCGTTGATTGCCGTTATTGCCATTAAAATTATAGTAATTTTTGCCATTTTAATTCTGAAATTTAAATTTTCGTTTGACTTGAGTCTTGTATGCTTTTTTAAATTTTGAATCTTTAGATGTTAAATGATTACCCTCTTCTTCAAAGTTATCTGCTCTCCTGTATCTTGGTTGTGTTTTACCAACTCTATGATTCTTTATTTTATTTTATTTATCCTGAAAATCATATACATTTACTCTATTTTCTTTTCTATTGATATTATTTATTACATCTTCTTTTTGCTTTTGTAGGTTCTCTGCTAATTTAGTTATTTCTTGTTCAGAAAGTACGTTGTTTATGAAATCGAT
Organism: Anomoia purmunda; assembly: GCA_951828415.1. NCBI lineage: Eukaryota > Metazoa > Arthropoda > Insecta > Diptera > Tephritidae > Anomoia > Anomoia purmunda. The sequence continues at coordinate 50,631,608 of OX639994.1, forward strand.
TGGTTTCTTCTTTGTCGTAGAGTGTATAGTATTATTGTAAGCGGTTATTGCTTTAAATACTTTTTCTTTCAAATTGTCGTTGTTATTCGCATCAGCGTTAAAAAGTCTTAAGTGTTCATTTAATGTGGAGTGTAGTCTTTCGACATCTGCGTTTCCTGTTTTATTATAAGTGGTCGTTAGGTGTAGGTTTATTTTATTATCCTTTAAGAATTATTTTATTGCTACTGTATCTAATTCATTGTCGGTTACTAAAGCTTCCGGTTTGCCTAAATATTGAATTCTTTCTTTTATGTCATTTATGATTGATATCAATGTTCTGTCTTTCAGCGATTAAGCTGTTGCGTATTTTGTTAATTTATCGATGCTTGCGAGGTACATTACGCCTCTTTGTGGGTACCAAATATCAAAATGAATGAATTTGTTATGTTTTTTTGGGAGTTTCCGTAAAATTTAAACTATGTTTGATAGGGTTTCTGTCAAATTTAGCTTTATTGCATATTTCACAGTTGTTGATGCGCTTCTGTATTTCTTTTTGTAATTTGGGGTAGTAGTGTGTTTTCTTTATTTCCTCTAATATTTCATTTATTCCCCTGTGATTATTTTCCAAGTGTTTATCATCTCTCAATGCTAAAAGTTCTCCTTTGTCTGTTATGTCCCTCAAAATTATGTTTGACTTCATTATTTTTAGGTTTGCATTATTTGCGAAAAATTTTATATATAGTAACTCCTGAACTTGTAGAAATAATTTGTCATCTGGGCAGTAAATTACAATTAGTTCTTTCTCTTGCATTATTTTTAAAATGTCGCTTTCGAGTGTTACATTTATTATGCTTCTTATTTTCTTTTGATATATTATTTTCTTTGTTATTGATTGTTTTTGCGCTCTTTGAATTATAAGCTGATTTTTATATATATTGATTGAGTTTTCCGTTATTTTTATAAGGTATGTACTATCAGTGTCTGCGCTGTGTACCGTATCTATATCATCATCATCGAATATTTCATTTAAATTTAGTTCCATCGCATTGTTATTTTCATAACTTAGTCTGCTTAGACCGTCCGCGATTACATATTCCTTTCCTTTTATGTAGTTAATATCGAAGTCGAACTCATTCAGCCTTATTTTCCATCTTTGGAGTTTAGCATTTGGTTCTTTTAAGTTGTTCAGCCAGACTAATGGTCTATGATCCGTTTTTATAGAGAAATGTCGTCCGAATAAGTATGGTCTGAAATATTTCGTTGCCCAAACTATTGCAATTAACTCCTTTTCTATTGTACCATAATTCTTTTCATGGCCGTTTAGTGATCTACTTGCATCACAGATAACTTTATCGCTTTGCAGTAATGCCGCGCCTAAAGCAAAGGCACTGGCATTTGTCACTAATGTGAAAGCTTTATTAAAATCTGGATGGATTAAAATTGGATCTGCTTTTATTAGCTCTTTTAATTTGTTGAATGCCTTAATATAATCCTTATCATTTTGATTTATTTTCATATCTTTCTTCAAGTATTTGATAATGTGATACGCAACTTTCGAGTAATCTTTGATAAACCTTCTATAATATCCTGTAATTCCTAAAAATGCTTTTATCTCTTTTTTACTTCTTGGAAGTAGAATTTTTTCTTGCTCCCACTTTTTGCGGGTTTGGTTTAATACCATCTTTTGTAATTATATGGCATAAGAATTTTGTCTCTTGCCTTAGAAAATCGCATTTATTTACTTGTATTTTTAAATTTTTCTCTTTTAATCTGATTAAAGCTTTTTCGACGATTCCAGGTGTTCTTTTACGCTTGTAGAAAATACTAGGATATCGTCCATGTACACAATACTAATCTTTCCGATAAAATCTTTTAGCATTTCGTTCATTAGCCTTTGGAACGTTGCCGGTGCATTTCGTAATCCAAAGGGCATTCTTAAAAATTCATAATGTCCGTTTGCGGTGGAGAGCGCTGTTTTGTGTATGTCGCGTTCATCCATTTCAATTTGATGGAAACCTTTGGCTAAATCAAGCGTTGAAAAATATTGGCATCTTCCCAATTTGTCAAATTATCGTCTATATTTGGAATTGGAAATCTGTCTTCCGTAGTTACGCTGTTCAACTTCCTATAAAATACGCTTTTGTGTCTTTTTAGTATATTTATGAATTTGGTTTTTCTATACCGTTAATGTGATTGGTGTCAACGAATCCTGTGACACATTTATTTTTATATCGTTGTTGAAGATATCCACTTCATTTTCTTTATAGCTTAGTTTGCTATATATTTCTTCTTCTTTTGTTAAAAAAAAGTTTATTATTGCATTATTTGTTTTTAGTATTCTGTTTGGATAATCTATTGTCGCATTTATCTTCGTTAGGATATTGTTACCTATTAGTCCGTCAAAGTTTTTGTTGAAATTACATTCGAGAAATTCGCACATGAAATCTTTTTCATTGAATTCCTTAAATATTGGGAATCTGCAAAGTTTCTTAACTTGCGTTTCTTTTCCCATTGCTGTGACTTGCACATTTACTTCCCTCTTCCATTTCGGGTTACAGACATTTTCATTGATCAGACTGAACTCTGCTCCAGTGTCAATGATGAAATATAACTTTCTTATGTGAGTATCTATTGTTATATAGGGTAATTGCTTGCTGACATCCATAGGTTCTGGTCTTTTGCGATTTGATATTGCAGACCGATTATAATTTCCTGATTGATTATAGTTTCGCATTTGATTCCCATTTCCTTGTTGATTAAAATTTCTCTGTGGGTTAAAATTTCCGGGTTGATTATAATTTGTGTTGGTTGTCTGATTTGACATTCTAGTTTGGCCGGATCCGTTGCCATTGCTGTTATAGTTATTACCCGCATTCCTTGGGACATAGCCGCCGTTATACCTGTTTTGTGGCATATAATTGTTATAATTGTTATTATTGTTATTTTCGTTTCTCGGGACATAACCACCATTATATCCGTTGTGTGGCGTGTTATTGTTGTATCTATTATAACTCCTGTTATAACTGGGAATATTATTTATATTCTGGTTGGGTCTGGAAGATGTTCTATTGTTAGCGTTGTCGCTAAAATTACTCCTACGATAGCTATTTGAGTTAGGATCTTTCCTTTGTTGCCCAAGTGCTGTGAAGGATTGATGTCTAGCTTCTAAAATGATTTTATATGCTGGTGTTCTTTAAACGTTTGTAGCGCTATCCTATTAACGTCTGTAGTTGAAAAGTTTAAATCATTATGTGCTAATATCCTATTGTGTAATTTATTTCTAATTTTATTGATTCTAAAAAGATAATTTTCTATCGTTGAGTCGAGACTGATGGTCTTCAACTCATCCATAAGTTCCGCTGAACTTCTCTTTTCTCCGCAATTACTCAAAAGTATTGGTTTCAATGTTTCCCAATCACTAACTTGTCCGTATCTGTGGATTATTTCCCTTGTTTTTCCTACGCATCTTCCTTTCAGGTAATTGAATAAAATTCTTTGATTATTTGCATCAAAGGTTTTTATTGAGAGTAATATGTCTTCAATTTGCCTAATATAGTCTGTTAATTGGTTCGGAACTCGTCCGTCGAATTCTGCAATTCTATTAATGCAGTTCAAAATTAGTTGAAAATGTGATATGGTAGCTGCCTCCATTTTGAGAGAGTTTTGTATTAATTGAGATTAAAAACAAAAAATATTCGTATTTATTCAATAAAAAGTTCCTACTGGGTATTTTAATTGATCGTGTACAGTTCGAGGGTTGCTGCCCACAGTTTTAGTAAAGACACATATCTAACAGTCTTGAAAGCACTACTTTAGTCAGGACACATTAACAATTTTATCGTTACAGTTTGGAGCCACTGTTTTAGCGAAGACACCTTAATAATTTTAAAGTTATAACTCTTTGTTCTCAATTTTCCAACACCCGCGTGTATGCAACGAATTTTTGTTACACACTATTGTTCGATAGTTTTCGCACAAGGAAGGATTTTTACATTTATTTTATATATTTGTTCGTATTTGTTTTTTGTTTTTATAATATACTAACTCTACCTTACTGTTTTTGCGCTACTGCTGCTATTGCCGCTTCTATTGCTGTTGGTTTTGCTGCTATCGCCGCTGTTGTCGTTGCTGTTGCTGTTGTTGTTGCTGCTACTGCGTTTTTCACTTAAGTTTTTTTCCAATTTTTGTATTTTCTATAAATTTTACTTCGGTGTTGTTTAGTTAAAATTCAAATTATGGTCGCGCTATAAATATTTTTTGTTTTATCAGATTCTTGCCAATTTCTTTGTTTCCTTTTTTTCTCACACATTCGTTACGCCTTGCACAAACACAATCAATAAACTTGTGTTTTGTATAAAAGTTAAAATAACCATTTTTCATAAATGTTAAGAATACTTATCAAATAGTTAAATCTCATGCGATTCCGAAGTTTTAAAACGATTTTTCCGTATAGTTGGTTGAAATATTGTTCGATTATATTTTAATTTTAGGGTGGACGAGTTTTATAATCCTCGTTGCCAGTTTTAGTTGTGGTGGTTACGCGCACCTGGAAGGAGTCCAAATTCTTCTTTGGAGCCTTCCCACTATTTACGGAGTTGAAATGAAAAAAAGGCCGTACTTCTTAGCTTAACTCGTAATAACAACTAATTTTACTTTATTTAGATATTTCTTTTCTTAGCTCTACTTTGAAGTGCACACAGGCACTCTTATGGATGTGTGTGTGCAAATTTATCTGCATGCATTCCAAAGTGAGCGGTATGTGTTTGGTCAGCAAAAATGTGTAACCAAGTCGCGCCAGCTTCAAGAAAGAGCTCGTGTTTGAAGTCTTTCTTGAAGTTAGTATTGTTTATTTATTATTTGATGTATGTCCATTTGTGACTATATGCATATCCGTTAACAATTGTAAACACACATTTATCTTAAAAATTCGCCATTTTTGCTCAAACACTACACATTTACAACACACACATACCTACACTTAGTTATAGATAATAAATAACCGAAATGAAAATGACCACAATTTATTTTATTTTATTAACTAATTATATTTATTTTTACTTCTCTGCCAGCATTTCTTGTGCCGCCATTATTTCGCATATATACATATGAACGTGTTAATAAATTCTGTTTAGCCATTTATTTTATTAAAAAAACAAACATATATTTTGGTGAAAATTTATACTACTACTTTGTGCTTAAACAGTTGCTTTTAGTGATATTAATGCGTTCTGCTCCCCTTTTTGTTTAAATCGAGTACATTGCAAAAATTATATTTGGTCAATTTTGCAAATTCAACAACAAACTACTCAAAAATTCTGGATTTCCTCGCGGAACTGTTTCCAGTTATGCGTTGTGTACTCTGCACTGCCTTTTTCTCGAGGAACATTCGATTTATCTATAACAATAAATTCTGCTATGGTATCATTAGAAGTAATGCCAACCCATGACTAAGCACAAAGCAACTCCGTTTGAAATACTGAACCTATCGCAAGCCATCCCAAAGTTTTGAGTATTGAATCTCTCTGAGTATGAACGTCGATTTAAAGGAATTTCTTTTGATGTAAGCGGGGCTTGAAATTCGAAATAAACGTCCGTATCAAAATACTGGGGCTGTGGCTGGCTGTGCAAGTTGAAAATTTCTGTAACACGTTCCGAATTGTATGTTTTCCACAAATTCCCTTTAATGTTCAGGAATCAATGCGCAGGGACAAGGAGTTATTTTCAAATCGCACTAGCATTTTCCGATATAAATCGTAAATATATAGTATACGCGAGTTGCGAGGTAAAATATCGATACGAAAACATTTTACTCTTATTTTTGGAGCAATCGCTAAAAAATACTACTCTAAATCATTGCGTACGTTGTACATGAAATATGGTTATTGTTCTTATGAGTATATATGCATGGACAGTGAGATTTATTTAGTGGTGCATAGAGGAAGGAGAGCGAATTCCTACTAAGCAGGCAACACACATTGCTTTGCGATGTTGCGCGTGATGGTTCCCATTTGGGTGTGAATATCCACATGATGATGACATGGGTGGAGTTTCTCGACGCGCCAAAGTCTCCATTCGTTTGGGGGTAGAAGGTCATCTTTAACTACAAAGAGATCTCCTACCTGGTGATGAATTTTTGGCGCTTCCATTTGCGTCTTTTATGGAGATCTTAAAGATACTCGGGTTTGCAGCGCTTGCTAAATTCCTGATGAATGACCTTTCATTTTTGCCATTTATTTATTAAAGAAAAATGTTGGGCGTGAGGTTCCGGCATCGAGAGTAAGGGGCATCACGTAAGAAATATCCTGGCGTTAAGGCCAGCAGATCAGTGGGATCCTGAGACATTGGGGGCAGTGGCCGTAAGTTTTGCACCGCTTCAATCCGGATAAGGAGCGTTGTAAGATTTTCGAAGGCGAACTTATGACTTCCGGCTACAAATGTGAAATGTGTTTAAAAAGTTTTTACTGCCGCTTCCCAAAGGCCGCCCATATGAGGGGCGTATGGCGGTATGAATTACCAAGAGGGACCATGTATCGCGCGCTTGGTAGTGATATCAGAAGCTGCCTCTTTGAGGAATGAATGAGAGAGTTTTTCTGGATCGCGCCCTGTGCTCCAATAAACGTTCTTCCATTGCCAGACATAACCTTGTGAGGTAATCCGCCCCGTTTGACAAATCGAGTAAATGAGACCGCGAATGACCCGTCATAGCCGAGTGCGTAGCGTGTGCGGGCTTCATTCGGTGAGCCCCAGGTTCGAATCCAGCTCGGGGCAAGTAAAATCCAAAAATTATAGAAAAAGTTCTATCTAATAGCAGTCGCCCCTCGTCAGGCAACGGCAAACCTCCGAAAGAATTTCTGCCATGAAAAAAAATTTCTCACAAAAACATTCGTCGTTCGGATTGGGCGTAAAACTGTAGGTCCCTCAATTTGTGTTACAACATCGAGACGCACACCACAAATTGTAGGGGAAGTTCGGCCAAAATTGCTTAAGCGTCGAAATCAATAGCAATTGTATGAAAGGGAACCGAATAGGTTGCCCTTTCGAGGTGCAGTGCAGCCGTTATTAGTGTTTCCATCCACTGTTTATAAATAGTCCATGTCTTGCATTGGAAGATGCATTTTTTCAGTTTTTATTTGAGTCGGGGAATGTAATACTCCTGCTGCACCATGCCAACCATCAACTACGCGAAGCATGGTAGTGTGGAGAAAATCTAGCAGCAGTGAGCAGAATTTGGAGTCTTCTGGGATGATCATCAGGTGGCGTTCATTATTGCTCAGGGCGCTTTATACCACATGGCGTTTAATGGGGATGAAGACCTCCAAAGGGTTACTTTCATTTTCAAAATGATTGCGCTGAGTTATGTAGATAAAGTTTAGCTATTTCTGCGTAAGAGCTTCTGATACATAAATGCAACAACTCTCAACGCTCGTGAAAATGAGGAGAAGCGTTCATGGGTATCTGTGTGCTGCAATGAATGTAGGAATGCAATTTGTCTCCTTTCCGGAGGGGTCGGATTTAAAGACAGCGTTTTGAGCCATGAAGAGTATGTTTGGAACGCCATTCTGGCCCATTCCACCATAAGAAACTTTCAGCTAAATCTTGTGGCTTTCATCCAGGAGTTCCCAAGTCCGCAGGGTTGTCACTGCTAGGTACCTGGCGCAAAGTTGTGTTGCTGACGTTTTGGAGAACTTGGGAGATTCAGTTTACCACATACGTTTTCCATGTACTATGTGGTGGCTTTTCGAGCCACGCTAATACGTTCGACTAGTCTGCCCAGAGTGTCAATTCGTGCGGTGTCAGATTTAGTTGGGAGCGCGAATTGGAGATCGATTAGAACAGTTAAACAGCGCCGCAGAGTTCGAAACGGGGCAAGGGTATCGTTTGCTAAGGTGCAACATTGGTTTTCGTGACAAAAATTTTAATTTGAAAGGAGTTCTCTTCACAGAACACCGAAAGACGGTTTTTAACATAAAGTCTTCGATTAGCAGGTGAGGGGTTTTTTTGTAAATTTTGATCTTCTTTATGTATGAGTATTTGGCGATACCTTTTTCTCAATGTCGCTGTTGAAAACAAACTTATATAGACGCCATTTATATATATAATCGTATAATCGACGTCAAGTCGTTTTGGAGGATTGACCCAATATACAGTACATCATTCAGTGAATTCCCTGAATGTCATGTCTTGGATGCGTGAAATACGACACCCACTTTTGTCGTTTTGGTGTTGGGCTTTTTTCTTTTGATTTTGGAGGATTTGGCGTGTATAAAGTACATCATTCAGTGAATTTCTTGAATGTGACGTCTTTGGTGCGCTAAATACGACACGCACTTTTGTCGTTTTGCTGTCGGGCTTTAAGACAACGTGATGGGGTTAATAAAATGTTAAATATTTGCCATCTTTTACTATTTCAAAGGGAGTTGTGGGATTCATGTGAGTCCTTTCTCATTCAAAATTTCTGAATACTTTCCGCGCAATTCGGGCTTTTTCTCCTGAGTCCTTAGGTCCTGAGTTAGTTAGGTACTGTTGCTTTGTGTGGGCGCGAGTGACCCAAGGCGATTACGTCTGGGTTAATTTGGGTTTGAAAGGCAGTTTTACTACGTAACGCCCATCCTCTCGTCAGGTAGTTGTTTTCCTATAGAGATCCTCACAAACCAAACAATATTTTTTATGGCAAAAAAGACAACCTGCCTGCAGCCTGCCGTACTTGAAATTGTGTTTGCAATAACAGGAAGAAGAAAAAGTAGCAACAGTATACACAGCTTACTTGTCTCATCTCGTTTAGGCTTTGCCTTAATGAGTATAAGCTAGGGGACGTGAGTTCGATCCCTGCGAGGTGTCTGATGAGGAGATGTGGTGATCTCCGAAATAGCTATAACTTCTACCATTGTTGTTTCTCTATAATTCTTCCTATTAAAAACTGCCCTTCAGCTCATAAAAATTATTGTTTGATATAAATAAATACGCCGAAAAATGTTAATATATGGATCCTCACAAACTTCATCATATTCAAATCTGGGTTGAGTAGTTGATATTTTCTCCTGCTTCCAAAACCATTTGAGCAGTATGCTGAGTTTCGGTTCGGTTGATTCCGTTACTTGGGTGGAAACATCGAGGTTTTTTCCCTGACTGGGCACTAAGGTGCCGTGGACATTGTGTTGTAGTCCTTCATATCGATTTTCGTTGGTGTAAAGCAATTAGGATCTGGCAGTTGAAGGGATCTAGATTGATCTAAATAAATAAATGTGGGCAGAAAATGAGTGAGTTGTTGTATAGTAATAGCGCTGGTAGTGCTTTTCTGGTTCAACTCGGACGAACATATTGTTAGCTCGCACATCTGTTTCGGATTCTGTACTACCATTCCTCCCATTCCAGATATTTCAAAATGGGCTTCTCTGGAGGGTAGTCCTAGTAGTTTTTGAATTCGTGACACTAAACACGTTTTTTGGGATCCTTGGTCGATTAAGGCACGAATTTTGTGATATTCTCCAGCAAAATATACGGGTACTATTGCCGTGGGGAATAGAGTATTTGCGCTGCTGCTCGAAAAGTGCGATGATATCCTTTGAGTATCGGTATCAGTTGAGATTTGCGTAGGCCAATTTTATGCCCCTTTCTTGGAGGTAGTTGTTTTCTCTCGATCTATCTGATTCTGAGTCGCTACTTTGGTCAAGGTTTTTTGTGGGCTTGTGTTTGGGGCTAGAAATGTAGGAGCGAGTGATGTTTCCTTTGGCAGTATACACATAGAAACTTGCTTGAACATTCATTCTTGAGGTGGGAGACAATTTTCGCAATATCTATTTTGTTTTACAAAATTGAGGCTGAAATAATTTACATGAAACTGGCTGATTGAGCTCGATGTGTAAGTTGTGGGTTTTATTTTTATTTATAAATGCTCCTTTTTAACCCCTCCTCTAGGGGAAAAGTTTGCATAGCGACTTGTGTTTTACCCGAGCTAATTGTTGAGCCTCTCTTACTTCATATCGGGTTATTAAAATCTCGTTCACATCTGCTCGCAGAGGCAGTTATTTTCGAGAGCTAAGTGATTGCTTCCATAGAGAATGGGCTTCACTAGGGAGTTTTGATGAGCATAAATACAAAAGAATGGGGTCGTAGTCGGAGGTTGGGATTTCTTGTGCTGCCAAAGTGGATAGGCAGCTCTTTATTGTGGTTTTTAGTTTTTGGATCTGCTCGTCGTTTTCTGAAAAGATCTGTTGGAGATTGAACAGAGTCTTTATTTAGTTATAAGCTATTATTCTGCGGCTTTCATACCGTGATTTTAGGGCGTACCAAGCTAATGAAAAACTTTCATCAGCCAGCGGGTATTGCTTGATCACTTGTTTTCTGGCGCAGATGATAGAGTTCCTGGGCTGGTGTAAGCTTGGGATGATTTTTATAGATTGCCGTGAACATATCTCCAAATGCTGGCCAGTCTTCGTACCCACCGTGAAAGATATAAAGATAGAAAGTGTATATGTATAAATGTATGTCTGAATTTGTGCGAAATCAGATGCGTACAATGAAAACAAAAAATTTGGCAACAAAACGAAAAAATGCAAGAGTATGTATGCATTAAAAAAATATACGGTATGTATATGTATATCTCCCAGCTAGTGAGTGCGTGTATTACGAAGGGTTGAATTTTAATGTCAGAGTAATTAAAATGAAACAAGAATTTTATAAAATTAAAAAAATATACGGTATTGAGTTAATATATGAATTTCAATGTACATACATACATATGTATATTGAAATGCGTTAAATTCAGTTACGGTGAACGAAAAGGGTATATTTTCATGAACCGTAAAGTAATTCCGTTAACCCTGCTGTTAGGTTAAGACCATTTGGTCCAATTTTTTGTTTGTTTTCTTTGTAACTTTGGAACGGTGATAAATGTATACTGTCTAAATTTTTCAGCTCAGGTGGTCTTTTTATAAAGCAATATTATGTACGAAAATTTAATTATCTGACTTAAAACTGGACTAAGATAAATTGAAAATTACGAATCTTAGGTTAAGGGCCCATTTGGTCCATAGTATATTTTCTTTGATTTTCTTTACATTAATTTTCCAAAAATAAGTATTTATTAGTTTGTTCGATATTTTTTGGCACTACATGATGAGCAAAAAAATGTTTTTCGGTTGGTTTTGCAAATAAACGCACTGCAAATGGAGCATTTTACATCAGACTTAGACTTGCAGCAACTACAAATTCCTCGCTTTCGAGCTCCTGAACTAGAAGCATTTTTAGAGCAGGCCACTGGTGCTGGGTTTTACCAGAGTTGAGTAAATAATAAAATAATAATATTTAGCAAGTATTGAACCAAACTAAATATAAAGACTAAGATTAAATTGTTATTTTGTATGAAAACTGCAGTATGGACCAAATGGTCCTCTAACCTAAGATTCGTAAGTTTTTTTTAACCTAACAGCAGGGTTAAGAAAGATGTGTTATTTAAAAACAGATTTTTATGACTTACGTAGCCTTTGGGTTTGACCACCTGTTTTCTGCGGGACTGTACTCTGCTGCAGTTGTTGTTTCCGGTACTGATGCTACTTTTGATACAGCTTCGGGTACTGCTGTTGGTACTGCTTCTGGTGCCGCTGTTGCTGCTGTTTTCTGCACGTTAATTAGCTAACTGTGTTATTAAGGTAACACTTCCCAAACAACAATCTGTTGGAGGTAACACTTTATTATATACATGTGTAGTTTTTAGTAGATAGCAAACATGTATGTAAATATGCGCATATGTATGTATTTATTTTATAATATTTTTAAGCAACAAAACTTTATTTTAATTTAGGTAGAGAAAAAAGAGTTTAATAACATATGTTTTAAGTAGCACAACTTTATTTTACGAAGGAATTTACGTATTCTAATTTTAATTAACTTTTATATAGAATAATTTTATTTTAATTGAGGACGTGAAAACGTTTAATCTAATTAAAATTAGGTTTTAAGTGGCAAAATTTCATTGAACGTATTGAATTTACGTACATATGTATGTCTTCTAATTTAATTAGATTTTATATAGCACAGTTTTATTTTATGTAATAAATAACGTTTTTAACGTTTGGGGGTTTAGCTATTGATAGTGGAGACAACACGCTGAAAAAGCATATTGAAACTGCATCAAGTAATGCTACCTATATAAGCTGGCGTATTCAAAATGAAATTATTGAAATAGCAGGTGAATTGATACAACAAAAACTTATTAGTCGTATAAATAAATCGAAATGCTTTTCAATAATTGTTGACGAAACAACAGATGTGGGTGGAATTGAGCAATTTTCAATTTGTATACGATATGTGGATCATTTTGAAAATGAGCAGAAGCTGAGAGAAGACTTTTTATGCTTCGTTCCTGTTAATGATACTACTGGTAGCGGGTTAGCTACGGCCCTTATCGAAAAATTAAAAGAACTTAAAATTAATCTGACGTATCTAAGAGGCCAAGGTGTGTTCGTATGCTTTATTTGAAGGAATTTATTTTTACTGTTTTTTACTTTCCTTAAAAGGTTACGATGATGCGCGCTCTATGAGTGGACATTTCAAGGGATGTTCTGCAGTAGTTCAAAAGTTATATCCGGAAGCTGTTTATGTACATTGCGCCAATCATAGCTTAAATTTAGCCATCGCATGCTCTTGCAATATAACCGCTATTAGGAACTGCATTAGTTCAAGCAAGGAGGTTGTTAATCTTTTTCGAATGTCCCCCAAAGCCGGAGCAGTTCTCAAAAATATAATTCTAAAATCATGTCCCAATTCAAAGCAATTTCGTCTTCTTAAATTTTGTGAAACGCGTTGGATAGAACACTTGAATTCCCTTTCATTATTTTTTGATATATTTAACTTGATTTGCGTGGCCCTGGAATAGCTTGATAATGAGAACTTGCGATGTGACGTATCCAAACCACATGCTTTGTTGGCAGCAATTCGTTCACCTCAATTTATTATTGCTTTGGCAGTGCTAAAACCCATTTTCTCTTTATGCAAAAATTTAAGCCAATTTTTGCAACAAGTAGATTGCGATTTGAGCAGCTGCATTGATTTTGCAAATAACTTACATACTGAAGTAAGTGGCATGCGCGAGGATTCCGTGCAATCGTTTAGACACATTTATGAAAATGTGAAAGAAATTGCTTTGGAAGTGGAATCAGAAATTAAAACTCCGCGTTTGGTTAGAAGGCAAACCCATAGAGATAACTACGAAGGCGAACCCGAAGAATACTTCCGACGGTCGGTTTATATACCGTTTTTGGATAATTTTCTGGAACAACTTCAATCGCGATTTTTGAAGCATCGCAGTTTGCTCTCAAAAATTGAAAGTATTTTGCCAAATAAATGCATAAATCTGAATGACGAACAAATACAAGATACAGTTAGAGTTTTAGAATCACAATGGCCTATTGATATTGCAGGTTCCGTTGAAGATTTCGTAGCTGAATTCAAAATATGGAGGAGGTATGATAAATATTATCTTCTTTATTAAAACCATCCGCGATTATGTGCAACCAGTGTAGCACAATCATTCCATACTATACTCTAATTCATATAAAACCCACTCATAATTAGCAAGTTTTAACCATTTAATAATTTCGAAATATGAGACAAATATATAAATTATGGTTAAAACATGTCAATTCTGAGTCGGTTATACATAGATATGTGTATATAAAATGCATTATTTTGGCATACACATAAAAAATACGCCTATATGAAGAATTGCTACGCTTTGTTTTCATATTCACATAATCGCTCGGTTATATAAATTTTAAAACCGCTAGTTTATACAAATAGTATAGTATGGAATCATCGTATCTCCCCTTTTCTGATTCGCCATTATATTTACCATATGCTGAATATTTCAATTATTTTTAAATATATTTTCAGGCACTGTTTGAATCAGACTAGTCAGCCTAAAACATTTATAGAATCCATGAATTGTTGTGATGCAAATATGTATATTTACATCAATAAACCGACTCTTGCAGATTGGTGCAACGTTGCCAGTGTCTGTAGCTTCAAGCGAACGCTCATTTTCATCGCTTCGAAGATTGAAAACATACTTAAGAAGTAAAACCGGAGGAGAGAGACTTAATGGTCTAGCACTACTCAACGTTCACAGGGATATAGAAGTGAAAATTGAGGAAATTTTAGATTCAATGGCAAAGAATAAAAAAAGATTGAGCATTATTCTGTAACTAAATAAATAAAAAACTGTTAAGTCAAAACCCCCCAAAACCCAATTATTTCTGGGTGCGCCCCTGGTTCACGCGCTTTATATGTATGCACGCATTTCAATGCGCAGCTTTTGCACTTTTGGGAATTTTTTTGTTGTAAAAAATTTCTTTTGTTACACTTGCTTTGTTTTTTTTATTTTTGTGCTTTTTTTTTTTGGTTTTGAATGCACCTAACGCGCATCTTGTTCGCTTCAGTTGTAACATTTTTTTTGTTTTTGTTTTCGGAACGCACCTAAAGTTTATTTTTTTTCCTTCAGCTTTCAGTTCTCTTATTTCATGCACGTTTGTATGTTTACGCTCGAGTTACATAAGTATGTACGTAAATAATTATGCAAAAACACCTGATGGTGCAATTGATAAATATGAAGAATTTTTGCAGCAAATAAATGAAGTAGCAACCTAAAACTACTTCCGGCCCATTGGTAAAATTGTACACAAAAAGAGTAATTGAAAATTAAGAAGACTGCAAATTTCCAGGAATTATTAAATTGAACATTTAATTGATTACTAAACAGTTTCATTAAATTCAAGTGTCAAAAGTAATGAGTAAGCAATTATTGTAACTAGAATAAGTTTCGTTTTAAGTTGAATGAATAAAATAAATGAGTCTGTTTTCGTCCATCTTCAGCGTCACTTCGCTGTAACTAAACCCAGTAGGTTTTTACCTTTTTTAAAAACCCGTTCACCGCGACTCATAGTGAAATTCTAGCATCGAAATTTAGGGGAGGAAACCTGTCTTCTCAAAAGGCGTTTGGCGCACGTTGCCGTTTAGCGGATCATGTTTCTTATTAGGGAGTAGCAATAAATACTAACGCAGGGTGCGTCAAGTAAAGAAGCAACGAAAGGAGTTTCGTTTCGTTCAGTATACAATATTTATTTCGCAACTATTTAGTGAAACCACATAAATGTTAAAACCGCAGAGAGGTTGCGCAGTATTTAAACCGGAAGAGCGAGAAGAAAAAAAATTAGGCTGAAAACGGCCGATAAGTTCGCGGCGACGGGGGGATGTCGAATAATCAAAAAAAATTAAAATTATTATTATTATTATTTATTTATTAATTACAATTAAAATTATAGATTAATACATATTATAGCACTAGCTACCAAGGCTATCGGCTTAAATTAAAATTAATATGAAAGAGATACTGTCAATCCCGTGCGGACCATTTGCAATGACTTGCAGCCACGACCGCCCGTTTTACACAGTTGGCATATTAGTCAATATAAATCTAAGTTAATGAAGTTCTTTTGACAGGATTCAAAAAGTTAAGGTTGGGGGCCAGTCGACTTTGCCACTTTTGATACTCACCCCAATTTTCTGATGGATCACAGAGTCTCATTAATTTATTCAACTGTACAATTGCGTGTCTCCCAAAATACTTCCCGTTCTAAACCTAACTCTTCTTTAAGTAAGCTAAAGCTAAGCTTAGCCTTCGCTAACTTATTGCTACCTTGCACTTGGCTGTATGCCACCAGACAGCACTTTCGGCAGGTGAGTTGGCTGCCAGCGGTGTTAACACCTGCCCCTTTAAAAATATACGCCCCGCAGATCCACGTGGGTAGAAGAGGGGTTGGCAAAGTTCATTGAGCTCTTCCTTGCATTGGCTTGGTATTTGGGATGATGATGGTAGCAGTGATCTTCCTCGAGATTACGTAACATACTGCGGCGAGAGTTATCAGCATCGTGACTTCGAACGTGGCAGAGATGTCGAGTCTGTCTTATTTCGTTAAGCACTTTAGGATGAAAATTTAACAACTCATAGTTGATCCACTGCGTTCTATTACAAAATATATCACTAGGTTTCAGGTTTGTGACCGAGTGAACCGAATTGTTGTAGCGGTATACCGCTATGTAAAGTAATTCTTTAGGAGAGACGAAATCAATTTCTTTTCGAATGCAACGATTAATCTCTAGAATGGTGGAGTGCCATTAACTTCGCTACGCTGAATGGGTGTCTGATAGACACTTATTCCAAAACTCCTTACATAGTTACGACCAGTTACGATCATCCTTGGAGCAGTAAAATAATGGAGTAGCTTAGCGAATTTACTTCGCAGGTGAATTGCAGATTTGTTTTTTACGTGGAAAAATTTTGCAAATTTCGAAAATTTATCCAGGCAACTGCAAAAGTTTCCTCTTGAATTTCGAATATATTTATATGTAAAATTTCGCAGGGATTCTTTGGTATTGGAGTGCGTTTTAGCTCCGGCACAAAAGGAGGCCGATCATATTTGCTTACGCGACAAACTTCGCAGGCCTTCGTATACAATCTTATACGGTTCGCCATTTGCGGAAAAAATAATCTTTCCAAAATCTGCATTTTATTCTCGACAGGATTTCTGTGAGCTCTTTTATGTTCCCCCTCAATTATTCCGCAGATTCTTTCTTCACTTGACACATCTACTACTATCTGGGTTATTCTGAGTTTCAAACAACGGAAGTTTTCCAGGTAGACATTCTGGAGCAACTGCATACTTTGTTCTGGTATATTAATGCAGTTAATCACGGCCGGGTTTGTCACTCTTTCAATTTTTGCGACAGTTCTTTCTATTGTTGCATAATGGCAAGAATATCCACGATAAGGATTTTCTATCTTAAGGAGTTTCTTCCCTTCGCGCACGATTATTTAGTTCTTAGATACATTCAAAAGTGCTTCAAAATAAATGATTAGATCTGAGGAATCCTGCCAGGCACTGTGCAATGTTTGACCTTCACTTGCCGATTCGGTATCGGATTCACGCGCAGCTGTGAATGTTCGAGAACTACCATTAGCCCCTTCGCTCGCTGTGCCTGTGCTTGAATCTTTGCCATTAAATGTCCTTCGGGTTGACACTTCATTCTTGAAAGAGCATCAGCCACAAGGTTTGATTTGCCAGGAGTGTAAATCAACTCGTGGTTGCACTCTCCAATACGGGCTATCCATCGTTTCAACTTGGCATTATAATTCCTATTCCCCATTGCGAACGTGAGAGGCTGGATATTATTGTAAATCTTTTTTTTCTGCGCACCATACAAATGGGAACGCAAGTGTTCAAGGCCCGAGACAATAGCCAGCATTTCCTTCTCATTTGTGGCGTAATTCTCTTCGCACTTATTGAGCGACCGGGAGATAAAAGAAATTGGGTTGTCCTTGCCGAATTCTCTCTGTGATAGAACAGCACCGAGATGATAATCGGAGGCGTCGGTGGTTATGTTAAACAGTTTCTCAAAATCTGGGAGCACCTGTTTCTTTTTTATCACTAATCGCCCTCACGGCCGCGTCATCGAGTGTGATTGCGGCTTTACGGGATTGGTTGGCCTTTACCTGCGCATTCTCCCCCGCGTCACATTTGTGAGAGTTTTTGGTACTTTAGCATAGTCGCGAATAAACTTCCTATAATAAGAGATCATTCCCAAAAAGCTTTTGATTTCTTATAACGTTACCGGTGGTTTCAGCGTAGACCTGTTTTAAGTCTTTCATAATGCCATCATGGGTAATCACGTATCCAAGGAAATCAACCATGGTTTTCATAAATTGGGTTTTCTCTTGGTTGACTTTTCATTTCGCTTCAGATAGCCTTTCAAAGATTGTTTGCCAAAAAAATCACATCGGAATTTCAAGTGAAAATACATAAGGAGCATGGCAGCAAGTTAATGTCCCGACAGGGAGTCGAACCCCGATGCCTCATCGCATCCTACCATAATTTGTCTAGCGACATATCTGTAGAAAAGAGCCTTTTCTTTTTTCCCTTAGTCGGGCTGAATCATGGAAGGATTTCATGTTCCGTTTTAGTCGTAAGGCAATAAGCTTGCCAGCGACCTGTTAAGGTACAATCGCTTCCCACTGCACCCAGGCTCCTTGTAAGGATAACCCAAATGGAGCGATAGCTCAGCACATGGCTTTTATCCACTTTAACACTTGCACCTACGCTTGCACTCTCTTTTAATTAAGTTTCTTTAAACATTTTTCATTCCGGATTTGCTTCACCTTTGGAAGCTTCTTTAAATATTTTTCAATGCATTCTTTCCGCAAGTAGCTTCTATTTTCGTGCTCATTTTAATTTATCTATAAGTGGACGCTGTGTTACTTTACTCACAGATGCAAGGGTGTGCAGGAAAGGCTTGAATTGGTTTTATTCAATCAAAATTAGCTCAGCAACTGGGCATTAGCGTCGTTGGCTGCATTTCGCCTTTTTACAAATTATATGTTCTAGGGATGTTGTCGTAGAAATTTATTTGGCACAGATTTCACTTTTTTACTTTGTAAAAATTGTGTTAAATAGGCAGGAGGGTCCTCACATGAGTGGTGAATCGCTGGACTATTCTACTATTATTATTATTATATTTTCACATTTATATTTTATTACAATTATATTTGAGATGTCCTGGGCTACCCCATAGGACCCAGAGATAAATCACTATTTTGCAATTATATTTTCACAATTATATCTGAGATATCCTGAGTTGCCCCGACAAAAGACTTCACGTCAGCACTTTCGGCAGGTATGCTGGCTACCAGCTTTGTTCACTTCTATGTCTTCAACAAAGCTAAACCAGCTAAAACTAAACAAATGCGTATTAAATACACGCTTTTAACAGCACAAATCAGACTAAACTTAATTGATGATTACAAATCTTTCTTGCTTGTTTTATCACTTTAAAAAAACCACTCTGTATCCGAACACAGGGGCGATGTGTTAACATTTTATTTGTTATTCTTTAAAAAAAGTAAATTTGGATATATAAAGTAAAAATATAGTAAAAAAACGACCATCTGGGAAATTGAAAGAGCACAAAAAGTCGTCAGTTTGACTTTTTTTTATTCTCTAGGATAATTAAAACAGGATAACAATATTATTTTCCTATTTCTGTGTTAATTTTCTAATATGGTTACAATAGGCCTACGATAGCTGAAATATGATACGTAAATGTGAGATTTTATGGAATTCAAATAACGCGAGAACACAGGATCTATGGTCGTTCCTTTTGTAGTTGTTGGAGATCCTGGGATAATGGAACGTCGTTAAGAGTTTGAGTCATCATTAGATATAGCAAAAACAATGGAGATATGTTGTTGTTGTGGTGGTGTTGAGGATTGTTGTTCCAATCTTGCATTGATTCCATCCATCCTTTTCTGTGTTTGCCGTTTTCTGTATTCACGCTGATATTCTGTATTTCTTGCCCTTTTGTTTGCCACGGTATTTTGATGTGAAGTTGATGGTTGATTGGTGCTTGTAGAAGCTTCTTGTGCACAAGATGCATTTGCATTACGCCTTGTGTTGTAATCTCTCTCTTTTCATTGGCTGTCATATTTAATGATGAGTTCTGTCATATATAATAATAATATAACTGAGCAATATTTAATATTTTTTCAGATAGATATGTACATACATACATATGTATATGTACTGATACATTTGTACAATACTTACTTCCATCGTAAACTTCTTATGAAGAAAAAATCGCAAAACAAGCACTTATTTGTGTTCAAGTCGAACTAATACCAGGTGGCGGCATATGTACATAGGTACATATGTACTATATAAGTAAAAATTCACATGAATTTCGTTTCTGCATTTGCTGGACTAAATGTAAAACTGTACATGGATTTGACAGCCAGTCCAGCAAAAGCAAAAACAAAAAACACGTTCGCCAAAAAAATGCTGAATGCTTTAGCACAGCAACAATGGCAAACAACCGCACAAACTTCTATTTCTATAAAACACAAGCAGAGACTGACTGCTTTGATCAAGAATAGCTTCGCGTAATTTTGAATTGCCAATCGTGTCTGCGCAGAACAAACTATTGCGGTCGGCCACGCGACGCTACCCAGCGGCGAAAATGTTGATTACAGAAGCGATTATCCGATGCACACATGTAAGGAGGTAAAGCGCACCATCTCATATACAAACCTAGTATACATTTTCGAACGCATGTCCGCATTTGTATAGTGAACGCCTTCCACATGTATACAAAGTAAGCGAGATTCTAAGGCGTTCATCAAATGAACAAAGGCGTGTACTATTGTCTGGCATACATAGTAAGTTGGTAGTAGGCAGCTCGTATGCAATTTCGCTTACTGTGGGAGCAGGTAGAAGGCGTCTTCAACACTACTTCGCACACATCGTTAGTTGGTAGTAGGCAGCTCGAATACAATTTCGCTTACTGTGGGAGTAGGTAGAAGGCGTCTTCAACACTACTTCGCACACATCGTTAGTTGGTAGTAGGCAGCTCGAATACAATTTCGCTTACTGTGGGAGCAGGTAGAAGGCGTCTTCAACACTACTTCGCACACCATACTTTGCGAACTTATGCATCCTTAATTGTATACAAAATAAATTCTGGTGAAATTTGTATTTCTCTTCTTTATTAAAAAAAATTATTTCAAAATTAAAATTAATTAAATTCAGAATATATTTATGTACTTTTAAAAAATTAAGTATTGTTATTCACTATTTTTAAATGAAATTAAATTAAATTCGATTCATACGAGGTTTATGTATATACATATGTACATACAATACATATGTATGCATCACATAGACATGTCAAGTTGCTGATTGTTACTGTTTTCTTTATTTCTTCTTTGCCGACTATCATAATTCCTTTTGAAAAGCCTATTTTTGGATAACCGGAATGCATTCCGGATGTCTTGTATATAGGCTTTATTGCTGTATCCCTCATGCGAATTCGCCTCTAAAATAAACAATTTGTTTAGTTTTAAAAATTTAATCGTAATTTTGGTAAAAACTTTTACCAAATATTGCTCTGTTTAAAGATTTGAACTCCTTAAAACTGCGTTTTCCATTGACACCATCATAGTTGTAATTTTCTACTATCGAGTCCCCAATAATGTGTGTAAAACTCGAAGCTAAGCCATTTGGATGTATTATTCGTTTTATTATGTCAACCTAGAACAATTAAGGCAAAATGCATTAAAGTGAATATTTGCACTGTAAAAAATATTGAAAACTAAACTAAAGAGAAATAAACTATCAAAAAATAGCAATTTGTGGTTAGGCTATAGTTGTGCAAAGCACTTTACTTATACATACTTACAAACTTTTCCATGTCGTTTTCAGCAGCAATTTCTCCAACATTTAATTTAAGTTCATTGTACTGAGCAAAAATCTCCTTGTTATTTAAAATAAATGTTTCCATGCCAAAATGAATACATATATGTAAGTTCCTGGTGCCACCGTTCGTACAACAGCATTTGCGATGGTCCCCACCAACGATTTCACTGATAATGGAACATCTATTCCTGCGCTAGACATAATTTTCAGCAAATCTCGCGTACACTTTCGGCTAGGATAATGCTTTAAGTACCAGTATTTCAACTTTTCAGATAGACTAACACTTTCCACACTTGCATTATTAACACTTTCAAAACTGTTATTATTCATACTTTCTACGTTTACAGAATCACATATGCCGTCAGAACTTTCTATCACATTTTCTGGGATTTTCAATTGAATTAAAATTTTTCACATTTTGTTTATTATTATTTTTTCGTTTTTTAATTAAACGCCTTAAATTTCTTGGACTAAAGCCTTTTTTATAGTTATTTTTGTACATCGTTACCTTAACACTCGATTTTTTATAACAATATCCTACAACAGCCGGCGAACGTTTGCTTAATGGTGCCCACAGTCACCGACGTGTCCGTTTGCCGTGTCTGTTTGTCGGGAGATACACAAAATTGAGCAAAACTTGTGCCCGCGCGTATGTTTTGTAAACAAACTTTGCGTACATAAAACTGTGTTTGTATGCATCAACACAATGTTGCCATTCCTTTGTTTGCATACATACTTTTACACACATCCGCGTTGTCAATCACAATTTTTCATTGTATAATAAACCAAAGCCAAAAACCAACAAATGCAAATAGTTCATTTATCTATAATTAACATTATTAAACATCGATTTTAAATTAATTTAATAAAAATTTAAATTTTTATAAGGTTATTTTGTTAATGATTTTAAAAAGTTCTGCTTGGCAACACTGTGCGGTGAGAGAGCACTCAGCTGACACGGCTTCACGGCAAAAATCTAAATTTCTCAGTTTACACACGTACACGTCGCGCGTACCCATCACACGTACACGTTGATGAGTTTGCATTTACATGGCGCTCTCATAAGTTTGATCGTGTCAGCTGACACGCAGCGTACGTTTGCGTCGGTGACTGTGGGCACCATAACAACTCAAATAGAAACCAAGGAAGCAAACAAAAAATGTGAAAATAACTGTCCCTAATAACGGGACAAAACAATAATACGCATGCACACATGTAAATATGTATGCATTTGCGCAAAGAGACATAGCAGCACAACACAACATACATAAATACAGAAAGATGAACGAAATTCATTTTCTTGAACGCCGTTGACTACCTTCGCACACTTTGTAAGCTAGCCTGCTTTGAACACAAAGTGTAGTATACATCATTAAAGAGATGTAATGTGGTAGGCAGCGTTTGCCGCTGGGTATGAGCTGCACTCACACCATCTCAAACGGTAGACACGCATTCTCACACAGAGTCTCTTGTTGTACAACAACCAGTCATTCAGTATGGTCGACTTCCTAAACGCAAGTTGCAATGCATATTTACAATGCATAGAATTCCTAAAGGCATACTTGAATTTTCTGGCAACGCCTAATGTTCCTAAACGTTTGGCAACTCAGTTAGATGAGCATCAGATGTCAAAATCATGCATCATTTTTATTTGGTATGCAAAGGAGTTACAATGGCAGAGTAAGTGATTTTATTTATTATAACTAAGTTATTTATTTGTTTATTTGTGCTTTATGACTAATTTAATATATATTTACACAAAATTTTAATATTTGTAATAACAAGTGTTTATGACATACATATGTTTTGTGTATGAGTTGTAGAGTGACGTTCCTAAATGCCGTCAATATGCAAAGCATTTATCTGCAAAGCAGGGTTGCTTTTAAGATCTGCTTTGCATTGCATACGCATTTTTTTGAGTTATGCATTGCAACTTGCGTTTAGGAAGTCGACCTATGTCTTATGGTGCCCACAGTCACCGACGTGTCCGTTTGCCGTGTCTGTTTGTCGGGAGATACACAAAATTGAGCAAAACTTGTGCCCGCGCGTATGTTTTGTAAACAAACTTTGCGTACATAAAACTGTGTTTGTATGCATCAACACAATGTTGCCATTCCTTTGTTTGCATACATACTTTTACACACATCCGCGTAGTCAATCACAATTTTTCATTGTATAATAAACCAAAGCCAAAAACCAACAAATGCAAATAGTTCATTTATCTATAATTAACATTATTAAACATCGATTTTAAATTAATTTAATAAAAATTTAAATTTTTATAAGGTTATTTTGTTAATGATTTTAAAAAGTTCTGCTTGGCAACACTGTGCGGTGAGAGAGCACTCAGCTGACACGGCTTCACGGCAAAAATCTAAATTTCTCAGTTTACACACGTACACGCCGCGCGTACCCGTCACACGAACACGTTGATGAGTTTGCATTTACATGGCGCTCTCATAAGTTTGATCGTGTCAGCTGACACGTAGCGTACGTTTGCGTCGGTGACTGTGGGCACCATTATGCTTGAAACACAATACTGGCGAACGGCGAATTTTTCGTCGTGAACGGCGGCTGTCAAAAATAAAATACACTGACATGCATGAGAATGCGCACAATCAAAGCGTACAACGAATTTCGCCCGACGACCATTCGCGACGATAGATCTATTTCTATCGCCGCCGCCAGCGGTCACGGCAATATAGAAACCTAAGTGGCCATGTTTTCAATATTCTCCGTTTTTTTAAATTGAAAGCGAATAATTATTTATATTAAAAGCATTTTATGTACTTAAAACAATAAATTTAGTTCTGTGTAAGATATGAATTGCATAAACGTTCATTTTACAGTTTTTCTCTATTTAGATTTTTTATTAATTATGTATAATCGTTCCATTTTCGCTTTAAAAGTTTTATTTTTGAAACATGGTCACATTATCAGCTGCCATATCATCTGGAATAAATATGGATATTAACGAGGTAATAATTGAAGAAGTGAAAAAATATGAGTGCCTCTATGACTTATCTTCAAATAGTTATAAAAACGTGTACAAAAAAGAAGAAATATGGGAGCCTATTGCCGAAACAGTGAGTTTGACCAGTGAGTGAATTCTTGTATTTAAAATGTGTTTGAATATTTATATTGCAATCTTTTCAAGGTGAAATATGCAAAAAGCGGTGGCGCACCAACTCCAGCAAAGCCATGGAAATATTTTTCGGCGATGAGTTTTTTGGATAACTACAGGGATTCAAGGCAGTAAGACACCCTTGCGATGGTTCTGCTTCTCTTCTTAACATTTTTGTTATTTTTTTTTTTGTAGAACTGTAGGAAACGTTAATACGGCCGAAAGCGAGTTTGGCGTTATACTTGACTGTTTCTCACCTACAACTACCCCAGAAAGTGTAGTCACACCCTCTATAGCTGAAAGTGAAAACTTTGTGTCCGAACCACTTCCGAAGAAACCTTGTAAAAAGCGAGCAGATGCAGAAGTAACAGAAGTTTTTACGGAGATGATGAAGGAGTGTGTAGGTACCATAAAAGAGCTCGCAGCTGGCTCACATTCAAACGAAAGTGGCCGTGACGCGACTTCACTGTTGTTCGAAAGCTTGGCTAAAAAAATATCTGACTCCCATATACCGCAGGCAAATGTAAGAAGAATCGAAAGCAAAGTTATTGCCTTGGTGTATGACGAATTATCCAAAACCAGCGATCTAGTCTGAACTCATAAATGTAAAAATACAATGCATCATTCTCGATTACTTCTAAAACACAATAGTTGACAAGTTTGGGATGTTCATGCATGTATATACATACATATAACCGTACAAATGATGAAACATCAGATCTCAATCGAACTGCATGGCAATTTTTTAAATAAGCATTCCTACTTTTCCTACTTTTGTTTATTTCATTTTAAATGCTTTTACTTACTATTAATTAGCATAAGAATTAGATATATATGTAAATATGAATTAAAACTACCTCAGCTAGTCAGCGATCTTTTACATTGAAAGTATGTGCTAAAAATTAGTACTGACAAACAATAAAAATTATTAAAAAAAATATGTGCAAATATGTGGCTCGCAATGAAAGTGATTGTGTTATTTCTTTTTTCAAATATTTTTTTATTCATTTTGTGTTAATATTTAGTTCAATTGTTAACATAAACCATGTAAATCAAAGTCTTAAACCTTATTAAAAATCTATGAATAGCTATGAGTAGCCTAGTTTCAGTAGGATAGAGTCAAAGTTTCATTTAGCAGAAAATGTGTGGTGATTTTTGAACCTGATGATATTTATGTGGAAGAAAACTCTGTCAACAAAAAAATTTTAAAAATCAGCAAACATTTTCTTCCAAATTAAACTTCCTTTTTATCACACTGAAATTGGATGGACTTCAAAACTGGATTCCAAAAAATTTTCAAAATATTCTGATTCAAAAATTAAAAATTATATCGTACATTTTTTCCTGTTTGCTAACAAACAAACATTCTGCTTTATATATGTATGTGGTCAGTATCTATTGTCCTTTCTAAGGTATGCATTTACGACAATGTTTATCAAACTTATCTCAACTTAAACGCTTATTTTTCATGACCCCAGATATATTGTACTTATATATACAGTTATGTGAAAAATTAGGGGCGTGACACTTTGATCAGTTTTTGTTATTCTTCTTTTATTTGTTTCATGCTAGTTATTTCTGTATAAAATATACTCCGTATAAACCCACATTTCAAAGTTTGTTGAAAAATATGAGAATTTAACAAAATTTTATCAAATTTTCAAATGTTTAAACTTTGCAATTAAAAATTTTTCAAAAATATCAAACAAAAGAAAAGTAAACAAAATTGTCACGCCCCTAATTTTTCACATAACTGTATATAAAAGTACAATATATCTGGGGTCATGAGAAATAAGCGTTTAAGTTGAGATAAGTTTGATAAACATTGTCTTAAATGCATACCTTAGAAAGGACAATAGATACTGACCACATATGTATATAAAGCAGAATGTTTGTGAGTTTGTGTGCTACTTATGCAATATTGATATCTTTTTTATTTTCGTTTAATCTAGGATGTTTTTGATTCATGTTCATATTGAGGTTTAGTACACACGCGGGATGTCGGCTAGTTATTAAATAAATATTCGGCTAATTCATCTCTCGCTGCAAAAGCATCTACTGTTGAACGATTGGCCTGAGATATGCGGATAGATGTCATTTCGGAAGATGATTGTCTCCACGTCCCTTGAGTAAAAATGTCGTTTTCATAATGATCTACTAAATTTGAATTAAAGTAGCCATCGTTTCTATCTAGCATCAAAAAATTGTGTAGAACTACAGTTGATAACACTATCTTATCCACGTTTGATGGTGCTGCATGAAAAGTGGTATGAAGTATTCTCCATCTATTTGCTAGAATACCAAAAGCGTTTTCAACATGCACTCTTGCCGATGACAGTGTTTTGTTAAAATTGTGTTTAACGGTTGACAAACTCCTGCCTGGATATGGATGCATTAAGTTTTGCTTTAAAGGAAATGCGTTGTCTCCCACAAAAAAATGTTGAAATTTTTGATTTGTTCCTAGTAATGTATGTAATTTAAAATAATATTATTGATGGAAGTATACCCATATTACATTAAATTTGGATTTACCTGGAAGATTATCGTCTGAAGGCAGCTCGAGGTTGTTTCTTAAAATCATTTTTCCAAAGCCACTGCGCGCGAAGATTCCACCATCACTTTGGCTTCCCAATGCACCTACGTCGGCAAAGACAAACGAGTAATCAGGATCGCACACTGCCATTAGTACAATACTGAATGCATTTTTATAGTTATAATAAAGTGAGCCACTACGTTTTGGACAAACTATGTTGATGTGTTTGCCATCGACAGCGCCGAGGCAATGCGGCATTCCTGTTTTTATGTAAAACCTTTTCGTATACAAAAGAAGAGTTTTTTTCCTGTACAAAATTTAAAAATTTGTTGACAAACCTATCGGCAATGCTTTTCCATTCTGTAAGATTTGGGACGGCAACATATACTGCATGAAGTTCACTCCAAATAGCATCGCAGGTTTCATAAATTATTTTCCTTACAGTGGAAACGCCTAATTTGTAAGAAAATGCCAACATTTGTGGAGTACAACCATGAGACAAGTGTCTAAAAATAAATTTATTACATATAATTGAAATGTACATATGTACTCGTACATATTTAAGTTTATATTTCCCCAACTTACATTAATGTAATGCCCAAACGTGTCTCCTCGTCTATGGGGTTTCTTCGAGAAAATCGTTGCAGCCTTTCTCTGAGTAATGTAAGAAGGACGTTAAATTTTGCCACAGTCACTCTTGTAGCCTTAAAAAAATCCTCCTCATCTTTCAACTTGAGTTGACTAAAGCAGACTTTATGGAAACTAAGCCCCTCCCGGCTGAGATTTACTGGACGTACCCACCATCTTCTTCTCAAACGCTGACGCACTAGAAGATACGTCTTCACCATGATTGTCATGATATTCATTATTTTCAATATATGAATAATTCGTTGATTCATTTTTATTTCCGAAACTTTTTAAACGCGATCAAAATAAATTTTTCTGTTTTGAAGTAATAGCATCAGCTGTTTTCGCTGCCGCTTCAATTGTGTTTGAGTAAGCGAAATCATTCGGCGAACGTTCAAAATCGATGCCGCCGCGGTCGACGAAATTCGCCGTTCGCCGGTATTGTGCGTAAGCTATTACCCTTTCATTGTGTGTTTTTAGAAATTCACTCCCAGCAAGAACGCTATGCGTTATATAATGCATTAAACCATCCGTAGTACTACAAAAACTATGCGTTATAAATTCAAATTTTTTCCATGAGTTTGTACAGGCCAAGTGACAAATCCTCACGTATACTTCTTCTCTTCTCTTTCTTTTGCATATACCTTTGCTATTATGTTCTCCTATATTTGACTTTTTTCAATCCGCTAATAATATGCGATATATAACATGTTATATACCAAAAAGAATACCATACAACTATACAGTAGTACTATGGCATAAATAACACATTATATAACTTTTATACTTATCCGATATTCCTAACGCATATATAATGAAATAAATAACCGTTAAATTTTTTTTATTGCATTTTTATTAAAAAAATTCATTTATTTAAAGATTTTATATACATTTGCATAAAACTACTTATTCATTTGCGTTGTGCTTGGTAATTATAAAAAAGTAAGAAAGTAGTGTAAAAATATAAAAAAATTTTTTTATTTAAATATGGTTTTAAAGTTAATAAAAAAAAATAAGATTATTTAAAGAGAATTAAAGCATAATATATATTTTTAATTTTCCATATATTAGTTAGCTCAAGCAAACTAGGTTAATTATATATTATGAAAACACATAGTTGTAGAACACACTTAAATAATTAAATAAATAATTGGCGAAAAAAATGTACAAGTTTAGTATTTAATATAATACATTAAAGTTCATATAAAGTTCATATATAAAGTTCAATAAATTAAATAATTAATACAAATACCAAAATTAAGTAATTGAAAGCTAACAAAAGTGTAAAACATATTTTAAAAAAAATGTGAATATTCACTGGTTGTCAGTAGAGCGGCTAAGTAAGATGTTTTTTATTGCATTTTTATTAAAAAAGCTCATTTATTTAAAGATTTTATATACATTTGCATAAAACTACTTATTTATTTGTGTTGTGCTTGGTTATTATAAAAAAGTAAGAAAGTAGTGTAAAAATATAAAAAGAAACTTTTATTTAAATATGGTTTTAAAGTTAATTGAAAAGAATATGATAATTCAAAGAGAATTAAAGCATAAGGTTAATATATATTTTTAATTTTCCATATATTAGTTAGCTCAAGCAAACTAGGTTAATTATATATTATGAAAACACATAGTTGTAGAACACACTTAAATAATTAAATAAATAATTGGCGAAAAAAATGTACAAGTTTAGTATTTAATATAATACATTAAAGTTCATATATAAAGTTCAATAAATTAAATAATTAATACAAATAACAAAATTAAGTAATTGAAAGCTAACAAAAGTCTAAAACATATTTTTAAAAAATTGTCAGTAGAGCGGCTAAGTAAGATTTTCTTCTGTCGCCACCTGTTGTGACTCAGCTCGACACATTTCCGCAACACTTTTTCAAAAGTAGGTCGTCCTTTGGATTGGAATACATCTATAAGGATATAGGAAGAAAGAAATAGGGAAAATTTAGTCAAAGAATTCCTTTTTGAACGAAAAATATGGAAGTTTTATGAGTTTTGAGTGGAAAATTTAAACTTATAATTTAAATATGTACCAAATAAAATTTCATTCACAAGAATCAGCTTGTTAAGTGCTCTTTTATTCTTTCTGCCATCATAATTAAATAAAATTATGTCATCGTCTGAAAATATTTTGCGAAACACCTCATCTATTGCAGATTTTTCTCCTTTCAATTTATAAATATATATTTTCTGTGAATTTTGAGAATTTAAACATTTTGCTTAAAAAATTCGACTAAAAAAGCTACCGTTTCGTCTGCGTTCTCCTTTGACTTCAACTTTTCTTCAAAATGGAGTGCGGCATCAATGCTAGGAATGGACAGCAGAGCCGCAATTTCAATTTGAAGGCTATTTTCAACTTCTCCTACTAAACGGCCAACAGAATGTCGAATCTTGCTCAAAACTACTTTACATTCCCGGAGAGTTTGATTTTTCGCCATTAATGTAGATCTATCTATAGCCTAATGCATAAACAAAAAAAACCACAGCATACGGGTTACGGAAGCGGAGGATAGGTTAAGATTTTATACTTATCTACATTTTCATTAGGAGCTTTCTCCAAAATATCAAGCCTTCTAATAATATCGTTCTGGTTCGCCAAAATTTTCTCCAGCATGACTTTATTTTCTATAAATTGGAATATATATTAACAAAATATTAAAAAAAAAAATTCAATTTTACATACCGTTGTTTGAGTCTTCTGCCCTCTCCGTTCTATCGTTGAAAGATGAACCCACTTGAAAAATTTCCTCTTTGCTGCAGACGTTGTTTGAGCTGAAAGTAAATAATGAATGAAAATAGAGTAAGCCGTAAATTATCGATATAATTGATTTTTTACCTCTTGATGTACCGTTTGTTTGCGTTGCTACGTAGCTTTTATCGAAAATGTTGGTGTCCGAGAGTTGATCCATTTTTCCTTAAAAAAACATAAAACATCAGGTGCAGAATATATTTTTAGCCACAAATTAATGTTCTTATAACTTATAACTACTCTTCTACTTATTAAAAAAAATATTAAGAAAACATTAAATAGAGAAATCGTGAAAAAGATTATGTAAAATTGGAATTAATAAAAATTTATTCTCGTTAGGGACACAAAAGTATTTATATTGAATAGCGCTTTTAAAAATTTGCTAAATTCGCTATAGCACCATCATTTATGTTGGGATGCACACCTGTGTCTTGGCCTGCACTATCACTGCCCAAACTAGCACTTTTCCGGTCATCATCTACGCACAAGGAGAACTCTTTAACACTTTCAGCATTATTCACGCTTATGTCTTCACTTTCTACCCGCGCAAATTCTCCTATCTTTCAATATTTTGCCGCACTAACCTCAAAATTTTGCTTTTCTTTTAATAACGCGTTTCGGAATGATCTCATTTTCACAACACGAATCACTTTTTATATTTATAATTTTATACAAGCTAAATTCGATATTTAAAGTTATACTTGCCTATTTTCTCCACTTCTGTAGTTATTTTGCTGGACGTCCTTCCGTGCTGCTTACAATTTTTATAAACTCACTATATATAATATGATGTCACTTTTTTCACTTAGGTACATGTAATGAACAAGTACTTTAAAAGTAACCGGATGTGAACTTAATAGTTCTGAACAGAAAATTACAAATGTTTCATTTAAAACTTAAAAAACTTAAAAATTAACTTATTGTAGAATGTATTGATTCTCAGGTGAAAAAAGTCTTTGACGCTTTTACAAGGGGAATAAACATAAATAGTTTTCGCTTGTAAAATATTGGCGGGACTTTTCACTTAAAAATTAAGTTATTGTAGAATGTATTCAACAAGTGCACAGGTGCGTAGTTATAGTCGAAAATAAAATCTAATATATTCTGTTTTGACAAATAACCCAAATAAAATTATGTAAAAAGGTTATTTTAACTATAGATTACGCGCCACATTATTTATCATATTATGGACCGCATAATGAAATTCACGTGAAAAAAGAATACAACTATGTGCGGTAACGATTACTTTCTTATACAATGCGACCCTGGCAGTGCCGCCAGCTGTTCCTCAATTTTTGAGCTGACAATACACTACAAATGAGTGGGAACATATACGATATATGAATTGCTAATTATGTCAAGAATGATACATCGCTTTCTTTTTTTTTGGCATACATCGGAATCTAAATTTTTCTTGTGCTAGTGTTGGTTGTCAGCTGGTAATTGTGCTTATATGTTAGTGAATGGGTTAGGCCGTTTTTGCTGGGCTTTAGCTACCCCGGGCATAGATGTTAACACATCAAAAGTTTCCTATAAAAGACGGATGTGTACAAGGAGAATTCATATAAGATGAAGTTGATCAAACAGCTGATTGAATTCGCTTGGTGAACGTTAAGTCAAAATGATGTGTTTGTTGTGAACCATGCTGTCATTGTTCATATAATTTGTTAGTGTACATGTTTTTGTACGTATAGCACCTCGTGATATGAATTCGCCTTGGATGTGTACGTTGTTTTCCTCAAAATAATACTATGCGACAAATTGTTATCAAATTTCTTCCTCCTTTCTGAATAATTTTTTTGTTCACTGTCTTGCGCATATTCTTCCATATAAAAATAAATTTTGCTCCTGCATTGTTGATTGCTGAAGCTAGGAAAATTTAGCATTGTAGCTCTTCATATTAAAAGCAGAATTTTGGTTACAATTGCAGCCGAACGATAACGTTCGTTGTATCATCACTGCAACAATTGTGCAAGTTAAGGCTAGTTGTCGCAAAGAGCAAAAACAGAAACAGTAGCATAATCTGACTAACAGAAAGCAGCATGTAATGCAGCAAAATATTGGTATGGTGATGAATTTGTCAAATATTTCCCATTTCTTCCGTCAGCAGCAACATAAACAAGCTCAAAGTACTTCTTTCTGTTTATGTTTCAGATGTAATCGCAGAATTCTGTTCTCGTTTCTGTAGCTGTCAAAAATGTACTAAATTCTGTTTCTATTTCTGTTCTTTGCGACACCGCGCCTTTAATCTGCAGTGTGTGCACTTACAACCCAACCCGACTAAATAGTTGCCCAACGAAAAAGTCTGCAGTTTGCGATATATTTTTGAACTCAAAAATTATTTCAATAGTAGTGGAGCTACAATACTGTTTTAACAGCGACTTGAACAGAAATGTTCCCTGCCTTTGGGATTGGTCACGTAGAATCATTATTAAAATTTCACGGCAGAATCTTTTCTCTTGTGTAGTCTAATCGCACTTATTTATAAGACCTACCAGGGCGACTTCTCATTTTCCCGTCACTCTCTCTCCTAAAAGCGGCCAATCTACGGACTGGTAGCTTTAGAAAAATTAGTTTCTTTTGAAGTTTCATGATAATTAAAAGAACAGATAAGCCAACAAAATTATGATCTGTATTTTAATATTTATGTCTTTAAGTACGTACATATATGTATAAGATTGTTATTTTTACTAACAACTAATTTCATTTATTTTACAGCCCGTGGATTTTTAATAAACTCCAGATTTTACATAACTTTCGACAAACGATTGGTGACTGTGTATACTGATACCCAACCATTCATAAACTGCACTTATTTACTATCACACGATTTTTGGAACAATAGTTTTACTCTCACCGTGGACTTTTCGGTAGTATTTGCGTTGTAGCAGCTATGTCTATTTCGCGCAATTGAAACTAACTCACTTCTTATTGCAGACCACAACTAATGATAGCAACCTGCTGCCTGTGGCAAAGTTCAATCTTATTGCTAAGGGACATATATTTGAAATCGACCCTACATCCAATGTAAGTACCAAGAACGTAAACAAACAAAATTAAATACTTTAATTAAAAAAAAAAAAAATTAAACACGTTATATAAGTAAATTTATTGGGCCGCACGTGTTGCACCCACGAAAGGAACTATACACAATTATTTAATTTACAAACTTAGTTCTAAGCAGTATTGCTAAAACTGGTAGATTTTGTTTTAAATTTTAATTTTGGGCGGGATGGTACATTTTATTTGAATAAGACATTTACATAAGTTTATTTTGAAAAAGTATTTTAGATTTCATTGATTCATAAAAATCACTCAGAACAAAATAATCTGTCAATGTCTAAAATGCTAGAATACAATTGCTGTTAGTTGTTTACTTCTGAGTAAAAATGTAAAAAATTTATTTAAGATTTGTTATACAAATCAGTGATAGCGAATTAGATGGCAAAATAGCGGGACCTAAATTTTAGATGACACCTAAGTATATTTTTGCGCAGTTTCTGCTGGTCGAAAATTTTGCTTCATGGAACGGAAAAGTAATGATTAATGCAGAATTATTCATAGAAAAGGAATCTGACAAGATAATACTTCCCTAAAAGACGCGGCTACTCGAAACTCTATTACATCAATTGCTGTCTATGTTGTAATTGATGTTATTCAATTTGATTTCTTTTTAAACAAAAGCCTTACATTTATTTACATTTTTAGATTTTCATGATTCGAATCATTCATGATCAAAAT
The DNA here is from genome assembly GCA_951828415.1 of Anomoia purmunda. Classification (NCBI taxonomy): domain Eukaryota; kingdom Metazoa; phylum Arthropoda; class Insecta; order Diptera; family Tephritidae; genus Anomoia; species Anomoia purmunda. The sequence goes on from OX639994.1 coordinate 50,665,672, forward strand.
CATAAAATTTGTATCTCTTTTTTTGAGGACTGGGCGTAAAACTCTCAAGTTTTCATTTGTTTTTGCAGATTAGAGGCAACAACTCCTTTTTTTTTATTGGAATCAGGTATTGGGGATGGTGGGGTTCAATTTTGGAAGCAACGAAGCCAATTCAATGGCATCGCATCTAACTAAGGTAGAATCTGTCCTCAATCGTGTTTCTTTTGCGTTTAACATTTTTAATGTGTAATTTATGAACTGTCATTAAGTGTGGGCTTCGTTGTCTGTAGAAAATATTAATTTTTTATAAAGGCATTTTTGCCTCTTTTGTTTGTTTGTTTGAATGATAACCAAAAAACGACTTCATACCATCGTATAACGTACCGAGATGTGTGAGGTGCGTTAGTATGACTCGGTGAGATATCACACAAACACCAACTCAAGCAAAAACGTTATTCCACTTCCATAAGAAGGAAAGAAGCCGGATGCAATTGAAAAGCAATCACGCTGGATTTCCAGCTCCAAAGCCTTCATATTTTGACCGTTGGGAGCAAGGTCTATCGGTGCCCGTCTTTACAGCTAACCACTGCTTGTGGTTGGGGGATTCGAGACCACTTCCTTAAGACCTCTGTCATTTAAATTTTATAATATAATTCCTATTTTATTTCAGATATCACAAACACAATTCTTTTGTTACCGTGGTTTATTTAAAGGCCTACCTTGGCCTTTCGTACGCATAAAAAAGTATTGATGAGCTCAGATCATTACCGGGAAAACAATTCTTAAAATATTGAAACGCCATTTTTAAGATTTCATTTCTTTATGCAAATGATCCTTCAAAGTAATATACATATGTATTTTTCACACAACTTATATATGTACGTATTGTCATTGCTACGTTTAAATTCATTGGCGGCTCTGTTTTTCTATTTTATATTGTTTGTATGTAGGTAGATAGTACATATTGTATTCTTATATACATATTAATCTAACCAATGATAACGGTGGTCATCAGAACCCGAATATAAAATATAAAACATCTGCAATATTTTAATTATTTATTCTGGAAATGCGTTATAATAGTTAAAAGGGCAACTATTGTTGCTATTTTTAAATTTTCAAATAAAAAAGCAAATTATATCTGCATCATATTTGGAAATTTTATGTATTATAATTTTTGCTAAATCCAATTCAATAATTTTTTTTAACATCACCTTTCCCTTAAAATATGCAATTGCATAAACATCCGCAGTATATTGATAATTGTTCAAAAGTTGTAATTTTCGTAAACCCCTAAGAATATAATTTGCAGTATTTTCTAGCATTTTAAATTGGTAGTTTCCTTTTCATCTGCTACTAATTTTACATAATTTGTTATTTAAACAATTCCAGCAAGGCATGAAACAAATTAAAATGTATGCATTTGTACACCAGTCGTTGTCCATGATCTAATGACAAAAAAAAATCCTATGCATTCACATTACTTCATTAATTAATTTTCAAATATTTAAGCTGACAATATGCTGATAAATATCCGATTTACTGATGATCTGCCTAACCTTCACATGCATTTGTGCTGCTTACTTTTGTTTTAATATTCTTTTGAAACATTTCTACCTTTTCTGGCTATTATCAAGGAGTTTCTCATAATTATTATAATTGAAAGCTTCTTGGGGTTTTTTAGACGTGAGGTTTTCAATCTACTCTGGATACCCGTTTGCAAATCGTGCAAATTCATTACCAAAGAAGTGGTTCGGTTCGCACCACGCATCACGCGCTGCGTCAAATATTCGGCTGAAGCTCACTTTCGGTTGAATAGGTACGTTAATAAACAAAATTGTCGCATTTGAGGTGTTAAAAATGCACAAGCCATTTTGAAGACGCCGTTACATCCTAAAAAAGTCACTGTGTGCTCTATGGCCGAGGGAATCATTGGCCCATATTTCTTCAAAAATCAAGCCTGTCATAATATTACAGTCAACTATAGAGGCATGAGTAATGACTTTTTTGTATCTGAATTGGAGGATGTTGATGTAGACGACCTTTGGTTCCAACAAGACGACGCTACATACCATACAGCCAACGAAACAATTAATTTATTGTAGGAGACTTTTGGTGAGCGCATTGCGCAGATTATTGCTGACATACGGCCTCAATGGTCGAAAATCGGGCCTCTCGGCTGGAATTTATTCGAGCCAGCCGCGGAGATCACTTGCCCAAAATCATTTTCAAAATATAATAGCAAACTCTTATCATTATATAAAATAAAATTAAATTATATGCATTTTATTGCTTCATGAATCCTCCATGTCTAAAAAAATACCCTTTGCTTCGGTTGTTTTTTTCGTTTCCAATTGAGTGCATTGACTGTTATGATCCTCACAATTCGAGCAAGTTTTTAATTGCCGGCGTTATCAACCCCCGTTCGCTGCCGGATACTAATATTTTCGTAGTCGTGAAACACTGCAGTAATTAGATTATTTTGTATTTAAGGTGAAAACTTGATTTGTTCCTTATGTAGGAGGTTTGCAAGCTTGGAGAATTTTTCATTCTCAATACACCTGACCGGAATATACGCCTTCTTAGCCTAGCAAAAGTAGGACAGATATAGAATGATATGTGCTATTCTCATCCGTCAGGCAAGATTGCGGCCATCGATGATGCCTAAAGAAAAAATAAAGTTATTTTAGGTTTTACAATGTTCAGAATAAAACAAAGATTTTTGTGTTTTACAAGGTATTAAATGCTTTAATGAACTTCAGTTGTTGGAATCTTATAAAGACTAACGGAGAGAAATTATTTGTAATAAATAATAGCAAAGTAGTGGAATGTAGAACAGAGTAAAATGCATGTGAACATTCTTCAATAATTTTGGACGAGATTTTAATTTGTTGTTAATTTTAGGGGAGCGCAAATCACAAAATAACTATTTTTACCGAAACTTACGGACTGCGTGTTGCCTGCTCGAATTTAGTTCCCATGAATCGGCCGTCTAATTGTGCCTGCGTTTGTTCGTACGTCTGCTACTCCCACTTTGTCCTCCTTCCCGACGATTGCCTGCGTCACTCGCCCGAGAACCCATTGTTGTGGTGGAGCGTTGTCGTCATGTACTACGACGAGATCGCCTACTTCGACGTTGGGCTGCGGATTGAGCCATTTGTTGCGTTGTGCAGTTCCAGCAGATAGCTCTTCGACCACAGTCATCAGAACTGTCGCCTGAGTGAGCAAACATGTTGCCATCTGCTTAGAAGCAAGTACTGCTCTCTGGAACCAAGTTCTCCGGTGGCAACGCTCAAAGCTGGCAGCCGAGGAGCAGGTGCGTAGGCGTTAGGGCATCCTCGTCATTGGGATTGTGGCTTAGCAAAGCTAATAGTTGGGAGTTAAGGACGGCCTCGACCCTCCCTCCTCTGAGGCGTACCGGAGCATCTCCGTCTTCTGGCTCAGAAAGGCTTCGCTCAGTTCCTGAAGCTTCCGTTTGACCCCTACAAAATTCGTCCCATTGTCGGAGTGATTTGTCGCTAGGATCCCCTGGCGTCCCACGAACCTTTTGAGGCCGAGAATAAATTGATCAAAACTCAGATCAGTTACAAGTTCTAAATGCACTACTTTTGAAGTGAAACAGACAAAGACTGCTATGTACATTTTTACTGGTGGTGGACCACGAATCTTTTGAGTGACATATATAGGACTACAAAAATCTACCCCGCAAGTCATGAATGGTCTTCGTGCTCGCAGTCTGTCAGTTGGCAAGTTGCCCATTTAGACTGCGTAGTTTTGGCTTAGAGTGAAAACAATGAAAACAGTTTCCAGCGATTCGACTACATGCTTTTCGGGCATTAACTACTCAAATTTTTTCGCAAACTTTTGCTCAATAAAAGGGCTGGAAAGTAGTGAAACCTTTATTGACAATTTCTGAATTTCTTCGTTAAATTCCGAATTTTCGGACTATTTGGACAATTTTTAGAAAGCTTAATCGCAACTCTTCCGCCGATGATGTGAGATCATATTGGGTTGTTTGGTTTCCCACCTTGATGGCCCATCCTAATATATAAGCGAAAACTCCAACTAGTTTATTACGTGAGAAAAATGTTTCAATTATACTGAGAAGTGGATTGGGTTCAGTACTAGCTGCGATCAAAGCAGTCGCATTTTTCTTCCATTCAAGTCCTTCCTCTTCTGGTATCGGTTTAAAGTGGGCGTTTTGCGGCTGATTTGCGGGGTCTTCTAGGAGGAACTGTGGACCCGAAAACCATATCGATTTATTAAACTCGTCCACGCTACAACCCCGAGACACTTGATCCGCAGGATTCTGTTTCGTTGGCACATGCCGCCTGGAAACATTCTGAGTCAACTCTTGGAATACGGACACTTTGAAGGATGTGTTTTAATCTAGTGAGGGTTTATTTTAGAGTCTGTTCAAAATGTAAAACGGTCAATCAGTCGATTCAACATTGATACTGAACGAGACCATAACTTTGCTAGAAGGTGTGCTGCTAGGAGCTCTAAACGCGGAAGTGACTTGGTCTTCAGCGGAGCAAATCTAGATTTCTGATTAGAAAACTATTTCGTTAATTCAAATCCTGCCGAATTTAAAATTTCAATTACCTCACTACGAATTTTATTGAGCGTTTTCACGTCATTGGATTCTGTGATTAGGTCATTCGCATAAAAATCTGTTTGAACCACTTTGGCACCGAGTTGATATTTATTAGCGTTCGCCTGACTTAACATCTGCAAACACCGAGAAAAGGGGCTGGCGCAGTGCCATAAGTTACGGTGTTTAATCGAAAAATTTGCAAAGGCTGGGATGAGTGCCTTCCCCACACAATTCGCTGAAAATTTATGTCATTTTCGTGCATAACAATTTGACGATATATTTTTGAGTTGTCAGCTGTCTTGGCGTACTTTTACAACCAAAAGCGGACTAGTATCGAAAAAAGCTTCTCTTGTATGGTCGGCCCAAATATTAGGGCGTCATTCAACGCAACTTGTGTTGACGTAGGGCTAGACGCATCGAAAATAACGCGAAGTTTTGTCGACGTGCTTTGTGCTCTTAAGATGCTTTGTTGCGGAATAAAGTAATGTGCTTCACTCGGGATATAATTGTCAGTGGGACTCATGTGTTCCAAAGCCAAATACTCGTTCATGAAGTCCAGATGCATTCGACGAACTTCTGGTTCTTTCATCGTTCGTCTCTCCTGCGCCTGAAACCGCCGTGCTGCGGTTTCATAAGATTGATTTTTTAATTTATGGCCCCTTTTGAATGGCAATCTAACTTGAAACCGGCCCGATGGCAGAACTTCCGTGGTCGTCACAAAATTGTATTCGTATGCCTCTTGTTCTGGAGTAAACCTTGTAGTCTGTGTTTCTGAGGGGATGTCTTTGGACAATCGCGTCGATTTTTTTCTATATTTTCCTCAGCTTGACACAAGGTGCTACTTGCTTGAGGATTTTCATTTTGGTTGGAGGTGTATTTGCCTGAACTTACCCAATCCAAGAGTGTTTTTTGAAGCGTGGAGTACCTACGGTCAGTTTTAAAGAAGATCGTAAAACGTTTCAGCACCCAACAGAAGATCAACCTTTTGGGACTGGTCAAATGCAGGATCAGCCAGTTCAATATTTTAAGGGATTTCCCAGCCAGTCGTCTGTATGATTGGCTGAAATCGAGCGCATTGCCCAGAATTTTGCCAAGAATTCAAAGCCGCGATTTTACAAATGCATTGATTTTTGTCATAAACCTTTGGGTTGCATTGCCATGCCGATAACATTTAATGTCGACTTTTCTCGACGAATTCGCAATTTTTGTGCCAGCTCTTCGGTCATAAAATTAACTTGGGACCCCGAATAAAGTAAAGCCTGAGCTAGCACATATCCACCGGAGCAAGTTTTGATATTGACTAATTGTGCCAAGATTTCAAATGAGATCGGGTATGGATGTAACATAGTATGACGTGACCTATTACACACCCGACACCAATCCGATTTGCATTTTAAGACCGTTTGTCCTTTATGTAAGCAATTTATACACAATGGAAATTCGAATTTCTGAAGCGCTGACAGAATTTGTAATTTCGGGCACGCAGTGAAAAAGTGATATTTTAAATTGCAGTGAAAGCAGATTTTTATCTTAGACTTCGTAGTCATAAAAGAGGCTTTCGCTTTCTAAAAATTCTGATTACTTTGCCTTCGGTTTTCCTGAGATGAGGATTTGGATTTCGAAGTAGACGCTTCCTCCGCAGAAAGATACTGATACCTCTTATTCAGCGCTGGTTCGCACTCAATCAATAGCGGTAGTTTGTCGTAATCAAGTTGCTCCTCCCACTTCGACCGAGATGTGGGATTAATTTTGGACATTACTAAATGTATCGATATCATATTTGATACTCTATCAATCATAGATCTCAACAACAGGGAAGACGGTTTTTGAATTTTCCGCAGTTCAAACAGTTTTGAATTCGTATTTGAAAATATGAGATATTTGTTGTCGTATACCTTTTTAGAGTTGCTAAAGCCTTCGGGTAATTTTCTTCCGACATTTGGACGGCTTTCACTGTGCCCAAAGCTTCACCGGACAAACATGACACTAGATAATTAAATTTTTCTATAACCGGAATCGAAGGTTCAATATGAACAAGGTTCTCAAACAAGATCATAAAATTTTTGAATTCGAAATATTGGTCTCTGAATTTGGGCAGCGACATTTTCGGAAGTTGCGAGCTTTGAGGCGCTATAAATGAAGCTTCAGGAATTTTAGAGGCCCGATTTTGGAACGACATTGATTTATTTAAAGTCTACAATTAAATCATCGAGGCTACCACGAGTTGCGTCATCCTCGTCGATTTCTTCAATATCCGATTGACACTTCAAAAGTTCCTCACCGTATGTACTTAATATCTCAAGTCTACATTCTAAATCCTCTGGATTAGAGGACATCGACTTATCAAGGATGCCGGTCTTAATCCTCTGTATGCTTCTTTTTAAAATCGATCTTTGTCTTTTCCACGCCTTGGTTTCGTCGACCTGATACTGTGAATTATCGCTTTTATTGGTCATTTTGTCTATCTATGCGAACAGCTACTTTATGCTTGAAATATTACAATATGTTTGAGAGTTTTTCTAGGAATTGATGACGCGATTGCAAACACAACAGAAGGCATTGGTTGAATCTCTACCAGAACAAACGAAAAGGATCATGAACCGATTATTAAACTGGCCAAATGTTGGTACCCAAAAAAGTCCTAGCAATAGGGAAGCACACAAAGTTATCGATACTTATTTTTAAACGAACAGTTTCTTCATTTTATTTTCATTATTTATTAGAGCAAATAAGTACAATAAGATATTAAATTCTTTTATAGTACAACAAATTTCAGAGTAACAATAAATAGACATAACGCATCTTAAAACAAGGTAATAAGCAGTGCATATGTACATAAATAAGCAACAATACTTATAAATTAAATGACAGGTTTGTAATAGCCACCTTAGCAATATGGAGTTAACAATGTTATAACAAAAAATTAGAAACAAAAATATGAATAAATTAGGACTATAATGGAAGACAATGTATCTATTAACGGCTATGTACTGATGTAATTATAGATAGTATATAAAGTTGCTTTTGTTTATCTGCTTTCTAAAATTTGCAGGGATAGAGTTCCAAATTCTGATAGCGTTAACGAAGAACAGCCTTGTTGAGACCAGTAAGGTAAACCGAGGGACTATAAGGCCCGCTATGCGGGCAGAGTTGGTAAAACACAACGTATCATAGAAATAGTTAGGAGATTTCCAAGTGATAAGCTTATATAAAAATATACAATTGTTGGTCCTGAGATACTCCGAGATCTCACAGCCTAAAGGTCGGTGCATCCGTGGCGAAATATGTTTAAATATTGATAAGCCATAAGCATAGCGCGTCACATTATTAAACAATGTCCCAATCTTACGCGCAGAGCTAATATCCAGCTTTCCATATATCAGATCAGAATACGTTATAATTGGGATTATTAGCTGTAAAGCAAGGAGACGTTTCGTTTGCAAGGGAGTATAGAATTCAGAATGCCGTAGATTCCTCAGTGTGACATATACCTTGCTTACTACTTTGTTGACATGATTAGTAAAAGTGCATGACTAACAGAATCGAAGGCCTTAGAGAAATCTAGAAGACAGAGTAATGTCAAGTGGTTTTTACCAAAGGGCATTCGAATCCCATCTAATATTTTTAACATGGCAGTGGTACAACTATGATTTTTCTTGAATCCTCATGGCAGAGGGAAGGAACATTTGTATTATGTACATGCGACGAGATTAGCTCGACCATTAGGGTCTCGAAAACTTTGGAGAGAGCCGACAAAATACTGATTGGACGGAAATCGTTAATGCAGCTAGCAGTGCTCTTTTTGGCAACAGGTAGTACTCTAGCAACTTTCCGCATGTACGGAAAGGAAGACGTAGTTACACCATGATTTATGATGTGGGTAAGAGTCCCAAGGATATGCGGTAACATAACCTTTATAAACTTTATTGAAAGTCCATCTTCCTCTTCAGAGTTTGAACTTATCCTAAGAAGATATCTTCCCGCATCATATTCTGCCACAATGGAAAACTTCAACGCTATGCCGTTAAAACACAAATCACTACACGGAACAAATGGTGGTAAAACTGCCCTTGACGTACAACTTTCAAGGAAAGCATCATTAACTAAGTCCGGAGGTAAGGTACAACGCACGCCCTCCTTCCTTCGTAGCTTTAGATTATAAATATTGCGCCACAAGACTTTCACTGGGAGATTCGTATTTAATTTTGAGTAAATACTGCAGAAGTCAGAGAAAAGCTCACTTGCATTAAGATATTGGTAGTCTCTGTAGGATAGCAACCTTGCTTTAGGACGGTCAATATTAATATCCAAACAGCAAAAAATTAGGCCATGGTCCGATACGAAGGATATTTGGTCAAACTTTAGAACACTGGTCAAGCCCGAAACAATAAAATAGTCAAGTAAACTAGGATTGCAGTGCATGGCATACCTTGTTGGAACAATAGTATTTACTAAAGTAAGTCCGCTGCTAGCAAAATAATCAAGAAAAGTATCACTATTACAATCACGTAGAAGAATATTGACAAGGGCTTTAAAATGCTTACCATACACCTTAAATAGTATAAATTCTGTGCTGTTACCACCTGATTTAGATAGGAGTCTCATATGAAGATTGTATCTACAATAAATATCAACTCCACGCCTTCTCTTGCCGATCCTATCATTTCGCGTTACATTATAGTTATATATTCCAGCAAAGGTATCACTTAAACTAGCATCAAACAAAGTCTCAGATGCGCAAATAATATCAATTAACGAACACTCAAATACATTTTAAACATAGTCTAGCCTGACAGCATTTAAGCTACGTGCATTGAAATGATCTATGTTGAGGCCTTTCTGTTGGCTACATAAAACATTAATCTTGGCAAGGCTGTTATCAGTGACGCCAGAAGCCCTGCGTTGCATATTCATGTAAATAATAAACAAAAGCAACTTTAAGTTTAACAGAAACATTGAGAGGAAATAACAGAATAGAACAGAACAGAACCTTAATTACATATTTAAGAGTATAATAAACATAATAGCTGAAAATAGAATAACACATACAAAGTGAGTACATAACATCGCAGTAACACAGCAACCTAATCAAAAGCGGAGAGCGTCGCGTTTTCCACCGCCTAGCGCTACCGCTTAGTTATCGTTCCTAAACAAGAGCGGCAGCGCTATGTCAAATCAAGGAACAACAACTACAAATTCGCAAAAATTCTCATCAACAATCTCAATTCTTCGTTTTCTGCAGCTAACATCACTTCCTAACGCGCTGTCAAAATCGGTAGCAACAGCACTTGCAGCGGGAATTTGCAAAATAACGGCGACTCCACGGATTTTCCGCAAATGCAACGGCACAGTACCGTTCTTCACTCCAACAAAATTAAAAATGACGCAAAATTGACTTTATATAACATTATATTTCTTTAAATTTTCAGATTTTTTGTAGCTAACGCTCTATATGTATGTTTATGTTTTAATTTTGAACTAGCAAATACCTGGCGTACTTTGTTACGCATCAAAAGATATAACGTATTCAGTTTTATAACTTCATGTATACATTTTTCACAAGTAATGACCTTCGTCTTAAAAGGTGTTTTTTTGTATTTTTAATGGTTGCCCACTGTCCACTGCACCGACCAAAATTTCGTTTGAGTTTATGGCTTAGGAATTGACACGTCACTATACGAGTACCGTACGCGAGCAGGCAATTTGAATTACAATTTTTTTAATTGGTCTTTTGGTTGTTTAAGTATTATGCAAAATAACTTCGTCTTTACTCACCAATTTATATGAGCTTAACGCACTTCAATGTTTAATTTAATTTATTTTTTATAAATTTCCTCTAAGTCCCTGGTTGGGCGACATTAACATTCATTAACATTTTTTGATGTTACTCTAATTTGTTACTTGTTAAATTTAGGGGAGCGCAAATCACAAAATAACTTTACCGAAACTTACGGAATGCGTATTCCCTGCTCCAATTTAGTTGCCACGCCGGTTTGAAATTCTACTACTTATTCCTAATACTTAATATCTAGTTAACAGTAATTTTGTTTATTTGTACTTAGAATTAGCGTGCGATAAATCCATACCCGCAACGGGGAAAAATTCATTGTTTGTGTGTATATATGTAAGTGTTTCGTTAGCTACTTATGATGGTGAGTATGTATGCACATATGTTTATATGTTTTGATTTTATGCTATAATTAGTGTTTAGTTAATAAGTATGGTGAGCATTTAATAAGGGATTTCACAATAAGCTAAGTACATTGCCATTAATTCAATTATTATTCCATTTTTAATTTCAGGTATCTTTCCATTTAATTATCTGCTTCGACAGCATGGTTGCATAGAATAGTAGTACAATATTAGTATAAATTTACGTTGGTAGTCAGAACTACTTCGGTGCGTCAACACTTCCCCTCGATCGAATACGCACCCCAGTCTGCGTCGACCACACCTTAAATTGTTTTGTTGTTTTGTGTGTGTAGTGAAGACTATAGTTTTTAGTGCCGTTTAAATAGGGCTGGATACGCTTTGTAGCTTTCCAGTGCTGCTCGTTGTAGTTTGTGTTGAACTGGCTCATGTGATTGACTGAAAAGGTTATGCCTGGTATTTTAGATAAATAAGAACACCTCTGATAGAATTACCTCTCCATGACTTCTTTGTCGACTTCGATTGGTTTTTCAACTTTGAAATTTGTTTCCAGGGGTGTTTTCTCCGGTTTACACTCGGTCATATTGAAACGTTTTAAGCTTGTTGCGACAAAAGTACTTGGTGTAACTGTAAGTTTTGCTAAAAGACCACACCTAAGCAACGTCTTCCCCGGACGAATTATTTTTCTTAGGGCTCATGTCCTAGGTGTGTCTACTATCCAAACACCAGTTGTCATTTCCATTTGAACACGAAAAAATAGATTCTGCCGCTCTTAGTGAGGAATGTTTCTCTTCGCTTTTGTTGGCAATTTACTTACTGTGGTTTTTGAACGACACTCTTGCATAACGACCGCTTTTACCACACTTGTAACAGCAAAAATTACTTTTTGTCTCTGCGCGTTTTCCGCCGCTATACCGATCTGTACTGCCTTTATTTTTATTATACGTATTTGTCTTTTGAGTGGTTTTTACATAAAAGTCGTTGCTCTCGCTTTTGTTTTGCTTTTCGTGATTCCCACTCTTCTAAGATTTTTTGTTTTAATATATGTATATATACAAGTTAGTAAATTAAATAAATTATTTTTGAACTCCTATAAGATAATTATTGTGCGCTGAAAATAAAGTGCAAAAACAAACGAAGAATTAACCCCTTTGCTGAGGACTGAATTAATAAGCTTAACATAAAGTGTAAAAACAACTGAACTGAACTGAATTAAATTAAGTTTGTATTGTAACTAAACACAGTTTGATCAATCAAAAATTATCTTTTTGTAAATCCTTCTTGAAGGAAACTAGACCTGGTAGATGCCCTTTTAGAAGCATTTCTAAGGCGATATCATTTCTGCGATAACCACATAGAATATTCCTGCGAACGATGAGAAAAAGCCATTTTATACTTTTTATGCCTCCGCACGTGCGTAAACATTCAAGAATATTTGAGTTTAGTGTTAGGTGTGAATCACAACGGACAAAGAGTGCCTCTAAAACAAGAAAATAGAGAATCCTGTGAATTTATTTTCATGAATGCAAAAAAATAAGGTCATTTGATACCCAACGCCCATACAAAACTAAATGCCACTCTGCTCAATAGTTTGAGTTAATTTTGCCACTAATATAACCGATAGTTATAGGTTAGGCTTCTTGCAGGGAAGTTTGCAATTAATCGATTTTTTGTATAATTTATAGAGGTTGTGGCCAGGTTTGTATTAGGAATAATATGAGAAAACAACAATTTTTCAAAGTGATAGATGTGATAGCTGCTATTTCGGAGATCACCATATCTCCTCATCAGACTTCTTTCTTTCTAGACTTTACCTGGTTTTGAACCATGGTACACGGGATTGCTAGGCGAGCACGCAACCACTCAGCCACGATTTTTTGTTAGAAGTAGCGAGCTGCCGTCACGTAATATGCTTGGAATGAAATGGAGGTAGGCCGGAAGTCCGGCATCGGGTTTCCCTACACTCGGGCATAGTTGCGCATTGCATTTAACGCCTGGGAACTATGAAGGGATTAAGGGTTAGGGGAAGGATACCGAAAAAGGTGGGGAGGGATTTCATTTTTCTTCGACAAATATTTCAGACTCGTTTATGAAAATCTGACCCAAATATGTTTCATCTCAGCATAGCAAACGCAGTGCAGATACAAAGGAAATGCTTTAAAATAGTGCGTGAAAAATTTTTTTATAAAAAATCTAATATTTAAAGCTGAAAACGGCCGATAAGTTCGCGGCGACGGGGGGATGTCGAATAATCAAAAAAAATTAAAATTATTATTATTATTATTTATTTATTAATTACAATTAAAATTATAGATTAATACATATTATAGCACTAGCTACCAAGGCTATCGGCTTAAATTAAAATTAATATGAAAGAGATACTGTCAATCCCGTGCGGACCATTTGCAATGACTTGCAGCCACGACCGCCCGTTTTACACAGTTGGCATATTAGTCAATATAAATCTAAGTTAATGAAGTTCTTTTGACAGGATTCAAAAAGTTAAGGTTGGGGGCCAGTCGACTTTGCCACTTTTGATACTCACCCCAATTTTCTGATGGATCACAGAGTCTCATTAATTTATTCAACTGTACAACTGCGTGTCTCCCAAAATACTTCCCGTTCTAAACCTAACTCTTCTTTAAGTAAGCTAAAGCTAAGCTTAGCCTTCGCTAACTTATTGCTACCTTGCACTTGGCTGTATGCCACCAGACAGCACTTTCGGCAGGTGAGTTGGCTGCCAGCGGTGTTAACACCTGCCCCTTTAAAAATCTACGCCCCGCAGAACCACGTGGGTAGAAGGGGGGTTGGCAAAGTTCATTGAGCTCTTCCTTGCATTGGCTTGGTATTTGGGATGATGATGGTAGCAGTGATCTTCCTCGAGATTACGTAACATACTGCGGCGAGAGTTATCAGCATCGTGACTTCGAACGTGGCAGAGATGTCGAGTCTGTCTTATTTCGTTAAGCACTTTAGGATGAAAATTTAACAACTCATAGTTGATCCACTGCGTTCTATTACAAAATATATCACTAGGTTTCAGGTTTGTGACCGAGTGAACCGAATTGTTGTAGCGGTATACCGCTATGTAAAGTAATTCTTTAGGAGAGACGAAATCAATTTCTTTTCGAATGCAACGATTAATCTCTAGAATGGTGGAGTGCCATTAACTTCGCTACGCTGAATGGGTGTCTGATAGACACTTATTCCAAAACTCCTTACATAGTTACGACCAGTTACGATCATCCTTGGAGCAGTAAAATAATGGAGTAGCTTAGCGAATTTACTTCGCAGGTGAATTGCAGATTTGTTTTTTACGTGGAAAAATTTTGCAAATTTCGAAAATTTATCCAGGCAACTGCAAAAGTTTCCTCTTGAATTTCGAATATATTTATATGTAAAATTTCGCAGGGATTCTTTGGTATTGGAGTGCGTTTTAGCTCCGGCACAAAAGGAGGCCGATCATATTTGCTTACGCGACAAACTTCGCAGGCCTTCGTATACAATCTTATACGGTTCGCCATTTGCGGAAAAAATAATCTTTCCAAAATCTGCATTTTATTCTCGACAGGATTTCTGTGAGCTCTTTTATGTTCCCCCTCAATTATTCCGCAGATTCTTTCTTCACTTGACACATCTACTACTATCTGGGTTATTCTGAGTTTCAAACAACGGAAGTTTTCCAGGTAGACATTCTGGAGCAACTGCATACTTTGTTCTGGTATATTAATGCAGTTAATCACGGCCGGGTTTGTCACTCTTTCAATTTTTGCGACAGTTCTTTCTATTGTTGCATAATGGCAAGAATATCCACGATAAGGATTTTCTATCTTAAGGAGCTTCTTCCCTTCGCGCACGATTATTTAGTTCTTAGATACATTCAAAAGTGCTTCAAAATAAATGATTAGATCTGAGGAATCCTGCCAGGCACTGTGCAATGTTTGACCTTCACTTGCCGATTCGGTATCGGATTCACGCGCAGCTGTGAATGTTCGAGAACTACCATTAGCCCCTTCGCTCGCTGTGCCTGTGCTTGAATCTTTGCCATTAAATGTCCTTCGGGTTGACACTTCATTCTTGAAAGAGCATCAGCCACAAGGTTTGATTTGCCAGGAGTGTAAATCAACTCGTGGTTGCACTCTCCAATACGGGCTATCCATCGTTTCAACTTGGCATTATAATTCCTATTCCCCATTGCGAACGTGAGAGGCTGGATATTATTGTAGATCTTTTTTTTCTGCGCACCATACAAATGGGAACGCAAGTGTTCAAGGCCCGAGACAATAGCCAGCATTTCCTTCTCATTTGTGGCGTAATTCTCTTCGCACTTATTGAGCGACCGGGAGATAAAAGAAATTGGGTTGTCCTTGCCGAATTCTCTCTGTGATAGAACAGCACCGAGATGATAATCGGAGGCGTCGGTGGTTATGTTAAACAGTTTCTCAAAATCTGGGAGCACCTGTTTCTTTTTTATCACTAAATGCCCTCACGGCCGCGTCATCGAGTGTGATTGCGGCTTTACGGGATTGGTTGGCCTTTACCTGCGCATTCTCCCCCGCGTCACATTTGTGAGAGTTTTTGGTACTTTAGCATAGTCGCGAATAAACTTCCTATAACAAGAGATCATTCCCAAAAAGCTTTTGATTTCTTATAACGTTACCGGTGGTTTCAGCGTAGACCTGTTTTAAGTCTTTCATAATGCCATCATGGGTAATCACGTATCCAAGGAAATCAACCATGGTTTTCATAAATTGGGTTTTCTCTTGGTTGACTTTTCATTTCGCTTCAGATAGCCTTTCAAAGATTGTTTGCCAAAAAAATCACATCGGAATTTCAAGTGAAAATACATAAGGAGCATGGCAGCAAGTTAATGTCCCGACAGGGAGTCGAACCCCGATGCCTCATCGCATCCTACCATAATTTGTCTAGCGACATATCTGTAGAAAAGAGCCTTTTCTTTTTTCCCTTAGTCGGGCTGAATCATGGAAGGATTTCATGTTCCGTTTTAGTCGTAAGGCAATAAGCTTGCCAGCGACCTGTTAAGGTACAATCGCTTCCCACTGCACCCAGGCTCCTTGTAAGGATAACCCAAATGGAGCGATAGCTCAGCACATGGCTTTTATCCACTTTAACACTTGCACCTACGCTTGCACTCTCTTTTAATTAAGTTTCTTTAAACATTTTTCATTCCGGATTTGCTTCACCTTTGGAAGCTTCTTTAAATATTTTTCAATGCATTCTTTCCGCAAGTAGCTTCTATTTTCGTGCTCATTTTAATTTATCTATAAGTGGACGCTGTGTTACTTTACTCACAGATGCAAGGGTGTGCAGGAAAGGCTTGAATTGGTTTTATTCAATCAAAATTAGCTCAGCAACTGGGCATTAGCGTCGTTGGCTGCATTTCGCCTTTTTACAAATTATATGTTCTAGGGATGTTGTCGTAGAAATTTATTTGGCACAGATTTCACTTTTTTACTTTGTAAAAATTGTGTTAAATAGGCAGGAGGGTCCTCACATGAGTGGTGAATCGCTGGACTATTCTACTATTATTATTATTATATTTTCACATTTATATTTTATTACAATTATATTTGAGATGTCCTGGGCTACCCCATAGGACCCAGAGATAAATCACTATTTTGCAATTATATTTTCACAATTATATCTGAGATATCCTGAGTTGCCCCGACAAAAGACTTCACGTCAGCACTTTCGGCAGGTATGCTGGCTACCAGCTTTGTTCACTTCTATGTCTTCAACAAAGCTAAACCAGCTACATAAAACTAAACAAATGCGTATTAAATACACGCTTTTAACAGCACAAATCAGACTAAACTTAATTGATGATTACAAATCTTTCTTGCTTGTTTTATCACTTTAAAAAAACCACTCTGTATCCGAACACAGGGGCGATGTGTTAACATTTTATTTGTTATTCTTTAAAAAAAGTAAATTTGGATATATAAAGTAAAAATATAGTAAAAAAAACGACCATCTGGGAAATTGAAAGAGCACAAAAAGTCGTCAGTTTGACTTTTTTTTTATTCTCTAGGATAATTAAAACAGGATAACAATATTATTTTCCTATTTCTGTGTTAATTTTCTAATATGGTTACAATAGGCCTATGATAGCTGAAATATGATACGTAAATGTGAGATTTTATGGAATTCAAATAACGCGAGAACACAGGATCTATGGTCGTTCCTTTTGTAGTTGTTGGAGATCCTGGGATAATGGAACGTCGTTAAGAGTTTGAGTCATCATTAGATATAGCAAAAACAATGGAGATATGTTGTTGTTGTGGTGGTGTTGAGGATTGTTGTTCCAATCTTGCATTGATTCCATCCATCCTTTTCTGTGTTTGCCGTTTTCTGTATTCACGCTGATATTCTGCATTTCTTGTCCTTTTGTTTGCCACGGTATTTTGATGTGAAGTTGATGGTTGATTGGTGCTTGTAGAAGCTTCTTGTGCACAAGATGCATTTGCATTACGCTTTGCGTTGTAATCTCTCTGGGCTTGTGCATGCTTACTCTTTTCATTGGCTGCCATATTTAATGATGAGTTCTGTCATATATAATAATAATATAACTGAGCAATATTTAATATTTTTTCAGATAGATACATACATACATATGTATATGTACTGATACATTTGTACAATACTTACTTCCATCGTAAACTTCTTATGAAGAAAAAATCGCTAAACAAGCACTTATTTGTGTTCAAGGCAAACTAATACCAGGTGGCGGCAAATGTACATACATAGGTACATACATACTTATATATGTACTATATAAGTAAAAATTCACATGAATTTCGTTTTTGCATTTGCTGGACTAAATGTAAAACTGTACATGGATTCGAGAGCCAGTCCAGCAAAAGCAAAAACAAAAAACACGTTCGAAGAAAAAATGCTGAATGCTTTAGCACAGCAACAATGGCAAACAACCGCACAAACTTATCTATATATATAAAAGAAAGTCGTGTTAGTTACACCACTTATAACTCAAGAACGGCTGAACCGATTTGGCTGAAAATTGGTGGGGAGGTAGCTTAGAACCAGGGGCAGGTTATAAGATACTTTTTATCCCGTTACCGTGGGACGACAAAAAAAACGGCAAATTTGATTTTTTCTTCGCCCTTCATATATTTTGCTTTTGCTTTTTTGTATGAAAATCAAAATTTACATGCACTCTGGCGGCGAAAGGTAATATCGATGTAAATTGTAGTGACATCTAGCGGAGAATTGCAATATACATGTACATAATTGGTGTGAATTGCCAATATTAACATGTATTTTGTTTACTTTTACGAATTTTGTTGGGTGAAAAATTGACAGTTAGAATGCAACTAGGATGCAAAACGTTGCGAATGAAAGGACTGAAGAAGTACAAGAAATTGCACGTGAAGAGCAAAGCGAGGCAGTTCGTGCAAAGGCTCGGTTGGCTATGAGAAATCATCGAGCAAACCTAAGAGATCAACATCTTGATAATTTTCGACGCACAAGGAGAAATTTATCAAGTACTGATTTGAATCGAGCAGCGTTTCGATATGATTGCAGCACTGATTACTGCTTGCATACTAGCGTTCGCATTGGGCCAATGGATGTGGTTTGCGAGTATTGAAGTTTTCCGGAGAAACGCCAAGATTGTGCTGCTTAATGGGAAAGTGAAATTGCCATTATTGACTCCCCCACCTGAGCCATTGCACTCATTGCTACTACATAATTCAGAATGAGGTCATTAGTACACTACATTCGTTCAAATCTATTCACTGTGCAACAAATGCAGATGATGCCACCAACTATCCAATTGAATTTTTAAGCTCCTTGGATGTGCCTGGCTTACCACCGCATAATTTACGACTAAAGGTTGGTTCCGTAATAATCATGCTTCGAAACATAAACCCACCAAAACTGTGCAACGGAACGCGTTTGGTGGTAAGTAAATTGATGAACAATGTGATTTACGCGACGATACTCAAAGGAAAATTTGAAGGTGAGGAAGTTCTCATTCCGAGGATCCCGATGATCCCAACCGACATGCCGTTTGAGTTTAAACGACTTCAATTTCCGATCCGTCTTGCATTCGCCATGACCATTAACAAATCACAAGGCCAATCCTTGAAAGTTTGTGGTCGAAATCTAGAAAATCCATGTTTTTCCCATGGTCAATTATATGCGGCATGTTCAAGGGTCGGAAGACCAGCTGCGTTATTTGTTCTTGCACATAGTAATAAAACTAAAAATATCGTCTATCACAAGGTGCTTCACTGAAGACTGCAGCCTATGCACTAAAATACATGGCCAATAAAGAATCATTACAATAATTGATTTTTTACTTACTTATATTTATTATCGTAATAAAAAATTTAAACTCATAAAATCAAGAATCTGCTCATTTATTGCTTCTAAGGCGGAGCAATGTTCGCCGGGTCAGCTAGTATTTCTATAAAACACAAGCAGAGACTGACTGCTTTGATCAAGAATAGCTTCGCGTAATTTTGAATTGCCAATCGTGTCTGCGCAGAACAAACTATTGCGGTCGGCCACGCGACGCTATGAGCTGTGCTCACACATTCTCAAACAGTAGACATGCATTCTCACACAGAGCCCCTTGTTGTACAACAACCACTCATTCAGTATGTCTTACGCTTTCATTGTGTGGTTTTAGAAATTCACTTTAGCTACCCCGGGCATATGTAGATGTTAACACATCAAAAATCTGATAAATGAAGGTAAAACGTATAAAGAAGTACAAAAATTACTAAGTTGCTCAGCAAAAGTGAGATGCAATGCGAAAGCCCAAAAACTCGTCTGAAACACGTGGCCGTAAAAACCAAAATACGATGACTTTCGGCAGCAGTTTTCTTCATATTAAAGCAGTGGTGCTCAACGAGATGGTGTGATATACATATATGGTAGTATTAGTGAAGCAGAGACAACGGCAGCGAAATACACTGAGCAGACTTGAGCTAAAAAAAAAAAAAGAATTATAATTTTGTTTTATTTAATTATTTATTTCAAAAATCTTATTTAAATTTCATAATTATATTGTTTTATACATATCAAATCTGATATATGTATGGCGATCCGACAATGTATTCCTTTACTTATTCTGAATTAGTTTCAAAGAGGAAAATGCCACTTCGCATGAGTATGTTGTTCCAAACATTGAATACAATTTCAGCATTTCGTTCCTTGCCAAAGAATATTTTTTGGGGTCAATTTCTTTCCAGAAATCTACTCCTTTTTTCCCCAAGGGCAAACTAAGGTCCACTCGCAGTTTTGTAATTTCTAGTTTGAGTAATGGCTCAAATTGTGCATAATCACAGGTGAGAGGGTTGTCGAACATGTGCAATAGGTGACGAATTTTACCAAAATCTTGAAATATATTATTAAATTCACTTATTAAACGTTTTAAAATTTCACTGAGATTTTCTAGTGGAAGTGGCAAATCAATTTCTTCCTCAATAACTTTTAAATTTACCATATTGTCCAATATTTTGTTTTCTAATTGATTTTCTAACCTTACTAAGCGGTTTTTAAACTCGTCAACAGCAGATACCAATTCAGAAATTATTTTAACATTGCCTTGTAAGCATAAATTTAACTGATTTAGCATTTTTGTGATATCACACAAAAACGCTAAATATATTAGAAAAGTGTCACTTTTCAATTCGGCAAGTAAAGATGTGCCTGTTTGAGAAGTATCGTCCTCCAGAAATACGGAAACTTCTTTCCTCAAGTTAAACAATCTTTGCAAACTTTTTCCTCGGCTTAGCCAACGGACTTCTGTGTACAATAATAAATCTTTATGTTCTGCTTCTATTTCTTCTAGAAAAGTTTTAAATTTTCTATGAGAAAGAGAGTTATGGCCGCCTTTTATTTTATTAATTATTTTAGTAGAAGTTTCCATTACTTTTAAACAATTAAATTCTTTGCAAAGAAGCGCCTGCTGATGTATAATGCAGTGATAATTTGGAACTTATACAATATATTAAACAAAAAATATTTTCAATATATACATAGACCTACATATATAACATTAAACATAAATAGCAAAATCTAAGCAAATATTGGGAAAGCGTCTTCAATAACTGCTCGACATATTGGACATAAAATTTTTGTATAGGTTTTTTGTGAAATCTCTTTTATATTGTCATAACATTTTTGGCACACTTTATAATGTTTGCATGTAACAAACAAAAGTGTTCGTTCCTGTTCGCAGCATATAACGCAGAGAACACGGTTTTGGTTCGGAATTTCATCTTCACTGCAACTTTCTTCATGGCTTATTGCTTCACTATCAGAAGTATGCAATTCATTTAAAAAACATTTCGAAACAGCGATTTGGTCCATGTTTGAAAATTGTGTTAAAATTTCATTCAATGAAATTTTCTTCTCTTTCAATTGGTACAAGTGATCTTTAATTAATTTGTCGCGATTTTGACAGATTGTCTTCTTTTTCCTGTACAGTGAAGAGCATCCGGAAATTGATTTATTGTAATCAATTGATTTAAGTTCGTCTAAATCACACAGCATTTCCAAAAATTTATAAAAAATCCCATGTTTTGAAACTTTGATGTTAATTCGGCTGTGGAAACTTTCTGCAGAGTTGCTAGTACGAATTGGTTGATCATATACAGAAAAATGTTCCGGTTTCACCTTAATTAAGAAAAATCAATTAAAATAATCGAAATAATTAAAACTGCTATTTCTAACGTAAATTTATTGTTCTACCTTTTTCATCCATTGAGAATCGAAATATTTTAAAAATGGTGCAACATAATCCATAGCCTTAGATTTTAAAATGTTGTACGCTTCTCTCAATTCTGTTGGCTTTAGTAAAGGTAAGTATAAGAATTTCTGAAAAACTTCTCTAGCCTGTTTATCTTTAGAGAGCTTTTTGATGAAGTCAAGTATTTTTGACGCTTTGCTTCTTATAGCGTTGGTAACCAACATCCAACCATTCGTACTGTTGGGTATACATTTTTGAATGCATTTCGCATACCAGTTTCAAAACCGGTGATGACCGTGCTGGGATGCAAATCTATTACATTCGACTTGATATATTGTAATATAAGTGTATATGCCTCTTCCGATTTGTTACTCATTAGCACATATATAAAAGGGTAAGCCTGAAATGATAAATAAATTAATATCTTCTAATACTATGCACATATCGAAATAGGTAACTTACATGATCTGCATGAATAATGTGCAATATTAATAACTGCTTAAATTTTGTTGAACTAGGAACTACATTGAAAGTTTCATCTACAATATAAGTGCGAGGATCATCTGTTAAGATTTGTGAACGCAATTCATTCGTTATTGCTGGTGAGGCAAATAGTGCATATGAAAATTTTTCTGTAATCACGGTATCAACGTAAAATGGCTTCTCTTCCTTTACATATCTTGATATACCAAACTTTTTATAGACGTTTTCTTTTTTAAATACATCAACAATTTCTTCGAAATTCTTTGGGCTCTTCGGAAATTGTTCTTGTTTTATGTTGAATAATTGTCTTCGCATTTTGCCATACTGTATTGAATCTGACGCCCTTTTGAATTTTTTACAGTTTTCATCAAAAACTTCACGCACACTTGTTCTTTTCATTGGTACATTTTGCACTTCTAATTTAATGCTATTGATAACTTCTAACTTTTTATATAAGTACATAATTCTGTTTGTGGACTGTGTTGATGCACATGGCTTTTAGCAATCATGCGGCAGTATCGTGTACTATTGAAGTCAACCGCAACACCAACCTTGCAACCTTTTTCATAGCAATACAAATATTTCACATTTTGCCCACTTGTTTGATATTTGTAAATTTGCTGCTCCTTTTCGACATATAAGAGTTTGCTGGTTCTTCTAAAACCACTTATGAATTTAAATTCCAAAATAGTTTCTGCCTCCATTTTAAATGAAGTCACAAAATTGACTTATATTTTTGTTACAGCACGTGGGTTACACTAAACTGACAAGAACACAGAAATGATAAGAAACATGTGGTTTACAAATTGACATACATACATACATATGTATAAGAAGCCATGATTGTCAAACTGCATATCAGCTGCATTCAAAGACAACATATGATTAACATATGATTATATGTAAATTTTTTGAGTTTTTTCACATTTAATTGGAAAATAACACAAATTTGCTCATTTATCGAAAACTTTTATGTTAGCATTATTACTCAATATCAAATGAAATAAAGCAAATTTCAGTTATTTTCATTGAAATTTGGGGAATACCACAATTTTTCTTATTACTCATTTTCAAAATTTTTATGTTGGCATTATTTCTCAACATCAAATGAAATAAAGCAAATTTGAGTTATTTCACATTGAATTGAAAAATAACATAAATTGGCTTTATTGCCATTTGTGTTATAGCACCCCCCCGTTCCAATTCGGGCCATAAAAAGTTCGTTATCATCCTACGATAGCGAAAACCATTCACAGTAACTGCCTGACCGGCATCATTTTGGAAAAATAAGGTCCGATGATGCCGCCAGCCCATAAACCGCACGAAGCAGTGCTCTTTGTGGGTGCATTGGTTTGTCGACAATCACTCTTCGATTATCATTCGCCCAAATGCGGCAATTCTGCTTATTACGAATCCACTGAGGTGAAAATGTGCCTCATCACTGAAGATGATTTTCTTCAAAAATTGATCATCATCATTTTGATTTGAAAATTCATAATAAGCCTGAATAACTTTAACACGTTGCTCGATTGTGTATCTTTCCTTGTTTAAATTGAGTTAGTCTAAAATTGAGAAATGTCAAATGAAATGCAGAAAATAACTTGACGTTTAGGTGTGGTTCACATTCAACATCGGCCCTTAAAATTTAACCACCCTTTAGTTATCAGTTTTGATTTCCAAATTAGTAACTCGTGTATCCAAATCGAAAATATTGGTGGCTAGGTCTTTTATTTGTTTCCAAATATTTTAAGTATGCATAGAACCTCTGGAAAATAATCGAAAATAAAACGCAGTAAATATGTTAAGAATAGAATATTGATTGAAAGGGTTGAATACCATTGTCGACAGTGGGCATATTGCATTCGGAATGTTTTGAAAAGCTGGTATCCGAACCGTAGAAGCCGGATGTGTTAAATCGTTTTCCCTCTATAGGTAATCGATATTCTGTAGTTAATAAAATTAAAACTGAAATCCATGAATTATAATAAAGTCGTATACCTTTTAACGGCGTCGATTACTTTGCAGGACAACCCTCCAAATTATTGTCATCAAATAGTTGTGTAACCATTTTATAAAAAATAAAAAAAAATGTTGGCAGTATCGCTTAAACATTTAGATTAAAGTTTAAATGAAAAGGAATATTTTCGACTAGTGAATAAGCTAACTTTAAAATTCATGCAAAAGATTATATTATTTATACAAAATACCATTTACTACTTTTGTACCTAATTTACTAGATAATAAAATACCTAATGCAGAGGGATTCATAACTTCTGTGCTATCTCTTTCTTCTAGCCTCAAATACAAGTGTAGAGAATTGTATTGCGTTTATTTATAAGCTTTTATACTGCATATGATTTTCAAATTTGTAACTTGAAAATCTATCTAAAGGGCCGTATTGTTTTTTACAGTCAGTTAAGTGCAGTATTCCATAGCCATTAAAACTAAGTGGTTTCCACACATGTTTCCTAAACAAATCTACCAATATTTCTAAAATTTTTGGACAACATTTGCTTCAGCTCTACAATACTTTCCACAAGATAGCATTCTCACACCTGCATGCAGAAAAATAAAAGGATAGTAAAGATCACTATTATTCAATCTTTTAATACAAATATCTCTATATATGTATAAGTATAATAGAAATTGCGTCAATTCAGTCCCTTCCCAATTACTGAATTCGTGTAAATTCCTAAAAACCCCACCGAATTCAAAAGGAACAAGCTCGAAAAGAAAACATGTTTTTTTTTTATTTTAGTGACGTTTCTTTTTTTAATCAACAAGTGGGGCAACTTCTTACATAAACCAAGGTCTATAAGATGCATTGGGCCGAAGAAATTGGGATTTTGAAATTCCCTGCCTCTAAAATCCTTTCACTGGTTTTGAAAGGATTAATAAGGTGTAAAGGATCAACTCTATTTTAAAATGACAAATCACATCTCAATTTATGTTTTTTTTACAGAAAAAAACTCCCTATTCCTATATTGTTCTAATTGATGGCATTATGGATAACTGTTTTTGCTTTGCCGGTGTGATTGCACACCTGTCACAAAGTCTGCAGCTGGTAAATGACAACAGAATAATCGAGTATTCAATTTCTCTCTAATAAAACTATTTTTACTAATAATAACTACTTCTTCGCGAAATTCTTCTAAAAATCCTTGCTATTCCAAGGTTTTTATATTCCCGTAAAACTCGCAATTGTAAATGGTCTTTGTTTTGGAAAATCAACTACTGCTTCTCAGATTTGCCATAATACTATATTCGATGTTTTTTATAATTTAAGGCTATCTTCTCATATATCAACCACTTCAGTATCTCTGTTTTCAAGGAAAGGAAACGACTCTTTCTTAAAATGATTTTGTATTCCTAGATACAAAAGCTCTCTACTTGGAATGTCTCTGATTGTAACTAAAAGATGTTTTGCCGATAAAGGCAAATCCGTGTATCCCATTTGCCGCCGTGTATGAAGCAGATCGTGACTGAACAACACAGCTAATTATATTTCTTAAAACCCATGCTTTTACTTCTAATACTTTTCTGGCATCTTTAGATTTTAGAGTATTTATATTTTCCCTTTCAGTGCTATCATCACATATAGATAAGGAATCGGGGGAAGGTCAACTGTTCAATTCCTCTGCACTAGGATCACATAAGGAATCACGTGACCAGGATGAATTGCTCAATTAGTCTGTACAAGGATCACATAAAATACATGAAATAAAAAAAGCAAGAAATGTTTAATTGATAGGTAATTATGGGGGTGTGTTGGTAGCACCAAAAACGTGTAAATGTGCATGTGTTTTGGTCACGCAGGTTTTGGTGGGGACATGATCAAATTAAGTTCTGTTGGTTTCTCAGCCTTAATTCACCACAGCCCTGACAAAGCATAACATTACCCTTCAGCTTCATGCGCAAATATACATATGTACGTTCGTATGTACATGTTTACTTGCTGAGCGCGCATCCATATACATGCATACATACATACATATTTTGCATATGCCTCGCGTGTGAGATCTAAATTTTTGGTCCCATCCGCGCAAAAATTTGTAGCGAAAAGTAGCAGTCTCATGAGATAATGTGTAATTTCGGCGAATCGCCAATTTCAGACCATACCGAATCGTATTCCATGGTACAAAATAGATCTTTTGATGATTGTTGGGCACGGCTTAAGTAAATCTACGATTTGGTTTTTTCAAAGCCAGATGATAGCCTACCCGAAAATTTTAAAAGTTCGGTAGAAGGAAAGTACTTCACTTGCCTTGACGTTTTTGAACCACCACCTTCGGCACATAATAAAAGGAAAAGCAGATCCAATTGTCAAGCAGTACCCGCTCAGCGAGGACAACTTCAATCTGGGGTGGGAAGCCAACGGTCACGACACGAAAATAAACGTGATTGACAACCAAATGAAGACCTTACCCACTGTTTAAAGCGCAAATACTGAGCAACTGCAAATGCTTCAAACTGGAATAAACAACTATCTACCAATGCTACATTCTCAAGACGTCAGTGTACATTTGTACTACAAAATTGCTCGTTCACGAAGTAGTGATCGACTGGACAGGCTTTAACCAAGCCAAAGCCGTCTCATTTAAGTCTGCTCACAATTCAAACGAGTCTTGGTACCATATTGAATACAATTCCATACATAGGCTCACAAAGGAGTTTACTTGAAATTTCAAAAACGGTTGAAACTTCTATTTATTTATTTAGTCCAAAAAATTAGTCAACAAAAACAAAGTGTCTTACAGACTAATGCAGATATTTCACAAACATTGTGTTACTAACTACAGAAAATTTAAGTTTATAAACATCGTACGGCATATCATAATTACTTAAAGGCTAAGTTAAGATTTATAATGAAAGACTGTTTTGGGGATGCAAAATCTATCCCGTAAGACTTGTAGATTGTATTGAATTCTATGAGAGCTCTAGTGATAGGCGCATTTGTTGCAAATAGAGTTCTTATGAAGCCAATACTGAAAAAATCAAAATTACGTAGCGTTCTAATCGGGGTGTTAAAAGAAATTCTGTTAAGAAGATTAGGACAATCAACAACACCACGAATAATATCGAATACGAATGATAGCGCCAAAATAGACCTTCTAGACTGCAGGGATTTTAAGTTAATAAGAAGGCATCTTGAGTAGTATGATGGTATGGGATCATAAAAACGAAGGGAACTTAGAGCATAGCGCATGAAAACTTTCTGGATGCGTTCAATTCTATCAATATGACAGGCGTGATAAGGTCTCCAAATGAAAGATGCGTATTCTAGTTTAGAACGGACAAATGACATATAGAGTAACTTACGAGTGTAGGGACTTGAAAACTCTGTACTATTGCGCCTTACAAATGCTAGCATAGCATAGGATTTAGAAATTATATGATTAATATGCTTAGTAAAACTAAACTTTGCATCGAAAATAACACCTAAGTCCATAGCTTCATTGACGGATTTCAAACGACAATTAGAGATAAGATAAGATGTTCGTAATGGTGAAAAACACTTGGCGAAAGTGATATGAAAGCATTTCCCTATATTCAAAGACAAGCGATTATTATTACACCACAAGAGAACTCTATTTAGGTCAGCTTGAAGCTCTAGCGAATCGGAAGCATTTTTAATAGTAGAGTAGATTTTTAGGTCATCCGCATAAAGAAGAAAATTAGCGTGCGAAAAACAGCTTTGTATGTCGTTAATAAATAGTACAAACAACAAAGGACCCAAAATACTACCTTGGGGAACCCCCGACGATGCGATGAAGGAATAAGACTGTGAGTTGTCAACGACAACCGTGCATCGTCTATTCGCAAGATATGACTTTAACCAAGAGAGAAATACGGAATGGAAGCCAATGCACTCTAATTTTTTAGTTAGTATTTCATGCGAGACTCTATCGAATGCTTTAGAGAAATCTGTATATAACGCATCAATTTGGAAGCCCTTATAAAAGGCTGAAATACAGTCTTCAGAGAAAACAGCCAGATTTGAAACTGTAGATCTGCCCGGGATGAAACCATGCTGGTTTGGGCAAATCAAACTCTTAACAGCAAAATAAACCTTATCTTTTACAATGCCTTCAAATAGTTTTGCCGTTGTCGAAAGCTTAGATATCGGTCTGTAGTTACTCACATCACTTCTGTTACCACTTTTAAAGATGGGTGTGATAAAAGAAACTTTCCAGTCATCAATGAAATCTCCAAAGGAAAGAGATCTATTAAAAATTAACTACAGAGGATAGTAAAGCGAGTTGCAATTTTTGAATAAAGCCGCAGAAAGACCATCAATATCAGTCTGCGAAGAGCTCTTAAGTTTGGCAATACCATTGACTATATCATCTGACGATAAGATAATATAACCAAAATCAATCGCAGATTCTAGATTGCACTCAAAATTAACGTCACTATTCGCTGGATCAATAAAATTGGATTTAAAAAAATCGGCAAATAAATTAGAGGCCTCGGTAGCAGAATTTGCAGTTTTATCTTTGAAAAATAGCCCAGAGGGGATACCAGACCTCGATTTCCTAGATTTTATGAAACTCCAGAAAGCTTTTGGGTTTGATTTTATATTGGCTTCATACTTCTGAATATAGTTATTATATAAGAACTTATCTAAACAATTAAATTTTTTCGAAAATTCTTTAAATTTTGAAAGATAGACAGTATCATTGGTCTTTTTAAATTTACCAAAAAATCTGTTTCTTAAGTTCTTTAAATTCTTTAGCCTCTCTGTATGCCATGGAATTTTGTATTGTCTTTTTTTGTTCAATGGAATATTAGCAAGAGCAATATCTACAATTTTTGATTTGAAAATATTGAAGCAGCTTGAGACATCAAGGCCAGAAAACAACGAATCCCAATCAATATTGAAAAATAACTCGTTAATATAATCAAACTTGCATAAATTAAAATTAAAAGAAATGCTATGGTTTTCATAACCAATAGGAGAGAACTCATAAAATTCAATATTAAGAAAAATAGGAACATGGTGGAAACTAGAGATCGAAGAAGTATAGAAGCATTCATTAAGGGAGAAGTTCATATTATTACTTATAAATATAAGATCCAATATTCTATTAAGTTTATTTACCACACTATTAATTTGTTTAAAACTAAAGCTAAAAAAACTGTCGACAAGATATGATTCATTGCAATTATTTACATTATAAGGAATAAGGGCAGTATCATCATAGGCTTGAGACCATATAATATTACCTAAATTAAAGTCACCCAGGACAATAAATTTGCTATCGCTATTCGACTTAGAGACTAAGGATGCAACGTTATCTACGTGAGCCTTATAGAGACTTTCAGAGCTACTTGGCGGGATATATGAAACGCATACAAACAGGTGACCAAAGGAACCCGGAATACTAATACATAATTGGTCAAGAAGAGAGTCATGATTTTCCAATATTAAAGGTGTAGCACGATATTTGCAGACGACAGCGATGAGGACACCTCCACCTCTAGCACATCCTGTTTTAATAGTGTCCCTGTCTTTACGAAAAACATCATATAACTTAGGATCAAAGTATTCTTGATCGTAAAAATCAGCATTTAGCCAAGTCTCCACGATAACAAAAATGTCGTATTCTTGTTGCGCACTCATCGTGCGAAGTAATTTAGTTTTAGATCTGATGCCCGAAAAGTTATGATAGAAAATTTTAAGTTGATGAGGCGAGCTAGATAAGCTAGGTGCACAACTAATTACGTGGCCGACTGTGTTTCTCCTGATTTTTGAAAAAAACTGAACGGCCGAACCCTGACATTGACTGGCCAGACATTAGGAGTCAGAAGCCTTTCATATAAACAGTCAGAGACTCCGAATTTGAAAACTCCAACTCTGAAATCTCAGGCATGGGTAGACACGTGGTTTAAAACTCATCCAAAATGTGTCCTTTAACACTAGCTTCATTCAAAACCTCAGGCTATTCTGTTACCTCAACTAACGAGGCACATGTCTATATTCACTATCAGCGGTTCAAAATCCTTGAACTTGCTGACGGAAGTTACCACATACCAGCTCAAACTGATATGGGTATCGGCAGGAATATACACAATACTTGGACAAAAAGATTTGTTTGGCTGGATATTCTGTGGTCCAATAACAAAAAATGTCACTTCATTCTTTACGCAACTAGAGGAATTGTCAGAGAACCGAGAAAGTTCTAAGAGGAGGAGGATATTTCACCACTTAACAAATGTCATGTATGCAACTACAACGATACGTGCCCTAAACGGTCGATCTATTGTACGGCTTCAACTCCAGGGAGGATGGTCACTATCGGTAAGCTGCGCTCCAGCAACTTTTCAGAATGTAGTGATTTCTTCAGAAAGAAGGAGAGTTTAACACTACTTACAACAATGTTTTGGAAGAATACCGCCATGAATGATGAGTTGCCCATTATCCCACACTCTAACTAGATCTTATGCTGCTCATTTTGCAGTAGCGCATGAGCAAATTTGTGTTCAATGGAGACATTGAAAAAATGTATCGTCAAATACTCATCCACGTGGACGATCAAAATTTTCAGCGAATACTATTTTGCAAATCAGCTAACTCTCCGGTCACCGATTGGAACCTGAAAACCGGCAGATTCGGTGATTTATGGCGCAGTCTTACTCGCCAAACTGTCCGCAACTGTTCGAAAACAGCTAAGATTAGAATCATACAGTGTAGAAAAATTTGTCTGCCAGAGCATTCCATGGAATACCAAGAATTTTGGTGATGAAAGCGCTCTCAAATTTCAGAAATTTAAAGTCGGATGATTGGCCGTTAGCCTTTTCAAAATGAAACCAATTGATTTCAGCGGGTTTACTAATTGAACAAGTGAATCAATGGCATTGCCCATGTCATGAAAAGTGCCATTATTTTCATAATTATAAAAGTTTTGTACCTAACCAATCCAATCCAATAAGAACCCCATTATTTACACAGTAAAATAACATATTATATTTCTGAAGTGGTGTCATGCTGTTGATGTACGTTTAAATTTTCTGCTGTTGACGTAAAGGATACGAAGTCCTTTTAAGTATACCTTATCTGGCTAAATCATCTGCTTCACAATTCTCTGGGATATTCCAATGACCAGACACCTGGATTAACTTGGCAAAGAAATACTCCGACTCTATCCATAGAGAAGTGAGTCAATCCTTAAGCACTTTCGATCCCACCGTTATTGAGTCTGTAGCTCAACTTGTAGTTTGGCTATACGTGTAAATATTCACTTCTCTTACAGAGCTCGCGTTGGTAATCGACCGCTTTCTTCATGGTAGCCCCAGCGCCAGCGCCACTCAGTGAAGGCAAGAAGACCTTGGGAGTCTTGTACTTCCTGGTGAAAAAAGCCCGGAGTGAGCCAACAGTTCCGAGACCAAATGTAAACCGCACCAAAAACCTCTCTCTGAGATTAAACGCCAAGCCATCCGTGTACGCAATATCCTTGCAGTTCTCCCGCTCAAGTCTCAACATCAGGTAATTCACCACAGCAACCCAAAGTGCCTGTGCATTGACAGTTCTGACGATGAGCAGGTGTGAGATGAAGCTTATGAGGTTGATTTTGACTCCCAGTCCGCTTAGAGCCTCTATAATTGCCCCTTGTAACACATTGCTGAATACCTCCTCGATGTCAAGGAAGGCACCCAGCGCAAAGTCGTTACACGCAACCGATTCTTCTTTTAATTTCACGAGGGTATGGAGGCAGATTCCACCTATCTTCCTTTACAATACGCATGTTGGGATAGCGACAATCTCTCACGTGGAGGAAAATTTCTTATGTACTGGTCAATAAGCCTCTCAAACATTTTCCGACAAACGACGCAAGACCGATTTTCTTGAAGTCCTCAGCCGTGCTGTGGGGGTTTTTACCCACCTTCGGTACTCAGAAATGTAGCCGTTGCATTGGCAAAAATCTGGACAAGCCAGCTGCGCATTACCTCCATAGCTTTTTACAGCTGCGCAAGTATTACACCATTTGGTCCCGGTGACTCTAAGAGATTGAGCGAGTTGATCAAACACACCCCTGCAGCAGGTCCGGGGAATAAGGCTCAGAAAGTTTCCTATTCTACCAGTAAAGTTTTTCCTTACCCCTAAAGGTTTACAGCGGACAGGGGTACTCCAGGGCGCTTTTACAAGCTGAGCAGAATTCGTTAACTAGGGTATCTATTGCACCCTCCGATAAGCTTGTACCTTTAATGGAGCCTCCGGTAGAGGCTCCTAAAGTTTTCATCTGTAAAGGTCCCAGTTCGTACTCCTTAGTTTTCGAAAGGAATCGCGCTTTTTGAGAGTAATGTTATAAGGGAATTGTATACTCCGCTAGTACGCAAAGGAGTGCTTGGCTACAACCGAGATGCTGATGTATCAGTTCCGATGACGCCAAGGTAATGTTCAATACCGCCTCCCTGATAGATGTAATAAAAGTTGGATTATTCCCCCTAAAGGGATTCACTTCTGGTTTTGGGTGCCCGTGCTCCTCTAGCTGCGATAGTTGCAGTTAAAATCAGTCTCGTTAATCACGTGTCGGCTACCGGCGTTTGCAAAAGCGGCAGTGCTTCTACCGCTTGTGCCATGTAAGCGGAAATAAGAATGAGTTATCCAGCCACATACTCTAGAATCACCGTGACTGCGTGGTTGATTTTGCGAAATAAATTTTAACTATCTTAGTGCCAAAAAATTGCGTTTTGAGAGATTCGGTTGTATAAATATCGACATGAATGTATGTATATCCAAGCAATGTGTGTTTGAATCCACTCTTAAATAACAACAGTTGGTTTCCACAGAGTACCGAGATGGAATTTCTACCGGGGCCACTAACATAAAAAATTCTAGGAAAGTTGTTTCTAATAGTGGTGGCCCCTCGGCAGACAATATCAAACCTCCGAAGGTGTTTTTCATGAAAAAACTTCTCAAGAAATCATTTGCCATTCGAAGTCGCCGTAAAACTGTAGGATCCTCAATTTGTAGTACAACATTACACCACAAATTATATTCTGAGCAAAAAAAAATTATTAAACAAAAGTATTTTGCATATGCCACAAATATGTCTCATGTTGGAATTGTGCCCAAGTACTTTAAACATTTGGCAGAAAGTTCGGGCACTGGGCGAAAGAATTAACACCGGAAAACTTTAAATCGATTGATGGGTCATTGTTTCACATTTATGTAGACAGTAGAGTATTGAAACTTAACAATGTTTGCTCTTGAATCAAACCCCACCCATTTGCAAATTATTAGTATATAATTGCAATAATAATGTACTTCTAATATATATTTAATAAAAAAATATTTGGTTTTAGAACATACAAACATATATTTAAGGAACATATATGTACATGTATTTCAATTTATCCTTGAACTTTAAGTTAACAATAACTTGCATAAGTAAAGTTTAATTAACCTTTGATTGATGGGAAAATCACTTTCCTTATTGACTCCTCAATGCTACGAATTTTATTCGATATCAGTTCTAAGCTCTCATCGGTTGTCGCATTTCTAATATGTATTTCGCTCCTTGAACCCATTATGGGGATAGCAAAGTCGCATTTCTAATTTGTCTTTCACTGCTTTAAGCCATTACGAGCATTGCAAAGTTGCCTGCCATTACTGCCATTACTGCCAATGACACATTACCAAATTCATTCGATCCACCA
Source organism: Anomoia purmunda (assembly GCA_951828415.1). Taxonomy (NCBI): domain Eukaryota; kingdom Metazoa; phylum Arthropoda; class Insecta; order Diptera; family Tephritidae; genus Anomoia; species Anomoia purmunda. The sequence goes on from OX639994.1 coordinate 50,699,283, forward strand.
TTCGTTTCTATGATCAACACGTTACCACAATAAGCGATTCTAGATTTTTTTTGCTGGGAACGTCTAAAATACTACATGCATAAGTATGTATATATATGGGAATGTGTAGAATTATATATTTTCAACAGTACAAATTAATGTATTTACTTAGCTTCCGCCATCAAAAAAAATCCAAATTAAGTTTTACATTTGAAAAAAATCGAATCAAAAAAATTAAATGCTAAACCTTTGAAACAAATACTGTTGCAGTAGCTATAGCGTAACTTAGTTCTTTTGTCCCAATCATGCAAATCGTTATCCTTCAACCAACACATAGCATAATACAACTGAGATTATTGTAATTTTAAATTAATTTTTACATTTGAAAAAAATCGAATCAAAAAAATTAAATGCTAAACCTTTGAAACAAATACTGTTGCAGTAGCTATAGCGTAACTTAGTTCTTTTGTCCCAATCATGCAAATCGTTATCCTTCAACCAACACATAGCATAATACAACTGAGATTATTGTAATTTTAATTTGAAAAAAAAATTTAAAAAATCAACAGCAAAACATAATCACTTATACGTTGATGTCGTTGTAATAAAAAATTATTGAAAAGAAAATGATTCTAAATTATTTATATTGTAATATTATTTATACCACTAGTCACAGTCAAGAGTTCTTGAAGATAACCTGAAATTGAGATCGAAATATCGACGAATAAAATAATTAAAATAACTAAACAGTTGTTTTTTTAACCCGACCTTAAGCTCGAAAACTTAAACACAGCATTTAATTTTTGATAAAAGTATACTCTATGTTATGCTTGAGGTTACTGATTAGCCATCAGCTAAAATCCCATCAGGATCCGTTCAGTTGTTTCGGAGATTACTGCGTTCAAACAAGCACAGACAAAAAACAGTTCTAAAAATGCGGTAAGGCGAAGCCTATAAAAAAATGTACTAATTGAAGATAAGCTTCAATCTATTGAAGATCGGGCAAAGTGCCTAAGAAGTCGAATTATCTACAAACTTCACTGCAATTCTACTCATATCCTCCACAGAGAGATCCAGCTATTGAAAAAAAGAAAAAGACAACCCTCATACAAATCTCCACTTTGCGTGATAATGGATCTGGCCGACGCCCTAAATCTAGACATGACACCTATGGCAATCACTCAAAGTAAATCCCCTCCTTGGGGAATAAATAAAGACAGCCTCATTTGGCGTACCTTAAAAACAGAATATTGACTGTGCTACATACCAACAACTGTTTTTAAACGTAGTCAATCCCGTTGAGGAGCTTGGATGGAATACATTATTCACTGATGGCTCCAAATTAAACAACAGAGTTTCATTTGCTATCAAAAACGATGCTGGTCTGACTCTATCTCATGGACTACTACCACATTACGCCAATATCTTCAACGCTGAACTCCAGGGTGTAATTTCGGCATCAATCCTAGCAAAAATCGCCAATAGAAAAACAATCGTATGCTGCAAGAAGCATTCAATTCAACACAGACCCCCTGACTCACCTGCAACAAATATCAATTGGATCGACACCAAACACAAAGTTAATGTGGATTCCAGGTCATTCAGGCATACTTGGTAATGCCCAAGCAGACAAAGCTGCAAAATTTGCTCTAAACTCCTGCTTACTTACATACCAACCTTTAGGACCCGCTTTAATCAAAAAAATATATTCTACATTTCTTAAAGCCCTGCTGCTTTTGGAGTGTCAGGAGTATCAACACGAATATAAAGAAGTCAACCCCTCTGGCACTGCAATATCACTACCAACCACCACCGCATTGTGGATGAACAGATGTTTTATTCGATTAAGACTAGGGTATACGATACTTACACATGGCCATTATCTTGCAAATACTCCACATCCCATTGCAACTTTCGTGACACCACTCACTTAAGCGTACATCACATCCTACTAGATTGCCTAGCTGTTGCCGCCGCACGCGCAAAAGCATTCAATACAGCACACCCTCTAAATACTCTCTTCACTGCATTGGAATCAAACATCACTTCAACAGCATACTTTCTAAAAACGTTAAATATCCCTCACATATAATATAGTTCAACACAATCCTTTATCAATTATATCTTGGCTAAGCCGATAGCCCTGGTAGCTAGTGCGATTATATTAATTTTGTAATTTTAATTATAATAATTAATAAAATAATAATTATAATAATAGGAAGAGGAAGAAGAAACACCAACAACAGTATACAGCTCCGCCACGCCCCAGCGAGCGTTAGACCGCTCCGAGCTAGAGCCACACGCGTTCGTCTACCTGGACGGCATCATTGTATCTAACACATCCGTCAAGGAACAAATCCGACACCTCTCCGAAGCTTTCCGAGGACTTCGAAAAGCGAACCTGAAGGTTAACCCTTGGGTCATGTGGTGAATAAGAGAGGGGATCCACGCCGATCCAGAAGAAGTCTCGGCAGTCAAAGAGCTGAAGGCCCCAACGAAGAAGCGTAAGTTACGCCGGTGCCTGGGCGTAGCGTCCTGGTACCGACGATTTGTAAAAGACTTCTCCCGCGTTGTGCATCCCTTGACTGAACATCTGACGAAAGGTAAGTGATTCTAGTGGTCACCAGAGTCAGAGGCAGCTTTCGAAGCCCTGAAGCGGGCTCTGATGAAAGCTCCGGTACTGCACCGGTTTCTCAAAGAAATTCACGCCGCACAATGGGGCAGCAGACCAGAAAAGTTGGCAAAAACTAATTTTTTTTAAATAGGCCGTAGCACTTTTCGTTTATTGTTTTGGATTTATGAATATACTAGCAACAATAAACCAACTATTCTTAAATGCCATTTTCACCAACTCTCTTTTCACAGCCCTACAAACACAGAGCGTATTTTCGCAATAAGTGCAGTTTGATTTTTGTGCATTTTCTATTCACAGTTTGAATATATATTTTCCAGTCGCTAAGTATAATTTAAAAACTTTAATTACGGAACCGTCAACATCGGGTATTTATAAAGATTCATTTATATTCACTTTGTGCGTAATTGTGGTTTTCACATTTTGGTCGATTTTTTTCGGAAACCTTCCTTAACAGCTTTATTTTCCTACAGTTTAAGTTTTTAAAATTGGAAAAGTTAGTGAGCCCGACATGATCGGCCGGATTTTTTTAGTTATCCTTTAATACGTATATTTATGTACTTAATTGAAAAAAAAATTGTGCGGATTTTTGGGCATTTGTTAGCATTTCGAAGATAACGGGCTATTTTTACTTTGTTTTGATTATATGTTTGTCAAACGTCAACTACAAGTACAAATGTGAATTGTATTAATCTATATTATTTTAGTTGTGTCAAACGTCAAATAGAAACCAGTGTTGCCATACTATTTCAATTTTATAATCTTTTAGCGGTTGATTTAACTTTTCATTTCAGGTGTTAGTTCAAAAACAATTTTTTTCAGTCGTAGGGAACTCATTGAAATAATAATTTCTTGTGAAAAGATCACAACTGATGAAAAATTTATTTTTTTAAAAAATGAATTAGAAAAACAAAAAAATTTTCAGCAAGAAGAATTGAATAAAATATTGAACCGCCTGAAGTGTGAATTTAAACTTCTTTGGAATAAATCGCACCGAAAAATAGATGTTTTTAATGAAATTAATAAAACGTGGCTAAATTGTTTAATTTGTTTTATAAAAAATTCAAGCCGAAAAGGTGGTCGGCCTGAGATACCTTTTGAAGAGAGCTTAGAGCGTACTAAACGAATGAAAACAAAAGATTTGAGGGAATCTATGCCAGTTGATGTCCTGAGTTATGCTACTCAAATGAAATTAAGGGAATCGGGTAAAGTGAAGGCATCAAAACTTTTGATGAAAGGCTTATCTCAGAATTATGATAGCGCAAATATGTGTTCAAAAACTTCATCAGGCCATTATGAAAGTGCTTGCTTGTCAGGTGAAGATGCTTTGGCTGTGGTGGTAGATGCCAAGTTTACAAGGAATCAGTACAATATAAAAAGATTGGCTGCTCGGGAGAAATTTCCTTCCTATAATACAGGAAGAAAAAAAGAAATATTATCCTTTCAAAGAACACATCAAGGCAACTAATACGCTTGTCTGTTCAACTTTGCAATCCTTACTGGACCACACAATATGTCGTCTGATTATTGCACAGAGGACTGTAATAGATTCCATTCCCGCAAAGGATTTACACAAATTGCGTATGTACACAAAGTGGGGATTCGATGGTAGCTCAGGCCATAGCTCATATAATCAAGTATTTCATGGTATTGAAGCTTCTAATTCTGCTATTTTCATAACTAGTATTGTGCCTATTCGTATTGTGTTGGGTAAAAAAGTTGTTTGGCAAAATCCTGCTCCATCTTCGATGCGCTATTGCAGGCCTTTGAAAATTGAATTTATTAAGGAATCCTCTGAAGTTTCAATAGCGGAGAAAAACGGAGTTACTGAAGAGATTGGAAATATTAAAAAATCTAAAACGATATGTGATGGAAAATCTATTGAAGTTGAGCACGCTTTAATTTTTACTATGGTTGATGGGAAAGTTTGTAATGCGATAACCCAGACGACATCCGCTCAAAAGAGCTACATTTGTAGTGCAACATCAAAAGATTTTAAAAATATTGATGAATGGTGAAACGAGTAATACAAAGAGATAACTTAAGCTTTGAACTATCAATATTGCACGGATGGATAAGATTCTTTGAGTGTCTTTCGCATGTGTGCTATCAACTGCCAGTAGAAAAATGGCAAGTTCGAAATGACTTGGAAAAAAATATTGTTGCTGAAAGTAAAAAACGAATACGAAACGAATTTAAAAAACGCTGCGGTTTGATTGTTGATATTTCTAAGCCAGGGTTTGGAAATTCTAATGATGACAACACTGCGCGACAATTCTTTAGGGAGGCAGAGGTTTTGGCAGAAATTACAAAATTGGATTTAACGTTGATTAAAAGATTGCAGAATATATTAATAACTGTAGCCAGCGGGCATGAAATAAATGTTGAAAAGCTCAGGAAGTATTTCCATGTCACTGCTAGGTACTTTGTGGATAAATACCATTGGTACCATATGCCTTCAACAATGCATAAGTTTTTAATACATGGCCCTGAAATAATTTCTCACCCTTTACTACCAATCGGCCAATTATCGGAAGAAGCACAAGATGCTTGCAACAAGGATTTCAAAAGATATCGTGAACACCATTCAAGAAAATGCGGCCGTGTGGAAACTAATATTGACATATTCAATTCAATTATGCTAAGGTCTGATCCGGTAATAAGTTCAAAGAGGAAATTTAAAAGAACTAATAACCGAAAGTTACGAATTGAAGTATTGGAATTATTGATATGTCCATTTATTCCTAATAACGATGAAGAATATGATGATATTTATTTATTTATTTATATTTGTCAGGATGAGCCTTTTAAAATAACACACGCTCACTTTTATAATATTAATTCAAGTAGTTTATTCAATGTAATTAAGTTAATTTAAGTTAAAGAAAGTATCAAATATAATTGTTGCGCGATGCGTGCGCTTCGCTTGCTGGTTACGAGTCAACTCCCCATGTTGCAAGACGAACTCTCTCATCTCACTCTCACAGGGTTGCCAAGTGAACTTTACAGCTCGGCCGTTCCTGATGAATCGTCTCTCCTGGACTATTTCAGATTGTCATTAGCTTCGCTGTCGTAGTTGTCTTCATATTTATCGTAACTTGAATCATCTTCGGTGTTATCGTTTGGTCCTATAGAACACCAAGGTTTCATATTATCATTAGTAAATACCCCGGAATATCGCTTTCGGGAATTTCGTATATCAGGTAGATCTTCAATCAGATAACGGTCATGTGGAAGCACTTTTGTAACCACATATGGTCCTTTGAACGCTGGCTCTAACTTGTGTGATGTGCATTGCTCTTCTCGAATACGTTCACCAGCTGCTCGAGTTCGGAAGTCGTTGTTGTTTACCATGTCGTTATCTTCGTCTTGTATTGCTTGTATGAGCCGATTTGTTGTTACGTCTTTCAATTTATAGTTGAACACCAGATTGTTCGGGCTTTGCTTAGTCGTGGAATTATTTTGTGAATTCAAACACCATTGAAGCTGTGGAAGAACTTCGTCCCATTCTTTACTGTTCGTCGTACTGCACTTGAGTGACGCTAAAACCGTTCGGTTTATCCGTTCCGCTTGACCATTGCTTCTTGGACAACGCACTGCTGTCTTTACATGGTGAATCTCGTAGTCTGCCATAAACTTTTCGAATTCCCTCGATGTAAAGGCCGTTCCTCTGTCGGTAACAATGCGTTGTGGTCGCCCATATACAGTCATATAATTACGTAGAGTCGTTACTACAGGTGTCGTCTTCGTATTTCGTAAAGCCTTCAATACCACATACTTTGAAAATGCACATACAATTACCAATATGTAGCAATTTCCATGCTTGCTTCGCACGAATGGTCCCAAATGATCAATATGCACACTGCTGAAGGGAATAGGCACCACCTCTTTAACATGTAGTTGTGCCTCTCGCTTTCCACCTCGTACTTTATTCAAACAACATTCTGGACAAGAATCGATATACGATTTTACATATGGTCGCATACGTGCAAACCAGAAATCTTTTGCCATTCTTTCCAACGTCTTTTCCACGCCGAAATGACCTGCTTCGTCGTGACATGTTCGTACTATGCGCCATTTAACGCCTTGTGGAACCACTAACCTTTTAACGCTGCCTACTTTTCGATAAAGCCGATGACCTTGAACCTCATAGTCGTCTCTGTACTGCTTTGCGTTTACGCCGTCTTTGCCGTTGATTACTTCTATAATTTCTTTAAGCTTGTTGTCCTGTCGTTGCATCGCTGCTACCCAATCATCGGAAATCTTAACCAAAGAATAAACGTTGTCAGCCACTGTTGCTGTGTCGGTTGATGGAAGAGTTGGACATCTGCTTAGTCCATCTGCTAATGTATTCTTTGCTGCTGATCGATGTACACACTCGAAATCAAATTCTTGCAGCTTGAGCCACCATCTGGCTATACGCGGTAATAATGCTGTTGTTGCCTTCGTGGATGCCACTGCGTTGCAATCCGTTAAAACTTTGAAATGTTGCCCCATCAAATACATTCGGTACCGTTGCAAAGTTTCCACTATCGCCAGGACCTCTAGTTCATGACTGGCATAGTTGCGTTCGGCGTCGTTACATTGCCTGCTGAAGTAAAACACAGGTCTCCACTTATCGTCTTCATACTGCATCAGTACACCACCTAAGCCCATAGCGCTGGCATCGGTATGCACCTCATGCTGCTTTGTTGCATCATACATTGCTAAAACTGGTTTCGTAGTGATAGCCGTCTTTAATGCCTCAAACGCATTCTGCTGCAAATCTTGCCATTCGAAATTTGTACCTTTACGTAGCAATAACGTCAATGGTCGTGCAATAATCCCGTAGTTCTGTACAAATTTGCGAAAGTACCCCGTGATACCCAAAAACTGTCGTACTGCTGTTATAGTCGTTGGTATCGGGAATTCTTCGATGACTTTCGTTTTGTTCTCGCTAGGTATTATATCGTTGCTGTCAATAACGTGTCCGAGAAATTGGACTTCTTCCACCAAGAATGTGCTTTTAGAAGGCCTAAGCGTCAGACCCTCTCGTTGAATAGCTTGCAGAAAATCATGTAAAACTTCGATGCCTTCATCAATGGTCTTCGTTGCTATTATAACTTCGTCAACGTAGTTTATGACTTTATCGCGATACTTCATTGTTTTAATAACGTTAACAATGACCTCTTGGAAAACCATGGGCGCATTTACCAACCCAAAAGGCATCACGTTGTGCTCGAAAAGTCCCTCATGTGTCAAAAACGCTGTATATTTTTTTGAGTCCTCATTCATCGGTATTTGGTAATAGCCCGAAGTCATATCCAAAGTAGTGTAATACTTGTTGCCTGCCAAACGTGACAGTTGCTCTTCAACCACTGGCATGATGTAATTCTTCTTTACCGTCACCTCGTTTAGTGTGCGAAAGTCAATACACATACGACTTTCACCGTTGCTCTTCTTCACCAACAAAACAGATGCTGCGTGTGGTGAGTTGCTTGGCCTTATGATACCGCTGTCAAGGAGCCTTCGTAGTATGCTTGACAATGTTGGCCTTTGCGCGAAAGGTACCTGGTATCTTTTCCCTAGAATCGGCTTGTCCGTCGTCACCTCGATAGTCATTGCAGTGTCCTTGCATAACCCAATGTTGCTTACATCTTCTGCAAAACATGACTGAAAATTTAGTAGGAGTTCCATCACCTTACCTCTATCATCACTGCATAGCTGATTTGATATATTAAAGTTGTTGTCGTTTCTTTTGAGTTGGTATACTCCATCGTCAATTGCTATACGATACCCGTATTCCCGTAGTGCCTCGCGACCCAATAATACATCATAAGGTATCATCTTATCTTCAACAATGTACAATATTACTCGTCGTTGTACGCTGTCCATCATTGCTTGAGCTTCAATTTTTTCGGATACTTGAACCTCGCATCCTCCAAACCCAATAAAACATTTATTTGCGCTTTGCTTCTGCATACATCTTGCTGCCGCTTTCCTTATCAGTGAACAAACGCTGCCCGTATCGATGAACGCTTGTGACTGGTGAATCAGGATTCTTATGTTCTTCAATTTCCATAACCGCTGACTTCGTGTTACAATCCTTCGCGTTGTGACCAATTTTTGAACATAATGTACACCGTGGTTTGCGTTGTGGTTGTGCACATTTCGCTGCTATATGCCCATAGTCATTGCAGTTATAGCACTTGACTTGACCTGCCACCTTAACGTTGGGTTGTTAATCGCCTTCAACCTGCTGCTAACGTCTTTGATAGGTTGCTATCGTTCAGACCACTTATTACATGCGTCATGATCGACGAATCATCTAAGCTACCTTGTCGCCCAATAGACAACATAGCGTAATAGTACTCGATATAGTCTTCTGAATATTTACGTTTACGTTTAGCCATCATTTTGTGAGTTTCTGCTGCATTAAACTCAATTGGAAAATCTGTATAAAACGCTTGCACAAATGCCGACCAGCTACTATACACTGGCTGCGCATCTAACCATAGCTTTGCCATGCCTTTTAACTTATGTTGTATTGCCACTAAAAGCATTACCTCCGGCCAATTATAATTTTGCTTAAGCTGTTCAATCTTTGTTATAAACTGCTGTGACGTCGTAGAACCTTTCACTGGATCAAAATCTGGTAAAATTCCAACCATGTCTTGAATCGTCATTGCCGCTTGCCTTGGTACATTAAACATACTCGCTGAATCTTGAATTACAACAGGAGACGTTAGTTGTATTTTATTTTCGTTACTCACATTTGTATGTTCGTTGTTGTTGGCTTGCTGTCTTGTGTTCATTGCGCTGATAGCTGATGTCAAACTTGCCATTACTTGCTTCAGTCCTTCAATTTGCGTTTGCAAATCGCTTACACCAGAATTTGTGCTATCCTCCAACTCAGTTGCATCGATTTCGTCCGTTTCCAGCAATTCCTGAAGTTTTGCGACTTTATGCGCCTTTGTTCCAGTCGTTGATGCACCATTTGCCCTTAATAACTCATTTAGTTGTCCGACTTTCAGTGTAGATAATTTCAGCATTTTCTTCTTGTTTACGTGTTGATTTCTCAATGTCGAATACCCAAAATTTTCCGTTGTTATTTTTTTCCAAATTATACGTTTTGTCTTTGCGTCGCAAAAAATGTATTTTTCTCTTTATTTGCGTTGTCGTTCAATAGAAGCACTTGCCGCCGCCACTCACTTAAGTATCCTTTTTAAGGGTGGTTTTTTGTCACACTTGTTGCTGTGCTACCATACGTTGTAGCTCTCGCCGTTGTGTTCTTATGGTGCTCACAGTCACCGACGTGTCCGTTTGCCGTGTCTGTTTGTCGGGAGATACACAAAATTTAGCAAAACTTGTGCCCGCGCGTATGTTTTGTAAACAAACTTTGCGTACATAAAACTGTGTTTGTATGCATCAACACAATGTTGCCATTCCTTTGTTTGCATACATACTTTTACACACATCCGCGTTGTCAATTACAATTTTTCATTGTATAATAAACCAAAGCCAAAAACCAACAAATGCAAATAGTTCATTTATCTATAATTAACATTATTAAACATCGATTTTAAATTAATTTAATAAAAATTTAAATTTTTATAAGGTTATTTTGTTTATGATTTTAAAAAGTTCTGCTTGGCAACACTGTGCGGTGAGAGAGCACTCAGCTGACACGGCTTCACGGCAAAAATCTAAATTTCTCTGATTACACACGTACACGTCGCGCTTACCCGTCACAAGAACACGTTGATGAGTTTGCTTTTACATGGCGCTCTCATAAGTTTGATCGTGTCAGCTGACACGTAGCGTACGTTTGCGTCGGTGACTGTGCGCACTATTATTGTTGTTGCGTTGCGCTGCCTCCACTGCTTAGAAATCTGTACTGCGCCGTTTTGCTTGCTCGTGCACTTTTGCGCGACAGCCTTTTTGCTGTATGCCGTTATGCACCTAACCGTAGTGCGCACTTTGTGTGTATGTATGTACGTTTGTATATTTCACCGTCGCACCCTTGAGACTTGTACAATATTGCTACGTTGCGCCGTTTGCTATACATACGTGCCGTTTGCGCTTTAGCAGAAATTGTGATCTCCTTGTGCTTATGAAATTCGTTGGCACACTTTCGTATGTATATATACATATGTACGCATATATACCTACCTCCGTATGTATGTGAGTTTATTGAGTGTTCGTTGTAGGCGCTTCTACAATATTCAGTAGATATTCATTCCACTCTGACTTTGTCAGGATGAGCCTTTTAAAATAACACACGCTCACTTTTATAATATTAATTCAAGTAGTTTATTCAATGTAATTAAGTTAATTTAAGTTAAAGAAAGTATCAAATATAATTGTTGCGCGATGCGTGCGCTTCGCTTGCTGGTTACGAGTTAACTCCCCATGTTGCAAGACGAACTCTCTCATCTCACTCTCACAGGGTTGCCAAGTGAACTTTACATATTTATAAGTCTATGAACAAAATATTCTTACAGACTATTTACTGTATGATTTAGTTAACAACTAAGACCTTAAAACACTAAAATAAAGAATTAAGAATACTTGAAAATACACTTTTCGAAGAAGAGAAATCAAGATGGTTGGAATTCGGGATTACATTAAATTCACTTAAGGCACGAACAAGAGGTGCATTTAGCGAATATTCAGTTCTACTATTAAGCCCATAGAAAGGTAACGTGCTTTTCGTCGCACGTTGTGGAATGTTAAAGTTAGTTATTTCTAAAAGAATAGGGCAGTCAATACCACCAGAGATTATACTATGAGCAAAGGAAAGCGAGAGAACTGATATTCGTGCCTCCGGAGACTTTAGGTTGATTAAAAGCAAACGCGATTCATACGACGGAATTGGATCATTGAATCTCAATGACCGCAAAGCATATTTAAGGAAGACTTTTTGGACTCGTTCAATCCTGATTATATGATTTTTATGACTTGGCGTCCAAATGAACGCAGCGTATTCCAGATTGGAACGAACGAAAGCCGTGTACAAAAGCTTGAGAGTATATGGGTCCGAAAATTTAGAGCTATTTCGCCTCACAAACCCTAAGACCGAGTAAGCTTTCGAAATAATATGGCTAATATGCATATTAAAAGAAAAATTACTCGAAAAAATTACGCCAAGATCTTTAATCTCGTCCAGACTTTGCAACAAAGAATGTGAAATATAGTAAGATGTCGGCACGATATTATGAGTTTTTGAATACGTAACTTTAAAGCACTTTTTGATGTTTAAAGCAAGTCGCTAATTAACGCACCATAGATGTACACTATCGATATCGCTTTGAAGTTTAATCGCATCATCCGGGTTCTTTGTAGAAAAACAATCGTATGCTGCAAGAAGCATTCAATTCAACACAGACCCCCTGACTCACCTGCAACAAATATCAATTGGATCGACACCAAACACAAAGTTAATGTGGATTCCAGGTCATTCAGGCATACTTGGTAATGCCCAAGCAGACAAAGCTGCAAAATTTGCTCTAAACTCCTGCTTACTTACATACCAACCTTTAGGACCCGCTTTAATCAAAAAAATATATTCTACATTTCTTAAAGCCCTGCTGCTTTTGGAGTGTCAGGAGTATCAACACGAATATAAAGAAGTCAACCCCTCTGGCACTGCAATATCACTACCAACCACCACCGCATTGTGGATGAACAGATGTTTTATTCGATTAAGACTAGGGTATACGATACTTACACATGGCCATTATCTTGCAAATACTCCACATCCCATTGCAACTTTCGTGACACCACTCACTTAAGCGTACATCACATCCTACTAGATTGCCTAGCTGTTGCCGCCGCACGCGCAAAAGCATTCAATACAGCACACCCTCTAAATACTCTCTTCACTGCATTGGAATCAAACATCACTTCAACAGCATACTTTCTAAAAACGTTAAATATCCCTCACATATAATATAGTTCAACACAATCCTTTATCAATTATATCTTGGCTAAGCCGATAGCCCTGGTAGCTAGTGCGATTATATTAATTTTGTAATTTTAATTATAATAATTAATAAAATAATAATTATAATAATAGGAAGAGGAAGAAGAAACACCAACAACAGTATACAGCTCCGCCACGCCCCAGCGAGCGTTAGACCGCTCCGAGCTAGAGCCACACGCGTTCGTCTACCTGGACGGCATCATTGTATCTAACACATCCGTCAAGGAACAAATCCGACACCTCTCCGAAGCTTTCCGAGGACTTCGAAAAGCGAACCTATAGTAATATGCGAAATATCGTAAGATGTCGGCACGATATTATGAGTTTTTGAATACGTAACTTTAAAGCACTTTTTGATGTTTAAAGCAAGTCGCTAATTAACGCACCATAGATGTACACTATCGATATCGCTTTGAAGTATAATCGCATCATCTGGGTTCTTTGTTTTCGAAAAAACCTTTAAGCCGTCGGCATAGAGCAAAAACTTTGCGAACCTAAAGCAGTTACTTATATCATTTATGAACAAAACAAACAAAAGTGGGCCTAATATACTTCCTAGGGGAGCCCCAGAGGTGGCACAGAAAGGTTCAGAGGAAATGCCGTCAATCGTTACAACACAATTTCTATTACCTAGATAAGACATTATCCATTTTGAAAAAACTGAATGGAAGCCAATGTAAGCCAACTTGTGTATTTCAACCTGAAGCCCAGTAGAAAAAGTGTCAATGCAATATTCACTGAATACTGTAAGATTTTTAGAGCAACATGGGTTAAGACAGCACTTTACCGCTCCTTACACCCCACCGGAAAATCCAACAGGGAGGAAAAACCATAACATAAAACGCATCATAGCGCATTTCACCGGCGAACGACATCGGAACTGGGACGAACTGCTGCCAGACTACTGAAGGCTACGGCGTAGTGACGAAACCAAGATCACCACTGTAGGCAACGGCGTGATCAAATTAGAAAGCACATGAAAAGGCAAACAAATGAACAACAACAACACAAACACGTAGAGGGATTCAACCCAGTAAAAGGGGCGCGGCTGGTCAACTAAACTCATTCGCAAGTAACAGTAACGATTCACCAGTGTACCCCAATTAACGCAGGAACTGGGCAAAACCTATAGCGGCACCTACAACAAAAGCCAGAGGCAAAGCAATCGTGACGGTAACAAACGGCTCTCCGAAGTAAACGGTGGGTGTGAGGACCCCACACCAAGGGAAAATGATATGAATGAAATCAAAAATATATATACATATGAATGTACACAAACAAATACAGTGAACCACAAGGACAAAACAGGCCTAATGCGGTCGACTGCGACGCGGCTGCGGCCGACATGTAGTATAAATAGCCAGCAAACAACTAATGAGTCGTCATTTGACATAATCAGACGCAGGAGCTTTTGGAAAATATGGAGTAGGCGCAACTCCCTATTTTAAAAATAATATTAAGTATGAGAAAATGATCGTAAAAATAAAAATCACAAAATAACGATTAAATCATGACTTTTATTATAAATATCATAACGGTATGGCACAGTTTCACTTTTTCGATTTAATAAAACACCAAAAGGCCTTTGGCTCAGCCTTGATTTTCTCCTCCACTCCTAGAATATGATTTCTATACAGGAATCTATCTAAACAATTGAAGTCTTTAGAATAGCGTTGATATTTGGCAAAAAAAATTCGGTTACCAGTTGATTTAAATTTTTTAAAGAATTTATTACTGAGATTTTTTAGTTTTTTCAAATTGAAATTATACCACGGTAGTTTATAAGGCTTTTGTTTTTTAACCGGAATGATATTTAGACAATAATCAAACATCAAAGTTTTAAATATTTGGTAACATTTTGAGACATCAGCGCAGGATAATAGATTATCCCAGTTATAATCCAATATCAAATTATTAAAGTTAGCAAAATCGCAGGCAAAATAATTAAAAGAAATTTTTTCATCCGGCACAGAAGAAGGAAAAACGTAAAATTTAAAATCCAAAATCAGAGGCAGATGATGTTTATCATAAGTCGATATAGGAGAAAAGCCTTCAGAAATATCGCAGCTTAAATTATCGCTAATAATAATTAGATCGAAAATTCTTCCCAACTTATTAACAAAACTATTAACTTGAACTTAGTTTAAGCTTATGATACTATCAATGAAATAAGATTCATGGGTTGCAGTAACATTCAATGGAGTTAGTCCCGATCTAGAAAAACTACCGGAACAGCTTACATTATTTAAATTGAAGTCGCCAAAATGCATATTTGGTTATCACCAAACTTATTTTCGACTAAAGAGATAACATTGTCAGCATGCAGGGAGTAAATGGAATCTCCACTATTTGGTGGAATGTAAGAGACTGAAAAAAAAAGTGAGCTGTATGTTGGGTGCTGCATACACACACACACAATTTATCGATTACAGTATCATCATTTTCAAGTGGAACTAAATAGGTGTGAAATTTACGTTGCACTGCAATGAGGACACCCCCCACCTCTTGCAAAGCCAGTTTATGTCACATCTCTGTCCTTTCGGTAGACCATATATTGATTTGAGTCAAAGTATTCATCATCATAAAAATTAAAATTAAGCCAGGTCTCAACTATAATAAAAATATCATACTCAAGACGCGAGCTAACAGCGCGAACATTTTCAGATTTTGTTCGTAGCCCTGATGCATTTTGAAAGTATACCTTCAGACCATTACAATTACCCTTAGTTAAGCAAGATCTCATAGTTTCTCTTCTTTTCGAAAAAAACGAAAGGGCCGAATGTTCACATCCGCAGACAGCAAATTCTCGTAAAATGCTACAGAAACGCCTAGCTTAAAATTAACTTTTTCCATACTACTAAGCTTAGTTCCTTGGTTAACTAATGCATAGCACAAAATATGTTTTTTGTTAATAGCTGCATGCTTACAAACGTAATCCGTAATATTGTCAGCAGAGACGGATGGCAGGAATGAAGATATATGTAACCATTTCATGAATTGGCCATATTAAGAGCGAGCAAAAAACACGATCGCTCACTTCAGCGTTTGTTACTGGTTTTTACGATGATGACGGTCAACAAAATGAAAATTTGTCTAGTGATGAAAGTAGCGATAGCAACTAAACACTTCCTAAGTTACTTTCAAATAATTTGTTTATTTTGATCAAATAATTTCTTTTGTATTGCTTAAATTCTTTTTATAGTTTAATTTTTATTATTGAAATAAACTAAAAGAAAAAATAAACTAGTCTTCACCAATCACTATATGAACGGTTCAGGTAAATCTGATAAAGTAATAATAGTAATAACCTCGGTTGTAAGCGCAATGTTCTGAAATTGGTACACATACTTACTTTAGTAAGAGGTACCAGTGTACCAATTTTCAACTACCTAGCTTAAGCCGTTTAGTTGATGCCAACTTTTAGGTCATTCTGCTCCACTGTGTGCCGCAGTGTTAATCCAAGAAAGCGACGGAGAAGAGTGGGTGACTTTCGCTGGTGCCGCCATCTCAACAAAGCAGAGTGCAACCACTCTCCGACAAAAAAGGAGTGCCTAGCCATCGTATGGACGATTCGTAATATGAGAGGCCGTACCTGGAAGGGTACACGTTGGCAGTGATAACATACGATCTGTCGCTGAAATGGAAGCTGAACGTCGTCGGTAAATGCTAATCCCAGTAGGTTTCCAGATTAAGCGGTGGAATACGGAAAACTCTACCGACAGCTCCTCGTGCACGAAGATGGCGAAGACTCCAACCCGGGGAAGGGTTGTGTGCCCACGAATCTGAGGCAAAGGATATTACCAGAGGTCCACGAAACACCCAGCACAGGCCACATGGGCGTACGGAAGACCATCGTCAGAGCCACCGCAGGATACTACTGGCCAGGAATGTTCCGCGACGTACGGAAGTCGTGCTTCTGTATAAACCCAGCCAAC
Source organism: Anomoia purmunda (assembly GCA_951828415.1). NCBI lineage: Eukaryota > Metazoa > Arthropoda > Insecta > Diptera > Tephritidae > Anomoia > Anomoia purmunda. The sequence goes on from OX639994.1 coordinate 50,715,793, forward strand.
AGCAAGCCGCAGGCAAAATGCTAACCAAACTAGCGGACTAGCCTTGGGTCACTTTGTGTGAAGACTGGTGTGCCGCTCCCGCGATCGAGACACGGCAAAACGAAGATAATCGTAGTGGGTAGAAATCATACTACCCCGAAAAGCGACGACAGAAAGCCTGTGTAAGTTATTCGAGGAGCGAGCTCTCGCGCGATTTAGCGTTCCAAAGATCCTAGTGACGGCCAATTGAGCACAATTCACCAGCCGAGCCTTCAAGCGGTTTTTAGAGCAACATGGGTTAAGACAGCACTTTACCGCTCCTTACACCCCACCGGAAAATCCAACAGGGAGGAAAAACCATAACATAAAACGCATCATAGCGCATTTCACCGGCGAACGACATCGGCACTGGGACGAACTGCTGCCAGACTACTGAAGGCTACGGCGTAGTGACGAAACCAAGATCACCACTGTAGGCAACGGCATGATCAAATTAGAAAGCACATGAAAAGGCAAACAAATGAACAACAACAACACAAACACGTAGAGGGATTCAACCCAGTAAAAGGGGCGCGGCTGGTCAACTAAACTCATTCGCAAGTAACAGTAACGATTCACCAGTGTACCCCAATTAACGCAGGAACTGGGCAAAACCTATAGCGGCACCTACAACAAAAGCCAGAGGCAAAGCAATCGTGACGGTAACAAACGGCTCTCCGAAGTAAACGGTGGGTGTGAGGACCCCACACCAAGGGAAAATGAAATGAATGAAATCAAAAATATATATACATATGAATGTACACAAACAAATACAGTGAACCACAAGGACAAAACAGGCCTAATGCGGTCGACTGCGACGCGGCTGCGGCCGACATGTAGTATAAATAGCCAGCAAACAACTAATGAGTCGTCATTTGACATAATCAGACGCAGGAGCTTTTGGAAAATATGGAGTAGGCGCAACTCCCTATTTTAAAAATAATATTAAGTATGAGAAAATGATCGTAAAAATAAAAATCACAAAATAACGATTAAATCATGACTTTTATTATAAATATCATAACGGTTACGGTCTCTCATTGAAATTCTGTACTAAACCTTTATTGTTATATGCGAATATGCATATGTACATACATATATGGGTCTATTCTGCATGCTACCGAGTATCTTGTTACAGGTAAAATTTTTTACCGAAAGTTGTTACCAATTCTATTAACTGCAATTCTCCCGCAAATACTAACGCTGTCAACAGTTGGTGGTATAAAAATTCCAAATATTGCCTATTTCAAGGGGCACTATTGCTACTTTTACGTACATTTCACGCAACATCAACTATAAATAAGATTGAACTTTTGTAATTTTACTGTCCCACGCCATATACTGAGATGTGAAACATGCGTTCCTAACTTGAAAAAGAAAATAAACATCTGGTGATGGTAACAAAATTCACCGGTAATATTGTAAGTGTACAGAGAATACTGAAAGAGTGTAAAAGTTACCAGAGCCTTTGGTTACCGGTAACGACATTTTAGTTACCGGTGTAGATTAGACCAGATAATGTCTTACAATTTAATACGGTCACGACATTTTGACAAGTTTTGACAATTTTTCGTTTGTTTGTTTAATTTTTTGTTTAATTTTTTGTTTAATTTTTTATAAAAATATAGCTCATTATATCACCAGCACCGTATGAATCCTCATTTCAAACTTTGTAGAAAAATTGGAACTTGCACGCTATTGTACTAAAATTTAATGAGCTATAAAACTGCACAACATAATTGTTTCCACAAGTTCTGATTAAAAAGTTTGAAATTTAGACAAACCTTTGCCGAACTTTTAAAATTCTTGTACAAAGTTTGAAATTTGTACCTATATAGGTTCTGTTAGGAAATAGCTATACCTATTTATAAACGTCAAACCGATAGAAGAAAAATAGTGAAAAATTGGCAAAATGTCGTTGCCCTATTAAATTGTCAGACACTGTACATTTGTACATCTATATGCGATTCTGGGAAGTAATATTCTGGCAGCTTTGCAACAGGTGGAGAGTTGGCAACTTTGCAGCGTATGGTGAAAGTGACAATGGTGGTGGCTAACTTTAAAACGTAGACCGACGGGTTGCATCTTTTATTCAATTAAATTAAGTTTTTTTATAAATAATTATAATATTCACTAAATATATAAATATGTATCATTCCATATAGATATTAATATTATTTCATTTTTTTAAGACTTTGGCAGTTGATGGCATCCACAATCCCTTATTGCCCATCAATGTTGATGATTTCATTGTACAAAAGTACTTAAATATATTGTCAGTGAGTTCTGGTGATGGGTACAAACTTGAATGTAACATGCAGTTCGATTTGTGCTGGTTTGAACTTAGTAGCCAATATTTTGGCCAAACTGCAGGGCTACTAGGTACAATGAATAATGAGCCGTTTGATGACTTCATAACACCCTCGAACACAATTGCTAAATCTGAGGATATTTTTACTGACGCTTGGAGTTTAAAGATCTCCAACGAGAAAACCAGACGAGAAGCATCAAAAGTTTTACCTAAAGAAGTTACAGAAGCATGCCATGAATTATTTTCATCCTTGACACTTTGCTCTAATCGCGTGGATCCTCAACAGTTTATAAGCATCTGTAAAGAAGTAGGCTATAAAGCACATCGTACACATCCAGGACATCCAACACATCAGGAGTACTGTACTGCGGCACTGGCATATATAGAAGTATGTCGCCTTGCTAAAATTCCAATGCGAGTGCCGCAGCAATGCGTACTGTAAGTATATCTTCCCCGTTAAAAAAAATATTTATTGTAAATTTAAATAAATTGCAGTACTTAAGGAAAAATTTTGAAAAGTTTTAACTTACTTTCTTTTTGAAAGGATGTTCTCGTACCCACTTGTTTTTAAATATGATCCATTCTCTTTTCCCAATTCCTAACTACGATCTATTAAAAATCAAATTTATCCTAATTTGATATAAAAAAATCGATTGAAACTACAATTAATTGAATATTTCATTCAGAAATAGCGTTGTTTGGAAAAATATATGAATAAGCATAACTAATTTACTTGTACTGACACTTACTCCTTCTTATACTGTCTACCAATTCAAAGAGGATCAAGTTTTATATTTATCAAATTCAGTGGGAGACTTAGAAATGAAATTGGACTATTTTGGTCATATTGAGGAGGACGGAGCCGTGTGTAGATGCACACGGAAGTGGCGAAAGTCTCTGATTGCCATTCACCTGGGAGCAGCCAGCACGATTCCTCGGCATGGGGTTCCAGCAGCTCTCAACTTCCTGGTCAATTCCCCCAAGTGTCCTCTGGGCAGCTGACCAAGGGTTTTGCAGCGTCTGTTCATCAGTAGGTGCGGCTGCGAGCGAGCGTCTGACTTAGAGCAAGTGGCTCGCTATATTTCAACAACAAGCCCCGGAATAGACCCCCCAATTCTGATGACGACCACGGCAAGCGTTTAAAGGATTATGATTTAAGGACATACACCTAGAATGTCCGGACCCTTAATTGGGAAGGTGCCTCTGCCCGAGTGGCGGATGTCCTCGTAAAGGCAAAGGCTGAAATCAACGCCATCTAAGAGATGCGATGGACGGGGCAAGGAATGATAGACTAGCTACGATTAAAGGAGCGCAAACTCGGGGCGGATTTGTGCTGGGAGAGAGATGGCGCCCCTAGGTACTGTCGTTCATTCCGCTAATTTTCGCTCACTCCCCTACGGAAGAGAAGGACAATGTGACCAAAGATCACTTCTATGAGTGCCTTGTGGTATCCCCGTCTCGATATAAAATTCGTGCTAGGCGATTTCAATGGCAAGGTGGGAAGGGAAGGGCTCTTTGGTCCCACAGTCGGTAAATTCAGCCTACACGACGAAACATCCGCTAACAGATCGAGGCTGATCGACTTCGCCGGGGCCCGAAATATGGTAGTATGTAGTACTAGGCTCAAGCATGAAAAGCTTGGGATGCCAAATTGACTCAAAAATTGTTTTAACGATTTTAGAACAGTTACACTATATCTGCTTGGGAGGTAGTATGCGTCTGCGAATTTGGAAAGTTTATCGATGATTGTTAGATTCTGGCTATTATTGATTGTGGATATATCTAAATGTAGTGTATGTAATGGTGTAGGGAGTGTTTCGGGTTTTTCGAACTTTACTTTGGGCGGGTGTCTGTCGTATTTAAGCGTGAAGCATTTCTCCCAATGATTAACTGTCTTCGTTATTTTTTCTTTCATATTAGGACAGTAGTAATTTCTTTTTAAGTGCAATATGGACTCATTTATGCCTCTGTGGTTGTTGTTTCCGTGATATTTTTTTATGATTTTTTCTTGATCCTCTTCTAACCTAATGTCACGTAGAACCTGAGTGCAACGTAATAGTTCGAACATTTTGCTTTGAGAAAAGAATTTTGAATATCCTTTTTGTACCTTGGGGAAAATATCGGTTGTATAAATTGCAGAGGTTTTGTTAGGACAGAATTTCTTCAGAATTTCTATTATTGCCTCTTCGTTGAATTGGGGTTGCCTAATGGTGCGTATCTGTTTGTTCCTGAAAATATTTGTTAATGTCGTTGGTGAGCCCTGTTGACTTTCTTCTAAGACTAGTTGAATGCTGAAGTCGTTTAAGGGTTTCTCCGATATATAGATGCCGTCATCAAGGGTTTCTGCTGCTGAATGAATTGTTGTACCTTTTATACCCTGTACGGAAACTGCATCGTTGAGGTTTATTTCCTTTTCGGTTGTAACTTCTTTTATTTCAATTCTGCTCAGGGCATCCGCGTTGGTGTTAATTTTTCCTTTTTTGTATATTATTTCGTAGTCAAATTCCTCTAGCTTAAGTCTCCACCTGATTAATTTTGAGTTTGGCTCTTTTAAACCCATGAGCCAAGTTAATGGTCTGTGGTCTGTTACTATCTTGAATTTACGGCCGAGGAGATATGACCTAAAATATTTGGTTGCACAAATGATTGCTAGGAGTTCCTTTTCTATAGTGCTATAGTTAGTTTCATGTTTGTTTAGAGTTGGGCTCGCATAGCAAATTGGTTTATCGTTACCTATCGGCCCTTGTGATAGAACTGCGCCTAATGCTACGTTGCTAGCATCGGTTGTTAGTACAAACGGTTATGAAAAATTCAGGTATTGCAATATGGGGTCGTTCATTAAAATATCTTTACATGTTTCAAATGCTTGAACGTAATCCCCTGACAGCTTGATAGTCTTATCCTTTTCTAGGCAGCTGGTCAGTGGCTTAGTTAATTTTGCAAAATCTTTAATGAATTTCCTATAATATCCGAGTAATCCAAAAAAAGCTTTAATTTGTCTCTGGGTTTTAGGAATATGGTAACTTTTGATTGCAGAAATTTTATCCGAGTTGGGCTTAATGCCTTTTGTTGTCGCTATATGGCCAAGGAATACTATTTCTTTCTTCAGAAACTCCGATTTATGTAACTGTATTTTTAAATTTGATTCTCTTAATCGGTCAAAAACTTCCTTTAAATTCTGAATGTGCTCTTGTAGTGAGGTCGAGTAATTATGATATCATCGAAGTATACCAAACATGTTTTTCCAACTCATTCAGATGCTCCTCGTCTATTGTTGCCTCTTGATCTAATTTATGGTCTTGGGTGTCCAGATCGGGATTGTCTTCTTCTTGATGAAGTTTGATTGGCTCTCTGGGGATTCATGGAATTTCTAGTGATTCCCGTTCCGGTTTTCATTGGCTCTGGTTTTCCCATTTGTCTATTCGTGTCCGAGGAGGTGTCCATCGGTTCGATTTTCTGTGGTTGGTATTTAGTAAAAGGGTTGAAGGTATTAAGATTTGGAGAGTTTTTGGGTCGATTATGTATTTGAATAACTATTTCATTAGTTTAGAATACCCTCTGCTGAGGAAAATTTTGGAAAGGTCTGGCCTGATAATTCTTTGTTATTTTATAGTAGGGTACGAACTGTTGTCTAAATTGTGGTTTAAATTATTCAATTTTCTGGTAAGAGATATTTTGTTCTTTTAGGCGACAGAAAGCCAAGGCGGTTGCCAATGTATCGGTGGTCATCGCCCTAATAATTGATTCCAGTGGTTCTTTTAATCCTGAGAGGAAAGCATTTAAGCAAATCTCCGCATACAAGTTTTGCATTGCCTCAACTACGTTTGCATGTATCTCATGAATCAGTACGTTATTACTTAGTGTTGATTGGATTTCGATTATTTCGTTATAGAACTGCTCGACTGGTTTATTTCCTTGTCGTAAATTATGCAAGTCCCTAATCAAAGAAGTTTCTATCCTTTTGTCCGAATAGTTCAATATAAAATTTTTCTTTATTTCAAGAGAATTTTCTTCCGGAATTGAATTTAAGCTTCTTGTTTTAAATATATTTGAATATTGGAAAAACTTAGATCTTCTTTTGCCGCTAGTTTCCTTCGACATTAATAGGCCACTGCTAGGCTAAATTGATTTATTTTCTTTTTCTTAAGATTTTGTACTGGAATTTAGGTATACATATGTACTTTAGCGTATGATAGTTTCAAGAAAAATGCTGTATATATTTTCTCTATATTTTATGCGTATGTATATATATACTATATGTATTTTATATTTCTTTTGTGCCTTTTAATTCTGTATATATGTAAAATGGTAGGCTAGCAACCCTGCCATCATTTACATATATACACATATTTTTCTTTTTCAATAATTTCCATATGTTCAACTCAGTGGTGGCTACTGCTGGTGCGTTGAAAAATTCAACTTTTTCGCAACTTAAGTTGTTTTCTCCTTTTCTACTCAGTGGTGCTACTTCTTACGCATTGAAAAATGCAAGGTTTTCGCAACTTGAGTTTTATTTTAGCTTTCTTCTCAGTGGTATTACAGTTGGGAATTAGAACTCAACTCAACTGTTATTGTTACTGTGCGCCTTGGTTCAAAGGATGGCAACTTCTTCACAGTTTAATATTATTTTTAACTATTATCGGCTGGAGCGCCTACTATGAGTTTTTTTGATTGACTGTTAGACTCATTTTCATGGAGTTACAGTCATGTGTTTAGTTTTTTATAGTTTTACGTTAATTTACGGTTGGTTCAATTCTTTTTTTTTCTTGTTTTTTTTTTAATTCAATGGACGCAATTTTATTTTCACACATTATTCGCTTATTAAATTCTTGGAACTATCACGTTTTTACTGATTTTATTAAGCAATGTTTGCGCACATTAGTGTTATTTTCTGTAAGCAAGTTACTGCGCCGATCTACAGTCGATACTCCTTTTGGATGCACTTGGTAGCGAAAAATTTGAATTATGCCGAAGTTTTATCCGTTTCTTGCACACATTTCATTTTTAATTATTAATTCTTGTGTATACAATTTCCTTAGAGGCTTTCCCAGGTTTTCCTTTATTTGTTTTATTTTATTTTATTTTTAATTAATTTTTTTTTTTTCAGAACTATGGGCATACCATTACTTTTCTGAGTTGCCTTATGAACTTTTTGACTTTTCTGGAGGGTGATGTGTTTTTTTGTTTACTTCTCATATTCTCACACATTGTTATTTTTTTTTCTTTTTTTGTGTAACTGACCACATTCAATACTAACAGTTGCATGCATCCCAGGAGTAAAACCATTCTCTGTTGTTGAAGGCTCGAGCGGTTGAGGTTCATTCTGCTTGCTTCAGGACATTGATGGTCAACTGCTAAAGGAGTTGAAACTCAAAGGTGCTGTTGTCCTTCAGTTGGCCGTTAGACTGCGCCAGTTATGTATCCTCCAGGATATCGTTGGGAAATTAGAAAGATGTAATCTTCCTACTCCTTGACCAGGCCCTTGGTCTTTTGTAGACAAGGCCAATTTTCTCTGGGTTCAACATAAAGTTACTCGTTACAATATTGATTTAAATAGGAAGCCAGTCCTTTCAATTTGAACTCCAATATAAAAGTGAATTGCTAAACAGAGTTGCATTGACAAAAATACTTAAATTTAGTAAATGTGCTGACTACTATGATAGTGAAATATATTGACCTTGTAGCTAAAAGGAGTTACTTTGACAAAAATACTTCAACTAGCTTATTCTACCAGCTGTTTCTGCTGTATTCTTTGGGGAATGTTGTTGTTGTTGCCTCATTGCATTTGTCGTTGTTGTCGTTCGTTGGTGCAATGTAAAGGCCGGTTAGCTGTTGGCTTCAGTTTAGCTGCGCTACACTGGTTGGGTCGACATTCTGGGTGGTTTGTCAGGTGGTGGTAGCGTGTGTGACGTCACCTCTGTAGGTGGGGACGTAACTCGCGATCAGTGACACGAGGATAGCTCGACGCCCATCAGCTGCAATCGAAAAAGATAGCCGACAGTGTCGCCACTCAACTCGGACTCCGAAAAGAGTGATGGTAGAATGAAAAATCTTGCGCCGCCATGGAACAGAAAGATGCTGCTTAGAGGGCCAGGCTGAGATCGGGCGCAAGGCGAACTGTGCGGAAGACATGCGCGCGTAAGATGAGCTTAATATGTTAGCCGATAAGAAAAACGCTCCTAAATTGTACCTAAGGTACGGCGGCTTGAGAATGAAAATGGCGACCAGATGACCGATATTCAGAGTACACTCAAACTATAGAAGGAGCACTCCTTCACGTTGCTTAATTGCAGGGAGGCGGAAAACATCGAAGATGATGAGCCCGAACCTTCAATCAATTGAAACGGAGTCAAAGTACCGTTACTCGATCTGGACGCAACTCAAACGGCAATTACGCGGCTAAAAAATAATAAGACAGCTGGTGCTGACGGACTGCCAGCAGAGCTATTCAAGTACGGCAGCGAGAGGCTAATAATAAAAAATGTCGGACGAACGCATGCTAGCTGAGTAGAATTCAGAATAACCTACCTATTTGCCGCAATGTCTGAATTCGGTGTCCCAACAAAACTAATTCGGCTACATATGTGTAATAACGTTGAACAACACCAACCGCTCCGTCAGAATCGAACCTTTTGGAAACAAACGAGGTTTCAGACAGGGTGACTTTCTATCGCGTGATTTCTTTAACATCATGTTAGAAAAGATAATTCGAGCTGCATTACTGAACCGTTCAGATATCATATTTTATAAGAGCGTCCAATTTCTGTCTTTTCCACACTGGATAAAGGAGCGAAACGTATGGGTCTGGAGGTGAACGAGGCAAAACTAAGAACCTATTGTCATCAAACAGACAGTCCGCACAATTTCATCTTGGCTCCCGCATCACTCATGACAATTACAATTTCGAAAAAGTGGATGACTTTTTTTATCTGGGAATAGGCATTAACACCTCTAATAAAGTCAGCCTGGAAATCTCACGTCGCTCCTCTCTTGCCATCAAGTGCTACTTTGTTCTGCGTAGGCAACTGCGAAGTAAGGATCTCTCTCTCGACGAACTAAAACTACATTCTATAACTTTCTTATCATGCCCGTGCTATCGTATAGTATCGGTGAAGCGTTGTCACTGTCAGCACCGGATGAGATGGTCCTTGGAGTGTTCGAGAGGAAGATTTTCCGAAAGAGAACCTTTACGTCTTTGCTACGGCTATTACCGCAGACGATCGAACGGTGAGCTTTATAAGCGTTTTGAGTTTTACCGCGACATACGACGCCGTCCAGCAAATTAAAATACAGCGGCTCTGCAGGCCGGAAAGTATTTAACGCGTCACGCGCTGGTAAGAACGGTCAAGTGGAAAAGCACTTGACGCCACTTTGTATTTCCAATTGGCGCCAGTTAGCAGGATGGAGGACTGCCGCAATTGTTTAACTCGGCCAAAATCGCTTAAGCGGTTCGAGATTTCTACATAGCTCAAGGCTTGGTAAGCCTTGGCGGGTTGTTCTGAGTGATTCTAATTTGCCTTTGGACACCAAAACGTGTGAAGAAATTCCAGTATTAAAGGATGTTTGTAAATGTGACGTAGCTTAGTAGGCGTCGCAGAACTTGTTGGTCCGGGATATGATAAATTCAACGTGGTATTTCGATGGCAGACATCGTTTGCAGATTGTTCCTCAATTAATTCCATTTGATGAGTCCGTTATGCTTGACCTTTTCACCCTAGCCAATTTCGTCAAGCCGAATGTTATGCCTTAGAATTGTGCCTTGCTTCATTATTGGCTTCAGTCTTCCTTTGGGTCGAAAAGTTTTGCAACATTAAAGAGAATTTGTCACCTTTTTGTGCTAGTGGACAATGCTGACAACAGTCCAATGTAATCCGATAATGTATATACATATGTATATACTTTGCTTGTTTAACAAACGAATAAACAACAAACTAGCATTAATTATTATATTTGCAAAAGGAAAAGCAAATACAATTTTAATTTTACTAACACCACAAACTAAAAGCCGTTCCGTCGCAAATGTGTTTACCCGCCCTCATTGTCCCTCCGGAATAGCTGTTCACGGCCAGTCGATCAGTTACCCACTGTCTGTTGCAATTCTGTTTCGAGTATAACAGTTAATTCCGGCCTCTGGTATATCGATTGATTGAGATTTAGTATTATGCGCAATAGAATTACATGCGTTTTTGGTGCACACAAGAAAATATTTTGGAAAGGACTTTACGCGATTAGCAAGTAAATATTAATATTGGGTTACTTACTAAAACACTTAAGCTTGTGGGTTCCAATGGATCCTCTCTTAATTTTCCTTGTAACGCGCCAATAAACTTGTTTGGATTCATAATTTAGTATAAGCAACAAAAATTTCAAGTTTTGTAAATAATCCACTGCGCACATCACTGGTGTGAACCGTATTGAAAATTAAAACAATTTAAAACAAAACAGTTCAAGTAGTTTCCTATGTATCAACTGCATGTTAATTTGTAACTTCAATATACTTGATAATAGTTAAAATTTGGCAAATAAGACATAGTGAATACAAATACAGGTATCATAAAATCAGCCTAATTCAATTTACATCAAATAGTTTGGCATAAGTACACAAGATTTAGTGAACACATACTTAAACGTTAGACTCCTTCGCTAACTAATGGAAAAACAAATTGGGTCATTACGTCAGAGTCATGGATTTTGCTCTATTGTTGGCAGTAATTTGGTGCATTTGGAGAAAAATAACCACGAGATTAAAGATTCCCTCCATAAACGTTTCACTGCTGCACAGGAGTTTTCGCGGTGAACGGTTATGATAACGAACTTCGCACTTCACGCTGACGGGATATTTTTAACTTACCTACTTACTCAATTGGCGGTATAACCTCTTAAGAGATTCTGAGATTCTCCTTCTTCCTGTAAATTGGCGCCATTTCGAAATTCCAAGTACCGTCAGGTCCTTTTCTACTTGGTCTTTCAAACGCAGAGGAGACCGCTACCACCACCAGCTGGTACTGCGTTGAATACTTTCAGAACTGGAGAATTTTCGTCCATCCTAACGACTTGTCCCAGCCAACGAAGCTGGCTCATAAAGCTCTTCGCTCCATCGCCTGCGGTATTCGCCGTCGCCAAGACGTAAAGATCCACAAATCTTTCGGAGAATCATTTTCTCGAACATTCCAAGGGCTGTTTCATCCGATGCTGACAGTAACAATGCTTCACCGATACGATACGATAGCACGGGCATGATAAGAAAGTTATAGAGTGTAGTTTTAGTTCGTCGAGAGAGAGGGCCTTACTTCGTAGTTGCCTACTCAGAAAAAAGTAGCACTTGTTGGCAAGAGAGGTCTAACGTGCGATTTCCAGGCTGGCATTGTTGTAGGTGTTAATTTCGGTTCTCCGATAAACAAAGTCTTCCAATTTTTCGAAATTGTAATTGTCAACAGTGATGCGGAAGCCAAGACGAAAGTGCGCTGACTGTTTATTTGATGACAATAGGTACTTCCTCGTTCACATCCAGACCCATACGTTTCGCTTCTTTATCCAGTTTGGAAAAGACAGAAGTACCGTCGCTGTTGTTGAGGCATTTTGAGGTATTTTGAATAATGTGAAGGTCAAAGATTTGTCGATTTGTGCAATAATATAAAAAATTTGCAGCAAAAAAGGGTGAAGGCAGTCAAAAATAAAAATTAATGTGAAAAACAGATTTCCCGACCCCAGTATGTGTATGTATATTTTCAATAATTTAGTTTATTATACACTATTGAAAACAACTGCCAACAAAATTCCGCGGACTCGAAATTCATCTTAGAAGTATGGTACCGTGGGCAAAAATACTTGTTACGATATTGCATTTTGACTTACAATGCAATATATATACTGAATTTGGTAGACTGTAATACTTACATACATATGAATTTTTGTTATTTTTAGTAAAGTACAGTTATATGGGAGATGGATTTGAGTTTCATCTGATTTTTACAATTTTCGGTAATATAGTTTTGGAGATATGCCTCTTTTGTAATAGTGCGCGCGACCATTTTTCCAAAAAATAGATTATCCGCATATTCCTTTTTCCAACCAAACCACAAATTATTCTTAAAAGCTACTGAAATATCACATTCTTTTTATTTTGACAAAACACTAATATGCAGGTGAGGTTATTATCCGATTTCGCCGATTTTCCATACCAACCTAGTTGACGGCCATGTGTGTACCAAGTTTCGTTGAGATATCTCGCAGGAAGCTGCAAGTGTTTTATACAGCTGATTTTTGTTTGACTCAAAGTATAAAAAGTGAAAGCTTAAAATAAAGAAATAGCTCCGCAAGTCATAATTTCCGTGTCACAATTCTTAATTGCGCAAACTACGGCTGAAGATGCAATACTGTCCGTGCGAACACACAAATTCTGGGCCTCTTACTGATATGTGTACACAACAAACTTCATGAACTTTGTGTACGTTTACTTTCTTACTAACTTTGCCTCTATTTTGCTGTTTTCTCGCAAGTTTTGACGTACGAAAACGCTATCCAGTAAGGTTCTAGTAAAATATTACTCATTCTTACTTACATATGTTTACTGGATAGTGAAAACGAAAACAGAACTAACTATCCATTTCAGCAAAAGTAATACATCCCTTTTGAGTTATATGTTTTTGATGGAAAGTTAACCTCAGTTCCTGAGGATTATTTTATCTCAGAAATAAAAACTGATTTTATAGTTTTAGTTTCTGTTTGCAAACTGAAAAACTCAACGCCTCACCCCTTCCTCTAAGAACTGTCTGCCCTCGCCAATATATGGATTAAAAAAATACAACATATTTATATACTTATATGAATATAGGGTAAGAATTCCTGAAATGGGCCACGCTAACCGTGGGAAAATTGCTTGTTTTCTCATCTCTATCTCCTGCCATACCGCTATGTAAGATACGAGTACACGGTTAGCGTGGCTGAGTGGTTGCGTGCTCGCCTATCAACTCCGTGAACCATGGTTCAAAGCCAATCTCTTACCATACCGCTATGTAAGATACACGGTTAGCGTGGCTGAATGGTTGCGTGCTCGCGGAGCAACTCCGTGTACCATGGTTCAAAATCAGGTAAAGTCTTGAAAGAAAAAAGTCTGATGAGGAGATGTGGTGATCTCCGAAATAGCAGCTATCCCTTCTACCAATTTGAAAAATTGTTGTTTTCTCATATTATTCCGTAATATAAACCTGGCCTCAAGCTCTATAAATTATACAGACGAATTATAAATATAAGGCCAAAAATAATAATAAAAACATTTTTTGTAGCTGCTATTAACAAACAAAGATTTTCGTCACTTTTTTTTCTATAACGTGTCATTTTCGCTATGCTGAACCGATTTGAAAAATTCAAACGCCTATCAATCCAAAATCACATATACTCAATAACTATATTCTTTCGAAAATTAATTTTAATGCATTTCGAAATTTTTATTGAAGTTGTTTATAACAAATTGCGAAAAAACAGTGTTCTTCATCGGATTTTTCGACGAAAAAAAACTGGCAATACAAAATAGTTTTAAGTACCATTCCGTTGAGAAAAAAATGAGACGTATCTGGAATAAAAGATATTAACAATATATTACTCACGAACACGCGTGCGAAAACATGATGTGAGCGCTTTCGTAACAGAGGACGCGCATTCCTGCGCGTTAAATGCTACTTTACTTAATGCGCATTATTTCCTTAAATAAACATGCATTCATAGTTACATAAATTGCTAATAAAGTTATAAAAATACTCAAATTTTAATGAACTTTTATTAATATGGAAAAATCAACGAGTTTTTTACATATCATTTATTTTTTCTGATTTCTAAAAACTAAAGTCAAAATTTATGTCACATATATACTTTTATCCATAAAAGTTATTGTGCATTCTTCATTTGCGTCCACAGTTGCAGCTCTGATAGTGATGAATGATAATTTTTGTATCTAGCGTTTATCATGGTTTTCTTGTGATGAAATAGTTTTAAAAATGATATACTTTGCGTCATTCACTATTGGTGTGAATGAATGATAGTCGCGTGTCCTTTTAATTGACATTGCTATCTTGAAACGTAATGTGAAAGCACTTTGTTCCTTTTCGTGCTCGTTTTGACTGCAAAAATCGAAAGATACTTGCTCAAAAGCAGTAATAGCATAATCATACAAATTTTTAGGTGTCAAAATTTGATCAGATAAAGGCCGTTGCAGGCTGACACGATGAGCATTCCTTTTGACAGAAGCGCCAATACCGTCGCAAGCGCCTTTCCCATGCGATGTTCCAAAAAAATTCCATTCAACAATTACATGGTTTTTTCATCAATTGTGCGAGATTTATAAAATTAAACTTATTCTTGTACTGTGACGCTGCGCCATCAGAAAAGGAAAAGAATTTTCACTTAAAATTTTAGAGACCAGAAGAAATAAATGATATGTAAAAAACTTGTTGATTTTTCTATATTAATAAATATTCAATTAAATCTGAGCATTTTTATAACTTTATAGCAATTTATGTTACTACGAATGCATATTTATTTAATGGAAATAATGCGCATTCAGTGAAGTAGCATTTAACGCGCAGCAATGCGCGTCCTTTGTTACGAAAGCGCTCATATCATGTTTTCGCACGCGTGTGCGTGAGCAGTATAATGTTAAGATCTTTTATTCTAGATGCGTCTCATTTTTTTCTCAATGGAATGTTGTTTAAAACTATTAAAGAACACTTTTTCCGCAATTTGCTACAAACAATTTTAATAAAAATTTAGTAATACACAAAAATTGATTTCCGAATGAACATAATTATTGAGCATATTAAATTTTGAATTGATAGGCGGTTAAACTTTTCAAATCGATTCAGTCTAGCGAAAATGACACGTTAAAGAAAAAAAGTGAAGAAAATCTTTGTTTGTTAATATCAGCTAGAATTTTTTTTTTCAAAATTCCTTCAGGATATCAATGTTTGAACACAAACACTACCCAAGTAGTGTATTTCCAACAAAAACTGGAATCAGAAGGTTTTAAGGTGGCCCACTTCAGAAATTCTTACCCTATAATAATAATAATAGTAATAATTATAACAATAATAATAATAAAAATAATAATAACAATAATAATAATAATAATAATAACAATAATAATAATATGTAGTAATAATAATAATAATAATAATAATAATAATAATAATAATAATAATAATAATAATAATAATAATAATAATAATAATAATAATAATAATAATAATAATAATATTAATAATAATGATAATAAAAGTAATAATAGTAATAATTATAACAATAATAACACTGCGTAACAAAAATTAAAAAAAAACCTTCGGTCATGATTTTGTTAATAGTTTTTATTAACATAAGTAGCAGGCTTACGAACTGTGTTTTTACTTTTTTTGGATTAGTTCTAGTGCTTGAGATAAACGAAACTTAAGAAATTAATGAAAAATTTTTTTGTCCCAGTTCCGTGGATTTCAGTATGCGTGGACTTGAAGATGGTGAATTTTTTATTGGGCCAACAAAGTGGGTATACTAAATACCCCTGTTCTATATGCTTATGGGACAGTCGTGCAAGAAATGAACATTGGATTAGAAAGGACTGGCCGGTGAGAGAAAATATGGAGGTAGGAACAGCAAATGTGGTTCATGACCAACTGATAAGCCGAGAAAAAATCCAGCCCTTGATAAGACAGGTGACTGTTTCGAATATGTGTGCAAAAAATTTCCAGTCCTTAGTATGGAAAAATTGAAAGCAGGAGTTTTCGATGGTCCTCAAATTCGTACCCTTCTAAAAGACACTGAATTCTTAAACCATATGTCACAAATTGAATTTGAAGCCTGGCTAAGCTTTGTTAATGTAGTCAAACATTTTTTGGAAAATCATAAATCGCCAGACTATTCAAACCTAGTTGCTTATATGCTTCTGAATTTTCGCAAACTAGGAGCTGAAATGAGCATTAAATTACATTATTTACATAGTCATTTGGACAAATTCCCGGACAACCTAGGCGGTTACAGTGAGGAACAAGGAGAGCGGTTCCACCAGGACAAAAAAATAATGGAAGAAAGATACCAAGGTCGATGAGACGACCACATGATGGCAGACTGCTGCTGGATTTTATTAGGGGATTGTCCTGAGCAACGACATCATAGGAGGTCCTAAAGAAAAAGTTTTTTGTAATTTTTTTTAAATTAATTAATGAAAATAATATATTTTTTTTATTTTTGTATTATTTTTATACAGGCGCGCAATAAAAATATAATTTAAATCCATATTGGTATTTTTAATTAGGTTTTTTCGTGAAATATTTAAATATTTAAATCTGAAAAACTAGAGCCAACTCGACAAAACTGATATTGTTTTCGTAATCAGCGCCCACAAATTACCCTAAATCGACTTAAAAATTTTCGACCGCAAAATTTTGTTCCGCAGTGTAATAATCAAAATAATAATAATAATAATTAATTTTTTTTTTTGGCGGGGGAGGTGGGCGAAAAATCCCTTCGGATCTATAACAGCCGTCGCTTCTACGTATGTGGTGTGTCCACTAAAAAAAAACCCCTCTCTCTGGACTCTTCGCTACCCTTACCCTGGAACCGTTTTCGCATTACTTCGGGGTAGAGGCCCAGAGGTCGTATTTGACTCTTCTACTCTCCTGCGTCCAGGACCGCCACTTGTAGTTCATTATACGTATCTAGTTGTGTTTTCTTGACTCTCAAAATTTTTTCTGCAAATTCTGCGATATCATTCCTCAGTTCTTGGCATCTTAACATTTTATGAACTAAATTATCTGCAGTGATTCTGCCTATGCGACGCTCAAGCCGATCGCGTTCCCTGCGCCATTTTTGGCATTTGAAGAACGTGTGTTCGGCATCGTCTACTTCGGAATCATATATGCAGCTCCGGTCGTTTGCCTTGCCCATCTGATGGAGGTATTTCCGGAAGTATCCATGGCCAGATAGGAGTTGGGTGATGTAGTAATTTACATCGCCAAATTTCCTATCTGCCCATTCTTGAACCCTCGGTATAAGTTTTGCTGTCCACCTTCCCCTTTTTTTTGCGTGCCATCGTTCTTGCCATAATGCCAATATGTGTTCTTCTATTTCATGCACAGTTGCTAGCGCGGTCGTTTCTTGTTTCAGTTCTCACTTCATTTTACGTTTTTTAGCCGCCAGATCTATGGGTGGAATTCCACTGATTACGAGAATCGCTCCTTCAGATACTGTACGATATGCTGATGCGACTCTAAGAGCAGCTGTTCGCTGCACTGTTGATAGAACCTTCCTCTTTTTTTCTGCTGTCAGTGCATCAGCCCATATTTCACTGCCATAGAGGAGGATAGACGTCGTTGTGTCCATTAGAAGCTTTCTCTTGCTCTGTTTTGGTCCTCCAATGTTTGCCATTACTCTGCTGAGCGATGCGACCGCTTATTGCGCTTTCTTAGCTGCGTGTTTTATTTGGGCCCAGTATGTCAGCTTTGGGTCCAATGTTAGCCCCAGGTACTTCATTGCTTTCTTGGAGATAGTTTCTGCATCACATACTTTTATTTCGATCTCAACAGGGATGTGTCTTTGTGTTAGCAGAAGTATTTCTGTCTTTCCGGTGGCAAGCGTTAGACCGTGCCCGTCTAGCTATTCTTTGGTCAGCAGCAGGACTTGGTTTAGATTTCTTCGTGCTTCTGCAATATTCCTGGCCGTGATTACTGCTGCGACGTCATCAGCGAAAGCGACTAAATGTGTTTCCTCTGGCATGTCTATTTTTAAGATTCCATCGTAATTAATGTTCCAAAGGTCTGGACCCAGTATAGAACCTTGAGCTGCACCTGATTTTATCACCTTTTTCATAGTTCCATCACTTGCATCTTATATAAGCTTACGGTCTCTGAGGTAACTTCGTATCACATTCATCAGCTGGCTATGTACTTGAAAGCGGGCCTCCAGACTTTCGATTATGTCAATCCATCTAACACTATTAAAGGCGTTTCTCACATCTAGTGTTGCCAGCAGGACTATTTTCCGCGAGTAGTGGTTGCCCCTCTGCGCATCTCGAACGCTCTCTATGACGTCTTGGATGGCTCCCAAAGTGGATCTGCCTGGTCTAAATCCGTATTGTCTGGTAGACAGACCTCCTGCATCTTGGACTGCGGCTGATAGTCGTGGTTTTATAAGACGTTCATAGAGTTTTCCCGCCGTATCGAGCATGCACAATGGGTGGTAGGCCCCCGGGGATTCAGGATCTCCCTTTTCTTTGCTAATGAGCATTAGTTGCTCTTTCTTCCATCTCCATCTTGCCGGAAAAGTTCCCTTTTTCAGGCAGGCATTATACATCTGTAGCAGTATGTTTGGATTTAAATTCCCGATTTCCTTCAACACTTCCACCGGAATACCGTCCGGATCAGGAGCCTTATTATTTTTTAACGTTTTTATGGCGGCTTTAAGTCCTTCTGCGAAAAGTGGCAGTGCTTCGGGCTGCGAAGTTTGTGGCTTATCTATTCTTGTTGGATGATTGGGGAACAGTGCATCTACGATGAGGTGCATCTTTGAGTTGCTCAAAGCTAATTTCGTTTTACTAGCCAGGGGTTTGTGTTTATGTCATTCCGCAATTGCTCCCACTTGCTCACCTTGCTTTGCTGTATAGCCTTCTTTAGGTTCTTTTTAGCTTCCTTGTACTCTTCTGTTGCTGTAGATGCCTCACCTCTAAGTCTTTCTCTAGTAAGCCTTCTTCTTTTCTGAAGACGGATGCGTCTAAGGGCAGCTATTTCCTCCGTCCACTAGTACACCGCTTTCTTTCTATATGTTTTGACCTTTGGCATTGATGCATTGCAGACTTTAATAATTTCTTTCATGGTTTTTTCTTCTTGCTCCGGTATACTACTTTTACCAAGTACATAGATTAATTTTCCTGAGTTTATCTTGGAAGACACCCACTTCCTAGTGCTTTTCTGCTCTACGGGGCCTGGTAGATTTGTTTGCTCTATGCTGAAGCATATGTACTGGTCACTGGCGGTAAACTCCTCGAGGACTTTCCAGTCCCTCACTTCCTTTAGCAATCCTTCGGAAACCAGAGTAATGTCCGGGATGGTCCCTTCACAGCCAGTTCTTCTAAATGTAGGAGTATTTCCTCTATTTGCTACAACCAGTCCAAGCCGTGCTGCCATATCTAAGATCCGTTTGCCTCTGAAATTTGTAGCGGTCATTCCCCATTCTACCGCTTTCGAATTAAAGTCGCCGGCGACTATTATTGGTCCATTGATCTCTAAGATTTCATCTTCAATGGCATTTAATTTTCTTTGAAAATTTTGAATCGAGTCGCTTGGCGTTAAATAGCAGCTCATGAGGGTGTATTGGTTATTCTGTACCCAAGCAAAACATTCTCCCGATCCATTTCTTGCAACAGTGTGATTGCTAGTCTTTGGGAGCCACAAAGCTGCTGTGTGGGTGCTGTCCTCGAACCATGCACCATCGTATCTCTGCTTATATTGTTCGCTTATAATTACTACATCTATACATTTTTCCGCCGCCATCTGGCTTAATATTTCATCTGCAGTTTTACTTCTGTACATGTTGGCCTGCAAAGCCCGTGTCATTTGACGCAACTTTTTCTATATGTCATGCACTTGTTCGTACCCGGCATGTGATCCACTGTGTTTTCTCCAGCCTCTATACAAATGCAACATCTCGGCTTGTTTTGGCATTCATTTTATGGTTCGCTTCACCGCAGCGAATGCATAGGCCTTTAAATATTTTGTCTTCTCCATTGCAGTTATATTGCAAGTGGGCGAATCCAAAACATCTAAAGCAACGCTTTATGTCTTTGACCTCTCGGATGCACATTTTAATCCACCCTACCTTAACTTTCCCAGCTTTTAGAAGTACCGCAGCTCCCTCCGCAGATAATTTTACGAAAGCACGCAATTGTTCCAGACTATTTGGCTTCGTAAGAGTAACGCTCATGCTTCCGGCGTCTGGAGCAATTTTCTTCAAGGCTAGCTCAACTTCCTCTTGGGTTGTAAGGGCGTCTAAGTCCCGCAGCTCTACTGTTGACTTTTCTTTAAGGCCTTCCACCTCTGCTGAGTCGCTTACCGCAATTTTCAATTTTTGGAGAAACTGATCTCAAACTTTGGCACCTCTTTCGAGCTCCAGTAGAATGGCTCCCATTTTTGTTTTCCGGATTTCCCGTACGCCTACCTCTTCATTCGCGCTCATCTTACTACGTAGATTTTTTAGCACATTGGCATAGCTGTGTCCTTGAGCTGGTTTGATCATTTTCGCGTCTTGCTTCGGAGGTCGGACTCTGAGTTGGTTCTTCATTTTTGAGCTTACTTTATTACATCTATTTCCGAGATCCCATTTTTGATGCCCATGTTAACATTTCTCTGTCTAACCAGAGCTGCCTTCATTTTTTGGAGGCATTTCCGACATTTGTCTATAGCCTCCTCTTCTTCCGTGCGCTTTTTGGCGATAAGTTCAAGTTGTAGAGAGTCTGATTCCCTTATATTGGGGTTCTGCGCTAGCTCCCTGCTTATATTTTGCCTCTTTACAGGTGTTTCAGTCGGCACTGTTATCGTAATTGTAGCCGAGTTGTTGGTAAGCTCTGGCATTACGTCTTTCGGGATCTTAGCCCACGGCTGCTCGCCTTCAGTTCCGCGTGAGAGTTTCACTGCCAGAGGAGGTGACCTTTGAAGTCTTGAAGACTTCCTGAAAGGGTCCTCTTGCCATTGCATTCCACTTTTTGCTGGCCCCGAGATTAAATTGTTTTTGTTTGTTTCTTTTTGTGCGTTAGTATCCATATGAAAAAAAATATATGAAATAATAATAATAATAATAATAATAATAATAATAATAATAATAATAATAATAATAATAATAATAATAATAATAATTGTAATAATAATAATAATAATAATAATAATAATAATAATAATAATAATAATAATAATAATAATAATAATAATAAAAAAAATAATAATAATAATAATAACAATAATAATAATAATAATAATAATAATAATAATAATATAAATAATAATAATGATAATGATAATGATAATGATAATGATAATGATAATGATAATGATAATGATAATGATAATGATAATGATAATGATAATGATAATGATAATGATAATGATAATGATAATGATAATGATAATGATAATGATAATGATAATGATGATGATAATGATAATGATAATGATAGTGATAAAGATAATGATAATGATAATGATAATGATAATGATAATGATAATGATAATGATAATGATAATGATAATGATAATGATAATGATAATGATAATGATAATGATAATGATAATGACAATGATAATGATAATGATAACGATAATGATAATGATAATGATAATGACAATGATAATGATAATGATAATGATAATGATAATGATAATGATAATGATAATGATAATGATAATTTTTGTGAGAAGTTTTTTCATGACAGAAGTACACTCGGAAGTTTACTATTACCTGCCGGCATTAGAAAAAACTTTTCTATAATGTTTGCTGTTACTTGCCCCTGATGATATATCTGGACCTACCAAATGAAGCGCGCACACGCCACTCACCGCCATTATAAAACATTATCATATGATTTTTTAATAACACAAATTTTATATTCTTCTTAATTGGTGCAATAATTACCAAAGTATTGCTAACTGGCGCCAGCTAGAGACTCCGAGTGTGGCAAAGTCCTACTGTATCTGTTCTTTTCAACACTTTCCTCTTTCTCCGCCCACCAGCGGGTACCGCGTTGAATACTTCCAAGGCTGGAGTTATTTTTCCATATGTATAACATGAACTTGCCAACATAGCCGCTGAATCTTATTTCGCTGAACTGAATTTATATGCCCCTGTAAAGCTTATACAGCTCATCGTTCCATCGTCTGCAGTATTCGAGTATCGGAGAATCTTGCGGATAATCTTTCTCTCGAACACTCCATGGACCATCTCCTCCAATATTGACAGCATCCTTTCTTTTGTGCAATACAATAGCACGGGCATGAAGAGATACTTTTATGGCTTTACTACGTAGTTGCCTACTCAGCTCAAAGTAGCACTTGTTACCAAGAGATATTCTCCGTAGGATTTCCTATACTTTGTCAAAATTGTGACGCGGGAACCGAGAGGCGAATGCGCTGAATATGACACGAGATACTTCGTTTGCCCTCGTTTACCTCCAGACCCATTCGCTTTGCTTCTTTATCCAACTTGGAAAAGGCAGAACTAACGGAGCGGTTGGTGAGGCCAATAGTGTTGATGTAGTCGGCATACAATTGGGAGTCACCCTGTCTGAAACTTTTTTAGGTATCAAGCGGCTCGGAGTGGCCCTTGCCAATTCTGTCTGAGCTGGTGGTTTTTATCGTAATTTTACATAGCCATATAAGTTTTGCAGGGATACTAAATTCAAAAATGGCACCATATGAGAAATGTTTGTCGTGATGTCAAAAGCTAATCTAAAGTCGGTAAAGAGATAGTGTGAGCCGATCGGCTTCTCAAGGATATTTTTAATATTTAGCGTATCGTGAACATCTGGTAGATGGTAGATTTACTAAATGTAAAGATTTTCCTAAGTTTTTCACGCAATAAGCAAGGTGATCCCGCGGTAGTTGGCGCCTATTGTAGGATCACCCTTCTTAAGGGTTAGGCTGAGCCCACTTATGTTATTTAGCAGCTCTTCTCCACCATACTTGAAGAGCTCAGCTGGTAACCTATCTGCGCCAGGGGTTTTGTTTTTACGTAACCGCTTTATTTCTAAACAAACTTCATCGAGGCTTTCGCTGTCACAATTTAGAAAATTGAAGATGTGCTCCCTCTACAACTTAAGTGCGTACGTAGTGCTAAATAAATTTGCCCCACTCATAACTCAACAACGCATGATTTGGGTTTTGAACTCATACGAGATCATATGAGCGATTTTTTGATCGTAACAGATTCGTACACAGAGCACAGTGTTGCTAACACAATGTGCTTGTTTGTTTTTTGTACTCATCAGCAACCACGAGTTTTATTGTATAAGGAGCATTACGGTTTCCTTTGTGTTATCATTAAATTTTACAGCATCCATTTCTCGAGAGCTATTAATAGCAAATTCTTTTCCAGTCTAGTCTTGCGTAAGAGCTTTCAAAGGCGTTAAAGCAAAAACAAAATGCATGCACGATGAATAAAAAAAATTAAATCGGCTGTTCTAATAGCCCCATCAAATATGAACGCACCCTGATTGTGAAACTAGATTCTAATGTAATTTATAAAATTGAGTAAAAAGATAATTTCTTGTAAATAATTATACTAAAGTAATAACAATACACAATGGCTAAAATAGTAAGCTGCGTATTTGTACTGGTAACGCCACCTGGTATAAATTCGGCTTGGTCACTGTTTTACAACTTTGAAAGTATATTTTATTTGCTACCTATTTTTTGGCGGCCGCCGTAGCCGAGGGGGTAGCGTGTACGC
This sequence comes from Anomoia purmunda, assembly GCA_951828415.1. Lineage (NCBI taxonomy): Eukaryota > Metazoa > Arthropoda > Insecta > Diptera > Tephritidae > Anomoia > Anomoia purmunda. The sequence continues at coordinate 50,739,593 of OX639994.1, forward strand.
GCTTCATTCGGTGGTCCTGGGTGCAAATCCTGGCCAGAACGAAATTTTTTTGTAAACCTGTCGCCCCTCGGTAGGCAATGATAAACCTCCGAGTGTATTTCTGCGATGAAAAAGCTTTTCACAAAAATCATTTGCCATTCGTAGTTGGCGTAAAATGTAGGTACCTCAATTTGTGTTACAGCATTAACCCATCAAACGCCAGAGTTATATATATATATGTATAACGCTCGAGCTGTTCACCCTAATATACGATTTGTCACAGACAGAATTTGTAATTTTTAAAAATTATAAATAAAAATCATAATAGGCATAGAAAAGAATGAGCATGCATTATATCTGGATTATTCTGTTTAGTGTAGCAAAAGCCATTGAGATTTGTACATAAAATGTGGTGCCAAAACACGCCTTCCGGTTTCTTCTAAACTTTGAGATGTATCAGGGGAAAAATCCCATGACAAACGAGCAGTACGCTGCTAAAACCCGCAGTACACTGCTGGAAACCACTCCCATTTAGATTCTTTTTCGATAAACTCTGTACTTCAATACCTGTTTTGCTTTTATTGAAGGAGTTTGGGTATGAAGGAACTGGAACAATTAGGGAACATTTTTTACCAAGTTCTTGCCCTTTGCCACACAAGAATAGGCTAAAGAAAAACGAGCGATATATTGCTCGTTCCCGAATTTCTGATTTTTATATTACAGTCACCAAATAGGTAGACAATGCAGTAAGTTCCGTCACATCAATGTTATTGGCGTAGAATACGTCTTACCTTACGGTATGGGCACCAATGTCAGGTTTTTATTGTTGTAATCTCTATTTCTTTAATTATAAGGAAACGGCTCGATTATTTTTTTTTTTTTTTTTTTTTGTAGTCAAATGAAGATGTTAGCTTTCGTTTGACATACATTTCATGTTGGTTGATATCTTCTTAATATTTAAATTTCTCAAATGAAAATTGTATAAACCCATGCACACAAATATGTGTGTGGTGTTTGGTTGAGTGTTTGCTGTTGGGCGATTTAAATGTACTCGTGCAGCCCTTTCTTTGTATTGCATAATTTTAGGCGGGAAAATGCTGCCAAGCACTGCAAAATAACAATGCTGATTGATGCTGTTCGACAACAGCTGGAAGTTGACGTTTAGTATGTTAAAATATAAACCACGCTTCATTATTAAGGAAAATGCCGCCTACGCGAAATGCAAGAAGGCAACGAGCGGTTGGTCTGCAGAGAAATATAAACTCAGGTAAGTTTTGCGTTCCCTTTTTAATATGTATTTTTATTAAAAACGTTAATTAATTTGTAGGCGCAACCTCAACAACAACCAATATGCAACAAATCGCAGCGGCAGCACTCAATGTTAATCAAATAGGTAAGTTTAATACCTACATATATATAAATATGTGCATATGTATATATTAATAATTTATATAAATTCCTAATATTTTTTTAATTTAATTTACAGATCCCATAGCCTCAACATCAACAAGAATGACACGTTCAAGAGTAGCGCGAGAAACAGCAGGAATTCATGAAAGAGGCGGCGTGGTAACGACATCAGCAATCATCGATCCTGTTGAAACTTCGCGTTTTCGAAACAAGTGGGCGGCTGCAAACCGCCGTTTAAAATTAACTTTTTATGACAATGAGTTTGGATTTTCATGCAACGTATGTATGTGACAGGCTTTGGTTTAAAAAAGACCTTAAAACATCCAATATTCAAAGCGTGTTATCACTTCTACAAGCCGAGTTCCCAGGAACGGATGTAACAAATTTCCTCTTATGTCAAAATTGCAGAACAAATTTATTAAAAAACAAAATTCCTGCTCTTTTTATCCTATTTTTCCTATCATAAGCTTATGTATATCATCCAAAGTAACTATCAAATAAAGAAATTCATTTGCTTGTATTATTTATCATTTATTGTTACATATGTTTTCTGTCTTATCGGATGGCGTATTCTACGTTAAACTTAATGGCCGTGTCTCTGACACAGCCTGCTTCTTTTTGGGAAAGAGCAGAACACCCCCGAATACAGGTGAAAATCCCTAATGTCATTGTTATGTATAATAAGAACATGGGGAGTATAGACCGCATGGACCAAAACGTTAACGCATACCGGATTGTAGCCAGAAGAAAAAGTGGTGGTTGAGGGCTCTCAATATTTACATGGTTGGTTGATGTCAGTTGCAAACGGTGATTTAAATTTTAGAATATCTTTATCTGATAAACCAGCAATTAATGCCTAAAATTACTGATTATAAATATTCTTGAGTATCATTTTAAAATATGTTTTTTTTTGCATAGTTCATAGGAATGCATTCTTGTACGACTACGCTTATGTCTATCAAGATTCATTTATGTATGTACATTTGTATGAATGCAGGTTTAAGATTTATTAGACAAAGCAGCATTATTTGCTTATATTTAAAAACTTTTTATTACAGATGCGAGATTTCCAATGGTTCTTTGGTACCCGAAAGTACATTTGTGGAATACAATACAAATAGAGAGCGTCACAGCTGCGACATCGTTCTCCTACTGGAAGCAAATACATGCAACACTTATGCAAACGGAAACAAAAGCATCGAATCTCTAGTTACAGCACTAGAGGAACAGTTAGATGCTCAAAATTTTATAAATAACAGGTAAGCACGCTGATAACATTGAAGCAATAATATAATTAAGTCACGAAGCAAGAAAATAATTTAATTGTTTTTCCATTAATTACTTTAGAAAAATTTATTGTTTGCATCTTTAGGCAAAAAACCACCAACACTTGATATTGTTTTTTTATTGTACTGTTTACTACTTACTTTCAGTTTTACTATATGAGAGTGCAGGTTTCAAGTTCCTCAAAATTCACGTTGGTTCCTGAAAACTTGTGGGCGGACGGTGTTGTGCATTTTCTGTCATACAACGCATTAGCAAAATTGACTTTTATATGGAAGAAAATGCGCAAATATTATGGCTAAAACGTTTGAACGTTTTGAGAAATTTGTTGAATTTTTTAACTGTAAACACACATACATGCATACATCCATATGTAAGGTAAAATTAATCTATCGATTACTTTTTAATTCCCCTTGCGTCCGATCACTGGATTGTTAAATTTAACTCATCAATGATTGCTAAACAACTCTACTATATTGTGATTCAGTTCACTAGGCTATTGTGCGTTTCGGCACAGTACACGTACACATTTGACGCATTCATAAGACGTAACTGTTGTACAACTGTGGAGAAACGCTTGCGTGACTTAGCTCACCGGTTGGGTGTTTAATTTCATTTTTTGTTACCACCTGAAGTCAACATGTTCTGCACAGCCTCAACATCTGATGTTGTGCCTTTTATATTCAAATGCAATGCCATTTTGTTCGTTGGCAGCTGCAAATTAATTCGTTCAATTAATTCAACAAAACATTTTGCATACTTTTTGCGTTAATTTATTCTTATCCACACACACTCATAGGTTTGCATTGCCTGCCTAGGGGTGGCCGCTATTAGAAAAAAATATTTTCTATAACCGAAGCTCGTATACTCTACACATTCGGCTTGGCGGTTGCCTATTCATATATTGATCCTTTTTAACTGTTGCCATATAGTAATTTCCGAATTCGTAGACATTTTCGTTCGCTGTCAATTCACAGAAATTTTGTACGAAGAGCAACGATTTTTATAAAATGACGTGTATAAACGCAAGAAAAACGATGAATATGTAAGTTAAATTGTTCATAGAAAACAAAAAGATTTATTAACATTTATTTACAATATTGGCAGGTCGAAGATCACAAGAAATTGCGCGCAGTGCAATCAATACTATTTGTAGGTCTGGTTAGATTATAAATGTTACATCAAGTACAAATTGACCGTCAATAAATTGGCGGCTAGGGAAACAGGTGGTATACCCAAAAGAATAATAACTTGATTTATCTATTAGATTTAAGAGAAGAAGTGAATTTGAGTAACACATTTAATTTTATATTTTAAATATAAAGTTAAACGTTATGAATTCGTTTACAACACTATATTAGCTAGGGGATGTTCTCATAATTTTCATCTTATTTCTAATGCTTCCCTGATAGATTCTGTTGACCCTTCTTCCTATTCTTCGGCTATAATATCAGGTTGTGTATCATCCCCAACATTGTATTGAATATAGTACATATAATGCAATGCGCATGCCGCATTAATTATTTGAACTACTTTTTCTGGGGAATAATGTAGCTGGCGAGTATTTAGCAATCATTGAAATCTATATTTTAGAACACCAACACCATTCATATTTGCCACTTAATAGTTTTGTCTCCTTCCCGATATCTCTCCTCAAATAAATCTTTAGCATAACTTGCATTCCACACATGAGAGTCATGGCTACTTCCAGGAAACCGAGCATCAACATATCTTATCTACGTCTTGTGGTCGCAAATCTGTTTAATAAATTCACAATCATCGCATATACGAAACTACTTCGCACTTTTTGCTTTAATTACCACCATTGCATTTAAGCTGTAATACTATAAAAATCGTTCTTCAGGGACGAAATATTTTTATGTGTGTGCTATAACGCAAAGGAATTTTGTTTTCTTGTAAAAATATATTTTGGTACTTGTTACCCCATCCTCCGTCATAGACAACTTTATCCAGTTTGGGCACAACCGGCGCTACTACATATCTAAAGCTTTTTTTGAGGGTTCTGGAGAACTTGGACTGCGCTAACCCCATCAATGTACAACACCATACTGGTAACTTCCTTCAACTAAGAGCAGCAAAACTGCCAAAAGCAAAATGACAGTTCTTTTGAAGGGAAGTTTCAAATTCTTTCTGGGAAAATGTTTCCTTGCAACAACTTGGCAGTAAGAAAAACCGCTGATGCCACAATAAGCAAAGAAAATTGTATTTTTTGAACTAATTTCATAAAAGCAAATACATTTGGACGAGAAAAGACGAGTAAACATGCTTATACAGAGGCTTTTTTATTCAAGTTTATTTTTAGTTTTTCTTTAAATTAGCTGTTCGTAGGCCTCTTAAAGCAGTATGTGGAGCATGCTAATTTTGCCACTGTGGGTCACCGTTGAGCAGATCACTGATGGTGGTGGATGTAAATGCACCCTCTTTGGCTAGTTAATCGGCTGCCTCGTTTCCATACAAATTAAATCTACTGAGCGCTGGTTGCAGACTCTATTCAATACAACCCTCCATTGTTTAACCAGCTGCGATTTGGTTGTAAAATGTGCTTTCTGAGAAGACGGACAGCAAAGCCTTCTGGCTGGAAAACAGTTGCAATTGAGACATGTGGTAATATTTCACTTCTGGAAATCTCTTTCCGGGTGCATATAATCAGTGTCCTCTCTAATCGTGACGGGCATAAGAGAGAGATCTTTACTTTCTCACTTCATCCATTCCTTTCATAGGCTCAGCTAAAGAAGCCTTATTGCTGAAACTGACCGGAAAGCATTACATAAAGATCTATAAGCAGGAGATCTGTTATAAGAGTTAGGGCATGTCCAGGGCAAGTCCACAATGCACCTGCCACACAAATGCACACTTCTGCTTGCATTCTACCTAGCTTGCCTTGGTTATATTGGTTACGTACGGCTGTCACCACAGCTTTCGGGTGTAAATCTGACGTCTAAACAACAAGCTCACTTTTTTCATTCTCTCTTCGATATTAGCAGGAGCTAAAGATTTTTTCGGACCCAAGTTCCAGTAATAACTTCTGTACTTACTTTTTTGAAGACAGCTTTTAAGTCGAGAAAAAATCCCAACCTCTATTGCTTGAATTCCAATGACCTTTCAATCGTTCTGACAACCTCATGAACAGCCGTATCCGTGGATCTTCGTTTCAAGTATGAATACTGTGTCTCAGATACGCGTTCTTTTCCGAACAACACGCGATATGTATCTCCATTGGATTGGAATAGAAAGAACAGGACAGATACAGAGGAAACACTCCGTGCAATCCTCATCCTTCAGGGAAGATGTGCATATCGGGTCATCGCTGATGCCCATGGTGGCCATGTATTATCACAATTGATAGTGTAATGTAATCAACCCAACCAGGAGCCGTAACCTTTTCGTTCTCTTTGTAAGAAGAAATTTTGCCACCACCTTCTCCGGTATTTTCAAGATGCACTTGATTATTTTTCAGGTGTCGGTGGTGCACCAACGGTTCTCATGAGTTTTATCCAATTCGTCAGCCAGTTCGTTACCTTGAACACCGCTGTGTCCCGGCACCCACATGAGTTCAAGCTTATTCCAACAGAGTTCAGCCTCAACTTACTTTCTTTGAGAATTGAAGGTTCTCCGACACCTTCCAAAAACGTTCAATACTCGATTTACCTTCTGTTCGACATGAGCTTTCACAGTAATTTGTGTGTCCCCATGCCTGCTGCATAGGAAAACAGTAGACGATTGGCTATACTGCAGATAAATTTGCATGAAAATAATGTCAGTCTTACCTACAAGAGGTAAAACTGGGAATTAGTTATTCACCTTTTTCTGTCCTTATCCTGGACTTGGTAGTGAAACTGTCCCAGTTGCTTTTTTCCTGGTAAAAGGGCCATGGGCAATGCTCGCCAGAGCAGTAATAAAAAAGCAAAGAGTAGCGAAAAGAAGCCGAAGTCGTTAAGCTGAAGTCGTGAGCGGTCGACGTAAGTTGTTAAGTATAGAAGAAATTTACGAAGGTTGTCTACGTTGTTATGCAATGTATAGTAAATTATAAAAAAAAGTAGCAAAATTAGTGGGAGAAGAACCGCAGAAGAAGAGCGAAAGTGACGATCACAACACAAATAATAAAGTTTATGTCAGCTTTATTTCGAATCGGTGTGTATAAGTACGTATAAAGAACCGAAAACAGAATTACTAAAGGAGTTTAAACGTACATTTGAAACTCAGAAGGGCATAACAAGTTAGGCGAGAATAAAAAGAATAGTAATGGAGCTTTCCATGAAATCGTTTTTTACTTATATGAAGAAAATAGCTTTCGATTTGGTCTTGTTTGCATATTTTTATATCATTTATTTGTTAACAATTATTTGTTACACCGTAATGTTTTCCATTACATTTCAAGATATTTGCAAATTTTAATTTCAAAATTATTTCATCTTTGCTTATTGGTTTTATTAAAATACAATTACAAATATTATTCTCTGTTTTTGGTAATTTTATTACATAAATTAGTAAATTATCTTTTAGTGCAATTTGGATATTTGCGAAATTCAATGATTCTTCTAAAGAATTCAATGGCATGTTTTCTTCAATGAATATCTCGTTTATTATGTGAGCTTCTTGATTGGATATTATGAAACTATTTATAATGTTAGCTTTGGCAAGATGGACTGCTGTGTTAGTGTTTTCAATTTCTTCCTTTATTATATCAATTTTAAATTTATACTGTAGTATTAGTGAAGTTTGAAGTTCATTGCTATTCTGAAATGTTTTTAATATGCTGTTGCTCACTTGTGTAATACTATTAATTTTTAAAAAAATATTTCTATTAATTATTAACTGTTGGTTATTGTTCTCAATAATTTCCTCAAACTTACTATTGATAGCAACGAGATCGTCATGGTCGGGATTTCCATGCGGATCCTATAAAACTTATTGATCGCCTTACCCTTTTTTTGGCGTTATATTACCGATGGTAATATTAGTTATTTTAATTTCCTATGCAATGAATGGGTGTAAAGGATGGGAAGGTGGAATATTTTTTGTGAAGTGGCTATTTATGTATTCTAGGATGATGGAGTATTCGGTAAGGTTGATGAAGTGGAGGATCCTGTAGGTTCCAGTCTGCACTTTCCCGATGCCATTCTGGATGGTAACGATTTCGGATCGCGAGTAATCGAGTATTTCGACCGAAGCGTAGCAAGGAAGGTTAGAGATCTAAAAAAGAGATTTGATTTAATTAGGTTCTTATGCAGTCTTTGTGGACTATTTCGCCAGATTCTGTTTTTACTGTGCAATGTCTGTTTTCTTTAACAATTTCTTCTTTGTATCCTTTTGAAAGTTTGGTTCCTAATCTTTTATTTTGTTTAACAAAAATTTTATCTCCTGCCTTATAGTCGATAGTTTCCTGTCTTCGTTTGTTATGGTAATGCAAGTCCTTTTCCTGTTTTGCTATTAATTTTCCTAAAATTTTCTTTCCATTTTCTAATCTATTATTGGGATTTGATGTAGGCCTGCCAAAAAATATGTCAACGGGTTTTTTTGCTGCAACGGAATGGACTGAATGAATGTATTCATTTACGGACCATTCCAATAATTCATCAAAATTTTTATCTGAGTGTTCCTGTTTTAAACATCTTATAATTTCTGATATTGTTGAATGGAATCGTTCTACAGTCTGTCTAGTAGAAGCGTGATCGCCATAACTTGGAAACTATTTGTCCGATTCGTTTCAAATAAACAACATTTTACACGTTTATAATATTTATTGTACGCAATACTTTTAATAACATGTATAGTCACCGCCATTCGCTATTATGGCCTCACACCTCCGACTCATACTTTGCACTAAGTTCTGAGCAAGTTGCCGAGGCAATGTTACTATTATGTTTATGTTACTATTTATGTTACTATTTGCCCAAAATGAAGATTCATCCGTGAATATTACATTATTCCAATTCCGTTCTGAATTGGCGCAGGCCCAGGCGAGTCTTTTGGCGTAGAATACGTCTTACCTTACGGTATGGGCACCAATGTCAGGTTTTTATTGTTGTAATCTCTATTTCTTTAATTATAAGGAAACGGCTCGATTAATTTTTTTTTTTTTTTTTTGTAGTCAAATGAAGATGTTAGCTTTCGTTTGACATACATTTCATGTTGGTTGATATCTTCCTAATATTTAAATTTCTCAAATGAAAATTGTATAAACATATGCACACAAATATGTGTGTGGTGTTTGGTTGAGTGTTTGCTGTTGGGCGATTTAAATGTACTCGTGCAGCCCTTTCTTTGTATTGCATAATTTTAGGCGGGCAAGTTAAAGTAGAGTAAAAGAAGAGAAAATGCTGTCAAGCACTGCAAAGCTTATGTATGTATATCATCCAAAGTAACTCTCAAGAAATTCATTTGCTTGTATTATTTATCATTTATTGTTACATATGTTTTCTGTCTTATCGGATGGCGTATTCTACGTTAAACTTAATGGCCGTGTCTCTGACACAGCCTGCTGCTTTTTTCAACGTGTGATGATGAGAGCAACGGTTTTTTAAGAGAGCTGCGGTATTTGACGTCGTTAGCGCCTAAACGTTTTCGAATCGTCTCTACCGACATTTGAACAACACTTTTCTCTACAACTTCTTTAGCTTTACGCAACGATAAGCCCGGCTTCGTCGCAAACAAATCAAGGATCTTCTTGTCCTGCTTTGGTGAGGTCTTTTTTTCAGGGCCCCGCCCAGGCAAATTGTCGACATTTTTTACTCCTAAATACCGATTCGTCAACTTCGTTACGAATGACTTCGACTTCTTCATATATTTTGCTGCAGCTAAACGTGACATTTTCGGCCCTCTAGGGTGCTGACAAAGAAATACAGCTTCAAATCGCTTCTCGTACGCGGAACTCATTTTTTAAAACAACGTGCACTTTGTAATAGTTTCACGAAACTGACAGTTTTTGCAATGCGTACTACAAAAATGATGTCGCTACCAAAGTGCATTCAAATTATTTTGATAACGGCACTCTATGTGCAAATTTTGCCTATCACGCTTCTACTAGACAGACTATATTTGCCCATTCACCTCGCTTTTATAGGGTGGTGCAGTGAATATTTTAATATTGAATTCGTTTTCTAGCATGAATTTTATAGGTTGGGAGTTAATTGCTTTTTCGTTGTCAAAGGCTATTGCTTTCGGAACTCCAAAATAAAATATAATTTCTCTTAAAGCCCTTTTAATACTTTCTATACTTTTTCCGTCTATTTTCTTTATAACAGCTAATTTGAAGAATTTATCAATAGAAGTCAGTACTTTATGCTTGTCTGTTGAGAAAATGTCTTTATGGATAGTATGACCTGGATATTCCGGTAGCGCTTAATTTTGGAACATTTGGGTGAAGTTCATACTTATTTTCTTTACAAATTTTATATAATTTTGTTATTTTTTTGTCTTTTTCGCCAAAGCGGGGGAATAGTATTTTTCGACAATCTGTAGCATATTTTTCTTTTCATTTCTATGGGTACTGTGTAGTTATGGATTACTGACTTTTCTTACCAAAAGTCGATGGATCAACAATAAAGTTAGCAAGTTTTATGTTGAATACAAAACGTTTATTTAGTAATAAAGAAACATGGGAAATACAAAATGTGTTACTTTTTCTTTCTATTCAAAAACGGAAGTGAGTTAAGTAAGCTGTATTTTTATAACATAAACATAAAATGTCAAAACTAAATTGATGGACTATACAGGTTTACATTTCTAGGAACATTTTTGAACAAAATATATAAAGACAAAATCAAACATTCCGGCCCCTCTTGAAAGTCTTCACTTTCAAATGTCAAGAAATAATGGACAGAGTTTGACTATAGGTCGTTTTAATGTTCCCCTTGACGTATCCAAAGTGACGACGCAAGCATGTCAATCGTTTCCTGGGTGAAGTTTGTTAATTCTACCAATAGACCACTGTGATGGTGGAAGACAATCGTCCTTGATGATGACCACATCGTTGATTTGTAAGTTGTTAACCTTTTGTGTCCATTTCGGTCGATTTTGTAGTTGCGTGATGTATTCTGTTGCCCATCTCTTCCAGAACTGTTGTACGAGCCGCTGCAAATGTTGTCAACGGTTAAGAGCATTTTGTTTCAAGTTCAACAGATTCTCGTCAGGTAGGATTGATGATGGACGGAACAACAAGAATGTGCAGGTGTCAAAGGGTCTATGTCGCCCTCGAATTTAATGCACAATGGGCGAGAGTTAAGGCAGCCTTCTATTTGGCACAATACTGTATAGACTTCTTCGTAAGTCATGCTCGAGTCGGCCAATACACGTTTTAAATGATACTTCATCGATTTCACTCCAGCCTCCCAGATGCCTCCAAAGTGAGGTTCGGATGGTGGAGAGAAGTGCCATTGAATATTCTGTTCTAACAATTCTCTTGATATGCTATCTTGTGTGGATGTCTCGTTTAGCAATTGATATAGTTCGCGCAATTGTTGATTAGCACCTACAAAATTAGCGCCATTATCAGAATAAATGAAACTGAGGACCGTTCCACGAAAATTTATTGCTGATTAAGTTTGCGGGATATATTCCTCTTGTCCCAAGAGGATAATGTCAATAATTTCTGCTGTTCTGTTCGCAACGAATGTATTCCATCGACGAGGATGATCAGACATCCATGCCATTACGATTAACGAATCCGTCCACCCATGGACAGGAATATGCGAAAAACCCAACGACGAACGTACCTTGGTCATCAATTTAGTCATTAGATGGGCAGCGCATAATTCAAGTCGCGGTAGAGTAACTTGTTTTACTGGCGTTACCTTTGTTTTAGCTGCAATCAAATTAGCTATCACTGTACCATCCTCTCTTTGAATACGTAAATAAATTGCTGCTGCATATGCTAGTTCAGAGGAATCAGCAAACCCGTGCAAATCGATTTTCCTTTCATTTTGGTACCCCAACCATCTTGGAATACGAAGCTGCAAAATAGCGTCCATGTTTTTCCGATACTCCTTCCATTAAGAATGAAGACTGATTGGTAATTCTTCACCCCACTCAATGCCCCTTAACCAGAGCTTTTGCATAAATATTTTAATGGAGACAACGACGGGGGAAAGCCAACCTATTGAATCAAAAATCCTAGGAATGTCTGATAATACTGCGCGCTTCGTGGTGACAGTCATATTTGATGGAAAGCCAACGCTGTATTTGAAAGTGTCACTAATTGGTTCCCATGGGATCTCAAGAGTTTTGACCGTTTGTGTAGTGTCGATAAGAGTTTCTGAAGATAGCTCACGGTCTTGCAGATCGATATCGTTTAAAAACTCAGTTGAATTCGATGCCCATTTGCGAAGGCGTAAGCCATCTTGCGCTAACACACCAATGAGTTCGTTTTTAATATGGTTTGTCGTGTTTAACGACGACTCACAGGATATAAAATCGTCGACATAAGAATTCTTCATAATAGCTGTAGCTGCACTTGGATACTCTTCTGGATTATCGCAAGCAATTTGATGCAACGTTCGAATAGCTAAAAAAGGTGCAGCTAGTGTACCATAGGTAACCGTTTGCAGGTCGTATTCAGTTACTTGGCCCGTTGTAGAGTGCTTCCAAAAAATACGTTGTAAAGAATGATCGTCTGGATGTACCAATATCTGCCGATACATCTTTTCAATGTCCGCACAAAACCCAATGGCATATTTACGAAAATTGATAATGATTTCGAATAAATCCCGTTGAATCGTTGGCCCTACCAATAAGTTTTTTTTGAGAGAGGTACCGTCAGCCGTCTTACAGGATGCATCGAATACCACACGTAACCTTGTGGTTGTACTAGTGGGCTTGATCACAGAGTGGTGGGGCAGAAAGTATTCATTCTTCGACTTCGCGTTTGTGAATGGTTTCATATGTCCCAATTTAAGATAATCATTCATAAACTTCGTGTAATCTTCTCGTAGATTGTCATCCTCGTTGAACCGACGTTCCATTGAACTTAACCTCTTAAGTGCAGCCGTGCGTGATTCTCCAAATATCTTGTCCGGATTTTTTAGGGGAAGTCTAACACTGCTTTCCCGTGTAAAATTCTGCTTATAATGATCCTCAGCCATTTGTTCTTCTGGTGTGAGGAACTGTTCCGACGTTGGCAAATCTTCGAGTTCCTGGAAACGTTTAATTTGCTTGCTTAAATCTGTTAAAGTGTGCGCGACTATAATTCGGTTGTCCTTTGGCACTGTTAATCTTCCTAGCATGACCCACCCAAACACCGTATTAATTGCTGACGGCGACCCAGGCGGATGGGGCAGCTTCTCTGGTAAAATACAATCACTGCAAACATCAGCTCCTAAAATTATATCGACTTTTCCCGGTTTACAATAATGGCTATCAGCAAATTCTATATTGTCGAAATAATGCAATTTTTCATGAACCACTTCAATCGCAGGCAGATCATGGGTCAAATTTGTCAAGCACAATGCATCGGTGTTAATAACCTTGATCAGACGTGTAGTAAGTAGTATGTGTACTTTGCCACGTGTAGTATTAGCTTTAGTTGAGCTAACACCGTATAATAGTGTTTTATCAAGCATTCGTTTAACCCGTAGGCGTTGTGCGCAAGCTTCTGATATGAGTGTTCCTTGGCAACCCGAATCTAACAACACCCTACACGGTTGCAACCTGTTAGACGCATCGTATACCATAACCATTGCTGTGGGTAACATCGTAATCAAACGTGATATTTGCTGTAAGCTGTTAACGCTCGTACCCTCTTCGTCTCTATTTGAAACCGCCTTATATTGCAACTGTTGTGTATCCTTCACAATCGACATGTGAAGAAGCGTGTTTTGCTTCCCATTGCAATCTCTGCACAGTGACCTCTTGCATGATGAAGCTCTATGGTTGGGTTGCAAACAGTTGAAACAAAGGTTACACCTTTGCACCAACTTACGACGCTCCTCAACGGCCATTTCTTTGAATTGCTCGCAACCGTAAATATCATGCTGCTTTGAACATGCTGGGCACGATACCAATATCGACGCAAATGTACCCGTTGTAGTGCGCTTGCTGCTGCTGGCACTGTGAATGTAATCTGACTAGTTCTCTTTTGAGTGTTTTCTAACTCGAACACTCGCCTCTCTAAAAATTTCAAAAAGTCTTGAAATGTTGAAGTTCCGTCTGACTTCTTTTCTCTAAACCAAATGATTAAACTGTCAGAGTCAATCTTTTTATCCAAGTGAAACAGTAAGATTGAGTCGCAATGCTGTACTGGCTCGTCTAGTACCTTTAGTGCATTGATACTCTCATTTGTTGCGTTATAAATGGGCTTTGCTTCTGATATTAACGATGATTTCATTGGTTGCTGATCGAATAAAAGCTCAAAATACGCCCTTTTTACCCTATCTGACTTGTCATATTTTTGTGTCAACAAATCCCATGCAATACTATAATTAGCGCTGGTCGGCTTCAAATGTTTTATAAGCGACAGCGCATCCCCTGTCAGCTTTGTTTGTAAATACTCCAATTCTTCAATGTCCGAAATATTTGTTTTATTGCGTACTAAAGTTTCAAATAAATCGCGAAAACGTATGCAATTGGTGCAACTACCGTCGAATTCCGGAATTTGTATTCGCGGCAATCTCAGCTCGTGTTGTTGCGCACCACCACTTGTTGCCAGCAAGGGAGATGATGTGTTCTGAAGGCATGAGCTGCGGCTTATGTGTTCGATAAGAGCACCCATGGACCCCTGATGTTCAATTAGAGTTTGCATCGCAGTTCAAATATCGTTACCCGATGGCTGGTTTTCCACACTAGTGCGGTTACTTACTGTGTCCATTATTCTTGCACACAGTGACTTGATTGCAAAATATTTTTCCTCAATGTCAATACGGTACGTTTCCTCTTGTGGCTGTTCTGCACCTTCGGATAAATCTTCGATTTCTTGTTGTATGTTATCGAATTTGTCAAATAATTGCTCTGCTCTCTCCGCTCGAACCTTTATTTCCTCAGATGATAAGTTTTCGCTTGCACATGCGTTATAAATGCGTGTTACGCTGCTTTTTATTGTTTGTCGTTGCAGTTTTAATTTCTCCATTTCTATTGTTGATATTTTGTTTTCTGAAGAAGTTTGACAATCTGAATAGGGAATGTCAATGTGCAGTAACTGACGATTGACACTTGTGGTTTCTAGTTTCCTGTGCTAGGTGATATAGATAAAATGTTTGCTATACTGACTGATAGAAGGCGCTGATAGTATTATCTATGTTGTAACTATCATTAGATGGCGTTGATGCATGCGTTTTTTGCCCAATGCATATATTGCGTCTAATTTGCGTGTTTCGGATGCGTGTAGCAGCGCTTACTCAATATTAAAAATGAATGATTGTTGTACGTTTACAAGTGCTCCTTGTAACAGAATCTACCGTTGTCGGATTAACCAGCTGACACTGCTGTGATTGTTGTCAGTAAGATTGCGCTATTGTGGGAACTTGCCACTTCACTTCGATCCGGTGCGAAGGACCAAACAGATGTGTAGTTATGGATTACTGATTTTTCTTACCAAAAGTCGATGGATCAAAAATAAAGTTTGCAAGTTTTATATTGAATACAAAACGTTTATTTAGTAATAAAGAAGCTTGGAGAAATACAAAATGTGTTACTTTTTCTTTCTATTCAAAAACGGAAGTGAGTTAAGTAAGCTGTATTTTTATAACATAAACATGAAATGTCAAAACTAAATTGATGTACTATACAGGTTTACATTTATAGGAACATTTTTGAATAAAATATATAAAGACAAAACCAAACAGGCACGGTTATGTTTCTCGATTACAATTCTATCTTGGACTTCGCTATTGGTAATATCTTCGGCTATTATTTGTGTGAAACGAATTTTGTAACTTGCGAAATGTTGCGGATATATTGACTGGATTTTTAGCATAATAGGCTCTGTTGTTTTTATACCATTGATTACCGATGGATTAAGATGTTTTTTAGAAGCGATTTCAGCAATTCTTCAGAGTAGGTTGTTTCAGTTATTATGTGTCTATGATACGTAGGAAAGACTATTTCGAATTTGTATGAACTTTTGGAATCTTCTGATATGAGAGTTTGGTTTTTAAAGACATTGACGGGTACTTCTACTGAAGGAATTCAATTTTCAGAAGAACTGTCGCTGCTGTGTACAGTTATTGAGTTTAAATTAGGAATTGGTGGCCTTGAGAGCAAGTCTGTAACGACGTTTGTGCTGCCTGGTTTATAAATAATTTCATGATTATATTCTTCCAATTGAGCCTTCCATCTTTTCATTTTTGAATTTGTATTTTTGTTGCTGAGAGCAAAGGTCAATGGTTGGTGGTCAGTGTAAATCTCAACCTTTTTTGATCCGTATAGGAAGCAAATTATGGCAAATTATGTAAAGCCCAAATTATGGCCAACATTTCTTTTTCATTAGCTGCAAAAGTTTCCTCTGCTCTGCTTAAAGTTCTTATGGTCTGCCGTCTTGGGAGAGTACGGCTCCTAAAGCGTAATTAGAAGCATCCGTGGTTAACTCGAAGGCTTTTTCGAAATCTGGATAGTGAAGTATAACATCATCTGATGTCAAGCAATTTTTCAGTTCCTTAAAGGCTTCTACTTGTTGTGCTGTTAAATTTAAAAGTGTCTTTTTAGACTGATTTTTGGAAGCTCTTCCCAGTTCTCTGCTCAGTATTTCGGTAAGGGGGTTTGCGATTTGCGCATACGCTTTTATAAATCAGCGATAATGTCCGGTCATTCTTTAAAAGGAACGTAAATCGTGGACATTTTTAGGCCGTGGAAAATTTATTATAGCTTCTATCTTTTTTGGTGTAGTGCGAATACCATTTTGGCCAACAATTATACCGAGAAATTCGGTTTATATAAATTCACAAGCGTATCAAATATAATTTTAAGACTTATAAAATGCTCTTCATTGCTTTTGCTGAAAATGATAATGTCGTCGACGTAGACGTAGCACCGAACTCCGATGTGTTTTCGGAGCACATCATCCAAGGTGCATTGGAAAATTGCAGGGGCATTTCTTAGGCCGAATGGAAGTCGAGTAAATTCAAATTTTCCATTGGCAATGGAGAAGACGGTGTTTTCAATATTTGCTTCGTTGAGAGCAATCTGGTGAAACCCACTTTTAAGGTCAATCGTAGAAAAATACTTATTCGATCCTAGATTAGTTAGAATGGTTGTAATATCTGGAATGGGATATTTATCGGGTACGGTATCCTCATTTAATTCGCGGTAGTCGATTACCATACGAAATTTTTTCAACCCTGAGGCGTCTTCTTCTTTCGGTACGACCCATACCGGGGAATTGTAGGGAGATTTAGATGGGCGAATAATGCCATCTTTAAGTCAATTTGCTTGTCTATCTCTTTTGTAAGAGGCACAGGATAAGGGTATGTTTTGGAATATATTGGCCTATCGCTTTTAGTTCTTATCTCGGCTCTAACATTTGTGACATATGTTAATTTTTTATCCGGTTCAGCTCATAACGTTGGGCAGAAGTTAAAGAGTTGTTTTAAATTTTCGTTGTTTTCAAGACTCAGATGATTTAACCTTAATGTAGTGTGTGCAATAGAATTAATTGCTAATTGGTGAATAGGGTATTGGTATTTATTTAGTAAAGTAAAGTAGTTTTCTTTAGTAAAAATTATCGCGTCTAAACTTTTAAGTGTGTCATTGCCTATTATAGTATCAAAGGTCATTAGCTTAGGTAAAATGTGAAATTTTAATTTGTCTATTTCATCGCCGAAAATATTGGTATTTGCATGAGAGTAATTTTGACTGGCGTACCAACGGAATTTGCAAAGAAGGGTTTTTTCGGAATTGGGTTTCAGATATAAGTTGGGATAATATAATTTCTATTCGATCCAGTATCTAATAAAAATTTTAGCTCATTGCCGTTTTTCATTTTGAAGCGATAGTTTGGCAATGAGGAGTTTAGTCTAAAAAATTAATTTTGTCGCTAAGGGTTGCTTTGATATCTTCTTGCACCTCGCTGTACTCAGATTGGTAGTCCTGCGAGGACTCATAGTATTCTTCCGGATACTCCGCAATTTCGTTATCGTATTCTGTTGGTGTAGTTTCTACAGCTTCGGTATTGTAAACCCTTTGAATTTTATTGGGAGTCTGTATCATCTGTGAGGGTGGTCTCTTGTTTGCTTGATTATTACTAACCTGTGCTGGTCCATTATTAAATGCCTCTGGTCTGCTATTAAATGTTTGTTGTCTATTATTAAATTGGTTGTTTTGGTACTGGGGCCTGTTTTCGTAATTGGCTTGCCTCGTTTAAAGCGAGCGGTCAACTTCCATCGGTATGGGAGATTTAGGTGGAAGAGGTGGTCGAAAGTTTGGTTGCGATGTGACGTAGTGGCGGGTTTGCCCATACTGCTGGTAAGCATTTGTTCTTGGAAATTGGTTGTGGACATTTGTAACGCTTGGGTGAGTAATGTAGCATCAGACGTTTTTTAATCTTACCCCAATTTAGAGTGCGGTAAGATTCAAGGGCTGCGTCAGCTTCGCCAACAATTTTGTGTATAATGGTGTGAAGGATAGCAAAATATTTTGGGGTGTCTTTATTCTGTCCGTACGCTAGCAATATTCTATCTACGGATTTCCGCCGGAACTAAATTCTCCGTTTTTCCCTGAAAACTCTCTTAAACATTTTACTATATCCGGAACTCTTTCGGGTGCGCCCAAATTTCCACTAAAATCTACGTGATGTTCATCTTCTTCTTCAGCTCGAGGGTATAGTAGGGCAGATACTGTTTCAACTATTATGGTTGAAAGTTTGTTAGGAGTGAAAAGGGATGGGATATTAGAGGAGGTACTGCTAGTACTTAAGTACAAGAAATTGCGCGCAGTGCAATCAATACTATTTGTAGGTCTGGTTAGATTATAAATGTTACATCAAGTACAAATTGACCGTCAATAAATTGGCGGCTAGGGAAACAGGTGGTATACCCAAAAGAATAATAACTAGATTTATCTATTAGATTTAAGAGAAGAAGTGAATTTGAGTAACACATTTAATTTTTTATTTTAAATATAAAGTTAAAAGTTATGAATTCGTTTACAACACTAAATTAGCTAGGGGATGTTCTCATAATTTTCATCTTATTTCTAATGCTTCCCTGATAGATTCTGTTGACCCTTCTTCCTATTCTTCGGCTATAATATCAGGTTGTGTATCATCCCCAACATTGTATTGAATATACATATAATGCAATGCGCATGCCGCATCAATTATTTGAACTACTTTTTCTGGGGAATAATGTAGCTGGCGAGTATTTAGCAATCATTGAAATCTATATTTTAGAACACCAACACCATTCATATTTGCCACTTAATAGTTTTGTCTCCTTCCCGATATCTCTCCTCAAATAAATCTTTAGCATAACTTGCATTCCACACATGAGAGTCATGGCTACTTCCAGGAAACCGAGCATCAACATATCTTATCTACGTCTTGTGGTCGCAAATCTGTTTAATAAATTCACAATCATCGCATATACGAAACTACTTCGCACTTTTTGCTTTAATTACCACCATTGCATTTAAGCTGTAATACTATAAAAATCGTTCTTCAGGGACGAAATATTTTTATGTGTGTGCTATAACGCAAAGGAATTTTGTTTTCTTGTAAAAATATATTTTGGTACTTGTTACCCCATCCTCCGTCATAGACAACTTTATCCAGTTTGGGCACAACCGGCGCTACTACATATCTAAAGCTTTTTTTGAGGGTTCTGGAGAACTTGGACTGCGCTAACCCCATCAATGTACAACACCATACTGGTAACTTCCTTCAACTAAGAGCAGCAAAACTGCCAAAAGCAAAATGACAGTTCTTTTGAAGGGAAGTTTCAAATTCTTTCTGGGAAAATGTTTCCTTGCAACAACTTGGCAGTAAGAAAAACCGCTGATGCCACAATAAGCAAAGAAAATTGTATTTTTTGAACTAATTTCATAAAAGCAAATACATTTGGACGAGAAAAGACGAGTAAACATGCTTATACAGAGGCTTTTTTATTCAAGTTTATTTTTAGTTTTTCTTTAAATTAGCTGTTCGTAGGCCTCTTAAAGCAGTATGTGGAGCATGCTAATTTTGCCACTGTGGGTCACCGTTGAGCAGATCACTGATGGTGGTGGATGTAAATGCACCCTCTTTGGCTAGTTAATCGGCTGCCTCGTTTCCATACAAATTAAATCTACTGAGCGCTGGTTGCAGACTCTATTCAATACAACCCTCCATTGTTTAACCAGCTGCGATTTGGTTGTAAAATGTGCTTTCTGAGAAGACGGACAGCAAAGCCTTCTGGCTGGAAAACAGTTGCAATTGAGACATGTGGTAATATTTCACTTCTGGAAATCTCTTTCCGGGTGCATATAATCAGTGTCCTCTCTAATCGTGACGGGCATAAGAGAGAGATCTTTACTTTCTCACTTCATCCTTTCCTTTCACAGGCTCAGCTAAAGAAGCCTTATTGCTGAAACTGACCGGAAAGCATTACATAAAGATCTATAAGCAGGAGATCTGTTATAAGAGTTAGGGCATGTCCAGGGCAAGTCCACAATGCACCTGCCACACAAATGCACACTTCTGCTTGCATTCTACCTAGCTTGCCTTGGTTATATTGGTTACGTACGGCTGTCACCACAGCTTTCGGGTGTAAATCTGACGTCTAAACAACAAGCTCACTTTTTTCATTCTCTCTTCGATATTAGCAGGAGCTAAAGATTTTTTCGGACCCAAGTTCCAGTAATAACTTCTGTACTTACTTTTTTGAAGACAGCTTTTAAGTCGAGAAAAAATCCCAACCTCTATTGCTTGAATTCCAATGACCTTTCAATCGTTCTGACAACCTCATGAACAGCCGTATCCGTGGATCTTCGTTTCAAGTATGAATACTGTGTCTCAGATACGCGTTCTTTTCCGAACAACACACGATATGTACTCCATTGGATTGGAATAGAAAGAACAGGACAGATACAGAGGAAACACTCCGTGCAATTCTCATCCTTCAGGGAAGATGTGCATATCGGGTCATCGCTGATGCCCATGGTGGCCATGTATTATCACAATTGATAGTGTAATGTAATCAACCCAACCAGGAGCCGTAACCTTTTCGTTCTCTTTGTAAGAAGAAATTTTGCCACCACCTTCTCCGGTATTTTCAAGATGCACTTGATTATTTTTCAGGTGTCGGTGGTGCACCAACGGTTCTCATGAGTTTTATCCAATTCGTCAGCCAGTTCGTTACCTTGAACACCGCTGTGTCCCGGCACCCACATGAGTTCAAGCTTATTCCAACAGAGTTCAGCCTCAACTTACTTTCTTTGAGAATTGAAGGTTCTCCGACACCTTCCAAAAACGTTCAATACTCGATTTACCTTCTGTTCGACATGAGCTTTCACAGTAATTTGTGTGTCCCCATGCCTGCTGCATAGGAAAACAGTAGACGATTGGCTATACTGCAGATAAATTTGCATGAAAATAATGTCAGTCTTACCTACAAGAGGTAAAACTGGGAATTAGTTATTCACCTTTTTCTGTCCTTATCCTGGACTTGGTAGTGAAACTGTCCCAGTTGCTTTTTTCCTGGTAAAAGGGCCATGGGCAATGCTCGCCAGAGCAGTAATAAAAAAGCAAAGAGTAGCGAAAAGAAGCCGAAGTCGTTAAGCTGAAGTCGTGAGCGGTCGACGTAAGTCGTTAAGTATAGAAGAAATTTACGAAGGTTGTCTACGTTGTTATGCAATGTATAGTAAATTATAAAAAAAAGTAGCAAAATTAGTGGGAGAAGAACCGCAGAAGAAGAGCGAAAGTGACGATCACAACACAAATGAAAAAGTTTATGTCAGCTTTATTTCGAATCGGTGTGTATAAGTACGTATAAAGAACCGAAAACAGAATTACTAAAGGAGTTTAAACGTACATTTGAAACTCAGAAGGGCATAACAAGTTAGGCGAGAATAAAAAGAATAGTAATGGAGCTTTCCATGAAATCGTTTTTTACTTATATGAAGAAAATAGCTTTCGATTTGGTCTTGTTTGCATATTTTTATATCATTTATTTGTTAACAATTATTTGTTACACCGTAATGTTTTCCATTACATTTCAAGATATTTGCAAATTTTAATTTCAAAATTATTTCATCTTTGCTTATTGGTTTTATTAAAATACAATTACAAATATTATTCTCTGTTTTTGGTAATTTTATTACATAAATTAGTAAATTATCTTTTAGTGCAATTTGGATATTTGCGAAATTCAATGATTCTTCTAAAGAATTCAATGGCATGTTTTCTTCAATGAATATCTCGTTTATTATGTGAGCTTCTTGATTGGATATTATGAAACTATTTATAATGTTAGCTTTGGCAAGATGGACTGCTGTGTTAGTGTTTTCAATTTCTTCCTTTATTATATCAATTTTAAATTTATACTGTAGTATTAGTGAAGTTTGAAGTTCATTGCTATTCTGAAGTGTGTTTAATATGCTGTTGCCCACTTGTGTAATACTATTAATTTTTTAAAAAATATTTCTATTAATTATTAACTGTTGGTTATTGTTCTCAATAATTTCCTCAAACTTACTATTGATAGCAACGAGATCGTCATGGTCGGGATTTCCATGCGGATCCTAAAAACTTATTGATCGCTTTACCCTTTTTTTGGCGTTATATTACCGATGGTAATATTAGTTATTTTAATTTCCTATGCAATGAATGGGTGTAAAGGATGGGAAGGTGGAATATTTTTTGTGAAGTGGCTATTTATGTATTCTAGGATGATGGAGTATTCGGTAAGGTTGATGAAGTGGAGGATCCTGTAGGTTCCAGTCTGCACTTTCCCGATGCCATTCTGGATGGTAACGATTTCGGATCGCGAGTAATCGAGTATTTCGACCGAAGCGTAGCAAGGAAGGTTAGAGATCTAAAAAAGAGATTTGATTTAATTAGGTTCTTATGCAGTCTTTGTGGACTATTTCGCCAGATTCTGTTTTTACTGTGCAATGTCTGTTTTCTTTAACAATTTCTTCTTTGTATCCTTTTGAAAGTTTGGTTTCTAATCTTTTATTTTGTTTAACAAAAATTTTATCTCCTGCCTTATAGTCGATAGTTTCCTGTCTTCGTTTGTTATGGTAATGCAAGTCCTTTTCCTGTTTTGCTATTAATTTTCCTAAAATTTTCTTTCCATTTTCTAATCTATTATTGGGATTTGATGTAGGCCTGCCAAAAAAATATGTCAACGGGTTTTTTTGCTGCAACGGAATGGACTGAATGATTGTATTCATTTACGGACCATTCCAATAATTCATCAAAATTTTTATCTGAGTGTTCCTGTTTTAAACATCTTATAATTTCTGATATTGTTGAATGGAATCGTTCTACAGTCTGTCTAGTAGAAGCGTGATCGCCATAACTTGGAAACTATTTGTCCGATTCGTTTCAAATAAACAACATTTTACACGTTTATAATATTTATTGTACGCAATACTTTTAATAACATGTATAGTCACCGCCATTCGCTATTATGGCCTCACACCTCCGACTCATACTTTGCACTAAGTTCTGAGCAAGTTGCCGAGGCAATGTTACTATTATGTTTATGTTACTATTTATGTTACTATTTGCCCAAAATGAAGATTCATCCGTGAATATTACATTATTTCCGTTCTGAATTGGCGCAGGCCCAGGCGAGTCTTTTTTCAACGTGTGATGATGAGAGCAACGGTTTTTTAAGAGAGCTGCGGTATTTGACGTCGTTAGCGCCTAAACGTTTTCGAATCGTCTCTACCGATATTTGAACAACACTTTTCTCTACAACTTCTTTAGCTTTACGCAACGATAAGCCCGGCTTCGTCGCAAACAAATCAAGGATCTTCTTGTCCTGCTTTGGTGAGGTCTTTTTTTCAGGGCCCCGCCCAGGCAAATCGTCGACATTTTTTACTCCTAAATACCGATTCGTCAACTTCGTTACGAATGACTTCGACTTCTTCATATATTTTGCTGCAGCTAAACGTGACATTTTCGGCCCTCTAGGGTGTAGACAAAGAAATACAGCTTCAAATCGCTTCTCGTACGCCGAACTCATTTTTTAAAACAACGTGCACTTTGTAATAGTTTCACGAAACTGACAGTTTTTGCAATGCGTACTACAAAAATGATGTCGCTACCAAAGTGCATTCAAATTATTTTGATAACGGCACTCTATGTGCAAATTTTGCCTATCACGCTTCTACTAGACAGACTATATTTGCCCATTCACCTCGCTTTTATAGGGTGGTGCAGTGAATATTTTAATATTGAATTCGTTTTCTAGCATGAATTTTATAGGTTGGGAGTTAATTGCTTTTTCGTTGTCAAAGGCTATTGCTTTCGGAACTCCAAAATAAAATATAATTTTTTTTCTATACTTTTTCCGTCTATTTTCTTTATAACAGCTAATTTGAAGAATTTATCAATAGAAGTCAGTACTTTATGCTTGTCTGTTGAGAAAATGTCTTTATGGATAGTATGACCTGGATATTCCGGTAGCGCTTAATTTTGGAACATTTGGGTGAAGTTCATACTTATTTTCTTTACAAATTTTATATAATTTTGTTATTTTTTTGTCTTTTTCGCCAAAGCGGGGGAATAGTATTTTTCCACAATCTGTAGCATATTTTCCTTTTCATTTCTATGGGTACTGTGTAGTTATGGATTACTGACTTTTCTTACCAAAAGTCGATGGATCAACAATAAAGTTAGCAAGTTTTATGTTGAATACAAAACGTTTATTTAGTAATAAAGAAACATGGGGAAATACAAAATGTGTGACTTTTTCTTTCTATTCAAAAACGGAAGTGAGTTAAGTAAGCTGTATTTTTATAACATAACCATGAAATGTCAAAACTAAATTGATGTACTATACAGGTTTACATTTCTAGGAACATTTTTGAACAAAATATATAAAGACAAAATCAAACATTCCGGCCCCTCTTGAAAGTCTTCACTTTCAAATGTCAAGAAATAATGGACAGAGTTTGACTATAGGTCGTTTTAATGTTCCCCTTGACGTATCCAAAGTGACGACGCAAGCATGTCAATCGTTTCCTGGGTGAAGTTTGTTAATTCTACCAATAGACCACTGTGATGGTGGAAGACAATCGTCCTTGATGATGACCACATCGTTGATTTGTAAGTTGTTAACCTTTTGTGTCCATTTCGGTCGATTTTGTAGTTGCGTGATGTATTCTGTTGCCCATCTCTTCCAGAACTGTTGTACGAGCCGCTGCAAATGTTGTCAACGGTTAAGAGCATTTTGTTTCAAGTTCAGCAGATTCTCGTCAGGTAGGATTGATGATGGACGGAACAACAAGAATGTGCAGGTGTCAAAGGGTCTATGTCGCCCTCGAATTTAATGCACAATGGGCGAGAGTTAAGGCAGCCTTCTATTTGGCACAATACTGTATAGACTTCTTCGTAAGTCATGCTCGAGTCGGCCAATACACGTTTTAAATGATACTTCATCGATTTCACTCCAGCCTCCCAGATGCCTCCAAAGTGAGGTTCGGATGGTGGAGAGAAGTGCCATTGAATATTCTGTTCTGACAATTCTCTTGATATGCTATCTTGTGTGGATGTCTCGTTTAGCAATTGATATAGTTCGCGCAATTGTTGATTAGCACCTACAAAATTAGCGCCATTATCAGAATAAATGAAACTGAGGACCGTTCCACGAAAATTTATTGCTGATTAAGTTTGCGGGATATATTCCTCTTGTCCCAAGAGGATAATGTCAATAATTTCTGCTGTTCTGTTCGCAACGAATGTATTCCATCGACGAGGATGATCAGACATCCATGCCATTACGATTAACGAATCCGTCCACCCATGGACAGGAATATGCGAAAAACCCAACGACGAACGTACCTTGGTCATCAATTTAGTCATTAGATGGGCAGCGCATAATTCAAGTCGCGGTAGAGTAACTTGTTTTACTGGCGTTACCTTTGTTTTAGCTGCAATCAAATTAGCTATCACTGTACCATCCTCTCTTTGAATACGTAAATAAATTGCTGCTGCATATGCTAGTTCAGAGGAATCAGCAAACCCGTGCAAATCGATTTTCCTTTCATTTTGGTACCCCAACCATCTTGGAATACGAAGCTGCAAAATAGCGTCCATGTTTTTCCGATACTCCTTCCATTAA
The DNA here is from genome assembly GCA_951828415.1 of Anomoia purmunda. Classification (NCBI taxonomy): domain Eukaryota; kingdom Metazoa; phylum Arthropoda; class Insecta; order Diptera; family Tephritidae; genus Anomoia; species Anomoia purmunda. The sequence continues at coordinate 50,765,479 of OX639994.1, forward strand.
GAATGAAGACTGATTGGTAATTCTTCATCCCACTCAATGCCCCTTAACCAGAGCTTTTGCATAAATATTTTAATGGAGACAACGACGGGGGAAAGCCAACCTATTGAATCAAAAATCCTAGGAATGTCTGATAATACTGCGCGCTTCGTGGTGACAGTCATATTTGATGGAAAGCCAACGCTGTATTTGAAAGTGTCACTAATTGGTTCCCATGGGATCTCAAGAGTTTTGACCGTTTGTGTAGTGTCGATAAGAGTTTCTGAAGATAGCTCACGGTCTTGCAGATCGATATCGTTTAAAAACTCAGTTGAATTCGATGCCCATTTGCGAAGGCGTAAGCCATCTTGCGCTAACACACCAATGAGTTCGTTTTTAATATGGTTTGTCGTGTTTAACGACGACTCACAGGATATAAAATCGTCGACATAAGAATTCTTCATAATAGCTGTAGCTGCACTTGGATACTCTTCTGGATTATCGCAAGCAATTTGATGCAACGTTCGAATAGCTAAAAAAGGTGCAGCTAGTGTACCATAGGTAACCGTTTGCAGGTCGTATTCAGTTACTTGGCCCGTTGTAGAGTGCTTCCAAAAAATACGTTGTAAAGAATGATCGTCTGGATGTACCAATATCTGCCGATACATCTTTTCAATGTCCGCACAAAACCCAATGGCATATTTACGAAAATTGATAATGATTTCGAATAAATCCCGTTGAATCGTTGGCCCTACCAATAAGTTTTTTTTGAGAGAGGTACCGTCAGCCGTCTTACAGGATGCATCGAATACCACACGTAACCTTGTGGTTGTACTAGTGGGCTTGATCACAGAGTGGTGGGGCAGAAAGTATTCATTCTTCGACTTCGCGTTTGTGAATGGTTTCATATGTCCCAATTTAAGATAATCATTCATAAACTTCGTGTAATCTTCTCGTAGATTGTCATCCTCGTTGAACCGACGTTCCATTGAACTTAACCTCTTAAGTGCAGCCGTGCGTGATTCTCCAAATATCTTGTCCGGATTTTTTAGGGGAAGTCTAACACTGCTTTCCCGTGTAAAATTCTGCTTATAATGATCCTCAGCCATTTGTTCTTCTGGTGTGAGGAACTGTTCCGACGTTGGCAAATCTTCGAGTTCCTGGAAACGTTTAATTTGCTTGCTTAAATCTGTTAAAGTGTGCGCGACTATAATTCGGTTGTCCTTTGGCACTGTTAATCTTCCTAGCATGACCCACCCAAACACCGTATTAATTGCTGACGGCGACCCAGGCGGATGGGGCAGCTTCTCTGGTAAAATACAATCACTGCAAACATCAGCTCCTAAAATTATATCGACTTTTCCCGGTTTACAATAATGGCTATCAGCAAATTCTATATTGTCGAAATAATGCAATTTTTCATGAACCACTTCAATCGCAGGCAGATCATGGGTCAAATTTGTCAAGCACAATGCATCGGTGTTAATAACCTTGATCAGACGTGTAGTAAGTAGTATGTGTACTTTGCCACGTGTAGTATTAGCTTTAGTTGAGCTAACACCGTATAATAGTGTTTTATCAAGCATTCGTTTAACCCGTAGGCGTTGTGCGCAAGCTTCTGATATGAGTGTTCCTTGGCAACCCGAATCCAACAACACCCTACACGGTTGCAACCTGTTAGACGCATCGTATACCATAACCATTGCTGTGGGTAACATCGTAATCAAACGTGATATTTGCTGTAAGCTGTTAACGCTCGTACCCTCTTCGTCTCTATTTGAAACCGCCTTATATTGCAACTGTTGTGTATCCCTCACAATCGACATGTGAAGAAGCGTGTTTTGCTTCCCATTGCAATCTCTGCACAGTGACCTCTTGCATGATGAAGCTCTATGGTTGGGTTGCAAACAGTTGAAACAAAGGTTACACCTTTGCACCAACTTACGACGCTCCTCAACGGCCATTTCTTTGAATTGCTCGCAACCGTAAATATCATGCTGCTTTGAACATGCTGGGCACGATACCAATATCGACGCAAATGTACCCGTTGTAGTGCGCTTGCTGCTGCTGGCACTGTGAATGTAATCTGACTAGTTCTCTTTTGAGTGTTTTCTAACTCGAACACTCGCCTCTCTAAAAATTTCAAAAAGTCTTGAAATGTTGAAGTTCCGTCTGACTTCTTTTCTCTAAACCAAATGATTAAACTGTCAGAGTCAATCTTTTTATCCAAGTGAAACAGTAAGATTGAGTCGCAATGCTGTACTGGCTCGTCTAGTACCTTTAGTGTATTGATACTCTCATTTGTTGCGTTATAAATGGGCTTTGCTTCTGATATTAACGATGATTTCATTGGTTGCTGATCGAATAAAAGCTCAAAATACGCCCTTTTTACCCTATCTGACTTGTCATATTTTTGTGTCAACAAATCCCATGCAATACTATAATTAGCGCTGGTCGGCTTCAAATGTTTTATAAGCGACAACGCATCCCCTGTCAGCTTTGTTTGTAAATACTCCAATTCTTCAATGTCCGAAATATTTGTTTTATTGCGTACTAAAGTTTCAAATAAATCGCGAAAACGTATGCAATTGGTGCAACTACCGTCGAATTCCGGAATTTGTATTCGCGGCAATCTCAGCTCGTGTTGTTGCGCACCACCACTTGTTGCCAGCAAGGGAGATGATGTGTTCTGAAGGCATGAGCTGCGGCTTATGTGTTCGATAAGAGCACCCATGGACCCCTGATGTTCAATTAGAGTTTGCATCGCAGTTCAAATATCGTTACCCGATGGCTGGTTTTCCACACTAGTGCGGTTACTTACTGTGTCCATTATTCTTGCACACAGTGACTTGATTGCAAAATATTTTTCCTCAATGTCAATACGGTACGTTTCCTCTTGTGGCTGTTCTGCACCTTCGGATAAATCTTCGATTTCTTGTTGTATGTTATCGAATTTGTCAAATAATTGCTCTGCTCTCTCCGCTCGAACCTTTATTTCCTCAGATGATAAGTTTTCGCTTGCACATGCGTTATAAATGCGTGTTAAGCTGCTTTTTATTGTTTGTCGTTGCAGTCTATTGTTGATATTTTGTTTTCTGAAGAAGTTTGACAATCTGAATAGGGAATGTCAATGTGCAGCAACTGACGATTGACACTTGTGGTTTCTAGTTTCCTGTGCTAGGTGATATAGATAAAATGTTTGCTATACTGACTGATAGAAGGCGCTGATAGTATTATCTATGTTGTAACTATCATTAGATGGCGTTGATGCATGCGTTTTTTGCCCAATGCATATATTGCGTCTAATTTGCGTGTTTCGGATGCGTGTAGCAGCGCTTACTCAATGTTGAAAATGAATGATTGTTGTACGTTTACAAGAGCTCCTTGTAACAGAATCTACCGTTGTCGGATTAACCAGCTGGCACTGCTGTGATTGTTGCCAGTAAGGTTGCGCTATTGTGGGAACTTGCCACTTCACTTCGATCCGGTGCGAAGGACCAAACAGATGTGTAGTTATGGATTACTGATTTTTCTTACCAAAAGTCGATGGATCAACAATAAAGTTTGCAAGTTTTATATTGAATACAAAACGCTTATTTAGTAATAAAGAAACTTGGAGAAATACAAAATGTGTTACTTTTTCTTTCTATTCAAAAACGGAAGTGAGTTAAGTCAGCTGTATTTTTATAACATAAACATGAAATGTCAAAACTAAATTGATGTACTATACAGGTTTACGTTTATAGGAACATTTTTGAACAAAATATATAAAGACAAAACCAAACAGGCACGGTTATGTTTCTCGATTACAATTCTATCTTGGACTTCGATATTGGTAATATCTTCGAACTGTCGCTGCTGTGTACAGTTATTGAGTTTAAATTAGGAATTGGTGGCCTTGAGAGCAAGTCTGCAACGACGTTTGTGCTGCCTGGTTTATAAATAATTTCATGATTATATTCTTCCAATTGAACCTTCCATCTTTTCATTTTTGAATTTGTATTTTTGTTGCTGAGAGCAAAGGTTAATGGTTGGTGGTCAGTGTAAATCTCAACCTTTTTTGATCCGTATAGGAAGCAAATTATGGCAAATTATGTAAAGCCCAAATTATGGCCAACATTTCTTTTTCATTAGCTGCAAAAGTTTCCTCTGCTCTGCTTAAAGTTCTTATGGTCTGCCGTCTTGGGAGAGTACGGCTCCTAAAGCGTAATTAGAAGCATCCGTGGTTAACTCGAAGGCTTTTTCGAAATCTGGATAGTGAAGTATAACATCATCTGACGTCAAGCAATTTTTCAGTTCCTTAAAGGCTTCTACTTGTTGAGCTGTTAAATTTAAAAGTGTCTTTTTAGACTGATTTTTGGAAGCTCTTCCCAGTTCTCTGCTCAGTATTTCGGTAAGGGGGTTTGCGATTTGCGCATACGCTTTTATAAATCAGCGATAATGTCCGGTCATTCTTTAAAAGGAACGTAAATCGTGGACATTTTTAGGCCGTGGAAAATTTATTATAGCTTCTATCTTTTTTGGTGTAGTGCGAATACCATTTTGGCCAACAATTATACCGAGAAATTCGGTTTATATAAATTCACAAGCGTATCAAATATAATTTTAAGACTTATAAAATGCTCTTCATTGTTTTTGCTGAAAATGATAATGTCGTCGACGTAGACGTAGCACCGAACTCCGATGTGTTTTCGGAGCACATCATCCAAGGTGCATTGGAAAATTGCAGGGGCATTTCTTAGGCCGAATGGAAGTCGAGTAAATTCAAATTTTCCATTGGCAATGGAGAAGACGGTGTTTTCAATATTTGCTTCGTTGAGAGCAATCTGGTGAAACCCACTTTTAAGGTCAATCGTAGAAAAATACTTATTCGATCCTAGATTAGTTAGAATGGTTGTAATATCTGGAATGGGATATTTATCGGGTACGGTATCCTCATTTAATTCGCGGTAGTCGATTACCATACGAAATTTTTTCAACCCTGAGGCGTCTTCTTCTTTCGGTACGACCCATACCGGGGAATTGTAGGGAGATTTAGATGGGCGAATAATGCCATCTTTAAGTCAATTTGCTTGTCTATCTCTTTTGTAAGAGGCACAGGATAAGGGTATGTTTTGGAATATATTGGCCTATCGCTTTTAGTTCTTATCTCGGCTCTAACATTTGTGACATATGTTAATTTTTTATCCGGTTCAGCTCATAACGTTGGGCAGAAGTTAAAGAGTTGTTTTAAATTTTCGTTGTCTTCAAGACTCAGATGATTTAACCTTAATGTAGTGTGTGCAATAGAATTAATTGCTAATTGGTGAATTGGGCATTGGTATTTATTTAGTAAAGTAAAGTAGTTTTCTTTAGTAAAAACTATCGCGTCTAAACTTTTAAGTGTATCATTGCCTATTATGGCATCAAAGGTCATTAGCTTAGGTAAAATGTGAAATTTTAATTTGTCTATTTCATCGCCGAAAATATTGGTATTTGCATGAGAGTAATTTTGACTGGCGTACCACCGGAATTTGCAAAGAAGGGTTTTTTCGGAATTGGGTTTCAAATATAAGTTGGGATAATATAATTTCTATTCGATCCAGTATCTAATAAAAATTTTAGCTCATTGCCGTTTTTCATTTTGAAGCGATAGTTTGGCAATGAGGAGTTTAGTCTAAAAAATTAATTTTGTCGCTAAGGGTTGCTTTGATATCTTCTTGCTCCTCGCTGTACTCAGATTGGTAGTCCTGCGAGGACTCATAGTATTCTTCCGGATACTCCGCAATTTCGTTATCGTATTCTGTTGGTGTAGTTTCTACAGCTTCGGTATTGTAAACCCTTTGAATTTTATTGGGAGTCTGTATCATCTGTGAGGGTGGTCTCTTGTTTGCTTGATTATTACTAAACTGTGCTGGTCCATTATTAAATGCCTCTGGTCTGCTATTAAATGTTTGTTGTCTATTATTAAATCGGTTGTTTTGGTACTGGGGCCTGTTTTCGTAATTGGCTTGCCTCGTTTAAAGCGAGCGGCCAACTTCCATGACGTTGTGGCGGGTTTGTCCATACTGCTGGTAAGCATTTGTTCTTGGAAATTGGTTGTGGACATTTGTAACGCTTGGCTGAGTAATGTAGCATTTTTTAATCTTACCCCAATTTAGAGTGCGGTAAGATTCAAGGGCTGCGTCAGCTTCGCCAACAATTTTGTGTCTAATGGTGTGAAGGATAGCAAAATATTTTGGGGTGTCTTTATTCTGTCCGTACACTAGCAATATTCTATCTACGGATTTCCGCCGGAACTAAATTCTCCGTTTTTCCCTGAAAACTCTCTTAAACATTTTACTATATCCGGAACTCTTTCGGGTGCGCCCAAATTTCCACTAAAATCTACGTGATGTTCATCTTCTTCTTCAGCTCGAGGGTATAGAAGGGCAGATACTGTTTCAACTATTATGGTTGAAAGTTTCCTTTTTTGGTTAGGAGTGAAAAGGGATGGGATATTAGAGGAGGTACTGCTAGTACTTAAGGGATGTAAATTTAGTCTAAACAATGTCGTTGCTATCTGTTCTTCATGACTCATATTGTTAGCTCACTTATTTCGTTTATTGATGACAATTAAATGTTTCAGTTCTAGATCTACTCTTTTAATTTCTTGGTTTAACTGAGCAATTATGACTATTTTATTACCAATAGAACTAAGCTTACTTAAATTCTAGATTCTGCATTTCCGAGATGGTGGGACACGATGATGTTATAGTTATCCAGGATGATGTTACAGTTGTTCAGGATGATCTTACAGTTGTTATTTATATTATTTTATTTATATTATATATATATCTTTATTATTATTTTTTTACTGTTCACCCACTTTATAGTTTATAAGTTCTAGGTTCTGCATTAATTCAATTATCGGTTTTAAATGATTGTTTATGATTTTTTATTGTTCACACACTTTATAGTTTATAAATTCTAGGTTCTGCATTAATTCATTTATCAGATTTAAATAACTGTTGATTATTTTTTATTGTTCACACACTTTATGGTTAATAAATTTTAGGTTCTGCATTAATTCACTTATCAATTTAGATTAATTGTTCGTTGCTAATTGTTTTCGTTAAAGCTCTGTTAGCAATTGATTTTATTGCTGGTTGGGTCCGTACAGACGCGTCCCTTTTGTTGCTCCTACAACTACTAGGGGGCTACTACCAGTATTTTTCACTTTTTGTTTCCGCCGCGAATGCTACCGTTAACGCGGAGTTTAAGTTCGAACTCGCGTATTTACTTAACTGCGTTTCGCGATACCTGCTCGGGCGCCAATTAATTTAAATAAAACTATACGTGTTTTTTAGGAGCAGCACTATGTGCTTTTCTTGAGCTTTATTCACAAACTGGAAGCTTAGTTCTATTGCTACCGCTAGTTATGCTAAGCTCGAGCTGGACAATTGCTTGGTCATCGAAATTAGGCTTGCGTGTATTTCGCTCACCTGTATTATAACTGAGAGAGCGGATGCCCGTGTAGCGCATTCCGTTAAGCCACAAACGTAACAGGCGTATTCAGCTAAGGTAAAGGCACGTACAGTGAAGTTGGACGTAAGTCGAAATAGGCTGAAAGCTGAGTCCTAATTATGCAGACATTATTGTCAGCGAAATAGTGTGGGAATGCAATTTATGTTGTATTAACTTACATGCATTGTTTGGAATTGTTTTCCTGTAAAACGGTATAATTGATAAAGAAATCAACACTCATTATTATGTTGGTAATGGGGGCATTGGGGGTTTAAAACAAACTTAAACTAACATCGGATTTTTTTAAATTTACGCTAATAAAATAAAACATTATTTTTTCACCGACTGTATCACCTTTCTTATATCGTCCTCCGGATCATGTTCGTCAATACAAAGAGTTTTTAATAATGAAAAAGAGAGAGTTATAAAGTTTTATATGTTAAGTCTTTCAACTTTTCTTTTTTAGAGTGTGTTCCATCGGCATTGAACTTTAGTATAAGTTCCTTGGTTAAAATATATACCAGCAGTTTTTTTGACTTCCCTTCATTATGGACTTCATACTATCATGCTATTGAATACATGATAAGTAGGGATTTTTTCATAACGCTTATCTGATTACGAAAGTACAAGTTGGGAATTTAGCACTCTCGCAATTTTTTGTCCTAACTAATATTTTCATCAAGGGCCGCCAAACCTTCATCATTTTGCACTGAAAAGGATGAATTGTCGCGTGGGCATCTCCATAACGACTTTGTTTTGTCTTTTGTTGTGCTCTGTTTAAAACTGTATACAATATTTAGGAAATTTCATACCTATTTATATGTTGATGCTTTTTGATCTACTGTACTTATGCAAATATTTACCTTTTTGGGAAATTTTCCAAGCTGCGTCGTACATTTCGAGCAACTGCTTTCTCTGTACGTATGAAGGCGTGTAACTTGTGGAAGTTCATTTTCATCGTTAATCGAGGCACAGGTATCTTGACCTTCTTCTTGCACATTTTTCTTTTTTTTACATATTTACAAATATTTAATCAATAATGTTTATATACAGCAATTTTCTAAAAATAGATATTCAAACTAAGCAATGGAGCAGTGATATTAACATGAGATGCTTATCATCCGGGAGCGTCAGAATTCTCGCCTCTTAAGATTGTTTAAAGTTCGTGTATGTATTGGCGTTATAAACTGTTTCTTAAAAACTACTCTTTAAATTTTGTCTGAAGCGTGTAGATTTTATTGCAGAAGCTCCTAATTTATTTTGTGTTTGACTATGGTATTCGGCACATAAAGACAATTTTGACATCATGAAAATGATCACATTCAAATTCTATTTATTTCTACTATTTACTCTCTCTAAGCAGGGTTTTACAAGCTTCAAACTAACCTCAAAGTTCTTGAGCACCTGGATCAGCATATTTTGTTAGCCAATTTTCGATAGGAAACCCTCATCTGTGGCTGTTTTGGCCATATCTATTTTATATAATTCGCTGTGTTTTCAGAAAAGATTCCCCACAAATGTGCAAAAACAGTCTTACAAGTTCGCGGCATTATATTTAATACAATTTAAAATTTCTATCATACATTTATTGACCCTGCACTTAGACCAATACATAAACTATTTGATTAAGAATGTAAACTATTAAAAGAGAAGTTCTTAACTAATTGCGAAACTGAGATATGTACTATCATTAAAATCACTTACGGCTCTAACTTTATTTTTTACTAGTCGTTGAAGCCCATTCTATATTTTCGTATCGTCAGCGTGTCATAAAATCAGCCGAACGGGAATGATTTAGAATCTTAAAATCTTCATATCTATGGTACAAGTATCTAAAGGAGGATTTTGTTGCAGACCAGTTTTATCGAAGAGCAGTAGAGGCTTTCTTTTTTGTGGGAATTTCCGGCAAATACTATGGGTTATATGATAATTTGTTTGGTACAGTTCATCCATTAGAATAAGTTAATTCTTCTGTTTATGATGGTCAAAACCAAACAACATTTCGACAAAACTTTTGGCTTTGTGAGATAGCTATTTTGACATCACGAAACGATCAAGCTTCAAGAAATCACTCTGATATACTTAGTCGTATTGATCGAGGAGAAGTTGAGTACATATCTATCAACCGAGTTTTGGAACAAGTTTTTAAACACCCGTATCGCACCTCGTCTTCCATCATATAAAAAATTCTAAAAATCGACGTACCTATTATTATTTTTCGAAACTATGTAATGGAACGAGGCTTAAAGTTACTTCTCTCGAACAGAACGCCAAAGCGGAAGAAGCGGAAATTTTGACGAGCTGTGTCACAGGCGAGCGTGTTTTTATAACTTGAATACCGCTTATACCTAACAATTCCCAATTCGATTTAAACGCACACAATTTCCTGTAAGCCTATGTTATGCTATGATCATAAATAAAGCACAAGGATAGACATTGCGTCTTCTGGGCCTGGACCATAGTGTGAGTTGGCCCTCCCACGTGTGAGTGAAGTAGGTAACTTAATTGTCCATGTTCCCGATACTACTGCACCAAATTCTGTATATAAAGAAGCTTGATAAACTTTCTTTTACTGATTAAAGTTCTATAATGGTGTTTTATGTGCATCTACCTAAATATCTACTTTTTTATTGTGGTATATCGTCTGCCTAAGCCGTTAGATAAATATTTCTCAATGGTACTGACAATAAGAGTTAAATATTATGCTATAAATGAATAACCATAAGAAACAAATTTTATTTTTTCAACGGCATCGCGGTGTTTATTTCTTGTTAATATTTTCTTTTTTTTTAAGTTTCAACCAATATGAAAACGAATGTCAGATATCTGTATAAGAACGGTGAATTCGTAGGCTTTTCACTTTATCAAGATATATACTTCTAAATGTCACCATTGTTTGGTTACGCTGTTCTAACAATATATTAGATTTCACTAAACCCAAGTGACATATTGCGCAGTTGCCAATCACATACAAGTAATCGGCAATAATGAAGTACGGGTCGATTTTTTGGAGATAATAAGAAAGAATTAAAAGTTATTACCTTTGGTGAAATTATTTATTTCCATTCCTGTTACATTGGAATTCGTAATGTTAAACGGAATGTCATGCGAGCGAAGCCGCGGATTAGAGCTAGTTGCATAATATAATTTTTAGTCATAAAATAACTTTAGGTTTTGGTCTTTAATTCATTCTTTGTGCAGTCTGCCAACTTCTTTAGTATTCACATATGATACGAGCAAGGAAAAATCCGAGTGGAAATCCCTTTTTTTTCATTTTATATTTGTGCATATGTATGAACTTATGTGGGCATGGCATTCAAAATTTTATTTTCTTTTTTTCAGATTTGCCGTTATCGCTTATGGGGCCCAAATAGCACCCTTCGAAGTTCCACGAATTATTTCAAACGGCAATGAAATATTTGTAAATGCCGATAAACTTCGTACATATCTCAACCATGTTGCTAGTTTTTTAGAAAAGGATAATGGTCTCAAATCAAACAGCGATATATTACATGCAATATCTACAGCATCTAAATTAAACTATCGACCAGGAGTCTCAAAAGCATTCATATTGTTGTCTTGCAACCGTTGTGAAGTAAATCAAATGCAATTTGATTACTCGTCTATTTTACAATATATGAACGAAGAAAGTGTAAGCTTGCATATTCTAGCAGATATTGATTTCATTCTCGAGAAACCACGGAAATCGCGTCACCTTTTCGGCTTTGATAAACGTTTCGTTTACTCCAACCGATTTCCTGAAGGTGAAAGTGAAACTCGACAATCACTACAGATTTCCAAAAACATTTTGGGAATATGTACTCCTTTAGCCTTGGAGACTGGTGGATCTGTGTTCAGCCTGAGGAAAATTATGACAGAACGTAAAAATGCAGTCCGACGTTTTGTAACTATATTCGCAAAGCGAGTAGTACAAAGTGCCGTACCTATTGGGAACCAGACATGCGAATGCACTGGACATAATACCGGGGCGGCTTATATGGTTTGTACATCAAGCGCTCTCTCGAACCAAAAATTCAGTTTTGAGCAAAATGTAAGTATATTTATTCGTCAAAGAAAGAATATGTGTTTTCAAAAATATCATTTTAGGATTTGGATTTTTCTGGCTTGGACTGGCAATCTGAAACGAATGATTTGGAATAACACAATACTGTTTATCAACCAAGTTGAAATAAATACTAGTTTAGTTCATCTTAAACGGAAATAACAGAAAATGTTATTGTAACACAAAACTTAACCTGATAATTTATCTTTTAAATTAAGGGGCTCCATGTTTTAGACCGGATTCATTTTTTATAGATATATAATAAAAGATATTATTACCTTAGTAAGTTAATGTTGAAGACGCTAACCTAGATAAGAGCTACGTTAAATCCAAGTAAACACAACATTCGCTTCAATGACAAGGGCATCTACTACATGTTCATCATTTACTGTGATTTTTGGGCGCCGATCCATATGGATGATATGATGAGTCGCGCGCGAATGTCCATGGTCAACAGTTATCGCGTCAGTATTTATGTATGTACATATTTAATGAGTTTATTTTCTTTTAAACATCATTGGCGGTAACATTGGGTTCGATTTTCTTACACTTTTACTTATTAAGTGAGATATATTATTGAAGTGAAACTTCTTAAGAGCGAAACGCAAATGGAGAGTAAAATTTTTAAAGCTGCTTTCGTTACACAGTTGAAGCATTTATTCATTGAGCAAAGCATTTGTTCAGCTCTGTTTATGTTGTTATTTTTCTATTTTCATATTGAGCAAAGCATTGCAAAGGAAGTTGCTTACTTTCACCGTTCCACTAGCATAATATTTTAGTTAGTTGATGACTCAGGTATTGCAGGGGTCTCTGGATCTTTTTGTTATAATCCCTAATATGTTCGCTAAACTTTGATCTTATTTTACGTCCTGTTTGTCTTATGTATTTTACTTGGGTATTTATTTGTAAAGTCATTCATGATATTTTAATTAGTTGATGACTCAGGTATTGCAGGGAGTCTCTGTAGCTTTTTGTTTTAGTCCCTAATGTGGTCGCGAAACTTTGGTCTTATTTTGCGTGCTGTTTGTCCTATGTATTTTACTTAGTTATTAGTAATGTCTTTATCTTTTTGTTACAGTCCCTAATGTGTTCTCGCGAAACTTTGATCTTATTTTACGAATGTAATGATTCTAGTAACAAATGAGCACGATAAAACGGATATTATTTCAAGTGTATTTAGGTCAATCAACAAACATCGAAATCCGCACGAAGGTAAGGGTTATGAAAAGTTTAAAGATCGGAGCGCAAATCGTAAAAAAGCTTTCTGTACTCTTTCAAAGCGCTTGGAGATACTTATTTGGTATGGTCTCCAGATTACAGCAGCAAGTTAATTCACTCCGTGTTGTATTTATTATCCGCGGACTGTATGGAAGACAGCACGGCCGCGTTTGGTGAATAAAACACGAGTTTACGTTTTTCGGGTGCTGGGAATGTCAGCACGACCGCGTTTATTGTGATGAGAATTGAATCTGCAACTAAGTTACAATAATCTTAATATTTATACTTAACTATGCCTGCGCTGCGTTTCTGCTGCGTGGTAAATTCATGCTGCTTCGCTGCGACCGCGTGCTGACGCTGAATTTAGCGGGTGGTTCCCATGTGTTGTTGTACTGGTAATGTTTACAACATTAATTTCAGTCACAGTTGTGCTGACTCCGTCTGTGCCCCACATGTTTGTTTGTTTTATGATTGCACTTGGTTTTACAAGAGCAGTTCGGCTGAGTCGATTGTTTGCTGATTTCCGTCGTCTTGCTATGCGTTTGTTGATGCGGCAGAATTTATGATGGGTGGTCATAATTCGGGCAACATGTGCAGTATTGACTTTCTTAAGTTGATTATTGATGTGGGTCAACTTAGTGTAGCTAGTTTATGATTAGTGATCAAATAACGGAGTATGAATGCGTTATTTGATTCTCTGGAATGCGGGTCTAATGTAAGTAACTAATTTACGACATTTTGTGGAAGTGGTTGGTTTCGGGTTTCAATTTATGTTGTATTCATGGGTGGTTCTAACGTATCGCCTTGGAGTGTTTGATATATGACGGAGAGTCATCTGTCAAGCAGCTTGGGTGGTATTAACTTACCCTAAGTTAACTCTTCCCCTCTTAAATCGATTGTCCTCAATCGGCATTGTTGTTGTGAATGAGTTATGCTATTGTTTTTAATTGCAGAAATGGGCCTTCCATTGGTTTTGCAGTGTCTTGGTTCTGTGATTGCAGTTCAGGCGATATATATAATTTTCTTTTATATTTATTGATACATATTAAAATAAAAGTTATTACAAAAATAGATAGTACAATTAATAAATCTGAACCTAAACTGATTAAACGAACACTTTCATTATTTTTAAACAATAGTTCCATGTGTTCCTGTTGATTAATTTGTTTTAAGTACAATTTTTCTTTGTGTAATATTATTATTTTCTTTAATTTTTGTGATCTTATTTGGCAATATAAATGAATCGTACATTTTGATTTTAATATTTTCAAATGTTTTATTTGCAGCTATTACTTTACAATTTTCAAATTTTATTAAAAAGGTGCCTGTTTGTTTAATTTCTAATTTGTTACAATTGTGGAATATGCTTGAGTAAAATTTTTTAAATATCAATATTCCAGTTAAAATTTCTTTAATTTCTGTTTCTTCTAATGGTTTTAGGTTACAATCAGCTTCTTTCAATTTAACAATATTTTTTAAACAGGTGTTATCTAATTTGATTAAATTTCTTTCCAGGTTGTCCTTTACAATTTTTTTATACAAATTATTATTTTCATCTGTAAGTATTTCATATTCACCTACAACTAATGGTCAATTTTTTTGATCGGGAATAGGTTCAAAAGTTATTTTAGATAGGATATTGGAAGAGAATTGGGGTATTAGTAAGGTTATTACGATGTTGTCTTTGTAAAAGATAACTGCTATTTGTATACTATTGTATGTATCGAAGTCACTAATAAGGGCAAGTTCGGTCTGCGCTAATATGTCTGTTGAGATTATATCTAATTTGCTTGAAAAAATTACTTGTCCTATGTCGTTAATATGATTTTGTAAGAGTGATATATCATTATTAAATTGATATGTGAGCCTCATAAATTCCAATTCGTCTTCTATGGTTTTAATTTTATTTTGAGTGGTTTCCCTAAATATATTTATATAATTTTGAATAAGGGTCTGTTGTATGTTTATACGATTGGTAATATTGGTAATTTGATTCGTTAGGAGTTTGTTAACGAGAATTAAGTTATTTACGTGCTCTGCTGTATTCTTTTCATTATTTTAAATTGTGTCTAGTGTATCAATTATTTGTTGTTCGTCGTCACTGTCCATAGTACCTGCTATGTATGTATTTGAGGCCTTTACCTATAATGTTCACTAAGCCTCGTTTTGTTTTTGTATGTGGGTGTAGATAGCTTATTTTAGTTTTAAGTAATAAAAAGTTTTTGTTTACCGTATCTAGTAAATGTTTGTCCTCTAAGTTCGCTGCTGTTAAGGCTTCAATATTGTTTGAGATTAATGAAGTGGTTTCGTCGTAATTTGTCAAATTTATAAAGTGAAGTACTTTACTGAAGTGATTTATTGTCTTTTGCTCCCCTGTATTGATGGATATATATCCATTATTGTTCGCAAAAGTACAGGACTTGTGGATTTGTTGTGCGAAAATGGTTATCAGTGATGAAACCAAGGTAATTATGTTGGTCTTCATTTTGGCTATTTTTGATAAAATTTTCCTAAGGATAAAACCCAGAAAAAAAAATTTTAACTTTCTTTAATATTATTTTTATGTACTACTCTCCCTGATTGAGTTTTAACTGTAGTGTTATAGTTTTGTGAAACTATTTCCTTCTTATATCTAGATGTCAGTTTATTGCCTAATCTCATACTGATCTTGACAAATATTAATTCTCCCGGAGCATATTGCTTCAATTCTTTCCTATTTTTGTTCTGGTAAGCAAGATCAATTTTTTGTTTTTCCCTAATTTTATTTGCTATTTCTACCCTATGTTTATCTAATAATTGGGGGTCACTATTGACTCTCCTCGCAAAAATGATTCTACTGGTTTTTCTCCAGTGGTGGAATGCACAGAGTGGTTATACTCCTTGACTGATTTTTCCAAAAGCTCGTTGAAAGAATGATGAGTTTTGTCGCATTGGAGACATCGCATTATTTCCTGCAATGTGGAATGAAATCGTTCCACTTGACCGTTGGAGCAGCTTGTGTATGGAGCTGTCCGATGAATTTCAATACCAAATTCGTTTTCCATCATGTAATTTATTGTTTCCGATCTAAACGACTTCTCATTATCCATAACTACGGTTTCTGGTATAAGAGAGAAAGGAATGTCCCTCAACGGTTGTTGTTGCCGTCGTTCCTACAGGGGGCACACTTCACTAGCTCCTACAGGGCATTGCGCTACTTTGAGAGAAAAAGGGATTTACCGCTAACCACGCGTATTGCATTTTATATTGTGTATGCTGTATATTATTCTGTATTCCCGTTGGCAAATAGCGTGAAATTCCAACTACGTGAATAGTATATACAATATGGGCCGAAAACTAAAAAATGAAAAGTTCATTTTGTAAGCCTGCATGAGGAAACAAATATTTTTTAAAGTCCTCGTTCTGTATCACTGAATAAAGAAATTACATATTCTAAACGGAAAACTTCGAGTTCTTTGGAATTTGTTAAGAGGCGTAGGTGAACTCGTTAAAGTCGTACTTTAATAAATTTACAAATCTTTAAAAAATATTTTGTACGCGGTGCGCGTGATTTTAAAATCCGAATCGATAAAATCGACTAATCCCGAGTTGAGCAGTAATTACGCAGAAGTAACTCGGTATGCCCCTAAATAGTTCGACTGATCAACATAATTGCATCCTGTGCGACAGGCGGGACGATGAACGTATGGTGCAGTGTGACCATTGCGATAAATGGTATCATTTTGATTGCGTCGGGGTAAACAGTGGTATCGCTGAAGTTACTTGGAGTTGCGTTAATTGCAATCCAATAGCAGATAAAGCCACAACGAGTGCTACAGCTCCCCCGAAAGATAAGCAACACGATACCTCACGAGAAGTTCACCAGAGTCGCCCGCAGGCGACATCCTCGCCGTCGAATGAATTGCAAGCATCGTCACCAATTAATGTGCTACCGAACTCAGCATCGGCCAAGAAATCGGTAATGTGGAGCACGTCAGATGGCAGCGCACACGGCGCCCAGAATCCAAGCAACTGTAACTTCCAAGCTTCGATGACCAGCAACATGATGCCGAAAGAAGCAGGGCAGACAAGGTCGCTGGCAATAAATTCGAGCGCAGCCTCTTCGCAAGCGCCAGCAACATTTCCAGCAACACTTCCAGCAACAATGTATCCGAGCTCAGCCGCGCAACATCCGATTGCGACTAATTACACCACACAACGAGTCTCGCAAAACGACAGCGACGTTAGAAAATATCAGCTTCGTCTAGCGATGTTGGAAGAGGAAAAGGAGCTTAATCAATCCTACCTGGAGAAAAAGTACGAAATCCTGTCACAAACGCAAGGCTTATCTTCGCTGAGCCTTCACAGTCCAAGCACGCATCATATGCCTACCGCCACCCAGATAGCTGCAAGACACGCTATTCCAAAGGATCTACCAGGACAGGCGACAACACTCGCAATGAAGATTCTTCAAAAAGGTTTTCGCTTCGCATCGGCAGTGTGAACAACGGCAAAACATTCACCATAAACGATGTACATACTGTCCGCAAATTGGGGCTCCCTAAGCAAACTGTAGATATGATCCGGGTCTGCAAGGAGTACCCATATCTTAATGGGTTGTCTATTCAATCCTACACAAACACAAAACCAACAATTCTCATTGGTTCCAACAACTGGCACCTAGCTGTCCCAATGAAAATACGCGAGGGAAGCTGGCACCAACCGATAGCTACCAAAACTAGATTGGGCTGGGCGATTCAGAGGCGGGGCTCCAATCCGTCGCAGAGTTCGCACCTAAATATCCACACATGTGCATGCATACAAGAAAACGAGGCGCTGCACGACCTAGTGAAAGAAAGTTTCAAGTTGGATTTGTCACCACCTTCGCAGCTATTGTCCCCACAAGATTCGAAGGCGCTGGCTACCCTAGACGCAACATGCCAGAAAACTGGAGATAAGTACGAGGTTGGGTTGCTGTGGCGCCACGAGGAAGTGAATCTTCCCGATAGCTACGAAATGGCGTATAGGAGACTAGTATGCCTCCAAAAAAGGTTTCTAAAGGAACCAGCTCTTAGGGCAGAAATGCAAGAGCAAATCAACAACTTGCCGACAAAGGGTTACGCCATGAAACTAAGCCCACGCCAACTACAAACAAATGTTTTTCGCGTCTGGTATTTACCCATATTTGTAACGCGGAACCCGAACAACCCTGAAAAGCTGCGCCTAGTATGGGATGCGGCAGCTAAGTGTAAAGGCATGTCATTGAACGATGCAATACTAAGCGGGCCAGATCTGCTAAAACCCCTGGTGGAAATGCTATTAGGATTTCGTATGTCGCGTGGCAATTTGCGGGGACATAGCCGAAATGTTCCACCAAATCAATGTACGGGAGGCCGACATGCACGTACAAAGATTTCTGTGGTGGGACAAAGATGACGCGTTGAACAAGCCCAGCGTTTATGTCATGCGAGCTTTAACATTCGGCATAAGCTGCGCGCCATGCATTGCACACTATGTTCGCAATAAAAACGCAGACAAATTCGCTTAACAACACCCGAGAGCCGTCGACGCCATCAAGAACCACCACTACGTAGACGACTTCATAGATAGTGCGGACAGCGAGCAAGCGGCGTTAGACCTGGCAGAGGCAGTCAAAGCGATACATGCATCAGGAGGCTTTTATATCCGCAATTGGGCGTCAAATTCAGCTGCGGTATTAGCGGGCCTGGAAACGTGTGTCAAAGGTAGTCAAGCCCCTGTGCAGCTGGGCGCAAGCGAAAAAATACTGGGTGTTTACTGGGATCCGGATAAGGACGTCTTCAAATACGCATTCAGGTTTGCCAGGTTGAAGCGAGACGTAATCACCAGCAACTTGTCACCAACCAAGCGTGAAGTCCTACAAGTGCTGATGTCAATATTTGACCCTCTAGGATTCCTATCCCACTTTACAATTGCACTTAAAATTCTGTTGCAAAATATTTGGCGTTTGCGCATCGAATGGGATGTGGGGCTGCCAGATGACCTTTACTCTAAATGGCGTCAATGGAAAACAACCGTACCACAAATGCTGTCGATAGAAATCCCACGATGCTACTCACCCAACCTGAATAGTGCAACGGACGTTCAGTTGCACACCTTTGTGGACGCCAGCGAATACGGGTACGCAGCGGTGAGTTACTTACGGGTGCAATTCGGTAGCGATGTCAACCTCTCGCTTGTAGCCGCCAAGCCAAAAGTGGCTCCCCTGAGTCCAGTTTCGATACCACGCCTGGAGTTACAGGCTGCCATAACAGGCATCCGGCTTGTATCAAGAATAGAAGGTATATCGCGATTATCTATCAAACGAAAAGTGTTCTGGACGGACTCGACTACCGTGTTAAAGTGGCTCACAATGGATCCTAGGCAATTCCTGCAGTTCGTCATGTACCGCGTAGCCGAGATATTGGAAAATACAAACCTTCAACAGCGGCGGTGGGTCCCCTCACGACTAAATCCTGCAGACCTCGCAACTAAGCAAGAATCCAAAGTAGACAGCGATACGTAGGTCAACGGACCTAATTTTTTGAAAGCCGATAAAAACGAGTGGCCCATACGCAAAGACTTTGGCCCCATCGAGGACAGTGCCGAAATCAGACATCACGTTCTACACATACATATAGCAAAACAGCAATTGGTGTTAATGAACACCGAATATTTTTCGAGTTGGAGGCGGTTGTACCGTGCAGTAGCTACGTTTACCTTGTATACCAAGAGGCTCCAAGCGAATGTTCATTCACTGGCCCCGCCCGGTAAAGTCAACTTTGAAATTATAGAAAGAGCAAAGGTGTCCCTCATGAAGCAAGCGCAGCTCAGCGAGTTCATGCAAGAATTGATCTGTTTAAAAGGCGGTAAGAATATTGAAAAAACAAGCAAACTAATATCGCTCAATTTGTTTATAGATGAACAAGACATCATAAGGGTGAGAAGTCGAGCTGAGTTTATACGCTCACAAGACGCCATCGTTCTACCACGCAACCATCACATAACTCACTTGATTGTTAAACACACACACGAAAGGTACCATCACCTGTCTCACGAAGCCGTGATAAACGATGTCAAGGGGAGGTTCTACATTCCACGCTTGCGTGTTCTATACCGAACTATACAAAGGTCCTGCCAAACTTGCAAAAATAAATCTGCAACTCCGCTGACTCCTCAAATGGCAGCCCTGCCTTGGGCTAGATCGGCATGCTACGAAAGGCCCTTTAGCTACGTTGGTGTTGACTATTTCGGGCCAATATACGTAGTAGTAGGCCGCAGGCGAGAAAAGCGATGGGGTGTTATTTTTACATGCCTGACCATCCGCGCAGTGCATATAGAGGTAGCTCACAGCCTTGACACCAGCTCGTGTATTATTTGCATCAACAATTTTATATCCCGCCGCGGCGTACCAAGAGAAATATATACTGACAACGGGACCAACTTCAAGGCGACTGAGAAAACTCTACGCGATGAAGCCAAGAACATCGACTACTCAGCAGTAGAAGCTAAGCACGACAACATTCGCTGGAAGTTTAACCCACCAGCGGCGCCTCACATGGGAGGCGCCTGGGAGCGCCTTGTCAGATCCATTAAAACTGTGCTATATGCTATGAATCCAGCACACACCTTTAATGACGAGACACTGCGAAGCGCGCTTCTAGAAGTAGAGTTCATGATAAACTCCAGGCCTCTGACGTTTGTTTCCACCGACGCTGACGACGACGAAGCGATTACTCCCAATCACATGCTCCTGGGGTCAGCAGGCGGTTACAAACCCTTCGGGACTAGCGGAGACGTGCATCAACGGTATCGGCAATCGCAGCTGTTCGCCGATAGGTTCTGGCAAAGATGAATAAAAGTGTACAAACCGATGTTAACAAAACGAACAAAGTGGTTTACGAAGCAGCCACCACTAAGAACAGGAGACGTCGTAGTAATCGTCGACGAGACGCAGCCCAGAAACCGCTGGCCTAAAGGAGTCGTGGTAGACGTTGTAACAGCACAAGACGGGCAGGTTCGACGCGCTACAGTTAAAACACAATTTGGGCGTATGGAGCGGCCTGCTACGAAATTGGCGATCCTCGACGTTGGCAATCGAGAGGAGTAAGCTAAGCGGGCTTGCTTACGAGGTGGGGGATGTTGCCGTCGTTCCTACAGGGGGCACACTTCACTAGCTCCTACAGGGCATTGCGCTACTTTGAGAGAAAAAGGGATTTACCGCTAACCACGCGTATTGTATTTTATATTGTGTATGCTGTATATTATTCTGTATTCCCGTTGGCAAATAGCGTGAAATTCCAACTACGTGAATAGTATATATATGGGCCGAAAACTAAAAAACGAAAAGTTCATTTTGTAAGCCTACATGAAGAAACAAATATTTTTTAAAGTCCTCGTTCTGTATCACTGAATAAAGAAATTACATATTCTAAACGGAAAACTTCGAGTTCTTTGGAATTTGTTAAGAGGCGTAGGTGAACTCGTTAAAGTCGTACTTTAATAAATTTACAGTTGTCTTATATCCTCAGCTGCTTTAGATTTAATGGGTTTTGCAACTGCGTATTTAGATAATTTGTCTACCGCGGTCAAAACTAATTGCTTTCCCATGTGCAGTATGTCGATGTGTACTATTTGGCCTGGGAATTCGGGAATAGGCGTATCCTGAATTTTCGGTTTTGCCGGATGCCGGTCATATTTGTTTTCCTTGCATGTAATGCAAGTTTTAATTAGTTTCCTAATTTTGCCCGCATTCCTGGAAAGTAATATTTTCTTAAAATTTGTAATTTATTTTCTTTACAATTTCTATGTGCTCTGTTATGTTCTTTAATGATGATTTCCTGCTGTTGTTGAATATTTGTTATATCCTCTACCTGTATCTGTGAAATTCGTATTTTGTAAAATGTATTGGATATAGTTCCTGTATTATTCCCATTACGCTTTCTTCGGCTTTTATGCAATTGATTACGGAAGGGATAAAATATTTTTTCAGAATCCGCGCCAGATCTTGCTGTGAGTAACTTGGTTCTGTTACGATGTGTCGATGGTAAGTGGGGAATACTATCTTGAATTGTTACTTGGGTGTTGCATCCCTATTCAAAAAAATTTGATTTTTAAACACGTTAATCGGCGTTTCGACACTGTAAATTAAATTGTGTGCTGAGCTTTCATCGGAGTTTGTCGCTGTTGATAGCGTGTTCAACTGTGTTGTTTGTGATGGAATTCTTGATAACGCGTCGGCTACAATGTTTGCTTTGCCGGGCTTGCATATTAATTCATAGTCATATTCATCAAGATTTGACTTCCACCTTTTCATTTTACTGTTATTGTTCTTATTGCTTAAGGCTAAGTTAAAGGTTGATGGTCCGTTGTAATTTTTACTTTTCCGGATCCATACAAGTAATTTCTGAAAGTATTTAATACCCATATTATTGCTAAGAGTTCTTTCTCATTAATAGCATAATGTTCTTCGGCTTTACTTAAAGTTCTCGATATAAAAGCTGTCGGTCTATCACTTTGGGATAATACTGCGCCTATGGCGAAGTTTGAAGCATCCGTTGCCAATTCGGATTCTTTGTTGAAGTCTGGATTGGCAAGCATAATGTCTTCGGAAATTAATGGATTCTTAATTTTCTTGAAGGATTCTTGTGCTTCATTATTTAACAAAATCTATGTATTTGCAGATTTGTGTTTCGAAATTCTCCCGTCTTCCCTTCTTAGTAGTGACGTCAGCGGTTTAGCTATTTTTGCATAACCTTTCACAAATTTGCGATAATAGCCCGATAGTCCTAGGCAGCTGCGGAGTTCTTTTAAATTTTTTGGTTGTGGATAACTTGAAATAGCTTCCAATTTTTTTGGATTGGTTTTTATGCCGTCCGAAGTTATAATATACCCCAAAAATTCTGTTTCTTTTTTAAAGAAATTACATTTGTCCAACTGAACCTTCATGTGGGCTTCTTTTAAAGTTTCGGAAATTTTTTCTATATCTTCGCAATGCTCCTTTTCGGTTTTGCTTAAGACAATTATATCGTCGATATACACATAGCAGCGTTTGCCGATATGTTCTCTTAGCATCGTCTAATGCACGTTGAAAAGTTGATGGCGCATTTTTTATGCCAAATGGTAAACGTGTAAATTCGTATTTACCATTATTGATAGAAAATGCGGTTTTTTCTATGTCCGATTTCCTTAATGGTATTTGGTGAAATCCACTTTTCACATCTAATACCGAGAAGTAATTGCTCTCACCTAAGTGTGATATTACCTCTGATATTTCAGGAATATGATACCTGTCTGAAATTGTAACTGCGTTCAATTTCCTATAATCAATAACCATACGGTATTGTTTGTTACCTGTTGAATCGGCTTTTTTTGGGACGATCCATACAGGAGAGTTATATGGTGATCTGGATGGTCTTATTATGCCATCGTCCAGAAGTTGCTTCACCTGTCTTTCTACCTCGGATTTCAAAGATGCTGGGTAGGGGTAAAATTTTGAGTACACCGGCGCATCAGTGTTGGTTTTTATTTGGCCCACAACTTTGGTTGAATACGTGAGCTTTTCGTCTGGGTCAGCGAAAAGCTTGGGGTGCCTTGTTGTTATCTCCTCCACAATGCTTTTCTGTTTAGATGACAGATTTTGTTCATTAATTGTATTAATGCATTGAGTGGGGAGTTGTTTTAGGTGGACCTTGCATCCATTTCCTAATGTCTTAAAATTTTCGGCTGTATGTATTACCGCTTTCATGGTAAAGGGTATAATTTCCTAATATGCCGTCGAATGATTTTAATGCAGGCTTTAAATATAATTTAACTTTGTCTTTGACGTTAAAAAATTGTGCATAGGTATGCTCAATTATTTTGATTTCTCCTGCAATTGATTTCGCATAGAATGGTGTATCATTCAGTATGCGTTTTTTTACTAACTCGGGTTTAACATAGCTCTTGCTGGATCCAGTATCCACAAGAAATTTTAAAGTTTTCCCGCTCTCCACCTTAACTTCAAAATATGGTAGTGAAGATGCCTCTAAATGATACATCCTTTGGTTTTTACTATTCTTTTTATTATCCTCAAATTGATTGGGTCTTTTCCCAGTCTGAGGTGTTTGCTCCGCTCTATTGATGTAATTTACCCGGCGTGAAAGCATGGTTTGGTCAACATCCATAGGCTCTGGCCGAGGTTGTGGCTTAGGAGGTCTGGGTGGCATGTTTGCAAGCTGCTAAGGCCGTCTGGTTTGCCATCCTTGCTGGTTTGTCTGTGGTGTATGTGCTAACTGTGGGTAAAATTCCTCTGATTTTGCTTGCGAAGGGTATTTCTTCGAAGCTGTTTGACGTTTTTGGTTTTGGTACGATTGCCCTATGTTGTTGGCATGATTCGTCCTAAAGTTTTGGTCATCCAATTTTTGGCACAAATGGAGAGCTTGGGGTAAATCAGCAGGTTCTTTCATTCCTAACAACCTTGGCAGATCCCCATTTAGACCTCTTATGAATGTGTCCAACGCCTTGCTTCTGTAAGACTGCGTTAACATACGTAAGGTCTCGTTGCTCATACCCTCACAACCCAATTTATTTAAAATTAGTGAGAGATGTTTATATACCTATTGGTAGAATTCGGATATTGGTTTACCACCTAGTGTAGTCATTTGATATTCCAAAGTTGACAGGTCGCGTCTGTCCGCGTAATGCATGGATAAGCATTTTGTAATTGCTGGCCAGTCTAGTGGTGTATTATACGATTCCAATGCCGTATCTGCCTGGCCAGTAACTTTATTTCTAATGACATTCAGGATTCCATAATATTTTGGAGATCCTTTAAGTGGTTCATATATATTTAGAATACGGTCCACGCTGTTTTTCCAGGAGTTGAATTCCCCTGCGCGTCCCGAAAATTCTTTTAGACATTTAATCACGTCTGGTATCTAGTCTAAATCATTTAATCTTCCTCCCGCCTCTATAGGTTGGTCGATTGCATTAGCTAAGCTAGAGCTCGGATTCAAGATGGTCTGTACCACTTGTGGTCCTTACTGCCTTAGAACGCTAGCAGCAATTTCGGAAATTAAGTTCGTTAAATCACTCATGCTTAATTGCGCATTTAGAAACGAAATTTTTAAATTAAGAAATATATTTTAATATTTTGAAAAAGTTTATTTTTATAAAATAAATTTATTTATTTTGCTTTCTTAACTTATAACACTTTTCTGACTTGCGAATAAGACGAACCGTTTCCTCTTCGATTTTCTCCTTGTTGTCGTAGTCGAAGTGTGTAGCTGTCCTATTTTCTCCTATGAAGTCAAATATGACTTGCATAGCCCTAGGCTTTTGTTGGTTGCTAATGCCTTTGATTATAAACGGTTTTTGCCTATTTACCCTAATGTCTGATTCTATTTTTTCGATGACACTATCTAGTCTGTCGTAATCAAAATTGCTCGGTAATGCGTCCATTAAAAAAAAAAAAATTCCTTTTTTTTTTTGGTTTTAGGATTATTAGTAGGGTATAAACAATACTAATATGAATCTTGTTATACTACGTAAAAATAAATTCTGTTATTAATAAATTTCTTACTCTACTGCGGTGCTGCTGGTTACGATGTGTTGAAGCTGCGCCGTTGAAGATGGTCAAAGTTGGCTTTCGGTGTAGCTGCTCTGGTTGCTGATTAAGCTGATTAAACACTTTACAGTACTTACTTTTCAATATCACTTTTTATTTATTCTTTAGAAATGTTTCTCAGTATTTTTTTTTAGAGTTTATTTATTTTGCCAGTTTTTATAGCGTAGGCTGGTATGTGAACGATACCACCGGTTTGTTCTGGCTACTAGGGGGCCTATCACTATAATCGTGCTGTTATTTTTTTTTTAACACGCACTGTATGGAAGACAGCACGACCGCGTTTGGTGAATAAAACACGAGTTTACGTTTTTCGGGTGCTGGGAATCGACCGCGTTTATTGTGATGAGAATTGAATCTGCAACTAAGTTACAATAATCTTAATATTTATACTTAACTATGCCTGCGCTGCGTTTCTGCTGCGTGGTAAATTCATGCTGCTTCGCTGCGACCGCGTGCTGACGCTGAATTTAGCGGGTGGTTCCCATGTGTTGTTGTACTGGTAATGTTTACAACATTAATTTCAGTCACAGTTGTGCTGACTCCGTCTGTGCCCCACATGCTTGTTTGTTTTATGATTGCACTTGGTTTAACAAGAGCAGTTCGGCTGAGTCGATTGTTTGCTGATTTCCGTTCAACATAGCTGTGTGCCACTTAGCATTGTCGTCTTGCTATGCGTTTGTTGATGCGGCCGAATTTATGATGGGTGGTCATAATTCGGGCAACATGTGCAGTATTGACTTTCTTAAGTTGATTATTGATGTGGGTCAACTTAGTGTAGCTAGTTTATGATTAGTGATCAAATAACGGAGTATGAATGCGTTATTTGATTCTCTGGAATGCGGGTCTATTGTAAGTTACTAATTTACGACATTTTGTGGAAGTGGTTGGTTTCGGGTTTCAATTTATGTTGTATTCATGGGTGGTTCTAACGTATCGCCTTGGAGTGTTTGATATATGACGGCGAGTCATCTGTCAAGCAGCTTGGGTGGTATTAACTTACCCTAAGTTAACTAGCATACTCTAACCTCGATCTAGCAAAAGCGTAATAAAGCGCGTCAGTTTTAAACGAAGGTTTGGGGATTTTAATGCCATTCATGACAAAGATCTAAAACTGAGCGAGGAATAATCACTCCTGGAAGGCAGCTGTATTGGCATTCGCAAGTCAGTTTGTATACGCCTTGCTTGTTTAGAAGGTTGTCTGTATTCGAACTGGTTTCGTAGGATTTGCTCTAAGTTATTTATTATTTTAATGGCTGAGTTAATATTGTATTTCTTGAAGAGTTTTGCTAATTTGTATTTCGCCTTTATTGTATAAGTTATTACCGTACAAGTTGCCCCCCTTTTCTTTGCCGCTTTTGGCGCTCCATGATTCCTTCTTATTTTATCCAACACCTCATTTTTGTATCCGTTATGTCAGGCTGACAGTATCAGGTTGACCGTTTTATTTGGATGTTAGTACAAAACTGGCAAAAATTAATTCAACACAAATACAATGTGGAACATGTGGAATATAAACTTAGAGTAATGCCAATATATTTGACATCAATGTAGAAGCAAACATTCAGAAACTAATGTGATAATGTGATACAGAAAGCATAAAATAGAATTGTAGGACATATGTACATACTTTAGGTATAAACTATTTGTTATTTTTATGAATATGCTAATCGTGTTGTTCATTGATTTTCTTATAATTTGAAAAATTAAAATTTTTGAGTATTCAAATTTGGGTTTTCATATAATAAAATTACGGATTGTTTATTAACATACTTATATGTATGTAAATATAATAAACCTCTGGACATTCGCTCTATGCTGATAAAACCTGACAAAGAATTTTCAGGTTTATTGTCAGCTTATGCAGAGTCAATCCTGATAAGGTTAAAGATGCAAAAATTCACCATACGAGATGAAAAGCATTAAGTGCTCTAAGTGGTTTTGTTTGTGTCTACTTTTTTTTTAAAGATATTTAGACAATGAATCAGTGGAAACATCACTTGCGCTCCCGGGCTAGAAAATAAAAGGCCCAAACACAAATGACTGGTGAGGGAGCAGCAACCAGCGATACAGGCTCTGGATACTTTTGAGAAAGCTGCGTTGGGCGGTTTACGATTGTTGTGTACACAGTTATGTAAGTATATGTGTATACGTTTGTGCCACGGTTAAAGAAAATCTTTTTTATCTACATCGTCCCCTACTCTACTTGATATTCCATCTCCATCATATAACTCCTCAGGGTTTGTATTTCCTGCTGCAGCTTCGGCTGATGTTGCGACTTCTGCTACTTTCTCAACATCAACTTCACCCCCGTCAGATGCTAACACGCCCGCTTCTGTTTCATTAAGCTGCTTCGCCTGGTTCTTCCACCTCTGCTGCCATCAATCTCGGTGCTACCTCTATTTCAGACTGTGAATCACCTAGTATTTTGTCTCCAACTACGGTGGCAAGTGCTCCACGGAAAATAACCACGGCACTAAATGCGATTATGGCAAAAGAAAGATGTGGAAAACAGAGAAGATCGTGCCTTTCATCAACAGTAATTATTAGTTCAGCAGAATGAAAGACTAGTGAAACGTTTTCACAAATGGCAGAGCACTAACAAGTCTAAGTGAAGTTTTAGATAAGAGATGATGAGATTACTAAAGTAAATTTTATTGATGCGTTGAATGCAGGAACATTCCAGATAACGTTAGCAAAATAAAAATGTGCAAGAATCTGCGTGAGTTTTAAATTACTTGGAACTTTGATATAATCATATTAAAATTGAAAGCACTACAAAACTGCATATTTTAAAATAAAAAAGGGATGAATAAGTCGAAAATTTTGATTAAATTCTTTTTAATTTATCGAATTTTTATACAGTTCCTTAAAAGTTTGAGAATGTTATTTACATACAAGGTGGTGCAAAAGTAATCCTCCTATCAGAAAATGCTATAAATTTTTTGGTATCTGCTACCTCTTGTGAAGAAGTACGGTTCCCTTATTTCGCTCCCTTTCACAGCCACAGTTAGCTTGGAAATATTATGTGTCAAAGCTCGAGACACCGACGACTGGCTCATAGAAATGTTGTAACTATTTCCCACACAATTCTGGTACAAACCTTGCGCGTAAAAATGTAAACAGGGTAGGAATCGTACTGTGAAGGGAAAGCGTGACTTCTGCTTTTGCTATTAGTTTTTGACACAACGTTTTTGGATAACGAAACGTTTGCATAGAAATAACTTTGATCCCTCAAGCTTTCAAAAATACTTCTTCTCGCACCTGAGTACTCCTGCTCCTCGAAAACTTCCGCACAAACAAAAAGGAGATCTTCCATCGCAAATAGCCTTAATAATAAGTACTCGCGAAATTACACACACAAAATAAATACAATACAAAAGGGGTACAAAAACTAATGTGAAAAATTCCGTTGCTAAATTCGTATGAACATAAGTATGTATAAATAACTTTATTTATGCCAACTTCTCAGATTTCTTCGCGTTGTATGGTTTTCATTCGCTCCTGAGAAGTTGTCAGTATATTTGTCACCATTTTAATTTTTGAATTTACGACAGCATAAGTGTACGCTGACAATTGTCTGGCTGGTGAATTTTGTCAGTGCATCAGCATAGGGCTGAATTCGTCTGTTCCTCCATCGAGTGCATCTAGTGGCAAATAATTCAGAGCTGCAGGTACTTTTGTACCGATATACGGAATATAAAAATTATGAATATTTAAATTTTTTTGTTTATTTGCAATACATTAATCATAGTAATTTAATATGCTGCGTCGGTTTTCCTTAATTATTGATGTATCTTAGTTTAAAATACAATTTTCTAAATATTCGCTAGATATAAACTTTTTTACACACATCCGAATTGCCTAAAAGCCAAGTCTAAGCCAGCTGGGGGACAATACCACCGGTTAAAAATCAGTGCCTAGCAATCGTAGAAATCGTGTTCAGAATGAACTTATAATCATTTGCTATGACTTGATATTCATACAGCTCATCAATAGGACCAACAATTCCAAAGCTTTAACGATCTTGGCAGATGAGTTGGCGGACATTTCGAGAGTCGAACAAATTTTAATTTGTACCCGGTACATTGATTTAAAAAATATCACTCATGTTATTTGTAAAGATTGTTTAAGTTTTAAGAAAAGGATTGTCAAATGTTATCTTAGATTTTTTGGAATCTTCGACCAATATTACGACGGTGTAAGTGCAACCAATCAAACTCTCTAGGCACAGTCCAAAGTGTGTACACTTTTCCCAATTATCCTAAACGCACTACAAGATCCAATTTCTAAAAACCGAAACCTCCAAGATGATTCAATGACTAAATTGAAACAATCCTGTGAAAAGAGGTAAGAGGAACGTCAAGAATCAGTCAAAATTTATCTCCACTTAGAACCAGCAGTTATAAGCGCCTTGGAAAACATCTCGAATATCTGGACAGATTCAAAACCGAAGAAGGGAAAAATTTCTCTCGTTTGTAGTGTGTGTCTTGAGGTTGTATCACAACTTGAGGGACAAACAGTTTTACGCCGACTTCGAACGGCAAATCATTTTTGTGAGAAGTTATTTTCATGGCAGATGTACACTCGGACATTTTCAATTGCAAGCCGGGGGACGACCGCTATTAGAAAAAACCTTCTCAATAATTTTTCATGTTACTTGCGCGGTCAAGATGGCGGCCGCCGGAGGGCAGTATATAGCGGACATAAAAGTAGAAGTAAAAGTTGTAGTTCTTATAATAATATTCTAGTGGACAGTGCTTAAGTTTTTCCCTAATTTTTTTTCTTTGCCAGAATATCCAATACCTTTCTGCTGATTACAAACACTCTAGGTTTTTAACCCCAAACTTGAGAAACGACAGCTCGCTCTATGCAGCTGTAACTTGCAGCGTAGCATCAATTCGCAGAAGTCGGTGCATGTGTTCATAAAATTATCCATCGAAGATGTCCAAAGCGTCGATAAACGTTTTTGGTAGCTCTATTGGAGGAATATTTCAACAAAACCAGAAACTAGAAACAAATTTAATGTGATACATTGGATATCCACTGTTATTACCTCTTCCACATCTTCATTCATTCATTCTTTCTTTATTATAACAAATAAGTAAAAGAAGATATTAAAATCTTTTATAGTACAACAAATTTCAGAGCAACAATAATAAGACATAACACATCTTAAAACAAGGTAATTAGCATTACATATGTACATAAATAATCAATAATACTTATAATTAAATGACAGGTTTGCAATAGTCACCTAAGCAATATCGAGTTAACTATGTTTTAACGAAGAAATTAGTTAAAAGAATATAACTAAATTAGGACTATAATGGAAGATGGTATATCTATTAGAGGCTAAGTACTGAAGTAATTATAGATAGATTGTCTAAAGCTACTTTTGTTCATCTGCTTTCCAATATTGGCAGGGATAGAGTTCCAAATGCGGATACCGTTAACGAAGAAGAGCCTTGCTGAGACCAGTGAGGTAAACTGAGGGACTATAAGGCCTGTTATGCGGGCAGATTTGGTAAAACACATCTTATCATAGAGATAGTTAGGAGATTTCCAAGTGATAAGCTTATATAAAAATATACAATTGTTGGTCCTCAGATACTCCGAAATCTCACAGCCTAAGAGTCGGAGCTTCCGTGGCGATATATGTTTAAATATTGATAAGCCGTAAACATAGCGCGTCACATCATTAAACAATGTCCCAATCTTACGCGCAGAGCTACTATCCAGCTTACTATATATCAGATCGGAATACGTTATAATTGGGATAATTAGCTGTAAAGCAAGACGATGTCTTGTTTGCAAAGGAGTACAGAATCCAGATTGCCATAGATTCCTCAGTGTGACCTATACCTTGTTTACTACTTTGTTGACATGACTACTACAAGTGAGCTTAGAGTTTATAACAAAATCTAAATTAGTTAATTTGCGAAAGAAATTGAAGTCTTTGGTTTTTTTGTTATATATTGGTAAGACACCAAAGTAAGCCTGTTTTTCATATCTGATAGTAAGTGTTGCTTTATTTCTAGAAGTCTTGAAAACTTCCCAGTTTTCCAAGGTAGGCTTTTTCTTCCATACAGAGTGGAGTCTACTCCAATCCTTAAAAGCTACTGGGACCCTTCTATTGTACCACGGACAAGCAGAACACCTTTCCGGAACGACACGGACAGGCACATATTTGCAAAAAAAGATTTTAAAATACCAACCAGAAAGTCGAATTTGTCATCAATAGATTCATAGAGCCAGCAAGCACTAGTCAATACTGCAGAAGTCAGAGAAAAGCTCACTTGCATTAAGATATCGGTATTCTCTGTAGGAGAGAAACCGTGCTTTATTAGAACGGTCAATATTAATATCCAAGCATCAAAAATTAGGTCATGGTCCAATATGAAGGATATTTGGTGAAAGATTAGAACACTGGTCAAGTCGGAAACAATAAAATAATCAAGTAAACTAGAGTTGCTGTTCATGGCACACCTTGTTGGTACAATAGTATTTACTAATGTAGGTCTTCATACCTCAAATCTGGAGTGTTATTCGGAATGATAGTCGGTGTGAAGTTCAATCGAAAGCAAAAAAAATCCACAATACCATTTTTCCCCTACTTCCCTGAAACATGTTTCTTACAAAACAATTTTGGTACTAAATGGCACTAAAAAATGCAACTAAAATTACAACATTTTGGTGACATTTTTATATGGCTTATTCCTGAATGATTCCAAAGCAAATTTCTGAATTCGATTTATCTCAAATACAATATTTTTAAGGTATACAAGTAATCTATCAGACTTCGAGCTCTTGGGTCGAGTCTAAAAATGTCCCCATTCCCCACTGCTGCATCCGCCCCTGGTTTTAACCCTCCATAGAATTCAAAAACGTCGTTTGGCCATAATTTTCGAAAGATATCAGCGGCTTTGTTCAACTATTTTTTATTAAATTCTTCACATTTTATTGGAATTTCTTGTAGTTTTTCGGACCGTAGTTCTTTGTATTCTATAAGTCTTAAATTAAGCTCTTCTTAATAGTCAAGCAATTATCGGATGAAAATGGGCCGCCGATAGCATTCTTCCGCGAGTAATATTTTTCCAAAATTTCCAGCATGGGTCTCCCGATTTAGTTTACCGTTTTGCGTCGAGGAACTACTAGCTACATCCTAATAATATCGGGTCTTGCAATAGGAACGCTACAAAAGTTTTTTTTAAATAAAACAAAAACGGTTTGGGATATGAAGTAAATTCTTTATTCCTGTGAAAGTACATTCGATGCCATTATGTATAGAACTCGATTTATTTTGCATTGGCACCACGGGCACGCTTGCAGAAGTCCAGACGCTGAACCCAATTTTCGACGGTTTTCAAGCATAAATCGGCCGATACTGCTGCAATTTCACGTTCGATATTCGTACGAAGTTCATCAATCGACGTTGGCTAGTTGGCATAGACCATAGCTTGACGTAGCCCCACAGGAAATAGTCTAACGGCGTCAAATCGCACGACCGAGGCGGCCAATTCACTGGGCCATTTCGTGAGATAACACGTTCACCAAACTTGGATTTCAATAAATCGATTGTGACATTCCCTGTGTGGCTTGTGACGCCGTCCTGCTGGAACCACATATTGTCCAAGTCCATATCATCCAATTCAGGCTAAAAATATTCGGTTATCATTGAGCGGTAGCGATTCCCATTCACAGTAACGTGCCGGTCTTGATCATCACGGAAGAAGTACGGCCCAATGAAGCCGCCGGCCCGTAAATAGCACCAAACCGTAATTCTTTCGGGATGCAATGTTGACTCATGGAGTACGTGTCCAATAACGCATATTTTGCTTGTTTACGCCGCAGCGTAAATATTTTCTAACCGCCCTAATACGCGTGTATGTACGCATACACATGCAACTGCGAATTACTCCGTATTTCCCGCCGGATAATTCCTTTTGCTAACATTTCCATTAATTGCTTTCCAATAAAACTGCGGTTGACTGCAACCGTACGTTTTTTCATAATTTCACTCGATCACAGGATTTCAAGAGCGACACAGGTCTACCACGGATTCACACCACAGGTAAAGCAACATTCATGTATATCTCCATATATACCTTTGAATAAATTTCCATTACATTTTAAAACTAAACACGATATTTTTAATTTCTCTTTCCAAATATCCAACCGTGCGTCTGGACATTTGTACATGGTCCATCTGCGCCGAGATAAAGATACAGTCCACTTAATTACCACAGATACAGTCCACTTAATTATCATAAAAGCAAAGCAAGGCCCGAGAAAAATCAAAAATTTAAAACAAAGCTGCACAAGACAAAAAGCCGCACAAGACAGCCGCACAATCAACCACCCAAACAAGGCAATCACACATATACCAGCTGCACACATATACCAGCTGCATACACACCAACTGCAAACACAATCAATTGACATCACCACAAATCACAGACATTAAGGTATGTGTTATATTTTCCAATAGCATTTTATAACACGTTAATCAATTTTTTGGTGAAACAACGCCTTACAAGGCAAGTGATTTTTTTTTGTGAAAACGAAATAGTGTTACAATTCAAGAAAAATTAATACAGTGCTAATTACGTTTGTCCGCGAGCGACAACAACAAACACTAACGGTATACACACGCACAACAGTGAACAGTGGTACGGTATTGCAACAGTTCAATCCATCGAATTTTAATTTAAAGTTTTATTTTGGATTTTTCACTTTTATTTACTTTAAAGTAAATCGGCATAACTTTCTTTGTTCAATACTGTTCATTGGCTTAGCACAATTGTTTATTTGCAAGTCACTATTTCACTGATTCGAGTAACACTATTTCTATTGCACTATTGCGTTTTCACATAATCACTTTTGAGCCTTTGTTGTAATTTTGTATATATACATAACTAACAAGTAAATCAACAATAACACTGGTACATAATTAAGTACCCACTTTACTTGTTAAAACACAGTTATATATATACGTCGACACATTTTGGGTGGCAAGTGTTTTTTTCTTTTGCATCAAGTGCCATTTTCACACATTAGGGCGGCACACACATTTAAAAAAAAAAATTAACCATTTGACTGAAATTAAAAGAAAATCATTAAATAAAGATACAGACATATAAAAATTTACTGGTGATTGTCATTTTGTGGGACTTTTTTAAAAATATCAGATTTAGGTTACTTCAGTAAATCCTTCTTAGCTTTCACTATGGATTCATACATCCGTTTAGCAGAATCTGTCGCAGAGTTCGATCCTGACTTCAACAGCACTCCCGCCTCCGAACAAAATAAGCACGGTCTTGCTATCCAGCAAGACGAATTAAAAGTGTTATGGGAGAAAACGAAGGCAGCGTACGATACGCTAGCGAGCTCAGAAGGTTTAAGTAAGAAAGATGTTAGGGCGATAAAAAAGAAATATAGAATATGTTTTTCGACATATGTGAAATGCATGTCTGCTATGGCTACTCAAGCAGAAGCATTAACTAACTTACAAAAGGATGTAGCGGAGCAGTCCGTCCGCGAGCACAATATCCACCTTCCACCGTGCGATACAGACGTGTTCAAGGGTGACTATCTTTCATGGCCAACATTCCGTGATATGTTCACGGGCATCTACCTCCTTAATAAGCGCCTCACCCCGGTTGAGAAACTTTTTCATCTCAACCAT
Organism: Anomoia purmunda; assembly: GCA_951828415.1. Lineage (NCBI taxonomy): Eukaryota > Metazoa > Arthropoda > Insecta > Diptera > Tephritidae > Anomoia > Anomoia purmunda. The sequence goes on from OX639994.1 coordinate 50,800,510, forward strand.
AAGACAAAAGGGGAGGCCAAAGAAATAGTAAGAAAGTGCCCCCTAACGAATGAAGGCTTTACTACAGCGTGGAAAAACCTGTGCGAACGCTATGAAAACAAGCGTATTCTAGTCAACACGCAACTAAAACTATTGTTCAGCTTAAAGGCAATAGACTTTCAATTCAATTCAATTCAATTCAATTTTTATTAGTCTATGATTTTAATAACCTTACAGACTAGACTCACAAAGTAATACTTATAAGTAAATTATTACGACACTTAAAAAATATATACATATATTCTAAGGATACAATGATTCGATTCCGAATTTAAATACCGACCTTGGCAATGAAAAGTCAGGAAACAGCTTTTTCGATATTTTATTGAATTCTGAAAGTCCCCTATAGGTTGGAGCTATGGTAAAATAATTAGCTCTGACAACATTGAGATAAAATGGATATTGAGAACGCAATACTTTGTTGGGTACGTTAAAGCCTATCTGCTCAAGGAGTTCAGGACAGTTAATGAAACCACAAATCACATCGTATACAAACATTAATGATTGAATAATTCTTCTACTTTCTAGAGATTTCAAATGTATAAGCATACAACGAGCACTATACGTTGGGAAGGGGTCCGCAAAGTTTAATGGTTGAAGTGCAAACCGAGTGAATTTTGTTTGCACTCTTTCAATTCTATTAGCATGACAGTTATAAATTGGGCTCCATATTATGGAAGCATATTCCAATTTTGAGCGAACAAGCGAATTAAATAGAAAACTCCTTGTATAGGGATCTTTAAAGTCCTTCGCATATCGGCGTAAAAAGGCTAAATTACTGTATGCCTTTGGCAGAATGTAACATATATGATTTACAAAAGTAAAGCAACTGTCAAACAGTACCCCCAGATCGACGAAATCTTTCACTGCAGTGAGCTGATGATTTAATATACTATAGGATGAAATTAAGGTATTTGCTGACTTAGAGATAGTCATGTAAAAACATTTATCGATATTCAAAGAAAGCTTATTTCTAAGACCCCAAGAAACAAGATTGTCCAGATCATATTGCAAGAGATATACGTCAGACGGGCGTGTTATTTTACGGAAAAGTTTCAAATCATCGGCATAAAGTAAAAACCTTGTATATTTAAAGCAAGATCCAATATCATTAATAAAAAGTATAAACAAGATAGGACCAAGGATACTACCTTGTGGAACACCAGAAGTAGCTACAAACGAATACGATTTGCATGTCTCAATTTCGACAAACAACGATCTATTAGTAAGATAAGATTTTACCCAAGATAAAAAAATTGAGTGAAACCCCAAGTTTTTTAGCTTTTGGAGTAAAATGGTATGCGAAACTTTGTCGAAAGCTTTAGAAAAATCAGTATAAATAGTATCTACTTGAAACCCACACTTAAACGCTGAAACACAAAATTCTGAAAAAACCGCTAGGTTGGTTACGGTGGACCGCCCGCGGACAAACCCATGTTGGTGAGGTTCAATAATTGATTTAATGGCAAAAGAAAGCTTCTCTTTAACCACTTTCTCGAAGAGTTTAGAGCAAACACTTAACTTAGAGATAGGTCTATAGTTTGCCACATCATTTCTGCTGCCTGATTTAAAAATCGGGGTGATAGATGCAATCTTCCAATGATCGATAAAAACGCCTGTAGAAAGAGACATATTAAAAATTATACGTAAAGGCACGCAAATAGATGAGTTGCATTGCTTAAAAAAGTACGAGCAAAAACCATCAATATCACTTTTCAAAGAGGGTTTTAGGGCGGAAATACCATTAATAACATCTAATTCAGATAAGAAAAGACAACCAAAATCCAGGGATTGGTTATGACCAAAATTGGTGGTTGTATCAGCGATTCCATCGTCAGTCACATAATTAGTCTTGAAATAATCTGCAAATAAATTGACAGTATCAGACAAATTTCGTGAACAAACCCCATTAAAATTCATACACGTTGGAATGTTCGTACAGCCCTTTTTAGAACGAATGTACTTCCAAATGGCTTTAGGATTTTCTTTCAGTTCAGATTCAAACCTACATATATATTGATTGTATAAAAATTTATCGAGGACATTAAATTGATTCATGTAATAAAAGTACTTCTCTTTGTAACAGATATTTTTATTATAAGCCTTGTACAATTTATAATATTTATTTCGTTGATTTTTAAGTTTTTTAAGATTTTTGGTGTACCAGGGTAATTTGTGGAGACGAGGCAAGAGAACGGAAAGGTTATTCGAAAACACCTCGGACATCTTGAGCAGAAAATTCTGAAAACATTCCGAAACATCATTTGAAGAAAGAACAGTATCCCATTTTATCTCTGATATGGCAGCGTTCAAGTCACTAAAATTAGCATCACGAAAATTATAAGAGATTTCTTGTTTTCATTGCCAACAACATCGTAAAATTCCAAAGAAATAGAAAGGGGCACGTGATGTTTATCAGTCGTACTTATGGGAAAAGAGCACTCATCTAAATTAAATATTAAGTTTTCATCAACAAAAACAAGATCAAGTATTTTAGTAAGCTTATTAAATACATTATTGATTTGGACTAGATTAATACTAAAAAGACTATCTATAAAATTAATTTCATGAGCTCTATTAACATTGGTTGGTATTAAAATATCATTACTTAAAGTATCATTATTTTGAAAATGAGACCAAATTACATCAGTGAGATTAAAATCGCCTAGGATACAAAAATTACATTTTTCATTTTTTTCGTAAAGATTAACAATGTTATCAACGTGTTCTCTATACAAATCATCTGAACTGTTCGGAGGAATATAAGAAACACATATAAATAATTTACCGAATGAGCCAAAAATACAGACACACAGCTGGTCAAGAAGTGAATCATAATTTAAAAGTTGATAGATTGAGGATCTTAAAGAACGCCTCAAAGCAATAAGAATACCACCACCTCTGAGGTGACCTGTTTTTGTAGCGTCTCTATCTTTACGATATGTATGAAATAGATTATGGTCAAAATATTCTTCGGCATAAAAATCATTGTTGAGCCAAGTTTCAACAAAAACATAAACGTCAAATTCAGCGCGAGACGTTGATAGAAAAATATCCTTAGATTTAGTTCGCATTCCACTCATGTTTTGAAAGTATATTTTAAGAGCTTTATTCGTAGCCTTATTAGATTCTAACCTTACACTATTTGACCAGTTCTGTAATGAGCTCTTCTGGAAGTAGATGCGAAGCTGTTTTGTTTGAACTTCATCACAGGTGGAGAGACTCATGGATCGAGTTGAATTACGTCGCCTTTGGGAAAAAACCTAAAGGGACGAACTTTGACGTTGGCTGGCCATATATCCGCAGCCAGAACCTTTTCATAGCACCATTCAGAAACACCTAGCTTAAAATTGATTTTTTTAAGACTAGCAATCGGGATATTCTTCTTTACCAGCATAAAGCACTCCAAGAACTTTTTGTCAATAGTTGCATGTTTGGAAACGTAATCCAATATATCTTCATTAGACACGTTATTCGTAAATGAAGAGAGATGCAGCCATTTAATTTTTGATACTACACTTAACTCCTTATTATTACTAGTTCCAATAACTAATGGCAGTTTTAATGTCCTACGATTGGCAGCAATTGAATCACGAGGAAGTCGTTTTTGCATATTTAATTTATTGCTGGGTTTGTCAGCAGTAGCAGAAGTAAAAGCGGAAGCAGCAGCGGCGGCATATGATTTTGTGTTTGTATTACTCGGGTCAACTGAGCGAGCTACGGTAGCACTAGAAGCTGGAATGGGAGTCAAAACATCAACAGCAGCCGATGAAGCCTTGAGCGAGCAAGTAGCGTAATTTTCTCGCTCAGTTGAGTGTGGTAGCTCAATAAAAAGTTTGCAGCGTGAGATAAACAATTGCTTATCAGCCCTGAAGAGCCATCAAATTGACATATCGAACTGGGACGCAATGTCGTTTATCTCTGCTCGACGAAGCTGCCTGACAGTACACTGGCTCTATGGGAACAAACCATAGACCATAAAAACGACATACCCAAGTGGGACGATATGGACAAGTTCCTGTCCAATCGTTTTCAGACCCTTGAGACATTGTCAGGGTTGAAGGATGGTAGAGCTGTGCATCTAAATGCAATTCAGCCAAAGGCAATAACGCGTTGGACGTCTTCAAGGCCTGCCGATGATTCTCCATCGACATCTAGGCAGGCGCAAGCACAACGTGATTCCGATAAAGCAACAGAAAACGCAAACAGAAATTTTAAGTCCTGCTTTGCGAATTCAAGTACGGTGTGCTATTAGGAACAGCTCGCGTAAATATACGTCTCAATGACACAGATTGTTTAGCTTGGCTGCAACTGTCCTGGTTTTACCACAACTAACCGGAAATCTGCCTACAACAAATATAAGCGCGACAACGAGGCAAGAATTTCCGGACCTGGTATTAGCGGATAAAAGGTTTTTTGTAAATGAACAAATATACCTTATTCTTGGTGGAGACATTTATCCACAAACCATATTAAGTGGGATAAAGAAAAACGTCTTGAGGACCCTTCTAGCCCAAGAAACCGTATTCGGTTGGATTATAACTGGTAGTACGGATACTACAAATACAAACAGAAATATAGTTTCGTGCTTCAGCGAAGTTGCGCTGGGAGTTAGAAGATTTACCCAAAACCAAAAGCCTCAATGAAGATGATAAATATTGTGAAGAGCTTTATAAAAAGACCACTATCAGAACTAATGAGGGAAAATACATAGTCTCGTTACCATTCCGACAGGAATTTCCAGTAACCATACAACTAGGCCCTTCTCTTAAAAAAGCCTGCTCTCAATTCTTCCGGAATGAGACACGGATAGCCAAGGATCCCGTCCTACAAAAAGAGTATAGTAGGGTGTTAGCAGAGTATGAGACACTAGGACACATGACGAGAATAAATAGTAACATTTCAGCGGACTCATGTGAAAATTACTTCCTGCCTCATCACGCCGTTACAAAGGCAGAGAGTACCTCAACTAAAGTTCGCGTGGTTTTCAATGCCTCAAGTGCAACCGCTAATGGGAAAAGCTTAAATAACGTCCTCCTACCAGGTCCAGTACTGCAATCAGATCTTCCGATACTGATTCCACGCTGGAGAAATGTACCGACAAATCTGGATAAACGATAACCAGTCGAAATATCAGCGCATCGTTTTTCGGGCAAACCCGAACGAATCAACGAGCCTATATGAACTAAAGACGGTTACGTTTGGAATAAACTGTGCTCCTTACCTGGCGATAAGAACACTGTTGCAGTTAGCCGATGACGTAGAAAGCTCGCATCCAATAGCAGCTAATATTCAGCGAAAATGCATGCACGTAGATGACGTACTTGCAGGAGGACACAGCATCGAACCTACCATAAAGGCAAGGGATGAAATTTCTACGGTACTGCGGTCAGCAGGTTTTCCCTTACGAAAATGGACGGCCAACTGCGAGGATGTAATCCGATGGCAGAAACTTAAAGCCCTACATCAAACATTTTGTAAAAGATGGAAAGCTGAATATCTGCTGGAAATGCAGAAACGCACAAAGTGGAAACATCACAAACTAACATCAAAACAGGAGATCTTGTGGTTATAAAAGAAGATAATCTTCCGCCTAATATGTGGAGACTGGGAAGAGTCATCAACTTACACCCAGGCTCGGATAACCGGGTACGCGTCGTCGACATCTATACTACGAAGGGACAAACCAGCAGACCAATAACGAAATTGGTTTTGCTGCCCTCCATCGAAAGTACCGCTACTTCCCCTACCCAAGGATAAGTACTTAAAAAAAAAAAAAAAAAAAAAACCTACGACGATGGCGTACAGAAATAAAGAAATCTGCGAAATCATGTTTTTTTACATACATCAAGTAGTGGTTATTTGGTACCCGATACCCATACAAAACTAACTGACAAACTAAACAATAGTTTTGAGTTAATTTTGAAAAGTGGTCATTTAATACCCGAAACTATTTCGAAACTAACCGACAAACTAACCAATAGTTTCAGTTAATTTTGAAAAGTGGTCATTTTGATATCCGAAACTATTTCAAAATTAACCGACAACTAACCAATAGCTCGAGTTAATTTTCCGGAATTTATGACCGATTGTCAAAAATCAGCCTGGTCCTACCCTAACATTAGTTGTGAAAACCCTAAACCCTAAAAACCCTATCCACTAACTAAATTTCAGAGCGTAAAGAAAATTTGCTTTCAATGAAAGAAACACGCAATAATGGAAAACGTAAAGACGCAAGAAGCGGAGAGAACGTAAAACTAATGAGAAGTTGCAAGTGTTTTTTATATATTTTAAATATTTCGATATATTTAAACATTTTGTATGTTTAAATATTTTATCATTTTCCAAATTTTAATAACTTTAATTATAACTTTATATTTTTTTTTTTGGATCAACTCAATAATTTTTAATCATTTTTTTTTAACCAACTTGCAAATTCTTGCTAGTACTTAGATCTTTCCAATTTATACGTTAAAAAAAAAAAAAAAAAAAATTTTTTTGGAAACATCTAAGTACTCGTGTTTACCCTATACACATAAAAATTTTAAATATATATATATACATTTATGTATAAGAACAAAACAGTTACTTGGTTACAGCTCCACTGGTGTCCTGCTCCTCACATCGTGAAAATCATTTAATTGTTCACCTGTTGGGAAAGAAAACAAATTAGTTCAGTATACAAAATTGATTAAAAACAGGAAAAAAAAAAAAAATTTCGATCCACATTAATACTTTACAAACTCCTTTTTTTTGTTCTTCCGGTCATCGCCATCTTCGCATGGCATACCCCTCCTCCCTCCGACTGTGCTCTCGCAATCGAACGCATCACTCCACCATGTGCATGTATCTAGATATATATCGATATACATACATACATGCACATGTACCTACTTATGTACGTAAAAACTCAAAAATTAATGTACAAAAAATTATTATATTATTATTAGTATAAATATATAAATACCACTTACCTGATCATCGCCGCCGTACACATGCATGCGTCCACCATCGCCATGAATGCGATGGCCAGCTGCACATGGCGACATGTACGCCAACCTCAAAAATGAATACAACTGGGAACTGAAGCCCCGCTCGTGCTGAACGAGCCTTTGCTTTGCCAGAGTCCTGGCCTGCTTTGCCTCCAGCCATTTCCATTTAATAATTTTATTCGCAAGCAAAATGGAAATTCTAGCATAATCTTGTAACGCTTTTGGAACATTTAACACTCAGAGCAGAGCAACGTCAAGTCCGGACACGACAAAGTTTTTTTTCACGAATTTTTATGTATTAATCAACTTTTTTATCACTAATTTAATTTAAATTATGCACAAAAAAAATTGTCACTACCACTCGCGTCAAAATTCACGTGTAAATACTTTTTTTGTGAACGGCCCTGTGGTCAGCAAATTAAGCACAGTGGCATACAAACTGTTTGTGGGTGGTAGGCCAGATTGCTGGATGCCAGATTGCTGACCTACATCACCACAATCAAATATCTAATGCACATACATAAACCACACAAAAAACAGAATGCTGAGCCATTTCATGGTGGGGGGCACTTTCCGCGATTACCGAAATACAGGAATAGGTAGTTCATATCAATTTTTTATTTCTTTTTAATATTAAAAACATCATATGCAATCAGGTGTTTTTACGATATATGAAAATATATCGTAATGCCATATAAGATCACAACAGTGGAACATAGCCAAGTCCACAACCTTTAAGTTTGGCACCATCTACCGATGGGGAGCGCAAGTGTACCGATACGATCACACCCAAATACCATTTTTACAGTGGGTGATGAAAGTTTTGGACACTTGGCGCATAAATGCACCAAATACATAATAAATACATAAATACATAAAATTTACAATAAAATACATATATATATATGCATACAATTTTTGTCATGCCATAATTTCATAAAATAAAATCATTTTTTTTTTCTTTGGTTATTTTTTTTGTTCCATATCACTTGTCACCCAATATTACGACCACTTTCAGCGGGTGGCGGCTCGGAAACCTGTACTTTCCGACCGTCACTGCAGCATGAACGGTGAAGGCGCGGCTCGGAAACCAGTCCTTTCCGACGGCCCAGGCAGCGCGGCTTTGGATCCCGTCCTTTCAGACCGTCTGCTCAGGAAAAAGAAACGACGAGCGACTGGCGTGGGAACTCGTCCTTCCCGACCAGCTCAGCATCAGCGAACGGATGGCTCGGGAACACGTTCTTTCCGACCATCTGATATCCAAAAGAATTGGCGGCGAGTTGACTCGGGAACACGTCCTTCCCGATCACTACGACGAAACGCCCCATACAATTAACCCAACTAGCGCGACAACACACGTATGTTCAGCCTTATTATTTTTTTCTATTACCGTCCTTCCTAGTAGAGCACAGGAGACGATGACGGAGGAACACGGAGCGGCTCAAGGAAACAACAAGCAAGCGGCTCAACAAACAAACAAACAAAATAATATTTTTTAATCAAATATGTGATGTGGTGTGAACTGGTAGTAGACTGTTGTCAACGCTCAGGATTTTTGCTTACCGCAAGGGGGCCGGCATGTTTACGCCGCAGCGTAAATATTTTCTAACCGCCCTAATACGCGTGTATGTTCGCATACACATGCAACTGCGAATTACTCCGTATTTCCCGCCGGATAATTCCTTTTGCTAACATTTCCATTAATTGCTTTCCAATAAAACTGCGGTTGACTGCAACCGTACGTTTTTTCATAATTTCACTCGATCACAGGATTTCAAGAGCGACACAGGTCTACCACGGATTCACACCACAGGTAAAGCAACATTCATGTATATCTCCATATATACCTTTGAATAAATTTCAATTACATTTTAAAACTAAACACGATATTTTTAATTTCTCTTTGCAAATATCCAACCGTGCGTCTGGACATTTTTACATTGCTTATTGACGAAGCCATTCAGCCAGAAATAACGACGACCATAAATTGGACGAAGCGCTCTTAAAGTTGAGGCCATTGACTCCGAATTTCGGTAGTAAATTTTAATAATTTCCATTCGTTGTTGGATCGTCTATCTTTCCGTGATGAAATGGCAAACCTTACTGAAGAGATATGTCAAAAGAGCGGGGAAAAATATGGCGTCGTTTGCTGTCACTATCGGTTCACTTTTGTAGCGTCCCTATTGCAAGACCCTTTATCTGCACATCAAGTTGCTGATCCAAAAACGTCGTTGAATATATCGTCAGGTTGGTTATAATCTCCTTGATTTCTTCAATAATTTGGCTTGCATAGCTGACGCAACGACTCAAGCAACAATCTTCTTTCTTTAGATTTTGCCTCAGATTTTTGGTCAAAATTTAGTTTGTGACGTTCGAATTAACGCTTGGAGTGTACGCTTAGGACAAGAAGAGCACCAAAAATTGTGGGAGAAGATCTGACAAAACTTCAAGCTATAATGTAATCGCCAAATTATTGTATATACCGTTATCCATATCTTCTACAGATTAGTGATAGAAAATACCTATTCTCGGTTTCAAATTATTTTTTTTCGTCTTGCCTTTTCTTCTACGCTGGTGGTAATTAGTCAGGTTGTTCGATCAGTTGTTCAGAACTCGGTTTTTTCGGCTTGAAGAATAATGTTATTTTTGTATTAATTTAATACGGTAAATTATCCTTCTCCAACAAAGACAAGAGTATATATAGTAAAACGTGTAGGTTTTTTTGAGCTAGCAAAAATAATGCCAAAACGTTGTCGAATCGGAATCAAACATATACCAAGATACGCTGACGTTAAGATAAAAAAAATTTTAAGTAGTTCTGAACAACAACAACAACGCAGTACGTAATTACGCAAGAATGATAGAAAACAAGATTGCGACAACGGCGGCAGCGTACACGTCACAGCTGTTGCAGCTACAGGAATACCGAGACGAAAAGGAAGGTGATAACTGTACTTGGACGTTTTATTTGCACTGCAACTGCTAAAATACAAAGCTCGGCACTTCATATTTATTATTCTGTGTTTAACTTTTTGTAAAAATCACTCACAGCTTTTTAAGAGCCACCAGTGACGTCAATCCTTCAAACGAGGCAAGTACAAAGTAAAGGAAGTGCTTTTGTCGTCACCTTTTCTCTGCATCGTGGTGTTTACGCATATACTCAGCTGAACACAAGGAAATATGTGAACCAGTGTTGCTGTTGCGAATTTTCAGAAAGTCTAAAATGCGGCCATTCACGAAAAAATTACTGTTCGTTGCATTTAGAATATTCCCCGTCACTGATGGGACAATTGTATGCATAATTTTATCAGTTTAAAAGACTTTTAATAAACTCGACTAACGGTTTCTGGTTTTGATAGAGCAATTAGCAGATTTAGCATTTAATCAATGAATATATTAAAAAAACAGGCCTCATGTATTTGAAAAAATATATATTTAAGTTTTTTTATCACGTGTGGCATTACTAAAACTCTGTGAAGTTATAGAAGTAATTAATTTCATTTAAATATTCTCATATGTACTGGTGTATGCTGAATACAATAAGGATTTTATTAAAATGCTTTAACCCTTAGAAACGCGCCATAATGGAGTACCTTTTTTTATACTAATAGAAGAATACATTTTTTTGACTTTCTTGCTATTTATATCAGATTATGTCAAAGCTAGTTTGCAAGTATTAAAAGAACGTTCCGATGTTTAATTTAAAAAACAAAATGGTTTGTACAAAACAGGTTTGCAAACCGTCCCAGTTCTGCGTTAACCACGTAACTAGAGTTTTTGAGAAAATCGATTTTTTATGTGACAGCACTGGGAAGCTATTACCGAATGTGGGGAGAATAATTCGAATGTCAAAATAACATAACGGTAATGGTTTTTGTCCATTATTTTTCCTCGTTAATATGGCAAAGTTAAAGTAAAAGCCTCTTATCATCATACGCAGTATGTAGAATGCAAATCAGCGGGTTGTTCAATACAAAATTAATTACTTAAACTGTAAAAGTGAACGAAATACAAATTTGTTTTCTTAAACAGGGCAGTTTTTGTGTTAAATTAGTTATAACCTAAAAATGTTTTAATTTATGAAGACGATTTTGACTTCCAGATTAAAAATTACTAGTAGAGTTCACCAGAGAGTCAGTTGAGTTACTAAATTTGAAATAAAGCAACAATCCGTAAGATCAAAAATTTACTCACTCCATTTATAATTAATGGTTAATTAGCACTTATTTTTCAGGAACAGCTAGTACCACCAGCACAACATTCTTTAGATAAAGAACATGTTACAGTGTTAGGCGAATATACAGGCGAATTCATGCTCATTGAATGTAATGAAAATCCTGAAAATTCCACAGGTTTTCTGTTAGTTATCGTTAGGAGAATTTATTGAAAAAGATGAGCACGATATATTGGTCCCTTATCAAATTCTGATCAAGATTCTATCGCCAATACCGAAGCAAAGTGATTCAACCGGTTGACTTTATCGTGGAAATGAATTGGATGAAAATTCAAGTGGGCAGGTTGAGAAAGGGCAGGGAAAACCAGATAAGTGGATGAAAAATGTAATCAAAAAAGCTAGAGAACAAGGAAAGGGGTATTATAGTGTAAAAAACGCGAAAGGTAAGGTAATAGGCAAGCAGAAAAAACGTATACTCAAACCCGGCTGCATTCAAACAAGTGTGAGAAGAATATTTTAGATGCAATGAAGTTATAGAGGCCAGCAGAAAAGAATTGTTTAATTCATTTTGGAAAAATTTGATTAGGGAACAGTGAAAAGTGTTGATTGCCGACCTAGTCGAAAATCATCCTGTAGCTCGCCACACAAATAAGGGTAATAATAATTCAAGGCGAAAATGATCATTAAAATATATGCTAAAAATAGGAAACGAAAAGGTATCAGTGTGCAAAAAGATGCTTTTGAGTAAATAATTGGATTGGAAGTGTAATGATTATGGAGTACCTATTCAAAGAGCAGGGCAATTCACAAAATTGTCTGCAATCAATCTTGAAAAAGAAAAGCATATAAAAGGTTTCCTTCAAATCTTTCCTAAGGGCCTCATTACTTTAGGCAAAAAACAGACGAACAATATGTCGATCTCAGTTACAGGTCTTATAAGGATATTTTTAAAGCTTACGAACAGTATATTATAGATACAAATATTCCTCTATATTACTCATACCCCAAACAACAGTCTATTTAAACCCAAAAAGGATCAGTGTGGCCTATGCTTAGTCTCAAGAACGGCAACATCTGCCAAGATGTGTATAGTCAGCACTTATGAATAATAATAATTTCCTTGTAAGCATCTATAATTATAAGTTAAAGAACAAGTTATTGCGGGGCTAATAATTGCTAATGTTTCGAGCAATATGCCAATCGCCAAAGACCGTCGGGAAGTGGGAAATAGGAATAAATAATATTTCATTGGGAAACGTATTTTAATTGTGCTAAAGTATAAAAAGATGATTTATATGCAGAGATTTAATAAATACATCTGCAAAATACTTAAAAAAAAGTGGATCTTTGCCCCCATCCAGAGTCAAATTTCTTGGGACGACGCTCACTGTCACTAGTTGGCGGGCTACAAACGGACAAAAAAATGAAACGAACAGTTATGTGGCAAACGTGTGGATTTGTTGACGGTTTTAGTATCACGCTGCTGAGTAGAGGTGGGTAATGGCATAATTTTCGGTGTTGACACAATAGCACAGGCACACTATGAAGTGTTAACACGCTTGGCACAATTGTGTTATTGCTGCTTATCGAAAATTTGGCACTTTCTTTTGTTTTTGGGCTTTACTTTAAGCAGATTGGTTGTGACACTAAAAAATGTTATAGACATTATAGATAATTTGTTGAATTAAAAAAAAAAACATTAAATTTTCTCGATACATTTATTGTATCTAACCTATCAGCATCAAAAGTATGTAAATACGTACGTGATCAGTACTGAACGTGTAGCATTTACGCGCGATTTATCAATATTTTAAAATCCTTCAAGATGAATCGCGATGCGAAAATCACAATAAATACAGAACTCGCAGCAGTAGGAATCGCCATGCATACAGATCGGTTTATTTGATTTAGGCAATTTTGCTCAGTAAATTGTGCATGTATTTACTTATTCCGATGATTACAAAAAAGGAACAAGCACTTTGTGCTGTGGTTAAAAAACTACACTTCCTAGTTTGTGTTTTAATCGAGCACGCCGATTGTGTTACTGTAATACTGTTCAATCGAAAGTGACCCTGTGTGTGCGGCACAGTAACACAACACTACTGCAGAGTAAACGCGGAAGGTGGGAAAAAAGTAATCGATATGTACTTTGTTTATTTGTCCTCAAAAAGAAGAGCCGATTGAAATATCACTATGACGCGACATAAATATCATCCGCACCAGAGCTGGATCTCTCAATTTTTGTTACTTTTAGTAATTCCCTCATATAGGTGGTGGATAATCCCTCGGTTGTTGTTTGAGTGTGCCATTATGCCGTTCGTGAAGGTGCCCCAATTCGGTTGAGAATTTACGGAACGTCGCCAACAACTCCTGTGCTGAACTAGGCGATCTGCAAGCCGGCGCGTAGCTTGCGGTCTGCCTCGCAAGTGCGTGCCGGGAGGGATTCGTTCTAGCTGTGGAAATGAAAAATACGCAGGTTACCCGTTTTGGACAAGATTTTGGAATTTGCGATTTTTATTCATTTATTTTTAAAAGTAACTGCAGAAGTAGCAGTGGCGCCAGACGAGGCATTTTATTTAAAAGAGTGGTGAATAAATTATGGTTCTGGAATTGGGTGTCATACCTGTGGAGCACCCCGTTGTTGGAGCCAACCCTGCCGCTAGGTCTGGCTATTTGTTGCCCTTGCCCCGTCCAGTTAGCATCCCGCACCCAGAGCCCAGTCATTTGGCGGGTTAAATTTCCCCCGGGAGCTTGGGAGGGATTGCGAGTGGGTTCGTAACCTTTTGGTTGGACCCCACCTCGGATACACCTCAAAATAGGTTTTCCTTTTGGTTGTTGTGTCGTGGTATATTTATGTGCAATTAGTCTTTGTACATTTTGGTCAGTTGCATTCATTTTTTTGTTGTACTCCTAACGGGATATAACCACGCAAACTTGGAAAATGCATTCACTACTACCAAGATATGCTTATAACACGTATTCGTTAGTTCCATTGGGCCTACATGATCAATGTGGAATGTTCCCAGAGGATAGGCCTCTTTGTTTATTGGCGTCAAGAAACCCTCCTTTATCCCAGATTTGTTTTCCGTAACAATGCATTTAACACAACTCCTGACTACTCGGGCTACCTTGCGGGCTAACTGCGGAATATAAAATTCTTTCTTAACACAATCTTTTGTACGTTTAACTGCAAACTGTCCTTGATTATGAGCGATTCTTATTATCTCTTCTTCCATATCAGCTGGTACGACAAGTAATTCTCGGTTAGGATCTTTGAATAATAAGTCATGCTTTATGTAAAAATCCTGATACTCTTCTTTCTTTAGAACACGTCGTACAGCTTTAATACACTCATCATGCAATTGTGCCCCTTTTTGCATATGCTTAACAGAGTCTTCTATCAACAAGCAGTACACTTTGCTGAGCGCATCTACGTGTTTCATCTTATTTCCGGAGAGGTGCTCGATAACATAGTCAAAATCTTGCAGGAAGATTATCCATCTTGCCACTCTTAGGGGAACCTCACGCTTTTGAATTGTTCTAGAAAATGCGTCACAATCGGTAACAAGTTTGAATTTTAGACCCATAAAGTAAATTCTCCATTTTTTAAGGCTTCAATTATCGCTAGAACTTCAAGCTCGTAAGAACTATATTTCTCTTCATACGCACTAGTTCTTCGGAACATATAAGAATTCACACCGTCCGTTGTGGGTTACGAACGAGGTAAATTTCCAAGATCCTGCTTCCATAGGTACATGGAAAAATCTATTCGCTAAATCTAAAGTCGTATAAATCTTCGCGCTCTGCAATCGCTCCAGCACATCGTCAATGAGTACCATGGGGAAATTATCTCTAACTATTTTTTTATTCAGGTTTCTATAACACATGCGCTTACTACCATCTTTTTTCGGTACTAAAACTACTGGAGAAGCATACTCGGACGTACTCGGCTGAATAATCTTCTGCTTAAGCCATTCATCTACTTGATTCTCAATAACCTGTTGATCAGCATACGATAATCGTCTAGGCGTTTGATAAACTGGTATGTCGTCAGTTAGAGTTATCTTCATAATCACTTGAGTATCTTCTGTCTTTTCTGATGCATATTCATTGATCAGTGCTAAAATTGTTTCTGAGTGACTGTGAAAGTGCTCCAAGTCAGGGCTTTTCTTACTATTTTCTTGCTCATATACCTCCATGTTAAGACAAATGCTATTAACTCCGCAAACAGGCTACCTTCTTGCTCTCCGAACTCTTCTAAATATCATATCAACATATTTTAGTACACTATTACCTATGATTGTTGCGTACCGTAAATCTTCTTCATGTACTACGTGGAAAATAATATCGAGATCAATTTCGTCAATAGCAGCCCTAACTTGGAAACTGCCTAAAGTTGTAATCGCACTTTCTTTCAAACCCACTAATCGCCTTTTGTCACCACTCAACTCAATATCAGCATTCATCATCCTAACCGTATCATGACGCATTATGCATAACTCACAACCTGTGTCAATTAAAGCGGAAAATGTATGATTATTTAACGTCATGTTCTTAAATAATAGGCCTCCATCATTACGTATAACATTTAAACTCTTTTCTACCTTAGCTGGTGTCGAGTTCTGAGCTGTTCCATGACACTCAAATGAACGATGACCTACACGATTACATTTATAGCATTTATACTGCTTACCAGGACAATCACATTGCGAAAGTGATTTTCATTGCCGCGATTAAAGTACTTTCTAACACTTCCTTGTTTCCTTGATGAATTGACCTGAACACTTTTTACCTCAATAAGTTGCGAACTTACTTTATTTGTTGACGTATTCGAAAAGCGTACTTTCTCATATATTTTAATTTGATCTTTTAATTCATTCACAGTTTTGGCTTATAGAGCATGGCTTTATTCATCTTAGAGTCATTAATTCCGTTATCAAAGTAGTCCATCAAGCTTTCTTCATATAGGTTGGTTGGCTTCCCTATTTCTATCAGATTGTACAGATATTCCATAAATGTTTCAAATTGCTTCTTGCGACGGTTGTGCAAAATATTGTGAATTTCAGCAGAGGAAGTTTTTGAACTAAACTCATCAATAAGCCTTCACTACGACCTCGAACAAACAGCTTCGCTGCTCCCTTGATCAACTGCTTAGCATATATGAATTATTGTATATTATTCCAACCCACAGTAACAGCATTATCTTCGAATTCGGTAATCCATAGAATGGCGTCTGTTAAGGTCTGCAAACATTCACAATGGAAATCTGTCACATGGAGATGTCGCTGTAAGCTACTCGCTGACAGGACTCGTTACTTGGTTTACTTTTGCACGAGTCCTGTTATCTGAAAACGTTGCCAGATAGTAGTGCTATAAAAGCGACTGGCAACCAGTAAAACCTTTTTACTCTTTTGATTTCTATCATCACAGCGACAACTCAGGTGAGTGACACTCCTCCATTGTGTATACCAACATCCAGGTTTTTTACAGCAAATAAACGGCGGTCTACATATAAAACAGAATTTCTGTTATTATTTTTTATCTGCGTATATGCACACAGTGGAATTGGAAAAGTACAGGAAATTATCTGTCTTAAAGGATCGGTCCCCATTTTATGATCCCCGTTTCCAGAATTCAAGAGGAATTCTGGACCCTACTCAACTCCGCCCTTGACACGGTCCTTCGAGCCGGATCCTTAAGGCAATAATTACTCTTTTTCAATTTCTTTTTAAAATTCTATCAACTCTCGCCAAGTCCCACTTGCCAGATTTAAAAGCAAAAGCCTATTGTGAACGAGCGCGTGCACTAGAAGCAGCGCTTTGACGTTTTTCTACGTGCTTTTGTACATTGTTTTTTGCTTGCTGCAAGATCAGCGGTGGTGAGCGATCTCACAAAAAAAAGCTAAAATACGCCAATCCCCGAGGCTAGCGACGAACCCAAGGCTAACAGACTCCCAGAAGGAAGGCGCACTCCCAGCAGCAGCAGCAGCAGAAACCACAAAAAAAAACCTGGTGAGTATTACAATTGATAACCACGAAATCCTAAAAATCTGTTTCAGCGGAGGCAACCTGCGTTTGTCCAGTTCCAAAACGGGAAGACCAAGCGGACCGCTAGCTAGCGGGGATAAACCGCTATAGAAGCAGGAACTCCGGTGGACACGAGGAGGGAGTGCAACATCTTAGGTTACAAAAAGTGAAAGTGAAAAAGTGAAAAAAGTGGTAGTGAGCGTTGACAAAAGGTGTCAGTGTGTGACAAAACAAAAAAAAAAAAAACAAAAAAGAGAAAAACCCTACAGGTAGGGTAGTGAGCGCTGGCAAAAAGTGCCGGGAAAATAAAAATCGCTATAATTTCTCGAAAAAGTGAAAACCCCTACAGGTAGGGTAGTGAGCGCCGCCAAAAAGTGCCAGAAAGATAAATCGCGCTAAATTTTATAAAACTTTATAAAAAAGCCGAAAAAGGCAGTGAAACAAATTAGTTTGTGTGAAAGCCCCTGAATAGCAGGGCAGCAAATTAATTTGGGTGTAAGGGAGCAGTGAGCGCAGGCCACGAGGGCCAAAAAATAAAACGCGCTGACATTATAAAAACCCCAAAAAAAAGCAGTGAAACAAATTAATTTGTGTGAAAGTCCCTGAATAGCAGGGAAGCAAATTAATTTGTGTGAAAGTGGGCAGTGAGCGCAGGCCACAAGGGCCAACGAATAAAACGCGCTAAAATTATAAAATTTTATAAAACAGCCTTACTGGCAGTGAACGGCCCTGAATAGCAGGGCAGCAACTTCAGTTTGTGTGAAAGTCCCTAAAGGTAGGGCTGTGAGCGCAGGCCACGAGGGTCATCAAATAAAACGCGCTAAAGTTATAAAATTTTATAAAACAGCCTTACTGACAGTGAAAGGCCCTGAATAGCAGGGCAGCAACTTCAGTTTGTGTGAAAGTCCCTAAAGGTAAAGCAGTGAGCGCAGGCCACGAGGGTCATCAAATAAAACGCGCTAAAATTATAAAATTTTATAAAACACCCATACTGGCAGTGTAAGTCCCTGAATAGCAGGGTAGCAACTCTAATTGGTGTGAAAGTCCCTAAAGGTAGGGCAGTGAGCGCAGGTCACGAGGGCCAACAAATAAAACGCGCTATTACAAAAATATATATATGTATACAATAAATCAATAATAAATGCAATTAAAGTAAATTGCCCAGTCATCGTCAACGCGAAGTGCTGCAAGGGCCTTACCAAAGCCCCAACGAGCTGACATAAGGAGGTACGCAGAAGTTTTGGCAAGGCAAACAATAACCCGATACTATAAGCTGCAGAAAAGGTAAGCCTTTGAAATTCACCACGTATATTCGCGTATTCGGTTCCTGGGACTGGTTGAACGACGAAAATACCAGTCTCACATTTAAGTGATAATACATATCAAAAAAAAAAAAAACCAAGAAACAAGAAACCGGGATCACCAAGAGGAAGAATACACCAGGTGGCAAAGCCAGCCAAAGGCTTGAAGGAGTTCGTCATCGGTATACCCACCAGGCCCCCCAGTAAGACGGAATTTCACCCCAACCAGAGGAAAATCAACAAAAACAAAAAATTGTTTTTTTTTAGTTTTATTTCTTGTAAATTTTTTAAAGTTGTTTATTTTGTAACTGAATCCTTAAAGAAATAAAAAAAAGTGTGTTAACAATGGCTCACGCAAACGATTTTTCACGCGCCTGTAGTGCCCTGTTGGAGTTTGAAGAGAGGTACAATACAACTCCAGGGACAACTCATTCCATATTTTCTCTTGAGATTCAAAAAGAGGAACTCAAAGCATTATGGACAAAGGTAAAAAAATCTTTTGATAGACACTTACGGGATTTGTCTGAAGACGAATCAAATAACGCGGCCATGAGTTTAGCAAAATGTAGGTATCAGGATTGCTATACAGCATACCTGACGTACGCTGCGTTGATGGGTGAAACCATTCAT
Source organism: Anomoia purmunda (assembly GCA_951828415.1). Classification (NCBI taxonomy): domain Eukaryota; kingdom Metazoa; phylum Arthropoda; class Insecta; order Diptera; family Tephritidae; genus Anomoia; species Anomoia purmunda. Next base: position 50,819,672 of record OX639994.1, read on the forward strand.
AATCTGACTTTTGTTCAGCAAAGCTCATCAACGGTAATCCCCTCAAACCGCGATTCTGAGCCACCACTGCGCTCAAACGTAAATCTTCCTCCGTGCGATACGGAAATTTTTTATGGGGATTATATAGCATGGCCCTCTTTTCGGGATTTATTTACAGCCATCTACGTAAATAATTCGCGTCTAAGTCCGGTGGAGAAATTATACCACCTCAATCAAAAGACTCGTGGGGAAGCCAGGGACATCGTGAAGAAATGCCCATTGACCAATGACGGTTTTGCTATTGCGTGGCAAAATCTCTCCGATAGATATGAAAACAAACGAGTCATGGTGAATAGTCAGTTGAGGATCTTGTTCAACTTGCCTACGATGACAGTTGAACGCGGCACCGAGATAAAACATCTACAGCGTTCAGTAAATAATTGCATCTCAGTTCTGCAAATTTATGGCATTGAAATTGAAAACTGCGATGCAATTTTTTCTTTTTGGTCTCGAGCAAATTGCCGGACACTACATTAGCTTTCTGAAAACAGGGAGTCTTTCACAAGCCTGAGATTCCGAGGTGGGAAGATTTAGATAACTATCTCTCGAGCAGGTTCCAGACTTTGGAAACGGTATCTGATATCCAAAGTTCACGAGTAGTTAGGGCAGGACCAAGTCGTGCTTCAGCCGGTATACACGAAAGAAAAATATCGGCTCATCACAGTCAAATGACGCAATCAGCTTGTAGGCCGTGCCCAGAACAGTCGCATTCTTTGAGAGCTTGTTCAAAGTTTTTAGCGATGAAGGTAGATGATCGGTTTAAGGTAGTTAGGAACTACAATTTGTGTATGAACTGTCTAGCGCATTCCCATCTAGCAAAAAGTTGTAAGAGCACTTTTAGCTGTTTGAGCTTCCATCAACGGCACCATTCTTTGTTGCATCGCTCTCCTAGTAGCAATCAACGTCCGTCTACAAAAGATGGAGAGGCTCGAATGCCTCTTACCCCAGCCCCAACCGGAAATGTAAATGCTTTGTTCGCCGCAAGTGCCAAAAACGTTGTTTTGGGTACGGCCATGATACATATTAGTTACTTAGGAGTAGACTATGAGGCCAGAGCCCTTCTTGATTCAGGTTCAGAAGGAACTTTTATCACGGAGCGGCTGCAGAGACGCATCAATCTTCCGACACGACCAGCTGACACACAAGTCTGTGGAATAAATGCGACAACACCGGCTAAGGTGCGAAAAGTCGCCCACTTTGTTATAGATTCTCCTGTCAACCCCCAGATTAGAATTGAGGCAAGAGGTCTGATTCTACCCAACGGACAGGAGACCTACCCCAGTTTTCCGTTGATCAAGCACATCTTGATCTACTGCCCCCAATGAACTTAGCCGACATTAATTTTCACTGAAGCCAGCAGGGCGATGTTATTATTGGTTCGGACTTGTACCCAGACATAATGAAGGGAAGCATACAACGAAATATTTGAGGCTCTCTCCTGGCGCAGGAGACAGTATTTGGCTGTGTCTTGATAGGCCCTGCCCCCCAGTCTGCGACAAAGAGGGCAGACTCATGTGTTTCTCTACTTGCGGAAATTTCAAGTTCTCAGCTAGCTAGGTTTTGGCAGCTTGAGCAAGTCCCGACTAAAAAGCAGCTCAGTCCGGAGGATGCGTTTTGCGAGCAACATTATACGAAGACAACTACGAGGAATGACCAAGGGCAGTATGTGGTGGCATTACCATTTCGGAACGAATTTCCCTTAAACATCAGTCTTGGAGATTCACGAACCATCGCAGCGCATCAATTCGTCCGAAACGAAGCTACAATGATGAGAAGACCGGAGCTGAAGGCAGAATATCATCGAGTACTTCGAGAATACATCACACGGTCATATGAAGCCAGTGAGCAGCGCCGATAGTAAACCACAATCAGACACATACTACCTACCCCACCATGCAGTCATAAAACCGGGCAGTACCACTTAACGCATCAAGTCCAATTTCGAATGGAATTAGTTTGAATGATGCACTCTACCCTGGGCCAGTTCTTCAAGCTGACCTTATCTCACTGCTATTGAAATGGCAGTTTTTCAAATATGTTTTCAATGCAGACATTGAGAAAATATATAGGCAGATCCTTCTGCACCCCGATGATACCCGGTACCATAGAATTTTCTTTCGAGAATCACAAGCAGAAAAGCTTGTAGACTACGAACTCCAAACTGTGACGTTTGGAGTGAACTGCGCCCCCTATTTAGCAATAAAAACTCTTCTGCAATTGGCGGAAGACGTTCGCCTGGAATTTCCGTTGGCTTCCAGGGTCTTAACCAACATATGTACGTTGACGTTGTACTGGCAGGAGCTCATGATTGCGAGACTGCCAGTCGCACCCGCGATGAACTCATCGAAGTACTCAAGGAAGCCGGGTTCCCCCTCCGAAAATGGATGTTGAACTGCAAGGACATCCTCGCAGCCTTGCCAAAAGCTCATTTGTTACAGGAAGATTTTTTGGAGATAGATGATCTGAGTGAAGCTAGAATGTTGGGCATTCGGTGAAATGTCGCTCGCGATGTGTTCCATTTTAGCGTCCAAGAAATCCCCATTCGACCAAGCTATACCAAACGAGAGGTTTTATCGTGTGTTGCCAAGTTGTTCGACCCAGCCGGGTGGTTGGGCCCTATTGTCGTAGAGGCAAAAATTTTAATGCAGGACATCTGGTTAGCCAAGATAGATTGGGATGACATTCTGCCTCGAGGTTTGTATTTGCGATGGGAAAATTTTCTTAAAAATTACACGTTTATTTCGAATATCAAAATCATGTGGATTCAAGCGATAACCCGGCAGATTTAGATAGCCGTGGCTTATCGCCCCAAGAATTGGCGAATAGCACTCTATGGTGGCAGGGTCCTAGTTGGTTAAAGGAGAAACCGTCTGGCTGGCCCCAAAAAACTGATGAGGTGACGGTGGAGACAGGGCTGGAGCAGAAGGTTGTTCGAGTTCATACAGGTCATATTTTGCAAGGGACGGACATTTCAGAACGATTCTACGACTTCTCTCGTGCCCTAAGAGTAATTGCACGAATTTTTAAATTTTACTTTAAGACACACCCGGTACATAAATCAACCCCACGACAGGAAACGTCAGAAATAACAGCGGTAGAAATTCGAAAGGCAAAAATGTGCCTTATTATGTTAACTCAAAAACAGTGCTTCTCCAATGAGTATCAAGCACTTGTGGCGTCAAAGCCAGTAAGCGCAAAAAGCTCCATCCGCACTCTCAATCCCTTCCTCGATGGGAACGGAATCATGAGAGTTGGAGGGAGGCTTGCGTTAGCTGGGCTACCCTACAACGAGCGATACCCCGTACGATTGCCAATTTTCCCGACTTCTCGTCAGATTCTCACATCTGATTTCTCTGTATGGGGGAAATCAACTCATGTTGAGACTCTTGAGATCCGAATATTGGATCGTACGATTAAAAAAATTTGATAAAAAACATAATTGTAAAATTTGTTTTATTCACAGAAAAAAGACACGAGAGCAACTGATGGCATCATTGTCCCCTGAACGATCGGACTTATCTCACCCCTTCGCCAACACAGGTGTGGATTTTACTGGCCCGTTCGAGATAAAGAAGTTCACCGGCAGGGCATGTCTAATAACAAAGGGTTATGTATGCGTTTTTGTTTGTTTTGCTACGAAAGCAATACATTTGGAGGCAAGTCACTGAACTTATCGACTTCCACGTTTCTGGCGGCATTTTCCCGTTGTGTAGAAAGACGAGGCTGTCCCCGTAGCATGTACTCCGACAATGGGACGAATTTTGTAGGAGCCAACAAATCACTAAGGCAAGATTTCCGACACTTTCTTGCCGAAGCCTCGCGTCTAACCACACAATCATATGCACATCAAGAAATAACCTGGCACTTCATCCCTCCGGGAGCTCCCCACATGGGAGGGCTTTGGGAAGCAGGTGTGAAGAGCTTCAAACCCCACTTCCGTAAAATAGCCAACACTATGCGATTCACGATGGAGGAGTTCTAGACGTTGCTGGCCAAGATAGAAGCTTGTCTGAATTCGCGACCAATTAGTCCGCTTTCAGAAAGCCCCGAGTCAACAGAACCCCACACGCCAGGAAATTTTTTGATCGGCAGTCCGCTACTCGCGATTGCGGAACCTGAGAGTAGAGGAAACCCGATGACGATCATCAACCGATGGCAAAAGATAAAGGCAATTCATCAAGGATTCTACCAGCGGTGGAAAGAAGAATATCTGAAAGAACTACACAAGCGAGTCAAGTGGCAATACCCCCAACGAAACATCGAGGTGTATTATTTCGTGGTTATCAAAGAGGATAACTTACCCCCGAACGAGTGTCAACTTGGCAGAGTTGTTAAGGTTTTTTCAGGAAAAGATAGCCGCGTACGAGTCGTAGACATACGTACGGCAAGAGGCGTAATTACACGCCCAATCGTCGTCAAACTAGTGCTATTACCTCTAGTCTAATCAAATTACCGATTTCTCTATTTTCAGAAAAATATCCAAAAGTGATCCGTGTGGCGCGAGAGCATAACCGATGCCCAGTGTTCGTTCTGCCCTTCTACACGGCCACTGCTCAAATTGCATGTCACCGCGGCATGCAACCAACCAGTGTCCGTCACCGCGAAACTGCGACCAGTGTCAGGGATGACACCACAGTCTCTTGCACCTGGGGGAAACTCCCAGAAGCGAGGAAGACGTGTCGGAAGGACAAAGGGCGGTAGACGAAGGGCACGAACAATCAGCCGAAGCAGCAGCTGTGCCGATCGAAGAAGTACTGGAGATCGATGCGAGCGATGAGGACATCCAGCAGGCGGTTGAAGATGCGCATGCTACGACTGAGCTCCGGGAATTCAGACATCCTCTGCCGGGTATCCGGTCGGCAATTCAGCACCCCCCACCTCGCCCAGAGAGCCGAAGATCCAATTCTCGCCATTCCGATGTACATAAACCCCGTAGACGGGTAAGAGACGCCCGAGAGCTAATCAAGGGACCTAGCCGAAGAGCTCTAGGGCAATCTGTGGAGCAACATTATTTAAATTAATAACACCAGTATTCAACTCAACATTTGTTTCTTTTCCACACACCAAAACAAACTTAATCAGCCATATTTTTCCCCCGAAACAATATCAATATCAACTTCAATGTATCATTTGCTCTTTTAGACAACAACATAAACTCAGCACTCTTACTGTCCAATTTGTACTCTCAACGTTTGCTTTTCTTTTCTGTTTTTTTTACTTTTAATTCTTATTTGCTCATCACACCTCAACTATCCTGCTCTTTCCACAAACCAAAACAAACTTAATCAACAGTATTTTTACCCCCGAAGCAATATCAATATCAACTTCAATGTATCATTTGCTCTTCTAGACAACAACATAAACTCAGCACTCTTACTGTCCTTTTTGTACTCTCAACGTTTGCTTTTCTTATCTGTTTTTTTTTTTTACTTCTAATTCTTATTAACTCACCACACCTCTACTATCCTGCTCTTTTCCAGCTGGATCTGCTTTAAACTAAAGGGTGGTTAAATTTTAAGGGCCGATGTTGAATTTGAACCACACTTAAACGTCAAGTTTTTTTCTGCATTTCATTTCACATTTCTCAATTTCAGACTAACTCAATTTGAACATGGAAAGATACACAATCGAGCAACGTTGGCAATGTTGGCAAGAAATGGCAACAGTGGATGATCAGTTTTCGAAGAAAATCATCTTCAGTGATGAGGCACATTTTCACCTCAGTTGATTCGTCAATAAGCAGAATTGCCGCATTTGGGCGAATGATAATCCAAGAGTGATTGTCGAAAAACCAATGCACCCACAAAGAGCACTGCTTCGTGCGGTTTATGGGCTGGCGGCATCATCGGGCCGTATTTTTTTCCTGGTCAGGCAGTTACTGTGAATGGTGTCTATCGTGAGATGATAACGAACTTTTTATGACCCGAATTGGAACATATGGATGTGGACGATATGTGGTTCCAACAAGATGGTGCCACTTGCCATACAGCCAACGAAACAATGGCTCTTTTGCGCGACAAATTCAATGGCCGTGTTATCTCACGTGGTGGCGATGTCAATTGGCCACCAAGATCATGTGATTTGACACCGTTGGACTACTTTCTTTGGGGTTATTTGAAAGAAAAGGTGTACGTCGATAAGCCAGCAACAATTCAAGAGCTAAAGGATGAGATAATTCGGCACATTAACGGCATAGAACCTCAATTATGCCTCAGCGTCATCGAAAATTTGGACCAACGGATGGGGGTGTGCCGCCGAGGTCGCGGCGGACATTTGGCCGATATTTTGTCCCATGCATAATTAAACCACACCATATTATCATAATAAAAAGAAATTAAAATAATTTCCAAAATAATTTGTGTTTTATTCAAAATCAACATCGGCCCTTAAAATTTAACCACCCTTTATCTTGCCACGAATATCTGTTTCAAACTATCTTGCCTACCAAGATCTGCTTGCCGCCTTTCAACCTCTCAAATTTGTTGTCATTTACGTTCTCTCCTTGATATTTCTCTACTTTCGCTGACTTGTTTCTCCTCTATTCAAGTTTTCTGTCTCTTCGAAGCTTTTTGCGCTGTTTTTGCCATATAGTTACGCTGCTCTGCTACTACTGTTGCACGCTTTTATTGGCAACATACGTTGTGGCTAGTGTTTCGCTCTCATCAGATGTGTATCTAAGTTAACACGCTGGCCGGCTCACTCGCCTGAGCAAATATGCTGACAGTGCATCTAGCACCTTGCACGCGCATCCAGCGCAACTACTGCATCGTGGGAATCGCAGCGTCAGTAGCTTTAGGGTAGCAAGTAAGCTTAGGGGTAAATATGCTGACACTGCGTCTAGCACTTTGCATGCGCATCCGGCGCAATATTCCAACGCAGTAACGGTGTATTACTGCATCGTGGGAATCGCAGCGTCAGCAGCTTTAGGGTAGCAAGTAAGCTTAGGTTTAAGCTAAGAATATTTTGGGACTTCACTTCTATTTGGGTGTTGAAGCAGAAAAGTAATAAAGTTTGTATTAACTTAAGCTTTGAGTTTCCTTTCAGTTTGAGCTTGGACTAAAGGAGCCTGTTGCTGGCTCACAACTTTAATTTTTTGTTGCTCCCTAATGGGAGCATCTTAGCTGGCGCGACTGGTGTGACAGTGTTACCGGTGAAAAGTGATGCGGAAATAATTGTTGTGCAGTTAGACATAAAAAATCCATTGAGGAAATAAAATAAAAAAGTGAATAAAAGAACAATACAAATTAAAAGAAAATTTTCTGAAGAAAAAGGAAAAATTTAAATAAAATTTAATCTTGATAAATTAAAGAGGAAATAAAAATTTAAAAAAGTGAATAAAAGAAGAATAAAAATTAAGAAAAAATTTTTTGAAGAAAAAGGAAAAATTTAAATGAATTTAAATCTTGGTAAATTAAAGAGGAAATAAAATTAAAAAAGTGAATGAAAGAAGAATAAAAATTAAGAAAAAATTTTCTGAAGAAAAAGGAAAAATTTAAATGATAAATTAAAGAAAAAACGTGTGGCCAGAATGCCAAATAAATTTAAAGCTATAAGCTTAGCTGTGTCGGCCAAAAAAGCCAAATATTGTAACAGTTTATAGAATGTCAAAGGAGGCTTATAAAAGTGATGTAATTTAAAATAAAATATTTAAATAGATGAAAAAATTATAAAGTGAGCATAAAAAACCCGCGAGTCCTACGGGGTAACTCAAAGGTATAATTTACTAATAGTGTTTTCTTTTCTCGCAATAATGTTGCATTTATTCTGCCCTGTGCCAGGGCTGTCAAATTTTCGTGTTCTTTTCTCAGCATTTTTTGTGGGTTGTTTGTTCTTTTCTCAACATTCTGCCCTCTCGCCCGACAAAAGTGCGACATTTTCTACCCGTGCCAAATCGAAAGGGCGAGCGTTGCCCAGCGAATTGTGTGTATCTCTACTCAACAAAAACAGGTTTGAGCTGATCTGTGACAGAGCGGTATTTTTTTGTTCTTTTCTAATTGAGAAAATGCAACCTTTTCGCAGTGCATAGGGGAACAATTCCATCATGTTGCCATACAATCGGGCAACATTTTTTTCGAGAAAAGAAAACGCTATAAATTTTTAAATCAAGTGAAATAATGTGATTGACATCCTGCGAGTCCTACGGGGTAGCTCAATGGAAAAATTTGCCAAGTCTATAAATAAAGGAAGAAATAAATTAAAATTTGCTTGCCGCGGAAATCAACCTGAGGAAAGTTCCTTATTTGACATAAAAGCATAATTGGGAAATTGTGCAAGAAATTAAGAATATTTGGCATTGCCAGCGATTCACTACCTTCGGGGAGACCCTCCTGGTTTTTTTTTTGTTTTTTTTAAATAAAAGTAATGAAAAAAATAAAAGGATCACACAAGTGCAGCACAACTCTCCATAAGCATCACCGGTGACCGTCGTCGCACTTCAACCGGCTGGAGGAAGCTGCGAATCTAAACACCTAGGCCAGTTTTCTCCGCCAAGGTTGAAACAATGGTTAACTATTTTGTGATTCTGCGATAGCTGCTATATAGTGTCCAAAGTACGCCCTAGTTGGGTGCAGGCTGTCGTTCACATGGGAACACGACAGATATTCCTTGGTTACGGCAGAAACATTCCAGCGTTCATATTGTTGTGAAGCAAGCCCTGCCTTAGTAGGATGCCTTCAATCTGATTGTCGGCAAACAAACGGGATAACACGGCCCTTCCTTGACAGGAGCGTGATTCATCTTTAGATGCGCGCCATTACAAACCATTTTCTTTTTTTTTTTTTAAGAAAACTACACGTGATTCATTCTCAGATGTGCATTGCATACCAATGAAAAAGTATATAAAGTAAAAATAAAATATTAAAAAATTCTGTGTAAGGGTGACTGAATTTTACAAATACAGAAAACTGATCGAAAAATTCAAAAGAATTTCTTTAAGTAAATTTAAAATTGCAAAAAAAATCTAATTGAATAATACAAAAAAATAACAGTTTATAGAAGTGAAAAAATTTAGGAAAAGTTGAAATTGTAAACAAAAAAAAGAAACCAAAAATTGTATTTAGTTGAAAAAATACAGAAACAACTATTCAAAGAACAGGGAAATTCAAAACTCGATGAATTTTACGCTAAACCGAACCATCAATTCTCTCTAATTATCAATAAGTTAAAGTCGGGAGACCACTCTGCCGAGGTGGTAGAATGATCATAGTCCAAAAGCCAAGGACGCTACTGGAGGCGTATACTGCTTGCCTTGCCAATGAATGAGATGAATGGAGGGGGTAACCCTTCCCCGGTGTTCCCGAGGAGCATACGCAACTACACCCCGGGGGGGAGATTCCACCAGGGTTGGGGGAATCGTCCCGCCTATTCGGCAAATTATAGTGCAATCCAAAATGGACCCTCGAATGGGTGAAATCCGTTGTAAAGATGGAGTCGAAGGCTCTGGCCAAACTAGGCGAACGAACTATAGCAACCAATCAAAGAGAATCAATCCGTTCAAGAGAGGACCCCCTTCGCTAAGTGGGACCTCTACGAAACACCCCAGATTGTACTACACGACGGCGGTCAGGATGGCCCTCCAGCATTTTTCATTTAATCATTCCTTACCTTACTTGCGCTTCGGGCAATGGGAAACCACTAGATTTTCTAATCGACAACGGTGCCAATAAAAATTTCATTAAAACAGGTCTCGCTGCTGGCTTCACCCCAGTAAGCCCTCCCTTCTTTGTCCAAACTACAGCAGCACCTATATGGATAGTGTTGGAATACCTTTATTTGCAACCCTAATACTATTGCCTCATTTCTTTTTGTTCTTATTCTTTACCATTATGTATACATATACATACATACCATTGAATACTTGTAATCATAACATATTAACTTACTGCATTAAACACTATTGAACTGTACGGACGTCTTTTATTTAATCGGCACTGCGCGTAAGTCTCACAAGGGTTATGGGCCCAGATCGCGTGTGATATTGAGTAATCATTTTGTGGAATTTTTTTATGCGTTAAAAGATGAGTGGACTTTATAGTCAAATTGACAAGCTCGATGGTGAAAATTATACTACATGGGCGATACACATGAAAAGTTTATTAATTACACAAGACTACTGGCATGTAATACAAACGCCATGTAATTCTGGTGCAGCAGCGGATGTGAAGGCTAAGTTCCAGATTACTGATCAGAAAGCGTTGGCCTTGATCACTCTCTGTGTGAAATCTTCGGAACTTCTACATTTAAAGAAATGCGTGACAGCCAAGGCAGCTTGGGATTTATTAAAAAATATGTACAATGCTGATGGAGCGGCACGGAAGGTGAATCTGTTTAAAAGATTGGTCAAATTCAAATTCAACATGTCCGAGAAATTTTCCATACAGCTAAATGAATACTCATCAATAGTGGACAACTTAAATGAAATCGGGGTGACTGTACCAGCCGATTTGTTAAGTATACTTTTATTATGCAGTCTGCCAGAAGAATTGGAAAGCTTTGTTGTAGCAATAGAGAGCAGAGACCAATTGCCGAAGCTACAGAATTTGAAGATCAAAATATTAGAAGAAGAGCAACGTCAAGGTGGAAAACATGAAAACAATGAAAAGGTATTTGCAGCGAAGAAATATTGGAAAGAAGAACAACGACCGACGGTAAACAATAGGAGTAAGCAAAGCGATGTTGATGATTCCAGTAGCAGTGAGCGCAAGAAGGGCAACTACAAGCACAACACGAATTCCATCAAATGTTTTAGGTGCGGTAAGAGAGGGCACATAAAGGCAAAGTGCAAGTTAGACACCCATCAATCAGCGGTCATGAGTGTATTCCAGTCGAATAAAGAAAATAAAAGCAATATGTGGATTTTGGATAGCGGCGCTTCTTCCCATATGTGCAATTACAAAAATCTCTCACTCAATTAAAAGTTACTCACAAGAGATTATAATAGCATCAGGTGACATTGTAGAGGCGAAAGGTATAGGTATTATACATTTGCGATCAAAGTACACTTCAATTGAGTTACGCGAAGTGTTGTATGTGCCGAGCCTGAAGTCAAATTTTTTGTCGGTAAGCAAAATAATAAGCAACAAAAACTCAGTGCATTTCTCTGAAAATAATGCAATGCTAAGAGATAGTAAAGGCGGTACTATTCTAGTAGCTAATGTAAGAAATGGTCTGTTTGTTGTAAAACTTGATGTAAATAAAAGCTATGAAAGTGTGAATTCAGCAAAATTTGATAATAACGATTTGTTGAAATGGCATCAGCGCCTTGGTCACTTAAACAAAGCCGATATTAACATACTTATTAGAAAGGAAAAATATGGTTCGTGGGCTAGATATTAATAAATCTATTGATTTTGAGTGTGAAACATGCGCCTTATGTAAAATAACAAAAAGATCTTTTCCGAGGTATGCAAATGTAAGAACAACAAATGTATTAGAAGTCGTTCACAGTGACATTTGTGGGCCTATGCGTACACAGTCTCAGGGTGGTTCAAAATATTTAATAACATTCGTTGATGATTTTTCGAGATATGTTGAAATAAAGTTTTTGCGGCAAAAGTCAGATGCGTTTAAATATTTCAAAGAATTTGTACTAAAAGCTGAAAAACAAACAGGGCGAAAAATAAAATGCATACGCACAGATAACGGAAGAGAGTATATAAATACAAGTTTTAAAGAGTTTTGTAGCAAAAATGGTATAGTCCATGAGACTACAGTGGCATACACGCCCGAGCAAAATGGAATTGCAGAAAGGGTGAACAGAACCATTGTCGAAATGGCGCGATGTATGCTATCGGCTTCGAATCTTCCAAATAGTCTGTGGACAGAAGCAGTTAATACAGCACCATATATTCGAAATCGATGTCCATCTAAGGTTTTAGTAAATGAAACACCCTATGAACGTTGGCGTGGTGTAAAACCTAATATTAAGCATCTCAAGGTATTTGGGTGTGAGGCTGTGATATTAAAAAAGCAACCTGGTAGATCAAAATTTGATAATAAGGGTACAAAAGTGCGGTTTGTTGGCTACGCGAGTCACACGAAAGGCTATAGAATGTATGAATGCAGTACAAAATCAATATTAATTGCAAGAGATGTTATATTTTTCGAGAATAATTTGTTTAGTTGCAACAAAGATAGTGATACTGAAAATAAAAACATTATAATAGAAACAAAACAACAATCCTATGTTTTTGACAACACACCGGTTGACTTCTCTGCCACTAGCGAAGTAAACAAAGATAATGAAAGTTTTGAGGAACAAGTACAACAACAGAGTTTGGAAGAAAGTAGCGATGACAGCGAAATAGACATTGGAAAGCGTAAGAGGGGACGACCACGAATTTGTCGCGAGGGAAAAGTAGGGAGACCACGAAAGAAATTTGTCACAGATAAACCAGAGCTTTTGAATATAATGTACGAAAATCCTGAGTCTCTTACAGACGCTGTAAGTGGGAGTGAAGGTAACGAGTGGAGAAAAGCCATGCAGACGGAATATGACTCATTACTTCGAAACGATGCGTGGTCGCTTGTTGACCGACCTTCGAATAAAAACATCATTGGAAGCAAATGGGTATTCAATAAAAAATATTATGCGGATGGTAACGTAAAAAAATATAAAGCAAGGCTTGTAGCTCAGGTCTGCTCTCAACGAGTAGGAGTAGATTATTATGATACTTATGCACCAGTTTCCAGATTTTCCACTGTACGACTAATACTTGCTCTCGCAGCGAAATATAAACTATACGTAAATCATATTGATGTTGTTACTGCTTATTTAAACGGTGAATTGAAAGAGGAAGTGTATATGAACCAACCAGAAGGGTTTAAAGATAAGGTATACCCTGAACGTGTATGTAAGCTGAACAAGTCACTTTACGGTCTTAAACAATCTGGGAGGTATTGGAATACGAAAATCAATAAAGTTTTGTGTGAAATGGGTTTCACACGATGCAGATCAGACAACTGCGTTTACATTATGTGTAAAAATAATGAAATAAACATTTTGAGTTTGTATGTTGATGACATAATTTTGGCTTGCACTTCACAGAAAATGATGTGTAATATTATAACAAAGCTTAGTGAAAAGGTACAAGCGGTAGACCGAGGACCAATGAAATCGAGCGTCCAGATCTTAACGGAGATATTCGTATTCATCAGAATCGGTACGTGAGTGAATTGTTGAAGCGTTGGGGAATGAGTGATTGTAACGGAGCACCAACCCCATATTGTAGCGGAACAATTCTAACAAAATGCAATGATCCAACATGTAAAGGCGACAACATGAGTGAATATAAATCTTTAATTGGTGCGCTTACATATTTGGCAACTATATCTAGACCTGACATTGCTTATAGTGTCTCTAAATTAGCACAGTTCCACAGTCACTCGCATAGTGAACATTTTCAAGCAGCAAAGCGTGTACTTAGATACCTGAGGGCAAAACCAAAAGGGGTAATAACTTATAAATCAGATGCAAGCAACCTCTTATGTTTTACAGATGCTGACTGGGCTGCAGATGCTGTGGATAGAAAATCTCATAGTGGCTATGCACTGTTCTTCGGAAATGGATTGATTGCGTGGGAGTCTAAGAAGCAGCCAATAGTGTCGTTAAGTACCATGGAGTCCGAGTATATAGCCATGTGTCTGGCTGCAAAAGAAGTTTCGTTCCATCGTAGTTTATTATGCGAAATGAATTTTGATGATTGTGTAAAAAATGCCACGACTATATTGTGTGACAACCAAAGCGCACAATTTGCAGTTAAAAATCATGTAACCACAAAGCGTAGCAAGCATATTGATATAAAATACCATTATACTAGAGAATTATATGAGAATAATGAAATTAACATTGAATACATTTCTTCAGCTAAAAACACAGCTGATGTATTTACAAAACACTTATCAGTAGAAAAACGTAGAATATCATGTAACTTTTTAAGTTAGAGCTTATTTAAAAGCAAATAGCATTCGGGTTGAGACGGAATATTGTTGGAATACCTTTATTTGCAACCCTAATACTATTGCCTCATTCCTTTTTGTTCTTATTCTTTACCATTAAGATATGTATACATATACATACCATTGAATACTTGTAATCATAACATATTAACTTACTGCATTAAACACTATTGAACTGTACGGACGTCTTTTATTTAATCGGCACTGCGCGTAAGTCTCACAAGGGTTATGGGCCCAGATCGCGTGTGATATTGAGTAATCATTTTGTGGAATTTTTTTATGCGTTAAAAGATGAGTGGACTTTATAGTCAAATTGACAAGCTCGATGGTGAAAATTATACTACATGGGCGATACACATGAAAAGTTTATTAATTACACAAGACTACTGGCATGTAATACAAACGCCATGTAATTCTGGTGCAGCAGCGGATGTGAAGGCTAAGTTCCAGATTACTGATCAGAAAGCGTTGGCCTTGATCACTCTCTGTGTGAAATCTTCGGAACTTCTACATTTAAAGAAATGCGTGACAGCCAAGGCAGCTTGGGATTTATTAAAAAATATGTACAATGCTGATGGAGCGGCACGGAAGGTGAATCTGTTTAAAAGATTGGTCAAATTCAAATTCAACATGTCCGAGAAATTTTCCATACAGCTAAATGAATACTCATCAATAGTGGACAACTTAAATGAAATCGGGGTGACTGTACCAGCCGATTTGTTAAGTATACTTTTATTATGCAGTCTGCCAGAAGAATTGGAAAGCTTTGTTGTAGCAATAGAGAGCAGAGACCAATTGCCGAAGCTACAGAATTTGAAGATCAAAATATTAGAAGAAGAGCAACGTCAAGGTGGAAAACATGAAAACAATGAAAAGGTATTTGCAGCGAAGAAATATTGGAAAGAAGAACAACGACCGACGGTAAACAATAGGAGTAAGCAAAGCGATGTTGATGATTCCAGTAGCAGTGAGCGCAAGAAGGGCAACTACAAGCACAACACGAATTCCATCAAATGTTTTAGGTGCGGTAAGAGAGGGCACATAAAGGCAAAGTGCAAGTTAGACACCCATCAATCAGCGGTCATGAGTGTATTCCAGTCGAATAAAGAAAATAAAAGCAATATGTGGATTTTGGATAGCGGCGCTTCTTCCCATATGTGCAATTACAAAAATCTCTCACTCAATTAAAAGTTACTCACAAGAGATTATAATAGCATCAGGTGACATTGTAGAGGCGAAAGGTATAGGTATTATACATTTGCGATCAAAGTACACTTCAATTGAGTTACGCGAAGTGTTGTATGTGCCGAGCCTGAAGTCAAATTTTTTGTCGGTAAGCAAAATAATAAGCAACAAAAACTCAGTGCATTTCTCTGAAAATAATGCAATGCTAAGAGATAGTAAAGGCGGTACTATTCTAGTAGCTAATGTAAGAAATGGTCTGTTTGTTGTAAAACTTGATGTAAATAAAAGCTATGAAAGTGTGAATTCAGCAAAATTTGATAATAACGATTTGTTGAAATGGCATCAGCGCCTTGGTCACTTAAACAAAGCCGATATTAACATACTTATTAGAAAGGAAAAATATGGTTCGTGGGCTAGATATTAATAAATCTATTGATTTTGAGTGTGAAACATGCGCCTTATGTAAAATAACAAAAAGATCTTTTCCGAGGTATGCAAATGTAAGAACAACAAATGTATTAGAAGTCGTTCACAGTGACATTTGTGGGCCTATGCGTACACAGTCTCAGGGTGGTTCAAAATATTTAATAACATTCGTTGATGATTTTTCGAGATATGTTGAAATAAAGTTTTTGCGGCAAAAGTCAGATGCGTTTAAATATTTCAAAGAATTTGTACTAAAAGCTGAAAAACAAACAGGGCGAAAAATAAAATGCATACGCACAGATAACGGAAGAGAGTATATAAATACAAGTTTTAAAGAGTTTTGTAGCAAAAATGGTATAGTCCATGAGACTACAGTGGCATACACGCCCGAGCAAAATGGAATTGCAGAAAGGGTGAACAGAACCATTGTCGAAATGGCGCGATGTATGCTATCGGCTTCGAATCTTCCAAATAGTCTGTGGACAGAAGCAGTTAATACAGCACCATATATTCGAAATCGATGTCCATCTAAGGTTTTAGTAAATGAAACACCCTATGAACGTTGGCGTGGTGTAAAACCTAATATTAAGCATCTCAAGGTATTTGGGTGTGAGGCTGTGATATTAAAAAAGCAACCTGGTAGATCAAAATTTGATAATAAGGGTACAAAAGTGCGGTTTGTTGGCTACGCGAGTCACACGAAAGGCTATAGAATGTATGAATGCAGTACAAAATCAATATTAATTGCAAGAGATGTTATATTTTTCGAGAATAATTTGTTTAGTTGCAACAAAGATAGTGATACTGAAAATAAAAACATTATAATAGAAACAAAACAACAATCCTATGTTTTTGACAACACACCGGTTGACTTCTCTGCCACTAGCGAAGTAAACAAAGATAATGAAAGTTTTGAGGAACAAGTACAACAACAGAGTTTGGAAGAAAGTAGCGATGACAGCGAAATAGACATTGGAAAGCGTAAGAGGGGACGACCACGAATTTGTCGCGAGGGAAAAGTAGGGAGACCACGAAAGAAATTTGTCACAGATAAACCAGAGCTTTTGAATATAATGTACGAAAATCCAGAGTCTCTTACAGACGCTGTAAGTGGGAGTGAAGGTAACGAGTGGAGAAAAGCCATGCAGACGGAATATGACTCATTACTTCGAAACGATGCGTGGTCGCTTGTTGACCGACCTTCGAATAAAAACATCATTGGAAGCAAATGGGTATTCAATAAAAAATATTATGCGGATGGTAACGTAAAAAAATATAAAGCAAGGCTTGTAGCTCAGGTCTGCTCTCAACGAGTAGGAGTAGATTATTATGATACTTATGCACCAGTTTCCAGATTTTCCACTGTACGACTAATACTTGCTCTCGCAGCGAAATATAAACTATACGTAAATCATATTGATGTTGTTACTGCTTATTTAAACGGTGAATTGAAAGAGGAAGTGTATATGAACCAACCAGAAGGGTTTAAAGATAAGGTATACCCTGAACGTGTATGTAAGCTGAACAAGTCACTTTACGGTCTTAAACAATCTGGGAGGTATTGGAATACGAAAATCAATAAAGTTTTGTGTGAAATGGGTTTCACACGATGCAGATCAGACAACTGCGTTTACATTATGTGTAAAAATAATGAAATAAACATTTTGAGTTTGTATGTTGATGACATAATTTTGGCTTGCACTTCACAGAAAATGATGTGTAATATTATAACAAAGCTTAGTGAAAAGGTACAAGCGGTAGACCGAGGACCAATGAAATCGAGCGTCCAGATCTTAACGGAGATATTCGTATTCATCAGAATCGGTACGTGAGTGAATTGTTGAAGCGTTGGGGAATGAGTGATTGTAACGGAGCACCAACCCCATATTGTAGCGGAACAATTCTAACAAAATGCAATGATCCAACATGTAAAGGCGACAACATGAGTGAATATAAATCTTTAATTGGTGCGCTTACATATTTGGCAACTATATCTAGACCTGACATTGCTTATAGTGTCTCTAAATTAGCACAGTTCCACAGTCACTCGCATAGTGAACATTTTCAAGCAGCAAAGCGTGTACTTAGATACCTGAGGGCAAAACCAAAAGGGGTAATAACTTATAAATCAGATGCAAGCAACCTCTTATGTTTTACAGATGCTGACTGGGCTGCAGATGCTGTGGATAGAAAATCTCATAGTGGCTATGCACTGTTCTTCGGAAATGGATTGATTGCGTGGGAGTCTAAGAAGCAGCCAATAGTGTCGTTAAGTACCATGGAGTCCGAGTATATAGCCATGTGTCTGGCTGCAAAAGAAGTTTCGTTCCATCGTAGTTTATTATGCGAAATGAATTTTGATGATTGTGTAAAAAATGCCACGACTATATTGTGTGACAACCAAAGCGCACAATTTGCAGTTAAAAATCATGTAACCACAAAGCGTAGCAAGCATATTGATATAAAATACCATTATACTAGAGAATTATATGAGAATAATGAAATTAACATTGAATACATTTCTTCAGCTAAAAACACAGCTGATGTATTTACAAAACACTTATCAGTAGAAAAACGTAGAATATCATGTAACTTTTTAAGTTAGAGCTTATTTAAAAGCAAATAGCATTCGGGTTGAGACGGAATATTGTTGGAATACCTTTATTTGCAACCCTAATACTATTGCCTCATTCCTTTTTGTTCTTATTCTTTACCATTAAGATATGTATACATATACATACCATTGAATACTTGTAATCATAACATATTAACTTACTGCATTAAACACTATTGAACTGTACGGACGTCTTTTATTTAATCGGCACTGCGCGTAAGTCTCACAGATAGTGCCAAAGGAACCGAAACCCTCCGGTGAAAAATAGTACGGATGGTGATAGACTTTAAGCGGTTGAATGCAGTCACGGTGTCGAATGCTTACCCAATTCCCGACACTAACGCGACTCTGGCCAGACTGGGTTACTCAAAATACTTCACAACCATCGATTTTATATCTGGCTTTCATTCATCCCGATGAAAGAGACGGATGTTCGGAAAACCACTTTTTCTACTATGAATGGAAAATGTGAATTTTTGAGACTTCCATTCGGACCGACTCATTAAAAGTTAAGGCAATCGAATCTCTTCCACCCCCAGAAACATTGCCAGACTGAAAAAGTTTCTTAGGAATGACATCGTATTACAGGAAATTCATCCCCGACTACGCCAAAGTTGCAAAACCGTTGACGATTCTCACTAGGGGGGAGAATGCCCAAGTAAAGGCAAATCAGTCCAAAAATGTACGCATCAAACTAGATTTTTCTGCCCTGCAAGCATTCGATAATCTGAAAACACTACTTACCTCGTCTGACATCCTGGCTTTCCCTGACTTCGAGAAACCTTTCACTCTCACGACGGATGCGTCGAATTACGCAATTGGAGCAGTACTGTCCCAAGGGGAACTGGAGAAAGAGCGACCCATTGCATTTGTACAAATGTCCAGACGCACGGTTGGATATTTGAAAAGAGAAATTAAAAAGATTGTGTTTAGTTTTAAAATGTAATGGAACTTTATTCAAATGTATATATGGAGATATACAAGAATGTTGCTTTACCTGTGGTGTGAATCGGTGGTAGACCTGTGCCGCTCTTGAAATCCTGAGATCGAGTGAAAGAATGAAAAAACGTACGGTTGCCGTCAGCCGCAGTTTTATTGGAAAGGAAGAAATTGGAAATGTGAACAAAAGGAATTATCCGGCGGGAAATGCGGAATAATTCGCAGTTGCACATGTATGCGTATGTGTATGGACGCGCGCATTAGGGCGGTTAGAAAATATTTACGATGCGGCGTAAACATGCCGGCCCCCTTGCGGTAAGCAAAAATCCTTAGCGTTGACAACAGTCAACTACCAGTTCACACCACATCACATATTTGATTAAAAAATATATTTTTTTTGTTTCCAATGAGCCGCTCCGTGCTCCTCCGTCATCGTCTCCTGTGCCCTACTGGGAAGGATGGTAAAAAAAAAGAAACGTTACAGGAAGAACATACTGGGCTTTTTTTCCAACTTTATTTCTGTATAGTGTATAATAGTTTTGATGTGTTTATAATAACTTTCTTTTTTTTTTTGTTTATTTTGGTTGCGCTCCAGAGAGCATCAACCCGAAAATGGTCGCCTGAGCCAGCAAGCCGCCGATTGATGCAGGTGGGGTGCCGCTGAGCATTATCTGGGCGTATGTGTCGACGCCCAACGTCAGTCGTACCGGAGCCGCCACATAGAACTCAGGGTCGCCCAACCGCATGAGTTGGAACGGAACCGCGACCTTGGGGTCGAGGTTCGTTCGGGGACTCATGCGGTGATACCTATCGACCACGATGGCTTGCGTGGTTACTCGTTCCGCGACGCCATGTCTGCCCCTTAACATGAGTGAGCACGTCGCTCCGCGACCCGTGTGGTTTTGCTCCAGTATGAGCGTTCGTGCCAATTCGCTGGAGATTATGGTGCTGGGCGCGCACGGATCGACTAAGGCCCGCACTAAATGCAGGCGACCGCCTGCCTCTATTTTGACGATCGCTGTCGGTGCGATTGCCTCATATGCCCTCATGAGAGGGGCGGTTGTGCTATCGAGCAAACGGCCCGACCGGAATGTTGGTTGTCGTTGTTGGCGCGCTATTTGTAGCGTCTCTTCCTTATGTTGTGGAACGTGGTATGGGGCGCGTGGTGGTTGTGATCGGGAAGGACGGGTTCCTGAGTCAAATCGCCGCCAATTCGCTGCGTTATGTGATGGTCGGAAAGGACGCGTTTACGAGCCACCCATTTGCTGTTGTTGCGCTGGTTGGGAAGGACGCGTTCCCACGCCAGTCGCTCGTCGTTTGGTCTGATGGGCAGGCGGTCTGAATGGACGGGATCCAACGCCGCGCTGCCTGGGCAGTCGGAAAAGACTGGTTTCCGAGCTGCGCCTACGCCGTTCATGATGTAGTGAAGGTCGGAAAGTACGAGTTTCCGAGCCTCCACCCGCTGGGAGTGGAACCACCTGGGTCACCGAAGCTTCTGCTTCATCTTCCGCTTCCGCGACTTGCTCTGCCCACGACTTTATCTGGTCGGTCAGATTGATCGACAATACGTCATCGTCATCCTCGGCTGGCGGGATCGTTGGCCGACGGTCGTTTTCGCACTGCAGATGCAGTGAGGTGTGGTGTCTTTCATTACACCGATGGCAGCGCCCGACGCTGCTGCAGATCTCCTGCTTATGGAACGGCGACAGGCAGTTCGCGCAGTAGTGGTGGATTAATACCACCCGCAGCCTCTCTTTCGCAGACTTGGCTCGGTATATCGGGCAAAGTCTTATGCCGTGGTTTTTCTGGCATAATCGGCATGCCACTTCGAAACGGACGGCGCCCTGCTCCGTTTTGTTGCGCGTCGCTATGGAACGGCCCATGGTCTAAAATTTTGTGTATTTATTTCATTGATTAATGTGGTGGATTATTGGGTGGCAAGTGATATAGAAAAAAATAACCAAAGAAAAAAAAAATGATTTTAGTTTATGAAATTATGGCATGACAAAAAATGTATGCATATATATATATGTATTTTATTGTAAATTTTATGTATTTATGTATTTATGTATTTATTATGTATTTGGTGTATTTATGCGCCAGGTATCGAAAAACTTTCATCACCCACTGTAAAAATGGTATTTGGGTGTGATCGTATCGGTACACTTGCGCCACCCATCGGTAGATGGTGCCTAACTTAAAGGTGGTGGACTTGGATATGTTCCACTGTTGCGAACGTATATTGCATTACGATATATTTGCATATATCGTAAAAACACCTGATTGCATATGATGTTTACAATATATTGAAAAGAAATAAAAAATTGATATGAACTACCAATTCCGGTATTTCGGTAATCGCGGAAAGTGCCCCCCACCATGAAATGGCTAAACATTCCGTTTTTTTTTGTGTGGTTTATGTACATTAGATATTTGATTGTGGTGAGGTAGGTCAGCAATCTGGCATCCAGCAATCTGGCCTACCACCCACAAATAGTTTGTATGCCACTGTGCTTAATTTGCTGACCACAGGGCTGCTCCAAAAAAAAATTATTTACACGTGAATTTTGACGCGAGTGGTAGTGAATTTTTTTTTGCATATTTTAAATTAAATTCGGGTTAAAAAAAAGTTGTTTATTAAATAAAACAAGTGAAGTGCGTTGAGATAATTGTGATGTGTGTGTATAATTAATAACTGCGGTAGTAATAAGCTGGGGATAAATGTGTCACTGAGCCGCAGCAGTGGTGTGAAGATTTGCCAACTGACCTGAGTTTTTCATACGACGGAACCACCAGGAAAAAATACAAGCATGTTTTTGGGTCCCGACGACGAAAACTCGGAAGATTCCACGCACACGCTTCTTGGCAAAAGTACGTGTATGGAACATGTCATTTTTGAGGTTGGCGTACATGTCGCCATGTGCAGCTGGCCAACAGTGCCTGTCGTACATATGCATACATCGCATTCATGGCGATGGTGGACGCATGCATGTGTACGGCGGCGATGATCAGGTAAGTGGTATTTATATATTTATAATCATAATAATATAATAATTTTTTTGTACATGAATTTTTGAGTTTTTTACGTACATAAGTAGGTACATGTGTATGTATGTATATCGATATACATCTACATGCACATGGTGACGTGTTGCGTTCGATTGCGAGGGCACAGTCGGAGAGAGGAGGGGTATACCATGCGAAGATGGCGGATGATGACCGGAAGCAAAGGAAGGAGTTTGTAAAGTATTAATGTGGATCGAATTTTTGTTTGTTTTTTTTTTTTGTGTTTAATCAGTTTTGTACATGAAGCTAATTTGTTTTCTTTCCCAACAGGTGAACAAATTAAATGATTTCCACGATGAGAGGAGCAGGACACCAGTGGAGCTGTTCATAACCAACAAGTAACTGTTTTGTTCTTATACATAAATGTATATATATATATATAAAATTTTTATGTGTATAGGGTAAACATTAGTACTTAGATGTTTCCAAAAAAAATTTTTTTTTTTTTTTTTAACGGATAAATTGGAAAGATCTAAGTACTGGCAAGAATTTGCAAGTTGGATAAAAAAAAATGATTGAAAATTATTGAGTTGATCAAGAAAGTATAAAGTTATGATAAAAGTTATTAAAATTTGAAAAGTGATAAAATATTTAAATATACAAAATGTTTAAATATATCAAAATATTTAAAATATATATAAAAAAACTTGCAACTTCTCATTGGTTTTACGTTCTCTCCGCTTCTTGCGTGTTTCTTTCATTGAAAGCAAATTTTCTTTACGCTCTGAAATTTAGTTAGTGGATAGGGTTTTTAGGGTTTAGGGTTTTCACAGCTAATGTTAGGGTGGAACCGGGCTGATTTTTGACAACCGGTCATAAATTCCGGAAAATTAACTCGAGCTATTGGTTAGTTGTCGGTTAATTTTGAAATAGTTTCGGATATCAAAATGACCACTTTTCAAAATTAACTGAAACTATTGGTTAGTTTGTCAGTTAGTTTTGTACGGGTATCGGGTACCAAATAACCACTACTTGATGTATGTAAAAAACATGATTTCGCAGATTTCTTTATTTCTGTACGCCATTGTCGTAGGTAATCCATCGGAACATTTTCAAGTTAAGTACTTATATTGCTAGAAAAAATGGCAGTGCAGATTTCTTTATTTTCTTGTACTTCACGTACTGTTCCTGAAATATTTTTTTTTTTTTTTGTTTTTTTTTTTAAGTATTTATCCTTGGGTAGGGGAAGTAGCGGTATTTTCGATGGAGGGCAGCAAAACCAATTTCGTTATTGGTCTGCAGGTTTGTCCCTTCGTAGTATAGATGTCGACGACGCGTACCCGGTTATCCGAGCCTGGGTGTAAGTTGATGACTCGTCCCAGTCTCCACATGTTAGGCGGTAGATTATCTTCTTTTATAACCATCTTCGCTTAGTAGATCCTTCTTTGGAATGTCTGCTATTACATCCTCGCAGTTGGCCGTCCATTTTCGTAAGGGAAAACCTGCTGACCGCAGTACCGTAGAAATTTCGTCCCTTGCCTTTATGGTAGATTCGATGCTGTGTCCTCCTGCAAGTACGTCATGTACGTACATGCATTTTCGCAGAATATAAGCTGCTATTGGATGCGAGCTTTCTACGTCATCGGCCAACTGCAACAGTGTTCTTATCGCCAGGTAAAGAGCACAGTTTATTCCAAACGTAACCGTCTTTAATTCATACAGGCTCGTTGATTCGTTCGGGTTTGCCCGAAAAACGATGCGCTGATATTTCGACTGATTATCCAGATTTGTCTGTACATTTTCTCAATGTCACTGTTGAAAACATATCTGTATAATCTCCAGCGTAGAATCAGTATCGGAAGATCTGATTGCAGTACTTTTTAAGTTAAGTACTTATATTGCTAGAAAAAATGGCAGTGCAGATTTCTTTATTTTCTTGTACTTCACGTACTGTTCCTGAAATATTTTTTTTTTTTTGTTTTTTTTTAAGTATTTATCCTTGGGTAGGGGAAGTAGCGGTATTTTCGATGGAGGGCAGCAAAACCAATTTCGTTATTGGTCTGCTGGTTTGTCCCTTCGTAGTATAGATGTCGACGACGCGTACCCGGTTATCCGAGCCTGGGTGTAAGTTGATGACTCGTCCCAGTCTCCACATGTTAGGCGGTAGATTGTCTTCTTTTATAACCACAAGATCTCCTGTTTTGATGTTAGTTTGTGGATGTTTCCACTTTGTGCGTTTCTGCATTTCCAGCAGATATTCAGCCTTCCATCATTTACAAAATGTTTGATGTAGGGCTTTAAGTTTCTGCCATCGGTTTACGATCGAGGCAGGGCTTTCGTTGACTTCTAGTTCAGGTGGAGCCTATAGGTGTCCACCTACGAGGAAGTGACCGGGGGTAAGAGGCTCCAAGTCGGATGGCTCATTCGAAGAGGGGCTTAACGGACTCGATTCGGCATAAAAGAGTTGTGAACTCTTCGAATGTATAACTGAAGCCGGAAGCAATCTTTTTAAAATGGGTTTTAAAACTTTTTACCCCTGCTTCCCACAATCCGCCCATATGAGGCCCTGCAGTGGGTAAGAAATGCCATGTGATTATCTGATGGCTATATTTAATCATTGTATTATTTCGCGCTTCAGTTATAAATGCTTTGAATTCTGATCTTAGAGATCGCGAAGCTCCGACAAAGTTGGTGCCATTGTCGGAGTAAACATTTTTTGGGCATCCTCTCCTGGCTATGAACCTAGCAAAAGCTGCCAAAAAAGATGCAGTGCTAAGGTCATTGGTGGCTTCCAAGTGTATAGCCTTAGTGGCCAAACACACAAACAGGCAGACGTCACCCTTTGAGATGCGACAACCTCTGCCGCGGAAGTTTTTGATATCGAAAGGTCCTGCGAAATCTACACCCGTGTTTGTAAATGCACGCGAATAGGAGGTGCGTTCCTGAGGGAGCACTCCCATAAGCTGCGTTTGCGTTTGTTTTCTGTGGATTGTGCAGACCTTACAATTATGGATGACAGCCTTTACCATATTTTTGACTCGGGGAATCCAGTATTGAGTTCGAATGAGACGCAGCATTAATTGATTCTCGCCATGCAGGGAGATTTTATGGACAAATTGGACAACAAGACGGGCCAATCGGCACTTATAAGGAAGGATTATATGGTGACGCTCGTTGTACGCTGAATTTAGCGATGCGCCAAGACGACCTCCAGTCCTCATAATCCCATTTTTATCTAAGAACGGGTTAAGGGGTGGCACTTCGCTTTTTCTATCGATGGGTTTCTTTGACTCTCGGTTCGAATATTCATCACTGTAGTATTGCTTCTGATAAAGGATTATTAAGCGTTGTGTCGTTGCCTTAATTTCATCGAAAGAAATTTAACAAGACTCTGCTCGAAAGGAAGCTTTTTTGTTCGGATGAGTGCTTTGGTAGAATCTCATGATATATGACAAGATTCTCAAAGCTCTCGGTAAATCTGAAAACCTATCGAGAATGTCATCAAAATTTTTTATTGTTACGGTTGCACATAAATGCGCCCTTTTTTCTTCGATGTTGGTGTTATAGCTTGTCTCTTGCCTTGGCCAATTTTCCTTGTCTTCTTGCAACCAAGAAGGGCCATGCCACCACAGAGTGTTATCAACTAATTCGTTGGCGAGAACTCCTCTGCTTGCCATATCTGCTGGATTTGATGCCGGCTCCACAAGAAGCCAGTCCGTATTTCCGACTTTGTCGACAATTTTGGTTATACGATGTGCTACGAACGTTGACCACGAACATGGAGGTTTACGTATCCATGCAAGCACAATTGTGGAATCTGTCCATAAGTGTACTTGTACCTGTCCTAGTGGTAGGTTGCCAAGTACCGACTCAATGCTTTCCGGGAGCAATACCGCGCCGCAGAGTTCTAGTCGGGGCAGGGAAATAGTTTTAACTGGAGCAACTTTTGTTTTTGCTACCAGCAGATTCACAAGAACTTCACTACCCTGCTTAACCCGTAAGTATACCGCAGCTGCATACGCTTTTTCTGAAGCATCGCAGAAGCCATGTACTTCGGCGTCATGGGCGGGAGAAAAATATTCCCAACGCGGTATCTTAATCTTCTCTATCTCGCGGTAGTGTTTGGTGAAATTTTGCCATTTTTCTAAAGTAGTTGAAGACACAGGTTCATCCCACTCTGTGCCTTCCAGCCAAATGTTTTGCATCAATATTTTGGCTACTATTACAATGGGCGCAAACCATCCAAGCGGATCGAACAGCTTGGCGATGGAAGACAATATCGACCTTTTAGTGATTGTGTCACTATGCTCCATTGGTCTTGTTAGAAAGTAAAAATAATCCGAATGGGCGTTCCATCTTATTCCAAGAGCCTTAACTGTGCCGTTGTCTTTGAATTCCAAAAATCTTCGCTTAGTAGATCCTTCTTTGGAATGTCTGCTATTACATCCTCGCAGTTGGCCGTCCATTTTCGTAAGGGAAAACCTGCTGACCGCAGTACCGTAGAAATTTCGTCCCTTGCCTTTATGGTAGATTCGATGCTGTGTCCTCCTGCAAGTACGTCATGTACGTACATGCATTTTCGCAGAATATAAGCTGCTATTGGATGCGAGCTTTCTACGTCATCGGCCAACTGCAACAGTGTTCTTATCGCCAGGTAAAGAGCACAGTTTATTCCAAACGTAACCGTCTTTAATTCATACAGGCTCGTTGATTCGTTCGGGTTTGCCCGAAAAACGATGCGCTGATATTTCGACTGGTTATCGTTTATCCAGATTTGTCTGTACATTTTCTCAATGTCACTGTTGAAAACATATCTGTATAATCTTCAGCGTAGAATCAGTATCGGAAGATCTGATTGCAGTACTGGATCTGGTAGGAGGACGTCATTTAAGCTTTTCCCATTAGCGGTTGCGCTTGAGGCATTGAAAACCACGCGAACTTTAGTTGAGGTACTCTCTGCCTTTGTAACGGCGTGATGAGGCAGGAAGTAATTTTCACATGAGTCCGCTGAAATGTTACTATTTATTCTCGCCATGTGTCCTAGTGTCTCATACTCTGCTAGCACCCTATTATACTCTTTTTGTAGGACGGGATCCTTGGCTATCCGTGTCTCATTCCGGAAGAATTGAGAGCAGGCTTTTTTAAGAGAAGGGCCTAGTTGTATGGTTACTGGAAATTCCTGTCGGAATGCTAACGAGACTATGTATTTTCCTTCATTAGTTCTGATAGTGGTCATTTTATAAAGCTCTTCGCAATATTTATCATCTTCATTGAAGCTTTTGGTTTTGGGTAAATCTTCTAACTCCCAGAATGCCGTAAGTTGCTTATCCAGCGCAACTTCGCAGAAGCACGAAACTATATTTCTTTATGCATTTGTAGTATCCGTACTACCAGTTATAATCCAGCCGAATACGGTGTCTTAGGCTAGAAGTGCCCTCAAGACGTTTTTCTTTATCCCACTTAATATGATTTGTGGATAAATGTCTCCACCAAGAATGAGGTCTATTTGTTCATTTACAAAAAACCTTTTATCCGCTAATACCAGGTCCGGAAATTCTTACCTAGTCGTCGCGTTTATATTTGTTGTAGGCAGATTTCCGGTTAGTTGTGGTAAAACCAGGACAGTTGCAGTTAAGCTAAACAACGGGTCGACGGGGGACCGCAATTGTATGTTACATGCTTCTTTCACCTGGGCATTTACCGAGTTTGTGATGCCCGAAACTTGGGCATGCATCTTTTTTACATTCTGCGTTTGAGCCTCTCTGTTATAAAGGAACACTCAGAACCAGAATCAATCAGTGCTCGTGCAGAAAAATCTGTGCCATTGAGAGGTATATTTACGCGAGCTGTTCCTAATAGCACACCTGTACTTGTATTCGCAAAGCAGGACTTAAAATTTCTGTTTGCATTTTCAGTTGCTTTATCGGAATCACGTTGTGCTTGCGCCTGCCTAGATGTCGATGGAGAATCATCGGCAGGCCTCGAAGACGTCCAACGTGTCATTGCCTTTGGCTGAATTGCA
The DNA here is from genome assembly GCA_951828415.1 of Anomoia purmunda. Lineage (NCBI taxonomy): Eukaryota > Metazoa > Arthropoda > Insecta > Diptera > Tephritidae > Anomoia > Anomoia purmunda. The sequence goes on from OX639994.1 coordinate 50,847,859, forward strand.
TTTAGATGCAGGAGCGTGTGATGACGCGAGTGACACGTATTGCAATTGTAAGCACTTGTGCATCTTGACACAGTATGTCCGGAACTAAGGCAATTCAGGCAACAATTATTTTCCTTTAAAAAGTTCAATCTGTTTGTAGGTGTTAGCTGTAGGAATCGGGAACAGCTGCGCAATTTGTGCTCGTTTGTATGGCACATTTTACAAGTAAAAGTGGTCATGCTTGCTTGGAGAGTGCCAACTCTTTTTGTTGGGGTTTCGAAAGGATGACGTGTCATTTCTGGCGGCTTTGGCACTCTCACAGCTCTACCATCCTTCAACCCTGACAATGTCTCAAGGGTCTGAAAACGATTGGACAGGAACTTGTCCATATCGTCCCACTTGGGTATGTCGTTTTTATGGTCTATGGTTTGTTCCCATAGAGCCAGTGTACTGTCAGGCAGCTTCGTCGAGCAGAGATAAACGACAATTGCGTCCCAGTTCGATATGTCAATTTGATGACTCTTCAAGGCTGATAAGCAATTGTTTATCTCCCGCTGCAAACTTTTTATTGAGCTACCACACTTAAACTCTATTGCCTTTAAGGTAAACAATAGTTTTAGTTGCGTGTTAACTAGAATACGCTTGTTTTCATAGCGTTCACACAGGTTTTTCCACGCAGTATTAAACCCTTCATTTGCAAGTGGGCACTTTCTTACGATTTCTTTGGCCTCCCCTTGTGTCTTATGGTTGAGATGAAAAAGTTTCTCAACCGGGGTGAGGCGCTTATTAAGGAGGTAAATGGCCGTGAACATATCACGGAATGTTGGCCATGAAAGGTAGTCGCCCTTGAACACGTCTGTATCGCACGGTGGAAGGTGGATATTGTGTTCGCGGACGGACTGCCCCGCTACATCCTTTTGCAAGTTAGTTAATGATTCTGCTTGAGTAGCCATAGCAGACATGCATTTTACATATGTCGAAAAACTCTATATTTTTTCTTGATCGCCCTACTTAAACATCTTCCTTACTTAAACCTTCTGACTTCGTTAGCGTATCGTACGCTACCTTCGTTTTCTCCCATAACACTTTTAATTCTTCTTGCTGGATAGCAAGACCGTGCTTATTTTGTTCGCAGGCGGGAGTGCTGTTGAAGTCAGCATCGAACTCTGCGACAGATTCTGCCAAACGGATGTATGAATCCATAGTGAAAGCTAAGAAGGATTTACTGAAGTGACCTAAACATGATATTGTTAAAAAAGTCCCACAAAATGACAATCACAATTTTTATATGTATGTCTGTATCTTTATTTAATGATTTTTCTTTAATTTCAGTCAAGTGGTTATTTTTTTTTTTTTTTTTAATGTGATGTAAAAAAGAACACTGCCTAATGTGTGAAAATGGCACTTGATGCAAAAGAAAAAAAACACTTGCCACCCAAAATGTGTCGACGTATATATATGATTGTGTTTTAACAAGTAAAGTGGGTACTTAATTATGTACCAGTGTTATTGTTGATTTACTTGTTAGTTATGTATACATATATACAAAATTACAACAAAGGCTCAAAAGTGATTATGTGAAAACGCAATAGTGCAATAGAAATAGTGTTTCTCGAATCAGTGAAATAGTGACTTGCAAATAAACAATTATGCTAAGCCAATGAGCAGTATTGAACAAAGAAAGTTATGCCGATTTACTTTAAAGTAAATAAAAGTGAAAAATCCAAAATAAAACTTTAAATTAAAATTCGATGGATTGAACTGTTGCACCACTGTTCATTGTTGTGCGTGTGTGTGTACGACCGTTAGTGTTTGTTGTTGTCGCTCGCGGACAAACGGAATTAGCACTGTATTAATTTTTCTTGAAGTGTAACACTATTTCGTTTTCACAAAAAAAAAAATCACTTGCCTTGTAAGGCGTTGTTTGACAAAAAATTGATTAACGTGTTATAAAATGCAATTGGAACATATAACACGTACCTTAATGTCTGCAATTTGTGGTGATGGCAATTGATTGTGTTTGCTGTTGGTGTGTATGCAGCTGGTATATGTGTGCAACTTGTGTATATGTGCGCAGCTGGTATATGTGTGATTGCTTTGTTTGGGTGGTTGATTGTGCGGCTTTGTGTCTTGTGCGGATTTTTTTCTTGTGCGGCTTTGTTTTAGCTTTTTGTTTTTTCTTCGGCTTTGCTGCTTTTTAAGATAATTTAGTGGACTGTATGTGAATCTCGGCGTAGATGGACCATGTACAAATGTCCAGACGCACGGTTGGATATTTGAAAAGAGAAATTAAAAAGATTGTGTTTAGTTTTAAAATGTAATGGAAATTTATTCAAAGGTATATATGGAGATATACAAGAATGTTGCTTTACCTGTGGTGTGAATCGGTGGTAGACCTGTGTCGCTCTTGAAATCCTGAGATCGAGTGAAAGAATGAAAAAACGTACGGTTGCCGTCAACCGCAGTTTTATTGGAAAGGAAGAAATTGGAAATGTGAACAAAAGGAATTATCCGGCGGGAAATGCGGAATAATTCGCAGTTGCACATGTATGCGTATGTGTATGGACGCGCGCGTTAGGGCGGTTAGAAAATATTTACGATGCGGCGTAAACAGCATTTATATCACGCTCATTAAGAGCAACTGAAGAAAATTATGCGACGAACGAAAGGGAAATGCTGCCGATAGTATGGGCCCTAGATAATTTAAGATCTTATCTTTATGGGGCTAAAAAAATCAGAATCCTTACAGACCACCAGCCTCTTACATTCGCATTGGGAAATAGAAATTACAATGCAAAGTTGAAAAGATGGAAAGCAAGAATAGAAGAGTACAACCACGAGTTGATTTACACTCCTGGTAAATCAAATGTCGTGGCAGATGCTCTATCAAGGTTGCCATGCCAAGCCAATCATTTGGTGGCACCCCCAGCGAGCGATGGAGACTCCGCCGAAACCGCTGACGAAGGGGCAAGCGATCATTCAGGGACACTAACAACCGGCAGAAATTCCAGGACCCAAACAGCGAGCGAGGAGAAACAGTTCACAGTGCCGCACAGGATGCTTCTGACTTAATAATCCATGTGGAAGCACCAATAAATGTCTCCAACTCGTAATTAGGGAAGGCAGAGAACTCTTTTCCATGGAAAATCCACACACCGGCTACACACGTCACTATGTTACGATGGACATAATTGACCGCAATACCCTTACAGAAATCCTGAAAGAGCGCCTGAACCCGGCAGCGATAAATGGTATCAAGATACCCGAAAATAGTATTCAACTGCTTCAAGAAATATACCTTGATCATTTCCGCTATTACAAAATCAGAATAACGCAAAGGATGGCTCAGGACATTAGAAGCGAGGAAAGTATGTGCAGAATTATCGAAGAAGGTTATAAAAGAGCACATAGGAACCCGGTGGAAAACAGGACGCAAATACTAAAACGATACTATTTCCCCAAAATGGCAAGCCGAATAAAACTCTACACGAAAGCATGTGAAATTTGCCGGGAAAACAAATATGACAGGTATTCCTATGTTCCAAGACCCGCCCATTCCGGAAAACTCCTGCGATATCCTACATATTGAATTTTCGAAATTCATTTCCACTTAAAAGATAGGCCCGCAGTGCATCTGCGCAGCAAATTCGCGAAAGTAATCCACTACTTTACAGCGCCTCGATTGATAGTTACCGACAACGAGCGAGGCTTTGTTAGCCCTTTGGTCGCTAATTACATAAGGGGTCTCGGTTTAAGGCTTTACCAAACTCTGATTCAGAGGAGTGAGGTGAACGGACAAGTGGAAAGACTTCATTCCACCGTCATAGAAGTTTGCCGCTGCTTGCAAAAGGAGTTGAGACCTAGGAATCCAAAAGAATTGCTTTACATAGTGGTCGATGGCTACAATAATTCAGTTCACTCAATAACCAAGCAGAAGCCAAGTGACTTATTTTTTAACAGGGCTCAATGCATAAATTATCAAAATTTGACAAACCTCCGGGCCAAAGTTTTCTCTGAGGTAAGACAGCAGATTAGAAGGAATCAAGAGTTGCGCAACCTGCGCGTGAATAGAAAAAGGAGTGGGGGTAAAAATTATGAGCCAGGAGATATAGTATATGTAAAAAATAAGCAAATAAAAGGAAAGCAGAAACCGCTTTACAAAAAAGAAATCGTAGGAAAAAACAATAGAGTTACAATTTCAACAAACGAGGGCAAAAGGGTCCTTAAAACACACATAAAGAACACTGGCAAATAAAATTGAATTTTTTCGAATGCAAAAACAAAGGCGGTTTTGGCTGATGGAGAGGACAAAAAAAAAAGCAAAAGGTCAAGGTAAATAAAAATTATGTAAAAATGTTTATGAAATCTGAAGCAGCAATAGCTAACCCAGATAATTGTAAAAAATATATAAATTACTATTAGATTTTAAAATACGAATTTCCTTTCCCAAAATTTTTTTTACAAAATCACAGCTAATAACACAAAAGGAAAAATCCGTTTCCAAAAATGCAATTGTTACTTTAAAAGCATTTTTGTGACCAATTTAGGCACCGAAGTGCACACAAGAAAAATTAAGATTTTTTTTTTCTCTCTCCCATCTTTGTAAAAGACGTAGCATCGAAAAAGGCGCCAAGGCAGCAAACCCAGAGATACTAAGGCTAACTAGAGCATTAGTCCTGAAGGAGCAAGTAGCTGAAATAATAAGAGCATCCCATATGGCGAAAACAGGAATTGTGAACACCAACCTCTTGAATCAGAACGAGATCGAGCGAATAATCCTAGAAGAAAAAGTCTTGCCTTATTCAAATCTTATCAAGGCAATGGAGTATGCCAAACCATCCTTGTACACGAATGGTACACTTCTACTCTACGTGCTCTCCATGCCGAAGCTAAGGACTGACCGATACCGATGGTTCGCGGCAAGAGCCTCATCACTACATGGCAAACGCGTAAACCTCCCATACCGAAACCTGCTAGTTAATGAAGACGAAACTTATGGTATCATGAATGACGGCTACTCTATTAACAACACAACAATTTGCGAGATGTCCTCGGTAAAAAAAACTGCCCGAAGACGGATGCTTAGCTCGGTTACTCAATGGTGGCGATGCAAGATGCCGCTACGAGCCCCATGTAGAGGAAATTGCAGAGCTTGTAGACGACAATATCATTTTCGTGAACAATTTCGTGGGAGTGATCCGAGGAAGTAATCAATCGAAAGCCCTCAACGGAACATACATACCTTATTCAATTGAACAATGAAACGGTGTACATCGGTAGCCAAATATTCTCAAGCAGATCAGCCAGAAGTTCCCAAGTACTACCACCAGTGTTGAGCAACCTAACCCTGGAAGGCCTGCAGCCGAACTTGGAGTACATCCACGGGTTGAGTCTAGAAAACATAAGCCGCCTCAGTAAACTTGGCCAAATTTTCCACGTTTCGACTGGGGTTGAAGTAATTTTTCTGCCGATCCTGACCATTGCGTGCTACATAATTTGGAAGAAAATATCCGCAGGCATCCAACTGCCGACGATACATCCGATCGCTGCTTAAGGTGGAGTTAACGAGTCTCCTAAAAATCATCGTACTACCTATGTTGACCTGCGGGACGCAGGAATTTGAAGGGGGGACAGTTAACACGCTGGCCGGCTCGCTCACCTGAGCAAATATGCTGACACTAAGTCTAGCACCTTGCACGCGCATCCGGCGCAACTACTGCATCGTGGGAATCGCAGCGACAGCAGCTTTAGCTGCGTAGCAAGTAAGCTTAAGTGCAAATATGCTGACACTGCGTCTAGCACCTTGCATGCGCATCCAGCGCAGTAACGGTGCATTACTGCATCGTGGGAATCGCAGCGTCAGCAGCTTTAGGGTAGCAAGTAAGCTTAGGTTTAAGCTAAGAATATTTTGTGACTTCACTTCTATTTGGGCGTTGCAGCAGAAAAGTAATAAAGTTTGTATTAACTTAAACTTTGAGTTTCCTTTCAGTTTGAGCCTGTTGTTGGCTCTCAACTTTAATTTTTTTTTGCTCCATGATGGGAGCATCTTAACTTCTATTTTGCATTCTGTATTTTCTATCGGAAGCTTTTCTGCTTTCGCTGTCTACGCCGTTTTCTCTCTGCTGTCTTCTCTGCTCTTTATGTCATACGCTACGACCGTCCCTGCTATTGGTCGATTCAAATTTTGTACGTTACAAGTTACACGATTCTCCGAACTCAACATGAAAGCTCTTGCCCTTGCACAAATTTGTTACTCCATAAGGACTATTATAAATTTTATGTTATTTTTTTTCTCTTTTCACATAAACATTTTTCAGCTTGTTAGTTATAAGGAAAGTCACTATCTGCCGAAACTTCTCGAAACCGAAGAATATTTATGCAAATTGCAATGTTCACTTAGTCACTTTCTGCATGCGCTTTTAACAAACCGATCCCGATAATTTGTGGTGTTCGGTTCGCGCCAATAAAACACACTTTGATTTTAACAAACTAATTATATTTAATATTGAAATTAAGTCTACGGATTTTAACTGATGTACAGATTTTTCTTATATTATGTACATAACTACAAACGTTGTGTTCGTACAAATTCTCCGAGTGGACTGCTCGTTTTATTCAAAAGAAACCCAAACCGATCTGCGGTGGTTACGCTTTCATCAAATCGTCAACTTGCAAGGGTTGTATTTAATAGTACTTTAACTTAGTAGTTTTGCCCAGTTCGTGTAGTCTTGTCATGGTCCTATCTGATTCCCACATACTTATACATATGTACATACAGTCAAAAGTAAAGTGGGGTTTCGGTGTTTGTATTAATGAAATTGACTGTCAGTTTTGAAAATTAATTGTCAATTCGGATTTTTTAAAATAAAATATGCATTATAATAGCAATTAACAATTTCTTATAAATATTAATATCAACCGCTACCCTCATATACATATATATATATATATATTTACTACATGTATCCTAGTGGACGCACTAAATAATGAAATGAATCAAAAGTTAGACCAGTGAGTGACAGCATTTTGAGGTGCAACATTTCGTGCTGGTTAAGCTCTATTTCCGGAATGATAATATGATACAAAACTCTCTGATTTACCTGCTGAGAGCTTCCCTAAACTCGTGGTTTGAGCTGGTAACAAACCCGAATCAGGGACCGATGACACGCGAAACTGTGCTTCAGTTTTTAGAATTAAAAATTATTTTTATTAGTAATTCTGACAAATAACCAAAATAAAGGATTACAGATCTGTTGAAATTTTTTAAGGTTTTCGTGTTTTACTGAATGAGTAAAATTACAAAAGTTCCTCAACGAATAGCACATTTCGACAGCGCTCACGAATCAAAGAGTTTCGTAGCATTTTGCGCGGTTTCGTCACATACACTGTTCCGTTGAAACTACAATTGTAGACATAAGAAAACGAATGAGGGCGTATTGAATAAATTCCTCATCACATCAGATCTAATAATTTCAACCCTGGACATCCTCCGAAAGAAAGTTGCACCATATTCCTGAGTCAGCTCCTATTTTATTACATTGTCTAACAGTTAGCGTAAGCGTATGTATCGAAGATAGTGATGAACAAATGACGGCGTGTGATGATGAAAAAGAAGATGATGACGAATGTAACGATTCAGATTCCGAATACATTTTCTCATTCATACATATGTACACTATTATGGTGATGTTTTGTTTAAATAAGGTATTTCGCTATGCATACTTTATTTTAACATATACAATACTTATGCTTCAATATTCCCAGTAAGCGAAGCCACGTCAATAATAAGTTAATATACTAACGTATTTTAATAAACCTATGTATATGATTAATAATAATATGCCATAGAAAACACTATATTTTATTGCTATGAATTGTTTTGAAGAAATAGGTCAAAGTATTTGCTCAATGAACGTATACGGTTCATTTTCATTCCCAAATGATATGTTATCAATAGAAGGTACTGTGCCAAATTTCAATACTATTGCTCGTTTTTCACCAAAAGTATTCGGGAAACAGCTTTGATTACTTCTATTAGGCCCCCTTGCGATAAAGCGGGTTATCTATTTAAAGCAGAGTTGACCGGTTAAATTTGGTTGCACAGCAGTAGTCAGAGTTAAAAACAGAAATATTTAATCTAGCAAATTATTGATCTTTAAATTCAAGTCGTATTCAGTAAGGGGGTGACAAAAGCGAATTTATCCATCACAAAACTTACATGTATTTTGTTTTTGGTGTGGCAATTGTCAAATTCAGCCTATGGCGAATTTATTGAGAGAATAGGGAAAATATAAAATAAACAAACATACAGTGGCGAATGGTGACATTTTTGCAATATTAGCAATGTTTTTCATGATACAATACAAATATAGTTGATACTATAACAAAACCCCTCTAAATAAATGCTTCAAACATATTTAAAAATTTATGTAAACTCAACAAGTTTTAATCAAAGTTTTAGCTATTTTAGAAGAGTGTTTAGACAGTTTAGACGGCCGCCGTAGCCGAGTGTGCAGCGTGTGCACGCTTCACTCGGTGGGTCCCCGGTTCAAATCCCAGTTGGGGCAAGTAACATCAAAAATTATAGAAAAAGTTGTTTTCTAATAGTGGTCGCTCCTCGGCAGGTAACCTCCGAGTGTATTTCTGCCATAAAAAAACTTCTCACAAAAAACATTCGCCATTCGGAGTCGGCGTAAAACTGCATGTCTCCTGGATTTGTGTTACAACATCAAGACGCAGACCACAAATTGTATCATAAGTTCGGCCAAAACCGCTTAAGCGGTTGTAGTGCCAATTAAGTAAGTAAGTAAGTTTAGACAGTTTTCGTATCTTGGTAGTTATTTATTTTTAGTATAAAAAGCGTCCAAAGCCAAAATTGAAAAAAATTATAAAAAAGCAACGATAGTTTCTAGCTACATAAAACTTGCATTACATTATATTAAAATTAAGAAGGATATGAAACAGCATTCCTAAAAAAATAAAAACATCCTTCTGAAAAATTTAAACACTGTTGAGTTTTTAGAAATTGCGTACAAAGTTTGGGCATGTACGCTTTTAATTTTATGTTAACAGGTTGGTTTGATCTAAATAATTTGTGCGAATGAAACTAAGTTATTCCACTTTTTAGCTCAACGTCTCGCTAAAACATTTATAGCATCATCAGCAATTGCATGGTTTTTGTTATAGTAAGATATTTGGTTTATATAAAATTAACGAAACAAATTTATCATGGAAAGGCTTTGATAATATTGTAAAAATGTCACCAATCGACCGGTTTTGCTTACCAGTGTAAACAATTTGTTATTTACAAAACCGAAAATTTTGTTGTAAACACTTATTAATTTACAAAGGCAAGGCGAATTTAAATGAAAAAATCGATTCAGCTGTTCCAAGGCGAATTCATATAAGGTGGTGTTAACTAAGCAGCTGATTGCTTGTTCTTCTTCCCCAATTTGCCTGTGTTGTTAGTTTATATTTTTATTGTATATTTATGCTATCAAGATTTGTGTGAAGTTTGTGAGAAAAGTGAAATTTACACATACAATTGTATGAATATTGAATGAATATTGAAAGCTGGTAGAAAATTGATAAATAAAATGGGAATATGTGTAATATGCAAAAACAAAAGTAAAACGCGGAAATGGATCGTTTTTTCAAGTTCCAAGAGAGGAGCCGGATCATTTGGTGTAGTCTAAGTCGTGCCAACTGCAGTTAGGAGGTAAGGATATTATATGCGGTGATTATTAGTAAAATGCGTTCCATATGCAGCATCCGTCTGTCATACCAGCTCTAACTGCATGTTCGCTGCTCCCCATACCGGAATTGGAAATGTGCCAGATTCTGTGAGCGTGGTAAGCAAAAGTGAATAATCCAATTTTTAAAAGGTTTAAAGGTGCTATCATTTAAAATTGAATAAGTGGCTTGGCACCTTTTTACCTTAGGCACCTACATACATACATATATGTGCATATGTGTAAAATAGAGTTGAAGTTTAAAGTAGCTAAAAAATTTCGTTAAGCTTTAAAAACACTAAAAAAAATTATAATATTGCAAAAAACACATTGTACCGATATTTATATCCCTAAGCGTATGTACATAATTTCTTTTTTGTTTATGTTAGTAGGGCACTGGAGATGGACTTGTCGAGAGACTGAGTGCAAAAATTGTAATCCTCAAAAAGCCGAAAAACAAATGATGAAATTTGTAGTAGTATGAGTACCCATGAATACTGCATCATCATATATTCCATAACTTCGATTTAATTATTCTTTACTTCATTTGCCCATTCGTGAGCATATTGGAAAAGTCTGCCACCTGATTTGCAACGTTATTGTTTTCATGCCACTTTATCAAAGTATAGATGCACGCACAACTGCTTATACGAAACTCACTTTTAGATGTGGAATATGTTGATCGATAACTGGTCGTCCGTTATCATTATCAGACTCTTCGGGACTTTCGTTCTTCCGTAACTTTTTTTACTGTATAACTATAATATAATGTAATATAATTTCGCTGTAATGTTATCTTAAACAGCATTTATTAAATAATTCATTTAAAAACTTTGTTCTACAATTGTAAGATTTTTAAAAATAAATTGAAAAAATCATTGTGATTAACTGTGTTCATCAATTAGACTCAGAAACAAAAACAAAATAAGTGTCTTATGCACCAGTAAAGTTTACTCAAAAACATTGGTCGGTTAATGTATGGAAAATATATAATTGAATGGAGAGTTTCAATCTACTGTATTATATTATTATGTGAAAACCAAAGCAAATAGATACTTATAAATAAGATTTTTACTATTATAATTTAATCGGGTCGGTAGTTTTGGAGCTATTTATGATTATGAACTAATGTAATCTGTTGAACATAAATTTGTGGATATAGATGGTAAATGGTGTGAATTGCACATATAATCTTCTTGACTTACTAACAACCAAGCATTAAAAGGTGTCATATGCGCTATCACAATGCTTCTTGTAGTGTTATTAAGGGCCGTCAGTGCAAAGGCTTCCTCACGATATTCGTTGATAATGTTGTCAGCATGGGTTAGCTTATTTGCTGTCTAGGTAATACTCTGAATGTCGCCAAAATGTTGAAGATAATTAACATGCCTAAGATCAATAAAACGATTTGATTCTGATGGAAAACTTTCGCTTACATCTTCTGGCTAGTGGATGAAATAACCGTTGGGTGCACTTATGAGAACCCAATTAAGTATTTTGCAAAGATATACTAGATTTTGTAGTCAGAAACAAATTTGTATTTAAATTTCCATTTTAAAATCTACTATGGCACATAAGTTTCAGATTGTTTGCTTCCACCGCCACAAGATAAGCGTTTGCCCTGTCAAACACTTGAGCATATGAAGCCTTTCGCCAATTTCACGCGCACAAATTTTTCCAATAAATTTAAAACAAAAAAAAAAACAAATGGGAAAATTGTTTTTGTATACCTTGTAAATTTGCAGAAATTCTTGTCCACAAGAAACTGGCGATAAGCCGAACGTAAAAATGTATTCAACTTACAGCAAGGCACAATGAAACGTTCCGTTGAGTAGTATTAATGGCACACCTGTAAAGCGCCTCCTCCTCGAGGGTACGATCTGTTACCAACGTAAATGCCATTATGGAATAGCCATATATATATTAAAATGTAAGATTCGTTAGTTTCTGCAAAAGATCGCTTCCCCAAAATCAACTAGACACTTCTCCAACTGATGTGCGTGCAACTAGTATCATTGAAAATTTAATATATTCAACTTTATAGTTGGTTACTCGCCACAAAAACACGATTTTTAGCTAACTTTATTCATTTTTATCATTGTAAAATAACATTTTAAAACGCTTTATGTATTTTTTCTATGTTCACTATTCAATTTCAATTCAATTTCTGCTATTGCTATGTCAAATTCTGACATGACAATGCAGGGCGAATTCAGATTTCTGACATTGCACTCGCAAAATTACACAAAAAAATACACAGCGGATTCGCCTTGTTTATCTTGCTATCATCTTTTATGGATCCACCTTGAGCTGTTCTTTTGACAACACCTTCTACAAATTCTCCTTAGTTAAATTTTTAAGTTTGTGACATTCAGTCATAAATGAAGCAAAAATAAATTTGTCAGACAAATTTGTTCCAAATAAAGAAGAAAAAAATTGGAAACGAACCCCTTTTTTCGACAGGGATGAGAAGTGCAGAGCTTTAGCAAAGCGAAGTGACCACTTCCTTGATATTATAGACCAAGTATACCTATCATTTTGTTGTTATACAAGAACCAGCCAACATGTAGCTCTGAGTTTCTTATCTCTTCATTAATAAATTTAAATGTGAATTTTCCGCAAGCGGGCCTTAATGTAACTAATCCAACCCAAATTACAAAATGTTTGTGAAGCGTTCTTGCGAATTGATCGTATTTTTCGTATTTTGCCCCACTGCGCGCCGGTTTGAACATCGTCCCCACTCTGCAGGGAGGCGTAAGTAAGCAGCTCTGTCAGGCCGCTTATGGTGTTCCTAGAACGTGGTCTGTGACGTGGTCTTGGAACTCGGCGTTCGTTGGTTGCGCAGGTTTCTTGCGCGAATGTTACCGAATACAATTTTTAAAATTAAACCAATTTAATCAAAATATAGTACGCAGAATATATAAATATAACTAATAAAAAACTGTTTAAACACAAATTAGTATTTATTTGCACCAAAATAGATGTGCAGAATATACATAAGTACAGAAATCGTTAACACTTTTATTCATATGTATGTATATAAATAGAATTTGATATCGGGTCAGTAAATACTGACAGAAAAGTAGAAATAAATATAGTCACAGTTAAAAGAAAAATAATGCTGAAGAATGTTGAAACTAAATGCAAGCAGACATCCTCCATGTTTAGTTCTTCGTAAATTTTAAAATGGGGTATAATTGCAGTTCTTTCAGAGATATTGTAAAGTCCGTCCCCTCCTACTCTTTTCTAGGGCATATAACATTTCTTGTACAAATTAATATTGAAGAAGAAATTAAAATTACGAATGTTAATTTTTGCCTATTATAAAGGCTTACTGTTTGACCGTCTGGTACCACTATAATACACGAAATCTAGCAACATGTTCTTACTCACACTTGCGGCCTTTAGGGTTTCGGTTCTTTCTTGAAAGTGAAATGTAAGTAAATTTATAAACGCGTTGTTTCTCGTTAAGCAATAAAGCTAATCAAGTAAAAATAAAGAGAATTTATAATAATATATCACAAATCTTTTATTTATTATACGTTAAATATTCAATTTATTATTGATAGTTTTGTATACAATTGAGATATAATTTAACAACAAATATCTTAAGTAGTGTATTTAACTGATGGGTTTAAGTGACAAGTTTAATGAAAGAATATCAATAGAATATTCCTGCAAAGTTTCATTTGAAAAGTACTATGGTTTGCATATTAAGGCAAGTGGTGCATTATTATAAAATCAAGGTGGATCTTAGAACTTTTCACGGCATATTCCAACAAGCCACTCATGTGGGAGCGCCGGGAAGTATACATATATTGCAAATTGATGCCTTGGGGAGCAGATTTTTGAACAATAGCTGATGGGCATTCGTTATGGAATGCAACAAAGTTGAGTGCAGTAACAATTTGAGCGCCAATGAGCGTTTTCCCATCGACAACGAAGCGACCAAAGGCTTGTGATGAGATCCGAGCAAAACTGAAGAACAATGCTTTAGCGGCAAAACAGACAAATACTGCGACATATGATTTGAAATTGCACCACAAATTCCACTCCGGTGGTGGAAAATGAAAGGGAGAAATTTCAACAGGGGTAGGGCGCAATTATTTGGGTGTACGTTTGTTGCTTGTAAAGCGTGCACCTTTTGGTTAGAGGTTTTAGTTTCGGTACGTACCTACCATTTGGAACATTAACCGCGATTCTGCATAAAAAAGGAGCGTGTGTGAAAGCTCCAAATATAGCTGGAACATCGATTTCGTGGAAAGAAAAATGGAGAGTATTACTTTGGTTCTTAACGTGAAATCCAATATCCCAATAACACGTAAAAATCCGAACCTATCCATGGACAGATAGAGATCAAGTAGAGGGCTTTTCTTGTTTATGGTCCTTGTGTCTCCGACACGCTTTTTAGCTCGGAAAATGCCGTGTCTCCACTGCAACAATAAGCTGCGTTTTTACCTGATGGAATTCGGAATATGTCAGATGTGCATTTGTGAATGTTTCTGTCTGCTTGTGGACATTGCTTACGAAGTCTTATGTTTTCCATGTGCTTGATAGCATGCATCTTAGTCGAGCTGTTTTCGTGTCGTGACAAACCTTCAATAGAACTGCGCCACAAAAACTCTAGGCGTATTAAGCTCACCGTTTTGAGTGGAGCAACCAAAAGCGAGCAGTTTATTTTGTCGTTAAAATGCCGGGTCCAAAAGTCTTCCGACAGAAGATATAATTCTTTGTTTTGTGACGGAATTTGTTGTTGACGCATGCAGAATGGTGTAAGCAAATGTGTCTGTTATTGCGTTCCATCGACTGCTAAGGGCTTTGGCTGCGGAAGCGCTCTAAAATTTTGAAAAAAAGGAGTCGACATAATTCTCAATTGAAAATTTGTATAATATGGACGGATTATTGACTTTAAGATTTTTCAAAATAATACCAGCTGACTTCACATGAACAAGTGATTCAATGGCATTGATATTGTTGATTTCGTGTTATCTGCTAATAAATGTTGGTTGTAATCGGTAACAAGAGAGTCAGCCAAAAGATCGTCCTCGTAGATGAGTATTAGACGGTACATCCTTTCAATGTGTCCATTGAACACAAATTTATGCATGCGGGAATGCATGACATGCGGTTGAAGTGAGGGACCAGTAAGTAATACGTCATCTAGGGTGTTTCCTAAAAACATTTTTTTGAGTCGTTGAATACCACACAAAATTTAGTGGTTACATTATCTAGTTAAACGTCCGGATGATGTCGCAAGCAAGAGGAGAAATAATTGCCGTTCGAGGTTTTTTATTTGGGATACGTGGCCTCCATATGACCAAGATCGAGATATTCTTGTAACTCATTGTAGTTCGTTGTAGTTAACTCTCCTTTTTACTAAAGCGGTCGCTCTTTACTTAAAATTTGCAGTTTTGGGTGGTTAATGTACACCGCTGTGAACATATCAGGAAAAGCAGGTCATTCTTCATAACCACCACAAAATGTCTCCGTGTCGCGAGCAGGGGCTTGAAGGCATATGCTTGCCTCTACCGAGGTGTGTTCCATGCGGGGTGGTGGACTAGATTCGGAGATTGCTTTAATTAGCGAAAGTAGATCCGCAATTTTGGCTTTGGTCACAAACACGTCAAGGCAAGTGAAATATTAACCTTCTACCAAACTCTTAAAATTATCAGGTAGGCTATCATCTGGCTTTGAAAAAACCAAATCGCAGACTTACTGAAGCCGTACCCAGCAACCATCTAAGGATTAATCTTTTATCATGAGGTACGTTTCGGTATGGTCTGGAATTGGCAATTCGCCGAAATTACACATTATCTCATGATACTGTCACTTTTCGCTAAAAATTTTTGCGCGGATGGATCAAAAGTTTTAGATTTTACACGCGGTGAGGGCTTGCTTCTTTGTGCCGGTGGGTTCCCGTGAAGTACTTTTTGATTTTGTCTCTATATCGCAAATTTTTGATGGACTGTGTGGTGGTGACTGGGTGGTAAGTCATATGTATAGATATTACAATGCTATTTAAAATAGTTTACTGAGTACCACCCAGACAGCTTTCGATTCTATGGCAGTGTTTGATTTTTTTTTGCAAAGTACGTGAAATTTATATTTGTGTTAGTAATTGGTTTAGCTTCATTAAAGAATCGTGGAAACGGAACGTCTAAATTAAATGCGCAAAATATTAATGATATTAAAGGGAGAGAAAAAAGGAAAAAATCAAACACTTTTCACTGCTATATACGTGGTGGAAACATACTTATGAAGTTAATTGTAAGAAATACTGGGAAAGATAGATATCTTTCTAGGGCAGACACACCCAAAAAAGTTCCCCTACTGGGTTGCACATACATATGTATATGCGAAATATGTATGTATATGGATGCCCGCTCAACAAGTGAGCATGTGCATACGAACTTATCTATATTTGCGCATATAGCCGAAGATATAGCAAAGCTATGCCAAAGAACGTAGATTATAAAGAAGTTGCATACTTTCACCGAATATAATATGTAATAGTGGTACTCATTTAATGTCGCAAACTTATGGCATTTGTTGCAAACTTCGCAATATGGCAACGTCGCAAAACAGCTGTTCATTTCTACATGCAATTTGTTTTGCGATAAAATTGCAACTATGCGAGACTCTTTTCAGTGGCATTCATGGCAATTTGTCGCAAATCATAATCAGCTGTTGACCAAAAGTGCGCTTTTTGATTTTAAAATGGAAGTTGTAAGTATAATCAATTATAATATTGCATTGTACTATTATTTTGTTAATACACATTTAAGAATGAATTGGTTATGAATGTATGCATGTATTTACAGAAAAAACGATCGCAGATCAATGGCACTTTTCGGTGGACGGAACAGCAAACTAGAGATCTTCTTACGATTGTCTTGGACAATGTGAAGGCTAATCCGGAACAATTTGAGGTAATGTTCTTATATTTTTTTATTATTAGCTTGTTTAATATTTTACCAACTTATTCTAGAAACCTACTGCTCAAAAATTTTATGATCGTGTCACGGAAAATACACCAAATTTACGCAACATAAAATGGGATGTTATGCGAACAAAAATGAGACATCTCAAAACATGTTTCTTGTCCGCACTCAAGTGGAAAGGCCAGACAGGTGCAGGCTTGCTTGAGAGTGGAGATGTAAAAGGTGTTGAAGAATACATCAAAAAGATATGCCCATATTATGATGACCTGCACGCAATATTTGGACGGCGTGTAAATATCCAGCCGCCAGCCATTTTTCAGTCCACAGAGTCCATATTATCGTTGGAGAATAATGAAGCGGAGGTGTTATTGGAGATAAATTGCGAAACGTCTTCTACGAGTTTACTTGAAAGTCCATTATCCAGTCCGCCTGCTATACTTCCTCTTACATTATCAGAAAACCTAGTCAGTCCGTCCTCTACCTTCGTATCCGATACTTGCACACAAAAAAATATGACCACACCAATAAGAAATTTGAAGAGACCTCACAGCTCGCACCCATTTGCTTTATTATTCGAAATTCAAAAGAAAAAGGTTGAATTAGAAACACAAAAACTTGAATTAGAACAAGAAAAAGAGGAAAACAAATTTAAATTGCAGAAACTACAGCTGGAGAAAGAAGAGAGAATCGAGATGGAAAAACTAAGATTGGAAAATGAAAGACTGAAAAGTGCAAATAGCTCATAAGTTAGGAAAAAGTACAGTTATCTTAATAATAATAATACATATGTATGTGATTTTTTTTACTTACATATGTATATATACCCCTACAGTATTGTTCGTATCATAAGCAACCAAATTGAAAATTACATACTAGTACTTTGCCACTGATATTCATTTATTTACTTTTAAGAACTTTCAATTAAAATTCAGTTTATTCTCTAACATAAACCATACAAATGCAGTTTTAAAACTTTGTTGAAAACTATAACAAAACTCAACAAATTTTTATATAGATTTTGAACTTTTTTCTCAGAAGTTCTAAAATTTTTTTGAGTATGCAGTTTTGTAGCCCTTTCAATTTCAGTACACAAAGTGCAAGTTTCAGTTGACTAAAAGGTACCATTGATTTATTAGAATTTTTTTTTGTCAAGGGACATTAAATAAATTTTGCTTTTTTGTTATATGGAAGAAAGTCGCAACACCTTTGACAAAAAAAATTCTAATAAATCAATGGTACTACAACTTGAGTTTTGTTATAGTTTTCAACAAAGTTTTAAAATTGCATTTGTATGGTTTATGTTAGAGAATAAACTGATTTTTAATTGAAAGTTCTTAAAAGTAAATAAATGAATATCAGTGGCAAAGTACTAGTATGTAATTTTCAATTTGGTTGCTTATGATAAGAACAACACTATAAGTATACACAAATGTATGTATATATATGCACATATGTATGAATGTTTACGTTTTGAAATTGAATTTAATTTAAAAAAATAAAAAAGTAACTGAATTCTCCAAACAAATGTATTTATTGATTGTTTGCATGATTTAACATTTCACAGATTGTTCGTCGCCTTGCCTCCCCTTCATTAGTTCGAGCACTTGGTAATGACTCGTCAATATCGTGCTCCGATTCCTCAAGTTGGTAATCGAAATGATCTTGTTGAAGTATAAGGTTGTGCAACAATGCGCAACATAGAATCCATTTGTTCACATTTCTCATTCCATTTTCATTTTTTATTTGAAGCCTTAAGCCTTTTAAACTGCCAAACCTTTCTTTCAACATTCCAAAACAATGTTCAATTCTAATCCTATACCCACTGAATGTTTTGTTGAAAAAAGTTCTTTGGCTCTGTGTTAATTCTCTGGAATTCTCTCTAAATGGCGTTATAACAGCGGGAGACAATTTATAGGCACTGTCACCTGCGATCCATTCTCCTCCACCAAAAAATGTGTCTGTTTCATTCGATAACTCGCAATTATTAAAAATACGTGCATCATGCACGCTACCTGGATACCCTAACACCAAGTGTCTTATTTGCAGTCTATGATCGCACACGGCCTGAGCCTTAACAGAGTAGACGTGTTTCCGTGAAAAGTACGCTTCAGGGTCTTGTGAAGGTTTTTCCGCCAAAGGAATTTCAGTGCCATCCACGTATCCCACGCAATTAGGTAATTCAGTCCAAGTTTCCGACACGAGCTTCTTGCGTTCCTCGATACTTGGCCAAAATAGATACTTGTATTTATGTTTTAAAAGGGCTTTAAAGATTCGTTCAGTTAAATTCTAAAATAAAAAAAGCTTGATATTAATTTTGCGAAAACAATGACAGTCACTGACCTGAAGGACACCACCGTCACTAATTCCAAACATGCCAGCAATCTTTGAGAGAGTAGCACCTTCACCACTTGAGCCTAAGCGGTACAATACAATCGCGAGCTGCGTTTCAAGAGGAAATTGTTTGCATGATCGAGATTGGTTGAAAACCTCATCTTCCTTTATTAAATTCAAGATAACATCGAAGGTTTTCCAAGTTACCCGTGTGATCTTCTTGAATCTGCTTTCATCAAGTTCCCATAAGACTTCTTTTAAAAATACCTTGCATTTAGGTACACTGTTTTGAATAAATTGTACACTGTATCTGCATCCTACATCGAGAGCCACCACAAGCAGAAGGTCCTCCAATATTTCATCCTCTTTTTTTCTTTTCTCCTCTGCCAAAAAATTCAAATTTAGTCATATAAAATAAAAAACAGTCTTATTTAAATTCATACCCTCGTCCTCACAAAAGAATTCTAAAATCATTAAATCGTTTAGCGCTGTTTCTTCCAATAATTTAAGAAGTTTTCGTTTTTCGCTTATTCTCGGCATTTTAGCTTTTACTTTTGACAAATAAAATGCAGTTGACTTATAGTTTTGCCATGGGGCGCTCATTTAACCGAAGTTGCGACTTTGCCACTTTGCCATTATTACATTATTGCCACATTAAATGAGTACCATTAATATTTTAGCTTATTTCACCATACCAGAAAAAATTTGACGTTCACTGATTGACATTGTAATCTGCTTGAATCCAATTTGTTTGTTGTGTGGTGAAGTAAGGTAATATTTCTTACCGCAGGATAATTTCACTGATGCAACTTCTTTGTATTATTTATTTATTTACTTATTTATAACAAAAAAAAAGCGACACTAGCTCCGAGGCTTTCAGTCGTCTTTTTAGTGACTTATTTTAATCTCAAAAATACAGTAGAGTTGAATAACGAGTTAAAACTATTTGATAAGATTGTACGCTGCATAATTATTGAAAAATAATAAGAAACACAGATTATATTTAAGCTAAATTAAATTAAATATATTATTATTCCTTTAGGAATTTTATGTTGGCAGAATGTTGTCATAGTTGGGTGTAGATAGTGCTCTAGTTAGGTTAATGTTGTTGCTGCTCTCGTACTCCATTGCTTGGACCGTCACATAAAGGACAGCGCGAAGGGCTTTTTCTAGTTAGCAGGTGAGAATGAGTAAATATTGTGTGGCCCAGCCTTAGACGAGTGTAAGACTTTAGGATGTTAGAGCCCAAATATGTGAGATGGGATGGTGTCAGTCTCCCTGGGCTTAATCTGTAGTAGTTATGACCGTCCGTAGTCCAGTCTGCTAAATCGAGAGTAAGCCTTTCTTTCTTTATGGCGCTATACAGATCCGATTTGCTTAGAAATTTAAGCATTAGAGTAGGTGATTTGATGACGTTTTTGGTCGCAGTATCATGTAGTTCATTTCCTGAAATTCCAACATGGCCAGGGATCAACATGAGTTTAATTTTGTTTGATGCTGCAATAAGTGAGTTTCTATCAGTTATTCTGCTGGGGATGCTCGGTAAGCCGGCTTCTGCTAGTAGAAACTTGATTGGTGAAGTTGGAAAGGCTCTAAGGCTTCGTCGGATTTCTGTATGGTAAGGCGCTGAGATTTTGCGTATTAAAGATGTAGTACAATGTCCGTATATAGGTAAGGCGTAATCTATTTTCGATAGTAGTAGTGCTCTGACAACATTTATAAGTGTAGTAGGATGTATATAACAATGTTTGGAAGAAAGATACTTAATAACTTTTAATCTACTTAGTAAGGAACTTCTAATGTAATTACAATGCGGCTTGAAGGAGTACTTAGAGTCAATAATTAATCCTAGCAACATTAAATATCCCTTGGGTGGAATAGCATAGTTGTCAACATTTAGTGATAATTTGCACGGACTTCTCTTCCGGCAGATGTGTAACAGGTTAGTTTTCTCTAGAGAGAGTAGTACTCCTGAATTTATTGACCATGTTGAAATATCTTTGAGGATATCAGTAAAAATGTTTTGGACTATAGAGGTGTCATTGATTGTGGAATATATGATAAGGTCATCAGCGTAGAGTTGATGTTCAATGTTATTGTATTTGGAAAGAAGGTGGCTTAATTCATCAAAGGCAATGATAAAAAGGAAAGCAGAAAGAAGCTAACCTTGAGGGGTACCATTTGATATGTTGCAGGTTGCTGAGTGATAACCGTTGACAGTGACTGACAGTTTCCTATTGGTGAGAAAAGATTTCACAAAATTTAACATTTTGGACCCAACTTTCCATCTTATTAGCTGCTTTAAAATTACTTGAACTCCAATGCGATCAAACGAGTTTTGGAAGTCCAATGAGAGCAAAGATACATGATTTCTGCTAGACAGAGCACTGGTTACAAAGTTGTCGACGCATAGCAAGGCATCAGTACCATGCCAAACGGTTACCGATGGTCTTTTCGAAAATTTTCCCAAGACAGCTTAAAAGGGAGATAGGGCGATAGATATTAACGTCAGTAGATGCTTTTCCAGGTTTAAGTATTGGGACTATGTTTGATGTTTTCCAAAACTGTGGATAGACACCAGTGACAGATATGTTGTTATATCAGCTTAGTTAGTCGTACCTTAATTGAATTTGGGAGGTTTTTGATTAGTGGGTTAGAAATTTTATCTAATCCAGGCTTTTTTTCCTTTTACCGAGGAAAGAGCAAACTCAATTTCTGAGAACGATATTTCGGATTATATTTGTTTTGCAGATGGAGAGAGCTTGTATGCTATTCCAGTGAGACTGCCTAGGATAGATGCCTTGCTATTGCGAAATTGGGACCTAAAGTTATGATCAGCACTGGCGTTAGAAAAGTGATCGGCAAAGTAGTTCGATATCTGATCGGGAGTGGTTAAAGTTCCAACAGAAGTATTTAATAGCGAAATACGCGTATTTTTGGGTCCACCAGAGAGGGTGTTAATATCATTCCAAATTTTTTTTGTGTTGCACTGCCATTGTTAAGGCATAGAAGATCGGAGGTTAACAAAGCATCTTCAACATGTTTGCTTCTATTGTTTGTCGATGGAGATCCCCATATTGGGATCCACGCATTAATGTCACCTGCGAGGATGACGGGGACTGTGGCTTGCTGCAGCAAGTGCAAAATGTCAGCACTTGTGAAGCTTTGCGTGGGCGGTATATAAGCGCATATTATATTTAGTTTCATATTTAAGTCAACTTCGATGCAAATTGCTGAAATTGTTGACTGAATTGCTATTCTTTTAAATGCTAAGCTTTTTTTGACCAATATTGCAACGCCTTGCTTGCTTGAAGTTATGTTAGGCAAGTTGTGAAATATGTTAATAAAGCGTTTGGTGAGGAATGTGTTAACGTTGTTAGCTAAATGGGTTTCGTTGAGTAGGATTATTGAAGGGGAAAGGGACTGCACCAAGAGCTGAAACTCATGGTAGTTATTATAAAAACCATTTATGTTCCACTGTAAAATTGAGAACAATATCTTAATAACTTAAGTTGGGTGTTAGCCAATGAAAGTGGAGTTTAATTTGTATATTTTGTGAAAGTTGAGTTAATACATATTCATAGTTGGTTGTTGAGTTGATCGTCATCAGAAGACATTTCTACGTAGTCTTCTGGTAACATCACTGTATCATTCGTATGTCGAAGAGAGATGTTACGAGTATCAGAGTTAGAGGTTATTATATTTGAGTTTGAGTTGGAGGCAAGGTTTGTATTGTTGGACGTGTAATAGTGAGCTTGTTGGAATTGCTTGAGAACGTAGTAGTTTTGTTCTAGCATGTCAGAGTCTAGAGATGTGCTGAGAACGTGTCACTTACGGTCGGAAATCTGAGTAGATGATTCATTGATTATTATAGTGGATGCATTGTTGTGAGTTTAAGAATTAAGTTGAGTGGGGGTGATGTTTTCAGATTCTTGTTTGTTGTGAGAGGTAGAGCAGGTAGATGTTTGTGAGTTGGTAGGTATGTCGCTTGGAGGTGAGTTACCATGCTGGGTTTCTTGTTTGTTTTGCTTGTTTGTGGTGCGAGAGACAGTTGATGAGAAAGAAGGGGCATTTTCAGGTAGGGATACTGTTGAATTATATATTTTAATAGCTTCGCGCATAGTGCATTTCTTTGTAGGTTTTATTGTTTGTATTTGCTTAGCTTGGGTAAATTTTGGGCATTTGTTTGAACAAGCTGGGTGATCGGCATGGCAATTAGCGCAAAAAGTACGTATGCATCTAAGAGGGTTGTGAGGGGGAAGATTGCAATTATTGCAAGCTGCTTTGCCTTTGCAGTGTTTGATCGTATGCCCAAGCGGCTGACAATTGACTGATGTTTACCTTGCGCCAGGCAATATAGAGTTGTTCGGCTAAGTTATATAGGTCAAACGTCAGCAACATAACTCCGTTTGGAGTATCATCTACGCCTTGAGAACTTAGCTCACTCACAATTTCAATTTCGCTGACGTTGTTTAGGAAAGGGGCAAACACTGTACCTTTGGTAAAGCTCAAATTATCATGATGTTTAGCTTTTATGCTACAAATTCCGGGGAGTTGCTTTAAAGCAATGAAGCGTTCGGCTATTTTTTTATTATTCACTAGCATCAAGATCTTACCGTCACGAAGCTCACTCACTGTTTGGATTTCGCCACTTGCTGCACATATGGCTTTATGTACAGCAAAGCACGAAAATTGTGAAATCGGTTTAATTGGCACGGTCGATTCGATAGTAATGTATTTGGGGTCATTAACATTTTTTTTAATTGTTAGTAAATTTGGGAAGTCAAAGAAATCAGTGATATCGATTTTTTGTTTGTTTTGCTTTTGTATTTTACCTTTTTCCTTTTTAATTTTGGAGCTGTCGGCAAGCATGGCAAACCGATTAGTCCCAAGAGTCCCTAGGGAGGGGGGCCCGGGGGCCATTGTTGCGCAATTGTTAGTAACGATTGGCTTTTCAGTTAAATTTATTACAATTGGTAAATGAAATTAATATGCAGTAAATGCAAACACTGATTGGCAAAGCACGTGGATTATACCAGAAGTGGCGAGAAAACACAGAGCACGCGATGAAATGATAACCGCTCGCTTTGGGTGATAGTAGGAGACTCAACTTCTTTGTAATCTACGTTCTTTGGCTATGCTTTCTCACGGCTGTAGTGAATTAAGGCAGAGAAACCAACAGAACTTAATTTGATCATGTCCCCAGCAAAACCTGCGTGGCCAGAACACATGTAGGTAGAAGGGGGCACATTCGCCCTTTTTTTTGAATTGCTGTGGAAGTCAAACCAAAAAATTTTTTCTAGCAATGTTTGCTTGGCTGTAAACCTACATTTTTGGGCTTCTTTTCCTTATCTTCCCTTACCGGTTGTTTTTAATTGTTCTATATTTTTTTCAACACATTTTCAAACTTCCCAGATTGGTGAAACCGCCCCACCCATGGGGCAGATGCGCCAAGGGGATGGGGTACAAATGCCACGGTGTAAAAAACATTTAATAACTGCTTCTTTATTGTTTCTTTGAATGTTATTGATTTATTTTCACAGGGATTAACAACAGCTCTTATTGAAAAATTATAAATTATAGCTCTTGTCAACTTTACTTAACATTATATTCTGTTAAATCTGATTCAAATATATATGTTGTCGACGCTCGAGAAGTTCCAGGTGGATGGATGGGCTCAGGAAGCTTCAATACAATATCTGCTCTCGGTACAAACGTTACGTCTTTAACAATAGGTTGGAAAAACACCCACAATTGCGTTTTTTTTTCTTAAAAAATCGATTTCAAGAGAACTTTCGAACTTGCGTACTATGCGGCCAACGTAAAACTGATCTTGTGGACCTTCAAACCGCACAAGAACGTAATTATTCAAATCCAAGCTCTCGGAGTCAAAGAACGATCCAATAGATTTATCGGTATCTGCAAAACTTGTAACTAAGGAATCATCATTTTTTTTTTTTTTTTATTTTTTTTTTTATACGGACATTGGGATAGCGCACTATCCATCAAGTGGCCCGTATGAAACTCCAGTGAAACCGCCTCCCCGGGACCACTTTCGCATTTCATCAGGGAGAGGCCGTGGCATAAAATATGCCTCACTTCATAACGCCATTTCCATATTCCCCCATCCACAATTGCGATTAGGGGTTCAGGGGCGTTTGGCAAAGAGTGCTCTGTAAAACATTTTCCTGTGGAGAAAAACAAGAGTAAAAGATGTTAAATATTTATGTTTACATTTCTTATTGGTTGTAACCTCCTATTTGGCGGCGTTGTTCCCTTGCTCTAAGCTCTGTCATTATTTCTTTACTAACAAATTTCACCACATCCCAGACTTTACTGTCATTTATCATACGTGAGATTACGCTTTCTGGGTCCGGATGTACCTGTATTACATCGTTAATTTTTTGTCTTTCAAGCATAAAAGACGGGCACTCAAAAAATACATGCTCGGCAGTCTCCGGTACGCTCCCACATGAAACACAAGCCACCGTATCATCATGACCACATCTGCACAGGTACTGCCTGAAACAACCGTGGCCACTGAGCAGTTGGGTCATATAGAAATCAACTTCACCATGCGATCTGCCTAGCCAGGCTTTGATGCTCGGAATGAGTCTGATCAAGTCTCATCATCTGATGATTCATCTGATGATTCATCCGAGGATACTCGTTTTTTAAAAGTCAAGGACCTTTTGGTAGTTTTTCGTGGCAGCACCTTCCCTGATTTAATTTTCTCCTTTTCTTCCTTGGAAGGTGTAGAAGTAAGAATTTTAGATGAACCTTTCCTTGACTTCGAAAAGTTAAAAGGTTTTATTATTCTAGGAAGAGGGCGAACTTGCTCTGGAGTTTTGCCAACAGATGGTATGGGTGAAGATTCGCAAGGAGTAGCAGGCTCAGTTGAAACATTGTTTTGGTTTGTAACTAATTCTAATGCAAAGTCAATATCAGCAGTTTGATGTTCGACATCTACGCTAATGAAGTCTGCCTCAGGAATTGCTTGTCTGTTAAATGGACTTATTCCAGCTGTGGAAAAACCTTTGCATATGTTTTCAGAGACGAATGACTTTTGAAAAGGAATTTTCGAAAGTTGAGGTATATCGTAAATCGTAATAGCTCGTCCAGGATTGGATAAAAGGAAATCACTATATGACGTGGCCAAATATTTTTTAAATGGTCCAAATACCGATATGTCCAAGGGCTGTAACTTGTGCGACGAATGCGGTGGGAAGCTTATCATGTGGATGCCATTCTCCCTGCAAAACATTATAGCAGCCAAGCTGCAGTGCGAAACATGATTGTCCAAAAAAAGCATAATCGGTCTTTCTAAGGAACATCGCGTGTTTTTTTGAACATGTTTCAGAACTTCACAGAAGCCGTCCGTTGACATCCACCCACTTTTAGCAGCAATACCTACGCAGCCGTTGGGACCACCATTAACAAAGTGATCTTTGTACTTAACTCGCGGAAAAACGTATACTGGTGGAAGTGCATTTCCAGTAGCATTTATTATGCACACCATGGTAACTAAAGAACCTCTTTCCGCGGACGCCATCTGAGACACAGTACGCTTTCCTTTCGTCGAAATCACCTAGCAAAAAACCATTAGGTTAGGTTAAAGATGTATGTACAAATGCAAAAAGGTAAAGAAAACGTGCTAAAATACCTTTGAAGGAGGCATAACAGTTGTTATTCCTGTTTCATCAAGATTATAAATGTCAACAGGAGCAAACGAAAATTTACTATACAGAATGTGCACATTGTCAAAAAATGCCATAACAGCTGCTTTGGTAAAAGACATAGAACGCGCAAGGCTGGTGTTTTTTAGGTTTTCTCAAACTTAAATCACTGTGTCATTTCATGAAGCCTTGCATCCAATCAACTCCTGCTATTTTATTATTTGTCCAGGATAAAAAGATTTTAGTTTCATTAATTTCAGCATAATCAAAAACGAACTTCCGTGCAGCGCTGTACGTGAATCCATGTTGGAGGTTTGAACATACTTTGAAGTATTCTGCTATTTCATTTTCCATTTTTTTTGAAAATATCTGCTTTGAGCTATATTTCGAAGAGAACAAAAATGGCTCATCGTCCGAGGATTGCCCGGAATCATCAAGTGCTTTAGCTCTTTCTTTATTTATCTTCGCTAGTCGGTCTCGTAACGTAGTGCGTTTCAAGCCATAGGTTCGCGCAGATTCACTTATATTGAATTTATTTGAAAGAACATCCTTGATTGCAAGTTTAACTTTTTTCTCATCCAAATCACTTTATAGTTTCGAACCATGGTGCTAATAACAACCTATGTGGAAAATGTAGATACAAGTACCAAAATGCGCTTATCAGTTTATAAAATATTTCCCACGTTTTAATATGTCTACTCATGTGCTCATTTTCCAGATGGGGTATGGTAAATTTATCTCATCATGGTACATATGCCTGTGGTGCATTTACCCCATGGGGTACATATGCCGGTGGTGGATTTACCCCATGGGGCACATATGCCGGCGAAACAACCCCACCTGTAGTGTGGCGAATGTGCCCCAGGTGCAGGCATGCTTCAAAACTCACTTTGTTTTTACACTCTCCAGCACTTTATCAAAACCTTTTTTGTATTTTTACTAAAAGCAATATAGTCGGTATCACATTTATGAAAATCTTTTACTGAACACCTTAATTGACAAAGTTATTACAAAATATACGAACTTTAAAAACTTTCCACTGCAACACAAAAAACGGAATAAACGCGACTGTTTACGATCACTTGCAAATTTCAACTTCCAAAGTAAGTTAAACAAGAGGTGGTCAGATGAAGCAAACACTATCGATAATTCAAGTTCGATTGCTATACTGAGTTTAGAGATAACCGTGGGTGGCGAATGTGCCCCAGTGGCGAATGCTCCCCCTTCTACCCTACTTATACACATTTTTAATGCTACCAACACATCCGCATAATAAGCTATCTGGCTTGTACGGATGTGTAAGCTGTCTGGCGAATTAAACATTTCTTGCTTTTTGTTGTTATTTCTAAGACAAAAGAAACGAAAAATGAGAAATGCCTTTCGATACCATGGCGAATTTATAGAAGGTGATGGCACAAGAGCAGCTGATTTGATTTTTTTTATTCACCTACATGTATTTTATTTTTGCTTTTGCGTATGAGCTTTCAAATGCCTTAAAACAAAAACAAAATGTATTTAAATTTTGACAACTCTTACGCAGAAACAAAAACAAAATACATAGGAATTTTGTAGTTGTATTTATAACACCACCTTGTATGGATTCGCCTTGTTCGATGCCGTACACATACCAAAACAAAACCCATGATTCAATTATTATTATTATTATTGAATCATGAACAAAACCAAAGTCGCCGTGTGTCAAATGTGAAAAGCTTATTCGCTGTGAGAAATCGTGAATTCTTGGACGCGCATCTTTTATTAAGCTGTAAATATTTACTTTATTTGTTTAAAATCAAAAATAATATATCTAGCTTTTGACCAACATTCAACAAGGGATAAGTTAAATTTATAAAAATGAAAAGGAGCGGATTTTCTACATACATATGTACATGAGCCGCTAACAGAACCCTTTATTAAAAGTGTGGCAAACTTTGCAAAAATTGACGACGTATTTGTGAAAAAGGAATATGATCCTCGGTCTCAGGATTTTAACAGTTCAGCCTCCTTCCGCGATTCTTTATGCCATCCTAGTACAGAGGACTTGAGCAATTCAGCCTGCTTCCGCGATTCCTTATGCGATCTTAGTGCAGAGGAATAGAACAGTTGAGCATCCTCCCCCGCTTCCTTATCAACATATATGTATGTGGTGATAGTAGTGAAAGTGAAGATATAAATACTCTAAAATCCTAAGATGCCAGAAAAGTATTAGAAATAAAGGCATGGGTTTTAAGAAATATAGCTAGCTGCGCCGTGCAGTCACCGATCTGCTTCAAACGTTGCGGAAAATAGGATACGCAGATCTGCCTTTATCGGCAAAACCTCTTTTAGGCACAATAAAAGAGAAGGTGGTTATTCAACACATTCCAAGTAGAGAGCTTTTATATCATTTTAAGAAAAACTCGTTTCCTTTCCTTGAGAACAGAGATGCTGAAGTGATTGATATAGGAAACGATAGCCTTAAATTATACCAAAACATTCGAATATAGTATTATGGTAAATCTGAGGAGCAGTAGTTGATTTTCGAAAACAAAGACCATTTACAACTGCGTGTTTTTCGGGATTTTGAAAAGAATTTTGCGAAGAAGTAGTTAATATTAGTAGAAGTAGTTCTATTGGTGAGAAATTGAATATTCGATTATTCTGTTGTCTTTTACCAGCTGCAGACTTTGTGACAGGTGTATAACCTCACACCGGCAAAAACAGTTATCCGAAATGCCATTAATTAGGATAATATATGAATAGAAGAGATTGTTTTTCTAAAACAAAAAAATACATAAATTGAGATCTGATTTGTCATTTTAAAATAGAGTTGATCCTTTACACCTTATTGATCCTTTCAAAACCAGTGAAAGGATTTTAGAGGCAGGGAATTTCAAAATCCCAATTTCTTCGACCCAATGCATCTTATAGACCTTGGTTTATGTAAGAAGTTGATCCACTTGGTTCGTTTTATATGATCCAATTGGTTCGTGCTATATGTACATACATATGTACATGCATACTTATGTAGATCGAACATCGAACGCGATGAGACAAGAGCGGCTAGTTGCTAATTGGTTTGAATGGAATTAATGCTTGGTGGATATTTCATCAAAACTCATAAGAATCCAAAATAATGCCCCATAATTCACATTAATTTGAAAATATGGGCAAACGCATATTATATGGTATATCTTTTGCAGAAGTAGTTTTAATGTTACCACTGATAAACAATATTTTAAAGCTGTTTATCAGATTATTGTTTATGTATGCTGAAAAGGGACAACGTTTTTTAGCGGAATTATTCTATATTTTTTACTTAGTAAAATATTTTGTACTTATGCACATTCATGAATGCAAATATTTCTAACTATGCAAATATTTATGTACATATGTATGTATGTACTAGCTATATCCTGCGTGCGTCGCTATGCTTTATTGGATTTTTATCCTTCAAGCTACATCAATGGCATAGACGGATTCACCGTTTTTATTCAGATATCCGACATTCAAGTTCATTATGGTTAAAAATTAAAAAAAAAAAGAAATGAATAACAAGCTTCTTCTCATCTCATCCGCTCTTGTATTCTGTGGTATAACCGGGGTAGTATCTGCGGGAAATCCCCACAAAAACGGAAAGTATATATTAGAGTTCCATCAACCGTCTCTACTGGTTTTCGATTACACCGGTCTGCAACAAAATCCTGCTTCAAAAAATTCTACCATAATATAAAGATTAGAATGATCATGATCCAAATCTATTCCCGTTGGCCGATTTTTTCCATCACGTTCAGATTTTGTGTTATGATTTCTTTCCATTTTGGCGAAACATTATAAACAGTGTATAAACATACATACATACGGAATGGGTTTCAGCGAGTAGTAAAAGTAAGAAAGAGGGACATATGTAAGTGATTTTTATGATAGTAATGCGCTTGCTCCGTTGGTTAAGAAATTCTCTTTTCATTATTTACGTTCTATATAAAAAAAATTTTAGTAAGTTTCGCACATAGTCAATACTTCATGCATTTAATTGAATTCTTTTATGTGCACTTATTTTTCTAAGAGCGGAGTCGATAAATATTTGATCGAAATTTCTTATAGAATGTCGCGAACTTGTAAAAATTCTGCAGTCTATTTTTCGATGCATTTTTGGTGAATTTACTTCGAAGATACAACGAAATATAAAACAAGATCTGGCCAAAAGCACTTATCAGCTTTGTTTTGGGGTTTCTACCAAAACCGTATCGGCTTAATTTATAGAATGTATGTATGTATGTGCTTTTAATGTGAGCATTTTCACAAAGTCAAATTTCATTTTATGTACCGAATCCAATAGTCAATCACAAAACACTAAACAAAACTAAACAGGTAAGTATATCAGTTTATTCCTACCGGGCAATTGGCATTTATTCTTATTTCATCTGAAAATTTTCAACAACAAAAAAAATAAAAGGCTACGTTGGTGTCGTTGAAAAAAAGTATTCAAAAGAAAATAATTCTAAATCATTTCTATTAATTTGTTTTTTTTTGTGATTTAGTATTTACATGAAATATTTTCTATAATATTTTAATAACCATTAGTTAAAGCTCCATTAAAATCCGTTTAGTAATTGCAAACAGACAAACAGACAGACCCAAACATAAAAAAATGCTCCAGATGTATTCTAATAATTTTTTAAGAAACTTTCAATGTACAGACATGACTTTTCTACTTATTTACTATAGTGTAGAGAAGATATACATTTTAGACTTTGTAGAAAAAATATGAAAATTTAACAAAATTTCATAAAGTTTTGAATAATTTTATTTATAATTTATATGAGAATTCTAAGTAGACAGTGGGCAATAACATTCAATTTCAGTATAATGAAGTGCAAGTTCCAAGTAGCTAAAAATTTCCGTTCATAAAAAGTATTGTATGTTCGACAGTTTTTTTGTAAAGGTAAACTGTATACTTAGAATTTTTATAGAAATTATAATTAAAAGGTTTCAAATTTTGTTGAATTTTCATATTTTACTACAAAGTGAAATGTGGGTTTATCATTGTTTGCTACATAATGAGCTAGGCGGCTTTTATTAAAAAATATTAAACATAAAACAAACAAAGAAATAATAGGCAACACTACTTAAATGTTATTGTTTTTCACATAATAGGCACATATGTATGTAGGTATATAAATTAATCTGACATTTTATTAAAAACTTTGTATTGAAATTTTTTTAACATAGAAATATTTGAATTTTTTTCCATTTTTCAATTTTCATTTTTTAATTAAGTTTAGTGTTTTTGATGGCTGCAATTAATAAATACTAAAAAACAGATTCATAACTGTAAAGGATAAGCCTTTATGTCACCATCTTTTTATATACATATATTACAATTATGTGTGCTCAACTTACACCCATATTACAATAAATTTTTATTTCGTTTTCGCTAACTTGAATTTTCCACTGTATCTAATGCACGTCAAACTCACTTTATTTCGATCATTTGAATGACTCACTCCATTCAAATATTTTATGAACAAACTGAGACGTCATACCACTCCGTGCGAGCACAATACGAAAAACAGTCAGTACAATGTTGTTTCAAACCAAAGCTGATAGCTGATGCGCTAACCGGTTTGTGATGAGGATGGAACTTAGTCATACTACCCTGTAATGGGATTAAAGCTGGTTTTGATTTTGAGTATGCAATAAATTGAATGAGTTCGAAGCTGAATTTTGTTGAATAATTCATAAAGCCATTTTTTGCTTTCATGCATACCTCTAGTACCTATTGCCCTAATCTGTATCCAAATAGTTTGATAAATCTGTATCAGAAAATTTCTATTTAAAAACCACGTAGATAAACACAAGGGAAACGATCAGCATAAAATCGACGTGTTCTTGATTCCACCTCAGCAATACTCAGTTCCATATTGCCAAGCTTCACAAATAATCATGCCTATTATGGTTGGCGGTGGATGATTGCGGAGCGAGTTATTCTCACTTCTGATGGCATTCGATAGGATCAAAATTGGTCGATAATGCATTTATTTGTCTGTTACTAAATAATAGATAGTAAAATATTCACGAATTTGTGTTCTTCAAAAAGAGTTCAACGAGAAGGGAGGAATTCAGCTGATTAGTTTCAAAATTGAAGTATCATCCGGACAGCGAAAAATTTGACCCAAATGTATTTTTGTTGTTCGCCTTTTTTATTTATTACCAGTAATCTTGTGATTCTGACTTCGTTTTCATACAACGCTTGAAAATATGCTGAAGCATCACTATTTTCCAAAAACAAAAGAAACGTGGCTTCACCTGCATTCTTACGGGAGATATATCTTATTCGCTGCTTATGTTCACCTATCTGAAGATGCAAACCAATTGCATTTGTTAATTGAAGAAATTATTAACTTACTTTCCTATTATACTGTATTGTCTCCAACGAGCTCTAAAATTTCAATGTAAGACGGCACCTTTTGATAATACAGTTCATGGTGAGTTATGCAGTGCATTCGTTGGTGTCCATAATAGTAGCAATAATGAAAAACGTGAGTCGATCGAGTTGATTCTGACATCCGACGCTAACTATAATAGCCGTGCATATTCGAACTTAAACTTTCATGTTCGTGACATTTATTATTCGTTTTGTATTTGTTCGAGCCTTATATTACGTTCAAATTAAATACTAGTAAAGAAAGCAGCCGCAATGTTCATAAGTAAGGGATTGATGAATTATGAAAATTACTGTTAATCACGTATTTATTTATTTTTTAAGGAAAATAATCGGAATGAAAAGCAGGAGCAAATCATGCTATATGCAGAATGAAGGAATGGTAAACGATTTTTCAAATTTTTTGCTATATGCACACTCCCTCAATGCTGTCGGTCCGCCCGGCAAAGATTTGGCTGAGTGGAAGAAGGTATGCGTTACTTAAATATATGTTTGCGATTTTTTATAATGACTTTCATTGCAGTTTTGTGTGGATTGGAAGGCCAGTATAAAAATGAAGCTTTCAAACAACCGCCGAGAAAACATGACCACTGGTGGTGGCTCGTATTCGCAGCAGATTCTTTCCCCACCGAACAAACGGTTGTGGTGGTATATAATTTGATTTGCATCTGTTAAAGCGAAACAATTAAAAAATCTAAGCAAATGTTGAATCCAAAATATGTTTTAGCTTGCTTTTGCATAAATAAATCAAAGAGATAAAGACAATTCTTTCTTTCTGTATTTCGATAAGTGCACTCTCTTTTTTACCTCAATATAAAAATTCACATAAACTATCGCTCGGTAAATATATACAAATATGTATATACAGTACATAGCATCCCAAAATGACTATTACTTATCTATAAAATCAATGTTTCATGCCTTCGCATCGAATTTGGAATCTAATGTGCAAAAACGGAAAATAAACACTCATTTAAAGTGCTGCGGTAGAATTTGCGTACAAACATACGCACCTACATATGTACGTGGCATTCTGTGCCAAGTCGGACACTATTAGCCGAATAGTTGCATCTCCGATTTTTTTCATAATTTTTGATGTTATAAAATCAATTGAGATAGGCTTCTCTGTAGTGCCATTCACTAACTTATATTAACGATATTCGCATTATTAACTCATCTTAACCAAAACTTTAACGATGTTGCTATTCAGTAGCCATTTTTTAACGATTTTCGCATTCGCCGAATCAGCTGTAGTAGTCAATTACCGAAAACTAAATCACTACAAATTTGATGTTCTTAAATCAATCGAAAAAAGAAAAATTCGTTAATTCAACTTAAATAGAAAATAAATTTAAAATCTTTGATTTGTTTTCGTGTAATTTAAAAAGGAACACTAAATAAAGTCGTTTGAATATCTGGCATATGATTTATAACATGGTGGCGAAGAAGTATGCGCTCCAACAGTGTATCGACGTTTACTCCGGGATGTGGACAATCCCTTTCATTTGAATGCAACAGAAAGTGAGGTTTCCTATTACCCAAGCTGCTAAAGAAATGCGTGCTTCAGCGAAGGGAAGGATGAGGAGGCTATGTCAACCACCATATCCACCATTCAATTAATGTGCAAATGGTAAAAACAAACTTTTATCAAGAATCCAAGTATAAACACAGAAGTATAGTTTAGTTTTAATAATGAGGAAGCATGGTGAAACAACGAATCATATATGAATGCCGGCTTATTGATGCCTGACTGGTTCATGGATATTCCCTATTGCTCACTTACGGGTCGCTGATAGCTACCAGTTACGAAGAATCTTAAAGCCGCTAGATCCTATCAATATAAATGGTAAATGAAAAAACGGAAACCATGGCATATTTGCAGGTGATTCCGGATATTCCTTGGAGTCGAGTTGATGTTTATTCTACCAAACCACTCAGATGAGAGTCCGGAATTCTGCTACAATGAAACATTGTAATATATAAAAAGAATTATAAACGTTTGTAGTTTTAAATAAACCAGTATCTTATTTCACTGTAATGAAATATAATAAAACCGCTCAAATTTATATTTGGCAGCAGCCATTTGTTTGTTTTTGCTCTATTCCTCTATATGCATTTAGCTTACTTTGACATTTAGTTTGACAGAGGTGCCACTCTTTACCACTTTGAATATATACAACGTTAAGTTTCGTTAAGAATAAGTTAGTGAACCGCACAATCGTTAGTGCGATTACTACTACGCACTACTGATGTTAGTAAATATTTTTTTGCAGCCGTTTTTAAGATATCGATTTTTGAAAAAAACGTTCGTTTAATAAATTAACTTTGTGAAAAATTCACCGATTTACACAATTTTCGTGTTTTTCAAAACACTTTTGGAGCATTAAATTGAAAAAAGAATTAAACTCGTATTTCGACTTATTTATTTCAAAAAAACACTTACTTGCTGTCTTCGATATTTTCCCTTTTGTCTCCGATTTTTATATATTTATGAGAACATTCTAAATCATCTTCAGAAAGTCTACCAAATGGAAACTGTTTAATTAAATCGCATCCATGAGCAAGTACTTTGTGTAGAGTAGCAGACATAAAATACCTTTGTTTCTTTTAATAACACGTGGAATTTTTCTGCATTAATTTTGAAACCATCAAAAATCATTTTTAAAAAAGCAATGTGTATTCCGGTAATTTATGCGGATATTAATTTATTTTCAAAGAACCCCCACACTGTGCCCCCGTTATTAGTAGTTCCATAACCTATTTTTACTTTAACGACTTTCAAAACTAACCGTTTTTTAAATACAACTTAATTTTATTTTTTCTTGCTTCAAAAATTATTATCTTTCAATCAATCAATTCGACTTATAATTTAATCATTTGTTCTGTTAACAAGCTCTACACTTTCTTTTGAAAAAATTATCTTAATAGGGCGACAAAAATAAGATGATGAGGGAACTTTGTTCACCCATATTTCCCAATTCCTTATTGTTACCTTTAAAGGTCAAAATGCAACAAGCATCATAAATTCATCACTTAAATTTTCATCATTTGATTTTCGATGGTATTGACTATACGGAACTTCCATGAATATTGCATTGAATCTATATTATTCTGGTTTCCGTTTTGTTCAAATTACTTTGAACGGTACACAAACCAAATTATCTTTTGGCTCAATTGCGGCGGGAAGTAATTCTTCCTTTTTAGGAATTGCAGCTCGGAAACAATCTTTGCACATTCCGTTAATTACACTGTGTAACACTGAAAATGAACTTTGAAAGAGACCTAGCCTAGGCGTTAGGCCTTATAAAACTAAGAAAAACTGTATACTTGAAATTTGCGAAACACCCCCAAAATCTCATTTTAGGGCCAAAAAACTGTTTTTGAGGTCATTCGCTAGTCAATCATCAATATCTTTGCGAATTTTCATCCGATTCAAAAGTTGTTTATATATTTTGAAAGGTGACAAATCATTTTTGGCGTGATATCTTCCTAATATTTAAATTTCTCAATGAAAATTGTATAAACACATGCACACAAATATGTGTGTGGTGTTTGGTTGAGTGTTTGCTGTTGGGCGATTTGTATTGCATAATTTTAGGCGGGCAAGTTAAAGTAGAGTAAAAGAAGAGAAAATGCTGCCAAGCACTGCAAAGCTTATGTATATCATCCAAAGTAACTATCAAATAAAGAAATTAATTTGCTTGTATTATTTATCATTTATTGTTACATATGTTTTCTGTCTTATCGGATGGCGTATTCTACGTTAAACTTAATGGCCGAGTCTCTGACACAGCCTGCTTCTTTTTTTAATGGCGTATAACTCATCAAAATCAAACGAGAACTGACGAAGCTACAGAGAAAAAAAATCGTAACTTAATAAAAAAAAAATTAATTTTGAAACTTTTACTACGATTTTACAATAGTCTTAAATTAGAAAGGTACCTATGAAATTATTATTATTATTAAAGTGAGTTTCGTACTGCGTCGATTAAGCTATTTCAATCGAAAATCGGTTGGAAATTGACAGAGTTATTACTATTTAAATTATTTTAGATGATGACCATATTTAAAAATTCATACATTTTGATTATCTTTCAACTTCAAATTTTTATTGTGACTGGAAATTAAAAAAAATTAATCATTAAAATGCTAAATAACTTTATAGCTAAAAATGTTTGCTTGATCTTCTGCGTTTATAAGACGAGTCATCTGTTTCACGTTTGAGTGACCAGCAGTAATTAGCTATCATCCTAACTTGGTTCTTTCCTGTAAACCGTTTTTCAATGTTGGAGATTTCTTGGTAAAATCTTTCACCTTGTTCGTCGCTGAATTGACCAAGATTATCCGGGAAAAATTCCAAATGAGAATGCAAAAAGTGAATTTTTATAGACATGTTGTATTCCATTTCTCCATAAGCTTCCAAAAATTCATGGACCACCTCAACGTAATTTGAACTTCTCGTGTTTCCAAGAAAGTTTCGGCACAAATAAATGAAACTCAGCCATGCTCTTTTCTCTACTGGGTTCAATTTTTTATGAAGTCATCATCAGTCATAATCTTACGAATCTGCGGTCCAACGAAAACGCCTGATCAAAATGTAGAAATAAATTAGGATGAATTCTTTTTGAAGAATTCTTGTTGGGAAATTTTTATAAGTACCTTCTTTAATCTTGGCGTCACTCAACTTGGGGAATACAAGTTTCAGGTGTGGAAAAGCCTCGCTGTTTTTTTCGAGTCGTTTAACAAACTGTTTCATGTACCCCAATTTTAAATGCAATGGCTGCAAAATTATATCATCAGGCTTAACTAATGCAATATTGAGAACATTATTTTTGCCAATTTGAAACTTTCTCGGTGGCCATATGTTACACTTGTAATGATTTTTGGCACGACTGCCCCATTCACAAAAGTAACAAGGATATTTAGTGTAGCCACCTTGCATTCCAAGTAGAATTGTCAGGACTTTAAGGTCCGAGACAATCTACCAGCGAAATTTATTGTATTTAATCAATCGTAGAATTTTTTCCATCGTTTGATAAGTCTCTTTCATATCAGTAGCGTATGCCACTGGAACTGATGGCAATTCAATTCTGTTGTGCAGCAATACTGCTTTCAGACCTACGATGTTAGTCAATTGAAAATTAATTTATAAATTGTATTCAAATTTAGTTCTCTCACACTCATAACACATTAAATACTTACTTTTGTAAGAACCGTCTAGAAATAATCGCCAATCTTGTGGACAGTGCACGTGATCGAGTGCAGCAAACAATTCATCCACATCAACGCAATAAACTAGTTTGTTATTGGTGTCATCAGCTTTGAAAATGTGTTCGAACGAAGATAGGTATCTGTCTCGTGCAGACGTTACTTTAAAGTTACTGTCTACTATATTCCACTGCTTTAATCTGGAGGCCAGAATCTCTGTCTGTCTTATAGACAGATCCATATCCCGCACAAGATCACAATAATCGTGATTTGACACGAAATGACGTTCCGTTTCTATTGCTTTGGTTGGAAGGTACGGTTCGTCATTTACCTCATTAGAAGATTTGAATCAGGGAATGTAGCTGGATTTTTGTCTTCAGTTCGCTGATCTTGTTTTCCTCTTGGAATCGGTTTCGATATAGTCAACACATTGGCATATTCTATGAGGTGGCGAGTTTTATAGTGGTGACCAGTGATTTTTGTTTGGCAAAAGTAGCAATCCTCCGGCTTGTGATATATTTGATAATGGCAAGCCATAGGAGTCACAAACGGCAGACGCTGGTCATCACATTTACCGGTTTTCCATTGTTTTAATGTTGTACAGCACATCGAACAAATATATTCGGGTTCATACCAAGCACTTTCCACGTATGAGCAACTGAAAAAGAGGTTGAACGCTTCAACCACAGCTTTATTTGTTCTTAAATCGAACCGATATTTCTTATCAACAAATAGACCGCAGGCGTAACAAAATTTGTTGCGCCTATCACACATTTTACCACACTTATCACACAATATAATTGCGAAGCGGTCGCAAGGTTGAATTGACGGCGTAAATTTATTAGATGAGCACTCAAAATTTTTGGAAATGAATGTGTTTAAAATAATTCCTCATACTTGCTATGTTTCTAGTAAAATAACGCAATGAAATGCGGTCAAAGTAGAAAAATTAAAAAAAAAAACTTTTCGCAAGGTAAATTTATTTAATAGCACAAAAAATTTAATAGCTTCGTCAATTTTTGTCCGATTTCATTGCATGAGCACTCAAAATTTTTGGACATGAATGTACTTTCAAAATAATTCCTCATACTTCATATGTTTTTAGTAAAATACTGCAATAAAATGCGGTCAAAGTAGAAAAATTTGAAGAAAAAACAAATTTTCCAAGTTTACCCGATGAAAACTTACAACACGCTGGCTCAAAAAATAGATCTTTCTATCTCAATTTAAAGGTATAATCCTTACCTTTCCAAAACATATTTCATATTGAAAATCGGTAAAGAAATGGATTTTGAGGGTGTTACAAATTTTTCAAAAACCGTTTTGAGTTATATTCGACCAGGTGAACAATTTCCACTATGTCACTTTAAAAGTTCATTCAATTTTTTCCATTTTGTAACACTGTGTAATTAGTACAAAGCTCCACGTCGGACGGTGCGGACGTGTAAAATCATGTATGTATGAATTTCGAAAATTGTATGTATGTGAAATTGTTGTTAATATTTATGTTTTATGTTGTTATCAGTTGCCCTGAAGACGGTTACCGTAGTGTAACCGAAATATATTGGAAGAGAAAAAAAGTAAATCATTTGTTTTACTCTACCGACACCCCCTTGACCTCGAGCCGGCAAAACACAAAATTATTATTATTATTGTTAGTATTAACATTTATTCAGAATTATTTTCCTTCTGGACGCACCAGGTGGTACTAGCAAACCATTACTCATCTCACTGATACTTACTTGCAGAGACTTTGCTTGATGAGGAAAGAACTGCAGATTTAGCACTCAAATTGCCATTAAACGTTAATTTGCATCATAAAGAAGAATTAAGGCATGACTAAACTTTTGCAAAAATAATAGATTGTTACTGGGGATGAGTATACTATGACCACAATCATGCACTTGATCTGCTCGATAGAACAACGTATGACCTCAAGAATAATTCTAGACATTCTGGTAGCACTCTACTTCTGCTGTCTCGTAATTTTAGACAGACATTGCCGGACATTCCACGCACTATTTGAACTGTACCTTCGTGCTGTCAAGGCCAAAGGCAGCGCACGACACTATATGCGGGAGCAGAACTCGGAGGTTGGGCAATTGCTGTTGGGGCTTCGGGTGATTAGCTTTTTTGTTAACTTTAATTTAAATAAAATAATTATAACGTTTATAAGTTGTGTTTTTCTTCAGCAAGTTGGCGCGTAAAATTTATTTTGTTTAAAGTGTAGGATTTTACATCCTTTAACTTCCATTATAATTTTATTTTTGTTATTTATTATTGAAGAAGAGTAATTTATTTGGTAGTGCTGAGGAGTTTGTGAGAAGCAGTTATATTATCAGCGCTAAGTGGAAATGAGATAAAATCAATCATAGTTGACTATATGAGCGAGCTATATTAGCCGCAAACAGTTTCGATGTTGACGCTATTAATTTCAAAATACAATATTCATTTCCAGGAAATGAGATTTCATTCAAATCCATCTAAACCGTTGTCTTTCCGAACGAAGCAGCTAACTATCCTGTTGAATTCTTAAACTCACTGGATTTACCGGAAATACACCGAAGTATAGCTTCAGTCATAGAGGCTTATGACAACCTCCATGGCTACCGCAAATGGTAAAAGCAAACATTTATGTAGGATTCAATAAAAAAGCACAAATCTGGTTACTTGTCATTTATAGATAAATGACCTAAATTTAAAAAAAATATAACAGCTGGACCACAACACGATTCATAAAT
This sequence comes from Anomoia purmunda, assembly GCA_951828415.1. Lineage (NCBI taxonomy): Eukaryota > Metazoa > Arthropoda > Insecta > Diptera > Tephritidae > Anomoia > Anomoia purmunda. The sequence continues at coordinate 50,888,890 of OX639994.1, forward strand.
ACGGTTGCACCCCGATGAGCAAAGGATAATCTAGCGAATTTTGAAAATTACTAAATAAAAATAATTAAATTTAAAACTAATCAAAAAACCACGACAGATTTCTACCAAATCAACCCGAGGATAGTCCGAAATTCTACTACAATGAGTCATTCCGCAATTATAAATATTTGCTGTTTGAAATAAACTAGTATTTTATTTCCCTTTAATCAAATATAATAAAATGGTAATCTAATTTATATTCGCAGCACGCACTAATGTTCTTTATTTCTTATATTCTTCGCCCATTTTGCCATTTAGTTAGACAAATATACCATTCTTTAGTTCTGTAAATAAATAAAATAAGTTCCTGTTAAGTGTCGTTAAAAATTAGTTAATGAATGGCATAATCGTTACTGCAAACGACGAACATTGTCGACAAAAATTGGGATTGTCGGATCGTTTAGTTAGTGAATCGTACTACAGGTATTTAATAGCAGACAAGTCAAAGTTTCGGCAGGACAGTGTCTGCCTGGCTCTACCTGTTGTATTTATTCGTAAATTGCTATTAGCTGCGACAGTACCCTTGTCGTAACATTGAATCGAAATTACAAAATATATGGTATACTATGTGTTTAGGACGGTAGCCCAAATAATTTTATAATTTTCTAACCGCCCTAATATGTATACTCATATACACTTACGTATACATATGCATCCGCGAATTATTCCGGTTAACCGTATTTCCCGCCGGATAATTACTTTCGTTAAGCTTTCCCTTTACTTTTCTTCCAATGTAACAGCGGTTGACGGCAACCGTACATATTCTCTAAACTTCACTTCGTCTCAGGATCTCAGAGGAACACGTCCACTACCACTTCGAACCACAAGGTAAAGCCATCATTGTCATCAATTATCAACTCATAACTCATTTTATGTATTTGATATACATATATATATATATTTGATTAAATTCAACTTGAATTAACCGACCGCATTTCTCTCTTTATTTAAAAAATGCACTTGTGCGTCTGGACTGCCCCTTGGGAGACACGACGCCCAATTGTACACTAAGGATATCAAAAGGATTAAGGTTTTGGGAGGAATAAGATAGATGAAGTGAATTAGGATGTGGGAGATGGAAAGAGTGGCGTTTCTGCATGTTGGCGGGGGTCCGTTTTTGATTATGTGTGATAGCGTGAGAATGGTATGGCCTAGTCTAAGGCGGACGAAGCAGAGGTTGTAGAAGTAGGAATAATAATTCTGGTTCTTGACGGGTTGTGCATTTTGTAAATATGGTTGTGGTTTGTCCATTTGTCAGCTGTCTGTTTATATACTGTTTTGGGTGCTATTATAGCTATTGATTTGCTATTGATTTGCTCTATCTCTTTGTGGTACGTTTCGTCCTATACAGCCCATTGCTGTATTCATTATCATCGCCTTTGGGTGCTTAGAATTGAAGTTGAATCATCATAATGAATACAGCAATGGGCTGTATACGACGAATGTTACAGATATCGGACGAAACGTACCACAAGGAGATAGAGAAAGAAATAAGATTGACCTTAAAAAACAATGATTTTCCTGAACGTATAATTAAAAGTTTAATTAAAAAGTCTCAATCACAAAACCAGGAACACAGATCGGAAAACCTCATAGCATTTAAGTCAGTAACATATGTACCTCACTTATCGGAACGCCTAACGAAATCGGACTGCTACAACAAAGATGTAATTAAAATAGCCCATAAACCTACAAACACGTTAAAAAGCATTTTCAACAAAACCAAATCAATAATACCCCCAACGGAAAAAAGTCACGTCGTTTATCAAATTCCTTGTAACGGTAAAAGTAACGAGTCATGTGACAGCATACACGTAGGGACAACAAAATCAAAATTAAAAACTAGACTTGCACAACATAAATCGGACTTAAAACAATGTCTTAATAGAGACTTCCAAAAAACAGCACTCATGGCCCACTGTGCAAGCAGCGGTCACTCGCCGAATTTCGACAAAGCAACTATTCTCCAACAAGAACAACACTACAACAAACGCTTTACCTTAGAAATGCTACACATAATAAGCACACCGACAAACATAAGACTGAACTATAAAACGGATACTGACAATTGTGCTCACTTGTATAGACACTTGCTAGGAAAGAAATAATTAGTACAAAGCTCCACGTCGGACGGTGCGGACGTGTAAAATCATGTATGTATGAATTTCAAAAATTGTATGTACGTGAAATTGTTGTTAATATTTATGTTTTATGTTGTTATCAGTTGCCCTGAAGACGGTTACCGTAGTGTAACCGAAATATATTGGAAGAGAAAAAAAGTAAATCATTTGGTTTACTCTACCGACCCCCTTGACCTCGAGCCGGCAAAACACAAAATTAAAATTGGAAAGGTCGCGAAAAAATCATTAATAATAATAATAAATAAATTCGATCGTATACATTCTTTTGTTCAGCAGTGAAATGAAAAATATATTACATTTAGCTAAAGAATATATCTTTAAATAGGATATCTATATATACATATGTATAAAAATAAGTTCTATTGTGTTAGTGACTGATGTTCTCTGGAATGCCTGACATCAATACCAAGGTTTTTATGTATAAACGGTCTCTGTATGTGGATTGGTTCATGAGTTATAGCCATTTTGGTGAACACTGCATTCATTTCGACTTATATGTTAACTTAACAGCTAACAACTTATATGTTAACTTAACAGCTAACGACTTATATGTGAACTTAACAGCTAATATAGACATTTGATTCTGTAACGGACTTTTTCTCCTTTCGACTTATATGTTAACTTAACAGATAATATACAACACATGTAATGCTGTAATGAGCTTTCTTATATGTTAACTTAACAGCTAATATATATATGTAATGCTGTAACGGATTTTTCTCCAAGGTAGCTAGCTTTTGAGTGCCTGCTATGACTGAAATTTCATGATCAGCTGATCTACATATTTCAATTCTTAATAATTGTTTTATTCAACTAATATATGTGCCTCAATTTTTGAATTTCGTGAATAAATAAAATTTCAATTACTTAATATTTAATTGGTGAAGCAAAAATTTTTAATACAAAATGGTACGTACGCGCAGCAATTTCGGGCGTCAATCACGTCATACTAGAAATGTTGCGGCATCTAGAGCATCTCAAAGTGACGAACAGCGTGCAAATAATACTTTGGCTGCTCGAAATGCCATGGCACGCGGTAGGACTATGCGAAATCCAACTCAACGTCCGTATGTGCGACGTACTTTGGAGCGTGCTGCATTCAATTATGATGCAAACTTTGATTACGTTTCTCATGGCAAGGTTTCAATTGGACCAATGACTACTGTTTGCAGTTATTGCAAGGGATCTAAGTTTAAACATGAGATATCTGGATTGTGTTGTTCAAACGGGCAAGTTAAATTACCAGAATTGAATTCACCACCGGAGCCCTTGCATAATTTGATAACTGGTGGAAAACATACAAGGGTATAACTCTGCATTTCAAATGACTTCATTTGGAGCTACGAATATTATGCGGAACAATTTTATGCCAACTTTCAGGGTATTTTTGTTTGTTTTGATGTTTATTTAGATGATCGCGAAACGTACTATTGTGAAAATTTCAATCTTCAATAGATTCAAGGCCAAGTTTACCATCGACTTGGTTCTTTGTTACCCTTTCCTGATCAAACCTACCAATTTTTGCAAATATACTTTGTGGGTAACTCAAATGTGGAAACCGATCGTCGTTGTGATATATCATCAAATATGCGGAGGGATATTATCGAGCGTTTGCAGAATATGTTGCATGCTGAAAATGAATTAGTGCGACTTTTTCAAACTGCTCTCGAGCAAATGCCATCAGATGAATATGCAATTGTGATTCGAGCTGACAAAACGCCTCCTGGGCAACATGTCAGACGTTATAATGCGCCCACAATGGATGATGTCGCTATTGAAATCGTAGGCGATGAATTCAATTCCCGTGACATTGTGCTGCGCCGTAGAAATATGCAACTGCAACGAGTATCTGAAACTCATCGCTGCTATGATGGATTAGAGTACCCATTGTTGTTTTGTCGAGGAGAAGACGGTTATCATGTTAACATTAAAATAATCAACCCTTCTACCGGTTAGTTCATTTAAATTTTATTTAATTTTTATCGTTTTTCGAATAATTTTTAATTCTAGGAGCGGAATCAAATAAAAAAGTTAGCGCAATGAATTATTATTCATATCGCCTTATGGTCCGTCAAAATGATATTAATCATATTTTGCATTGTCGTAGACTTTTCCATCAATTTGTTGTTGATATGTACGCCAAAATTGAAAATGAACGATTAAATTTCATACGATTTAATCAGAAGAAATTACGTTCGGAGGAGTACATCCATTTGCGTGCTGCTATAAATAATGATGGTAATGTTAATGATCTTGGGAAAATTACCATTTTGCCTTCAACGTACACAGGCAGCCCACGTCATATGCATGAGTATGCGCAGGATGCAATGACTTATGTGCGTCATTACGGTCGACCGGATTTATTTATAACATTTACGTGTAATCCGCAATGGAGTGACATTAAAGATAATTTATTCGCTGGTCAAAGTCCAACCGACCGCCATGATATCACTGCCCGTGTTTTTAAGCAAAAATTGATAGCGCTTATGCATTTTATAGTGAAATCTAAAGTGTTTGGTGAAGTCAAATGCTGGATGTACTCTGTGGAGTGGCAAAAGCGTGGTTTGCCACACGCTCACATTTTAATATGGTTGGTGAATAAAATCACACCGCATGAAGTTGACAATGTGAAATGTGCTGAAATTCCTAATCAAATAAGTGATCCTGAATTATATGATGTTGTTGTGCAAAATATGATACACGTTCCATGTGGAGCATTCAACATTAACTCCCCATGTATAGTTGATGGCAAATGTAGTAAACGTTATCCAAGAGCTTGGGTTTCAGATACAATCACTGGAAATGATGGTTACCAATTATATCGTCGTCGATCAACTCAAAATAATGGTAGATCAGTTACCATAAGAGTAAAAAATCAAAACGTTGAAGTCGATAATCGTTGGATTGTGCCGTATTCATCTTTATTGTCGAAAGTATTCAAAGCGCGTGTTAATGTCGAATACCGCAATTCTGTCAAGTCCATTAAATACATTTGCAAATATGTAAATAAAGGTAGTGATATGGCCGTATATGGAGCTACTGATCCAAATAGAAGCGACGAAATACATAAGTATTTGGCGTATTTTTTCATTTCAAATTCACGAGAGATATCCAGCTGTTGTTCACTTAGCTGTTCATCTTGAAAATGGCCAGCGTGTGTATTTCACTACCGAAAATGATGCACAGAGAGCTCTATCACCACCTCATACAACTCTAACTACATTTTTTAAATTGTGTGAAGTTGATGCTTTTGCCAGAACGTTATTGTATGCAGAAGTGCCAACTTATTTTACGTGGAGTGCATCAAAAAAGGAGTTCCAACGGCGCAAGCAAGGAAAACGTGTTGATAGACATCAAAATTTATATTCAAGTGATGCTTTGGGACGTATATATACTGTTCACCCAAATAATGCTGAGTGCTTTTATTTACGTTTGTTGTTAATAAACGTTCGTGGGCCAACATCATTTCGACAGTTAAGAACAATCAATGGAGTTTTGCATATAACATATCGACAAGCGTGTCAACAGCTCAATTTGTTGGAAAATGATATTATTGGGAACAAACACTTGCAGATGCAGCAGTTGTCGCTCATCCTTATCAAATTCCAGCATTATTTGCAATTATTTTGTCTACCTGTTTTCCATCGAATCCATCTGAATTGTGGACAAAATTCCAAGACTGTCTATCGGAAGATATTCTGTTTCGAGTGCGTCAAGAAAATCGTAATCCTGCAATGGATTTCACGCCAGAAATTTGCAATGAAGCATTGATTTGTATTGAAGATTTCTGTTTGCAGATTGCTAATAGGCATTACCACAATTGGGAATGCCATCACCTAATCGTGCAATGCATGACATTTTTGAATTAGAACTGCAACGTGAACAACAATACGATCGCAACGAATTAAATGCTTTTGTCCACGCAAATCTTTCGACATTGAATGCGGAGCAAAAAAAGGCGTACGATAATATTATGCAAGCTGTCAATAGTGAAGCCGGTGGATTTTATTTCCTGGATGCACCAGGAGGCACCGGAAAAACGTTTCTAATTTCATTGTTATTGGCAACGATACGTTCCCAGAATAAAATTGCATTGGCATTGGCGTCTTCTGGCATTGCAGCCACTTTGTTAGATGGTGGTCGGACAGCACATTCTGTTTTGAAATTGCCATTGAATTACCAAGTAAATGAAACACCCACATGTAACGTTTCGAAAACATCTGGAACGGCAAAATTATTGAAACGTTGCGGTATCATTATTTGGGATGAATGGACTATGGCGAATAAGAAATCTGTTGAAGCTTTGGAGAGAACAATGAAAGATCTCCGAGATAATTCGGAGTTGTTTGGTGGTGCATTGATTTTATTGTCAGGCGATTTTAGGCAAACATTGCCCGTTATTCCTAGATCGACCGCGGCCGATGAAATTAACGCTTGCTTAAAGTCTTCATATTTATGGAGATTTGTTAAAATATTGAAACTCACTACCAACGTTCGTGTTCAGTTGCAGAATGATCCATCTGCTGATAAGTTCTCTAAGCAATTGCTGGAAATTGGAAATGGTGCAATGCCTGTTGATGACACTGGATTAATAACATTGCCAAATGATTTTTGCCGTTTCGTACAGTCAAAAGAGGAATTGATTGAATGTGTTTTCACTAACATAGCACAACAATATACATGCCATGCATGGTTGAGTGACAGAGCAATTTTAGCGGCAAAGAATAAAGATGTTACTGAATTAAACATGGCTATACAATCAAAGATTCCTGGCGAATTGGTGTCGTACAAGTCTGTGGATACTGTTACGAATGAAGAAGATGTTGTGAATTATCCAACAGAATTTTTGAATTCGTTGGACTTACCAGGATTGCCTCCGCATAATCTCCAATTGAAAGTTGGAGCCACTATTATTATGCTTCGCAATATCAATCAGCCCGGTTTGTGTAATGGTACAAGGCTTGCTATAAAAAGGTTGATGGCTTATGTACATAATTGAAGCTACTATTTTGACAGAAAAATTCAAAGGCGAAGATGTATTCATTCCACGCATACCAATGATTCCGTCTGATATGCCATTTGAATTTAAACGACTTCAGTTTCCTGTTCGCCTTGCGTTTGCGGTTACCATTAATAAGGCACAAGGCCAATCCTTAGGAATTTGTGGAGTGAATTTAGAGTATCCAGTTTTCTCACATGGACACAAATGGAAAAACAACTAATGTTGTTTACCACAGAGCATTACAATAAAAGCAATTTATCACTGATTTAAATGAATTTGAATTGATTTTTTTATTTTCTTTTTTGCACTACAAAGTGTGCCCGGGGCTCGCTAGTATATTTATAAAAGAATAACAAAATTTTTGAGTTTAATTTTCTTAATACGATTTCATATATGTCCAAAATAATTACATAACAAAGATCTTCAAGTAGAACTGCTGGCATTATTTTCGCCTCCATAACGGTTGTGAGGAACGGAGTATCGTCTTTGCGATTGTCAAAGCAAATATTATGCAAAACAGTAGCCGCTACATTAATGCTCTGTACCTTTTAGATGTACACCCGTAGTCCTAAGGAGAACACGGGAAATCGATGCTTCCAGACACCATATAATCGCTCCACACAATTTCCAATTCGAATCAGAAATTTATTAAATAAATTTTCACCATGGGTATTAACCTGGGATAGCGGTGTGATAACCCTGGTGGTATATTTATATCCGCTATCGGTGACAACAAGCCCGTTATAAAATTCGCATAATTCTAGACGAAATTTAATTCTAGACGAATTTAAATATAATTCGATCATGAGTGGAACCTGTCCGCCGTGCAACAATGTCAATGATGCGAAGTCGACTGTCACATAGGGATGTAGGTTAATGGAAAAGTATTCGTTACGGTTCCGTTAAGCTCAGCAGCTTCGCTATCTAATACAAAATTACTTGATGTTGGACTTCTACAATTTTAATTTACCAGAACAGTCTCCGACTACTACTCACAGCGAGTGGTTGTGTGTATATTTCTGTGTGCTCACGTGCCTTGCCACTTTTATCTTTCAACCTTATATTTTTATAAAATCCATAACAAAGTGTAAAAACTTCTTTTCCTGCTTTGCAGTAGATAGAGCCATCTGCGCTGTGAGTAATGAAATCAACTCAGTAAGTAAGCTTCGCGCCGGTAAAATCATGCTGTTAGTTAACAATAAAAAAAATAGCTGATCGTTTCATTGTGTTGAAATATCTCCGCAGCAAATTTCAGAAAAAGCAGGAAAACAATCAATTGACACCAAATGGTGTCGTACTACGAACGTTCAACCTCATTAATCTTCCGGAAAAAATCGGTATTGCCTGGCAGTAAAGCAGTGTATACCCAATTCCATGCGGTGCAAAAATTGGCAGTTACTTGGGCACACTACAAAACATGGCATGGGATATGCAGCATGCAACAATTGCAACCTACGTCCCTAACCCCCTAAAATGTACACGTACCTTTTAAGCTAGTTGTCACGCAAAGCATCCAGCCTCTTCAAACAGCTGCTTAAAATTCATACAAGCAAAACAAATACAAGCAATCAAAACTAAAAAAAATGCACTTTACGAGAAGCCACAAAAGTATACATAGCAACATAAAGCATAATATCACTAACCCTTTTAAACTATCTCCCGCTCTTGCGGAGGACTCGACAATCAGTAACGAAGACTATTCAGAAAATCAACTCAATTAATATACATACATATACTTTAGTACATATGTACTTATAGTTACGGACAATAAAATTTAAACGAATTTGTACACTATTTGTCGGTTAAAACGTCATAATGGAAAACCGTTTTCGTTTTACTGTTATTTTTGTCCGGGAGGATGGGGCCGTGTGTAGAAGTCCACGCACGTGGGGAAAGTCTCTGAAAGCCATTCACTTGGGTGACTTCACCCAAGTGTCCTCTGGGTAGCTCCCGAACACCCGTTTGGGGGTGAACTAAAGTGAGAAGGCGAACCTGCCCACTACGCCGTTTTCGGTTTAAGGGTCCTCCAGGGTGTTTTTTTTGCAGAGTCTGTTCATCGGTAGATGCGGCTGCGAGCATCTGACTTGGAGCAAGCGGCTCGCTATATAAATGTTGCCCAAAATCAAGAAATCCCCAGAATCTGGTTCTCCGAAAAAACGACTGGTACGATGAGGAATCCCGAGCGGCCATAGAAAAGAAAGATGCCGCCTATAGGGTCACGCTGCGATCGGGCGCAATGCGAACCGTGCGGGAGAGATATCGGGAGTTGAAGAAGAAAGCGAGGCGCATTTTCCGAAAAAAAGAGAGAGAGGCCGAAATGTGCGAATGCGAGGAGCTTGAAATGCAAGCCGATATGAAAAACGCCCGAAAATTTTATCAGAAGGTATGGCGGCTTACAGAAGGTTTCAACCCCGGGGAAGTCTCCTGTAAGAATCAAAACGGCGACCTGGTAACCGATATCTAGAGTACACTCATACTGTGGAGGGTACACTTCTTCACCCTGCTTAATGGTAGTGGCGGGGAAAACATTGAAGATGGTGAACCCGAACCCCCAATCAATGAAGACGGAGTCGCAGTACCGTCACCCGACCTCGACGAAACGCGAACGGCCATTGCGCGGCTAAAAAATAATAAGGCCACTGGTGCTGACGGACTGCCAGCAGAGCTATTCAAGTGCGGCGGCGAGGGGCTGGTAAAGTGCATGCACCAGCTGATTTGCAAAATATGGTCGGACAAACGCATGCCTGCTGATTGGAATTTAAGTGTACTCTGCCCAATCTACAAAAAGGGCGATCCTGCAATATGCGCCAACTATCGCGGGATCAGTCTTCTTAGCATAGCATATAAGGTTCTGCCGAGCGTACTGTGTGAACGACTGAGGCCCACCGTGAACGAACTGACTGGACTTTATCAGTGTGGCTTTAGACTTGGAAAATCTACCATCGATCAAATATTCGCGATACACCAAATCTTGGAAAAGACTCGAGAAAGAAGAACAGACACACACCATCTTTTTGTCCTCTTCAAATCCGTGTTCGATAGCACAAGAAGAAGCTGCCTATTTGCCGCAATGTCTGAATTTGTTATCCAAACAAAACTAATACGGGTATGTAAAATGACGTTGAGCAACACCACCAGCTCCGTCAGAAATGGGAAGAACCTCTCCGAGCCGTTCGAAACCAAACGCGGTTTTAGACAAGCTGACTCTCTTTCGTACGACTTCTTTAACCTTATGTTAGAAAAGATAATTCGAGCTGCAGAGTTGAACCGTTCAGGCACTATATTTTTCAACAACCGCGCCGTTACTTCTGCCTTTTCCAAACTGGATAAAGAAGCGAAACATATTTATTTCAATATTTCTGAAGTCTATGAACAAAAATTCTTACAGACTACACATATTAGTAAATAATATTATTTATATATTCATGTCTATGGTACAGAACAAAATCCTACATAATTATACATTTATTTCATTATTTAATTACAAAAATTACTAGTATTACATAAATAGGACTTAAGTCGATTACGTAAAATACATTTCGGCAAAGAGAGATCAAGGCCCATAAAACTGGAGATAATGTTGATTTCTTGCAAAGTTCTATTCAAAGGGGCATATTTGCTGTAAAGAGTTTTACTCATACCAATTTTAAACAGCTCAACATGGCGCAAGGTTCTGCTAGGGACATTAAAATATAATCTGCTAAGTAGCATAGGGCAATCCACGTTCCCGGAAATAACATCGAAAATGAAAGAGATTGACAAGAATATTCTTCGGTTATGCAACGACATTAAGTTAATTAGTTGGCACCGCGAAACATAAGAGGGGAGATACCCTGAGAAGTTTAGTGAACTCAGGGCGTAGCGAACGAACGCCCGCTGAACTGATTCAAGCCTATTAATGTGAACCTGGTAATAAGGTCTCCAGATAAATGCCGCGTACTCTAATCTTGACCGAACAAATGCAGAGTACAAGATTTTACGAGTGTAGGGGTTAGTAAACGCAGAGCTATTGCGATGCACAAAAGCAAGCATCGAAAATGAATTAGCTACAACGTAATTAATATGCGTAACAAAGGTAAATTTCGAGTCGAAGAAAACTCCAAGGTCTTTAACTTCATTGAGAGTCTCCAGACGAGTATCGGAAATACGATACGATGTCAAAAGCGGTATAATTTGTTTAGCAAAAGTAATATGGTAACATTTCTTAATGTTTAGAAACAGACAATTCTTATCACACCACAGAGACAATCTATCAAGATCGGCTTGAAGTAGAAGCGAGTCATTAATCGATCTTATAACGGAATAGATTTTTAAATCGTCAGCGTACAAAAGATACTTAGCTGTAGTAAAACAGGACCCTATGTCATTTATGAACAATAAGAAGAACAATGGACCCAATATACTGCCTTGCGGAACACCAGACGTGAGCGGAAAGGATTTCGAAGAAACACCATCCAAGACTACAGAACTAGATCTGTGTGAAAGATAGGACATTATCCACTGAAGGAAAGTCGAATGGAACCCTAACTTTGAAAATTTTCTTAATAAGATTTTGTGCGAGACTCTATCAAAAGCCTTAGCAAAGTCTGTGTATATTGTATCCACTTGGTACCCGCTTTGGAAACCTTTAAGGCAATCATCTGTAAAAACCGCGAGATTAGTTACCGTAGATCTGCCTGTGATAAAACCATGTTGATTAGGACAAATTACATGCGTAAAATTATAAAAAAGCCTGTATTTGATAATACATTCAAAGAGTTTGGAAATCGTAGTTAGCTTAGCAATAGGTCGGTAATTTCGAACATCGCTCTTATTTCAACTTTTAAATACCGGTGAGATAGACGTGAGCTTCCAAGCATCAAGGAAGATACCTGAAGAAAGAGATTTATTGAAAATAAGTTTCAAAGGTTCAACTAAAGAGACGCAATTCTTTATCAGAATAACAGAACTGCCATCAGCATCTGTTTGAGAAGAATATTTAAGATTTTTAATACCTACAATAATGTCTTCATCTGTAAGAATCAAGGATCCTACATCATAGGAATAACATTCTACGCTTGAATTCTCCGGAGAAGGAGCATCACAATCCGGATCTAAAACCTCGTCATCCGAGACAAAGTTTGAAGCAAAGAAATCAGCGAAAAGATTAGCTGCATCCTTTAATGTGGCAGCAGTAGCATCATCATAAAAAACAGAAGTAGGAACGCTAGAGGTACGCTTCATGGACTTGATGTAACGCCAAAACCACTTGGGGTTACGAGTGTAGGGGTTAGTAAACGCAGAGCTATTGCGATGCACAAAAGCAAGCATCGAAAATGAATTAGCTACAACGTAATTAATATGCGTAACAAAGGTAAATTTCGAGTCGAAGAAAACTCCAAGGTCTTTAACTTCATTGAGAGTCTCCAGACGAGTATCGGAAATACGATACGATGTCAAAAGCGGTATAATTTGTTTAGCAAAAGTAATATGGTAACATTTCTTAATGTTTAGAAACAGACAATTCTTATCACACCACAGAGACAATCTATCAAGATCGGCTTGAAGTAGAAGCGAGTCATTAATCGATCTTATAACGGAATAGATTTTTAAATCGTCAGCGTACAAAAGATACTTAGCTGTAGTAAAACAGGACCCTATGTCATTTATGAACAATAAGAAGAACAATGGACCCAATATACTGCCTTGCGGAACACCAGACGTGAGCGGGAAGGATTTCGAAGAAACACCATCCAAGACTACAGAACTAGATCTGTGTGAAAGATAGGACATTATCCACTGAAGGAAAGTCGAATGGAACCCTAACTTTGAAAATTTTCTTAATAAGATTTTGTGCGAGACTCTATCAAAAGCCTTAGCAAAGTCTGTGTATATTGTATCCACTTGGTACCCGCTTTGGAAACCTTTAAGGCAATCATCTGTAAAAACCGCGAGATTAGTTACCGTAGATCTGCCTGTGATAAAACCATGTTGATTAGGACAAATTACATGCGTAAAATTATAAAAAAGCCTGTATTTGATAATACATTCAAAGAGTTTGGAAATCGTAGTTAGCTTAGCAATAGGTCGGTAATTTCGAACATCGCTCTTATTTCCACTTTTAAATACCGGTGAGATAGACGTGAGCTTCCAAGCATCAAGGAAGATACCTGAAGAAAGAGATTTATTGAAAATAAGTTTCAAAGGTTCAACTAAAGAGACGCAATTCTTTATCAGAATAACAGAACTGCCATCAGCATCTGTTTGAGAAGAATATTTAAGATTTTTAATACCTACAATAATGTCTTCATCTGTAAGAATCAAGGATCCTACATCATAGGAATAACATTCTACGCTTGAATTCTCCGGAGAAGGAGCATCACAATCCGGATCTAAAACCTCGTCATCCGAGACAAAGTTTGAAGCAAAGAAATCAGCGAAAAGATTAGCTGCATCCTTTAATGTGGCAGCAGTAGCATCATCATAAAAAACAGAAGTAGGAACGCTAGAGGTACGCTTCATGGACTTGATGTAACGCCAAAACCACTTGGGGTTACTTCTGATATTACTTTCAAAGTTAGCAATGTACCCTTTATAACATGCTTTATTGAGATTAATAAATTGATCTCGAAAATTAGAGTAAGAAACAAAGTGTCTGGCCTCATTAGTTTTTTTATACTTTTTAAGAAACTTGTTCCTCAGATTCTTAAGACGCTTCAACTCCCTTGTGTGCCAAGGCAGCTTATATGTATGATTGGTAAAAACCGGAATATACTTATAACTTATATCATAGATAATATTCTTAAAAACATCAAAGCAAAAGCAGCATGGACTGGAAGTGAGCGAGGGCTAAACAAAGTACCCCCTGTCATCAAATAAACAGTCAGCGCACATTCGCGTCTCGGCTCCCGCATCACTGTTGACAATTAGAATTGTGAAAAAGGAGAGGACTTTGTTTATGTGGGAACCAGCATTAAAACCTACAATAATGTTAGCCTGGAAATCCAACGTAGAATCTCTCTTGCCAACAAGTGCTACTTTTGGCTGAATAGGCAATTGCCTTAAAACTTGCATCGGTGTATTTTTACTATAGCGACAATATAATATAATCAAAGAAAGAAAAAAGGCAATAAATTAACTTTTGAATCGCAGGTACACAACAAAAACATTCAATCATGGGGGAAGAAATGTAATGATATGGGGATGTTTCTCGTGGTATGGAGTCGGACTGCTATTTTGGATTCGGGAAAACTTGGACCGGTATCGATACCTAAAAGTAATGAAAACTTCTAGAAGATTGTTAAGGAAAAGCTTGGGCCCGCTAAATCGAAGAATAAGGAAGAACTTTAGCAAAGAATCCAGGAAGCTTGGTATTCCTTTGGTATGGAATACGGCCTGTGAAACCCTAGTTGAATCTATGCCGAAAAGATGCACTGAATTACTTCCAAATAAAGGTTTTGCTACAAAGTTTTAAAACTGTCACACTCTCTGGTACAAAGACTAAACATTATTATATTATTAGGTGTTCTGACTTATAAATGATTAAGACTTGTCAATATATGGACACTGTGCAACATCCGTGGTGCGTAAAATCTCTGTGCCTTACCATACAGCAATCAATCGGAGCCTTAAAGCGTTTCCTACTTCACAGACGAGCATTTTACTTGCTGAATCTGGCTTGCCAAGCATCTTCAGTATAGTGGCTGATACAACCTCAAGAATTCTTGCAGAAAAACTTGACGGTACAACCATGGGATTGTCTAAGACCTTCATAATTGCACGCAAGACACCATTAAGGACACCATCGGCAGTATCCAGATCTATTAAATATGCCAGGGGCAATTTCATTTCTTTCTACGGAGGAAAAAAGAGCCTTCATACACTTCCTCCTTGGTTTATTAGCCCAGCATCTTTTGAGAATGCCTTACTAAACTTGCCGAGACAAAGTACACCTAATGCAGTCTACCAAGGTTGGCATATATCCTCGCTTCCTATAGTGCATCAGAATGGCGTTTCATTTATACAGATGAATCTAAGAAATACACCACACCTCTTTAGCCGTTGTCAATAAAGAGGGATACATAATTTCTCAATGGCTTCTTGACCGAAGTGTACAATATTCACGGTCGAAGCTTTAGCTATCTAACTAGCTGATGAACATGTGAAAAAATAAAGGTAAATTCTTGATTTGCATTGACAGTAAATCATGCATTGCGGCAATTCGATCACCTGCCAACACCCATAAAATAATTTCATCAATCAGAAACTCCCTCATAGCGGCTAGAAATAAAATTAAGCTTATTTGGATTTTGGATGATACTGTCACAAAAGAAGTTAATAGATCCTCTACCCTAATGCTTCTTAAGCAAAGTGAACTTATTCAGTTTTATTAAAGCAAAACGAAGAAATCTGGAACTTACGGACTGAATACCACGTAACCTTCACGGTCCCAACTTTTCCTGCAAATCTGGAAAGCAACGTCTTGATGATGTACATGCCTACATCTAAAACTCGGCCGCACCATATTTAGCCACTGTTTCGTCATATATAAGACACTGTGCCTGCGCAAAGTACTTACGCTCATACATACATATTGATGTAAATCAACCGCTTTAAATTCAGGGCTAGTTAAGTCACTTACATATGTACATACAAAAAAGGTATGCAGACTTCTGTGCTTACATATTAACGCTTCTGCGGTTTACTTACGGATTATGATTTGCATTCTAAATATATGTACGTAGGCAGGCTTACAGACCGATATACATACATGAACATCTATTGTCAGGCAGACATGTGGACAAACATACGAACATTTTACGGTGCATTCTTTGTCTGCGTATGTACATACTTAGCTGCTTAAACAAGTTGAATTTGTTACTAGCTTTTGTCACTAAAATTCATACAAGGGAAATACTACGGTATCATTCCCATAGCTTGTGCAAAATTTCTCATAGGTATAAATAGGATTTAAACGCATAACATAAGAATCGAACTTCATTTGAAATAAGGAAGACGAACAATCAACATCTTAAGTGTTTGGTTTTTTTCCCTTGGCTGGAATATTATTGGCGACCGTGACAGGACGTTGTCACAATTATTACTTGTCCAGTTTGAAGAATGCTGAAGGAAACTTTACCATTATTTTCTGGACGTTCGTTTGGAAGTTATATTCCTCGCTCTTGGCATCACACATAAACCTGGCATAATCACCATCGCCCGACGAAGCCATTGGAGGCAGTGTTACCGCAATTGCAAATTATCTTCGCGTGGTACAGTATCGATCAACTCGACTTGCCATTGAACATCGTCGTTGCTACAGTTTGCCGCAAAGGGAGTCACCCACACCATCAACTATTGTGAGAGTACCTACATCGTAGCATACTGCGACCTTGCATGACCTTAGCATCCAGCGGTCGGTCAGTCAGGCAATTTTTTTTGTTATCGTTTCAAAAATCGTGTGCCTTTACGCAACTTAGTACCTACCACAATCTTGTTCGATCGACTGCTACTATCATTTGACAAAATTATCATTTTTATATTCAAGCATAGCATTCGTCAAAATGACTAGCAACAATCAGCCAAGCATTCGTGAACCCTCCGATGAGGGTCAGGCGCTGCTATCATCTCTTAAGCAAATGAGTTCAATTATCCTACGCAACATACTCAGTATGAAACAACGAATCGGCGACGAAGGGGTGAAATTGATACCTCTTTCCTCGAATGTGTATTGCAAATTGTTGAATTGTACTTTCAATAGATTTCCGAGGTGCATAACCAAATTTCAACCCTAGTCCCTTCCGATATTTCGAGAACCGAAATCGAAGAAATATATATTTTAACAAAATTGAAACTCTTGTCGTTAATAAATGGCAGAAACCGCTCCAGCGAATTTGATACTAGCGTTTTTAATGCTACATCCTTTGGAAACAACCCTCATCATAACCGTCTCCCTAAACTAACATTGCCGAAGTTCGATGGAAAATATGCGGAATATAAACGCTTTCTCCGCACGTTTTCCAACATGGTACACGATGACCCAACAATTCCGAAGGCTGACAAATTCAATTACCTATTAAACTGTTTATCAGGACCAGCCTTGAGCGTTGTCGAGCCATTTCAGGTAACAGAAGAGAATTACCCGAAAGCTCTGCAGCGACTTAAGGAGCGGTACGATAATAATGTGCTGATATTTCGAGATTATATCGCATCACTTTTTAACACTCCGATCATGAAAAATTCGGATGCCGTTGCGTTGCCTAACATCATCGTTACCGTGGCGGCAATTCGAGGATCTCTGCTTTCGTTAGGATCTGAAAAAGACATCATGAATGTTCATTTATATTGTTCTATTTAAAATAGACTCATATTCGAAATCGGCCTATGACCACAAGCAAGAATTCGAAGTTCTGCCATCGTGGGACGATTGCAACGAATGGTTGAGCCGCCATTGCCAATATCTTGAAACCTGTATGAAGAAAGAGAACGTAAAGGCAGCCACTCGAGAAGGTAAGCCTAATGGTAATCGAGCTGCTAATTCGTTCATTAGCGCCAAATTTAGTTGCTTGCATTGCAAAAACATAGAACATAGCTTCAACAATTGCTCATCGGTTCTAGCTTTACCAGCTCCTCAACGCTTTCATTTCGTGCAAAAATCTGGAGCATGTATCAATTGTTTGCGAACAGAACACATGGTTTCCAAATGCCCATCAAACTCTCGCTGCCGTATATGCCGTCAGCCACATCACACTCATTTACATTTTTACTCCACTTCAGCAACAACCTCAGATTCTATGCAACCAACACCACCAGCAAAAAGAAATCCATCACCACCAGTGTCCAGTTCAACAGCTTTATCAGATCGTTCTCGAAATAACCCGTCAGTTTCATTGATTACACGCTCGCGCAAAACAGCTATAATACCAACAGCTTTAATCTACATCGAATACAAATTTGGTCAAATGAAACCAGTACGCGCTCTTTTGGATTCGTGTTCAGAGGTAAACTTCATAACGGAGGAGACTGCCAAACGTTTGCAACTGAAGAGAATGTCATCAACTATGGAAGTGTCAGGTATTTCAGATATTCAAACTAATATAAACTTCGCAGTAAAAGCGACAATAAAATCTCGAATGGGAGATTTTAGTTGGACATCGCAGTTCGCCATAACGAAACGCATTTCGCACAACAACCAAGTGAGATTCTTGATATTTCCCAATGGAATATTCCTTTAGGAATCCAACTTACAGACCCATTATTTCATATGCCACAACGCATCGATTTGATACTCAATACAACAATATTTTTGAGTGTCTTCAAGATGGTACAATCTCTCTTGGAGATGGTTTGCCAATTTTGCACAATAGCAAGTTAGGTTGGATAGTGGACGGCAAATTGGAAAGGTCTTCAATGTCTCGTCCCGTGGTTTGTAATGTTGCATTAAGTTCAAAACCGCTCGACATCGACTTGTTTCTGCAGCGATTTTGGGAAGTCGAAGATTTTACACTACCGTCATCTACACTGCCAGAGGAACAACGTCGATGCAAGCAACACTTTATTGAAACAGTCCAAGTTCAAAGCGATGGCCGAATAAAGGTTAGATTACCATTTAAACTTACACCAGAGTTATTAGGAAACTCGTTCGATAATGCAAAAAATAGATTTTTCTCGCTTGAACGGCGATTGTTACGCGACCAACCTTTGAAGAGTATGTACTCTGATTTTATAAAGGAGTATGTGGAACTACGTCACATGTCTCCAATGACTGATTTCGATTTCAGAACACATCACTGCGTTCTCAAGCCACAAAGTACCACTACAAAGCTTCGTGTAGTATTCCACGCCTCCGCGCGTACCACATCCAACTACTGATTGAAGGATATACTCATGGTTGGAGCCACCATTCAACCGGAACTAATAATTACACTTTTGTCATTTCGTTTACATCGGTACGTATTAACGGCTGATGTTTCGAAAATCTATCGACAGTTTTTAGTTGACGAGCGACGTTACCAAGTCATCCTTTGGAGAGATGAGACACATGAACCATTGCAGCTTTTTCAACTGAATACTATTACATATGGCTTGGCCGCTGCACCATTTCTAGCAATTCGCAGTTCGTTTCATATCGCAGACCTCAATGAGAAGACACATCCAGCCGCCGCATCAGCTATTCGAGATAACTTTTACGTAGATGATCTACTGACTGGTGTAGAGAGCATATAATCCTTGAAATCGCTCAAGTTCGAAATCATCGAAGTTCTTAAGTCGGCAGGTCTGTCACTTACAAAGTGGCACTCGAACTCTCCACAGTTGTCCGAAGCTTCTTGCCACGAAATTGCTATTAAAACAAATGAAGAGGATATAACCAAAGCTTTAGGGATATCATGGAAACCTTCAGCAGACACCTTTTTTCGCTATGACAGTCGTAGCAAAATTTTTTGACATTCCTGGTCTATTAAGTCCCATCGTTGTTCGCGGCAAAATGTTACTGCAGGAGATTTGGCTTCGAAAATTACAGTGGGATGAAACCCTTTCTCAAGGTTTGCAAAAACTTTGGCTACAAATCAAATCTGACATACAGTTCATAAACAAGATCGAGTTACCTCGAGACGTCTTCACATCAATAAATTCCAAGTGCGAATTTCATGGTTCTTCAGATGCTTCCATTCGAGCTTATGGGTGTATCATTTACGCACGTTCAAACGTAGACGGCACTTACAAAACAATGTTAGTTATTGCCAAATCAAAGGTAACACCTATTAAGGCGCAATCGCTTCCACGACTGGAGCTGTGTGCAGCGATTTTGCTAAGTCGAACTTGGCGAAAAATTCAGCATAAATTAATTAAATACGCTTCGAAAGTTTACTTTTGGACAGATTCGGTGATAGTTCTTCAGTGGATTCAAACTCACTCTTCAACATTGAATTGCTTTGTTGCAAATAGAGTTTCAGAGCTGCAGAAAAAGTCCGAAGGAATCATTTGGGAACACGTTCCGACTAAGGATAACCCTGCGGATATAGTTTCGCGTGGGTCTAGTGCCGCCGACCTCATGGATACAATCTGGTTCACAGGACCCACATTTTTACCCAAACAGCCTACATAATGGCCTATGGCTAAAAGGGTAGATAACCTCACCCATCCAGTTCTGGAACGTCGCAAGGCTGTGTCGTTCAAATGTAATAATAGTCGCAACGATGGAGACATCATCTGTTCAGTTATAGAGCGCCGTTCATCGTATTATCGGCTGCTTCGTATAACATCATACATATTTCGCGTTTTTAACAAAGTTCCTGTCAATACACATCTCAGCGCTGCAATGATAATACACATTCCACATACAGAATTGGAGCAGACTTTCTGGAGACTTATTTCACACATTCAACAAATCGAGCTCGCAGAAGAGATTGAGTGTCTTCGAAAACAGAAGCAGGTGAAACCATTCTTACAAAAGCTAACTCCTTTCTTATGCGAAATGAAATTCGGCGATCTCACACTTTATATTCTCAGAGTTGGCGGTCGTCTATTT
Organism: Anomoia purmunda; assembly: GCA_951828415.1. NCBI lineage: Eukaryota > Metazoa > Arthropoda > Insecta > Diptera > Tephritidae > Anomoia > Anomoia purmunda. The sequence continues at coordinate 50,909,579 of OX639994.1, forward strand.
TAGGCACCAATACCTTTTGACGCAAAATTTCCCGTTCTACTCCCTAAAGAACATCGGTTCACGCAACTTTTCGTAGAGTGCGAAACTGTGTCCATTGTTTTCATTATAAGCCAAAATTTATGAATCAAATAATGGCAGATCTTCCTGCAGATCGTCTTCAAATTCGAAGACCTTTTCTTATTAGCGGAGTGGATTTTTGCGGTCCTTTCGCTACAACTTATCGCCTGCGAGGAAAATTGCCTTACAAAACTTATATAGCAATTTATGTCTGCTTTTCATCGAAAGCAATACATGCAGAGCTCGTATCTGATCTATCCACAAATAACTTTCTGCTTTGTTTGAAGCGTTTTATAGGTCGGCGCGGTATACCTCAACGCATTTATTGTGATAATGCGACCAATTTCACCGAAGATCAGGCCAGATTGAAGGAGCTTCACCAGCATTTTTTCAATAAGGTTGCAGCCGATGACATCAATAGCTACAGCAACAACACTGGTTTTGAATTTCGTTTTATTCCATCGCGCGCCCCGCATTTCGGTGGTATATGGGAGGCAGCGGTAAAATCTATGAAAACCATTCTCATAAGAAATATTGCCATGGCCCACCTAATTTACGAAGAGTTGCACATTGTCATCGTAGAAGTGGAAGCTATTCTGAATTCTCTTCCGTTAACTCAACTATCTACCGATCCTAATGACGGCGAATCATTGACATCAGGACTTCTGTTAATTGGAACATCTTTGTTTGGCCATATGTAAGACACTGTGCCTGCGCAAAGTACTTACGCTCATACATGCATATTGATGTAAATCAACCGCTTTAATATGCAGACTTCTGTGCTTGCATATTAACGCTTCTGCGGTTTACTTACGGTTTATGATTTGCATTCTAAATACATGTACGTAGGCAGGCTTACAGATCGACATACATACATGAACATCTATTGTCAGGCAGACATGTGGACAAACATACGAACATTTTACGGTGCATTCTTTGTCTGCGTATGTACATACTTAGCTGCTTAAACAAGTTGAATTTGTTACTAGCTTTTGTCACTAAAATTCATACAAGGGAAATACTACGGTATCATTCCCATAGCTTGTACAAGATTTCTCATAGGTATAAATAGGATTTAAGCGCATAACATAAGAATCGAACTTCACTTGAAATAAGGAAGACGAACAATCAGTGTTTGTTTTTTTCCCTTTGGCTGGAACAGCCACTCTCACCTTTTAATTAGGGTCAGCTCGTCTTGCTACCCCTTATGCGACGGTCCACATACAGTTAAGCACCTGATATCTCCTGTCCTAACAATAGGCAGATTGAGATCACTGGCAATAATCCCATATTGGAAGCACTATTGACACCTAGCCACGACAACATTATGCATATCAACAATTTTATCAAATATAACAATATCCTTAACATAATTTACTGTAGCTTAAGATACCATTGTAAGACATCATTATTTTTTTTTCTATTGTATTATTAGGTTTAACGAATAAATTTTTCTTTGCTAGTCATGTCACATAACCTAGTATCAAAGAAATACTGAAGGCCTTGTAGCTATTGTCTGTTCTAAGTTTATTCTGTAATTCATTACTGTGTAAACTTTTGTAAATAAAATAAAATAAATAAATAAAAATTTTCAATGAGAGAAACCCTTTACGTGTGTGCAATCTATAACGGCAATGGCCCGGGGAAATTTTGTCAATGGCACTGTCTTATTTCTTCTCCCTTTGGAAATTTTATAAAATTTTTCTTAGCAACGCTATGTGGTGTGAAGTTAATAAAACTAGAATAATTAAGTCATGTGCCATAACAATTGGTACAAATGCGTACTCATATCAATTCAAAAAACTACTAAGACTCATTTCCACTAAAACAAAACCAACTCAAAGTATTTCTGCACTTATATGCACTGGAAATTTATGAGTCTATCGAGTGAAAACTAACAATTTTATTTTACTCACTTGTTCATAGGGGATGATGAAGATGAATTTGCATGAGTTGAGTATTATTTTTTATTTATTATACTATAGAAAATAATGAAGACTTAGTGGGAACAAATGCTACAGGAGTTTATAAACTCAGCGAAAAACGGTTTCCTTTGAATGAGTGCATATACTTTAACGTAAAAATTTGTTAGATTTATTAATTTACTATTATTTTAAAACATGAATGATCTTGTTTTGTTATTCTGAAAAAAATAAATAATTGAAAAAATCGTGGATGCTCTCGCATTACTATTGTTCTCCTCAATATAATAATATTAATGACTTCCTCGTATTTCGAGTCACTGACCAATTAGAATCCCATGTCCCCAATCATCGCGTCTTGAGTTGAACTTAAGTTTTCGTCAAAAGAGGTTGGTGAAACGCAAAATCTTAACTAGACTTAAGTTCATCTTAAAAACGCAATGTGAAACTGACCGTAAGTGGCTAACTTCAAAAAATGCAAATATCCTCAATTTCTATTAAAGCCTCGTTATATGTACATATATTCCCGCTGAAACATCAATATTAGGCTCGGGGTTAGCAATCCGGATACGATTTAGAATGTCTTTGCTCATATAACTTTTATAATTGCCCCAGAGTACAGTCGGCTTGCGTCAGAAAATAGTGGCGAATAGTTGGCCACTTTGATGAGATATTAATGGTTGTCAGCTTCTAGCAATCGCAATTCGTGTCACGTGTCGTAGAACGTATCGTACAAAATACCATAAACTGTTTCCAAGTATTGGAACAACGTTGGACCAGCAATATTCGCATTGCTGTGGCTGAATTGTGTATAATCGGCCTTAAGTTTTTTCCATTAGTTCTTGGACTGGCAATCCTCGCTTTTTAGTTCTCATTTTTTAGATTACATGAATGCCCTTACGAATTGTCCTAAAATGCCTGGTCGAATTCATAGTTCGAAAGACTCTCTTAATGTTGTTTTGTTTTTGCGCTGTTCACGCTGTGCACGCTGTCCACGGACAAATGTATAATATCAGGGTATCTTTCGTGAATGGGTATTCTTAAAATGCCCAAATTACTTCATTGCTGTTACCGTATATGCTAATTTAACAACGTGTTATTTCCTCCCTGTCGTTTACATTTTGAACAGCAAACGCCATATCGCTGCTCTTATGAACGTATTTGCAAATGTACTTGATTGACTTCGTCGAACTGCATAACCCGACGGTGACGATATCAAACAATTCTTGTGGTCTTATTTTGTCTATCTACGAAATCAGAATATATACAAGAGGCAACTCTCGTTTTTACCTCACTAGAGTATATATCTTTTATTTAAAAGCATGACATAGCGCCAATGGCGATTTCTGAATATGATATATATTCGGTGTCCGAGCAATATTCGAACGCACGGCGGAGAAGTGATATACGTGTCACTGTGCCATGCACTTGTAAGCGCTGTCGTTCGAACTGGGATTGTCTTTGTTACAATGGAACAATATCTTCAACTGTGTCTAGGATTTTAAGCAGATTTTGTAAATGTCTAATCCGAATCAGCTTGTTTTGCTATTCTTCATATTTTTTCTTTGTTTTGAAATGTTGCCTCCCTGGTTAAATTGAATTAACATTTTCTCTTTCTCCCGTTTTTCACATCTACCTCGCTTTTGGAATAAAGAAGTTGTACATTCAGCGTACTTTTACTGTACTGTTTATTACTAAACATTTTGGTGCCTCTTGTGAGGAATAAATTCAAAGGAATATTCAGCTTAGTTTGCTAATTTCTGAACGCTGTGTTTCAGAAGTAGATTGGAACTACATTTGGTGGTAATTACGGATAATCCTGCGACTTCGAGCCACGCGGCCAGCCTTCCTGAAATTAACCTTCGGAAGTTTCATGCGGCTGTCATTTCACGCTTGTTTAAGCAAACCAAGGATATTAACGCCAGTGAAGTGAGCGTCAGCCAAATTGACCAACGCTTAAATCCCCTAAAGTGAATTTCGAACGTATGCTCACAGATCATGAGGCTTTGATGGCCGCTGCCGCTGCCGCTGAAGATGAATTGGAAGTTCTCGAAATGTGGTGGGACTCTACAGGAGCTACTTGCATAGATTTGTGTGCTACGCTGACACAAATTCGTTCAGATATAGAAGGCGAACTTTGTCACAACAATACTTGGCATAGCGCTCTGCCGATAGAACTAAAACTAGAGACACTATGAATACCTGTTTTCGGCGGATTCCCACATAACTGGCTTGCATTCAAGGATACATTCGAAACTTTGGAGCATCAACGGTATTTGGCGCCAGCAAATAAGTTTGACAAGCTACGTCAGGCATCTTTGATTGGCGGTCTTTATTCAGGCGGATATGAGGAGGTGCGGGAAGCACACAATAAATAATTTTTGTCGTCATAAATTCAAAGAAGTACTTGCTTCAACTACTGGGCTAGACTGAGGGGTTAAGTGTGACAAGCCACTTTCGTCAGCATCTTCTTCGTTATGACTACCAAATGAAAAAGGTCACGCGTTAGCCGAGGGCTCAAACCCCTTCTACTAGCAACAGCCCGTGCACACGTTGCAGGTGTGGGTCACAAGTAGCCATTATCCCGGATATTATGTGACCCGGTTCTTAAGTAAGTTTACTTTCGGAAAGTTTAGTTAACAGTTTCGTCATCCACAGAAACAAGTGCGAGCTATTGGTGGAGGGCATCGGCGCAGTACGAAGACAAAGGGTAGCGTACGGTTTACGATGAGACGCATTTACTCGGAGTTTGAACTTGAAATTTATGCGTTGGTTATTGATTCCAATTCGTCAGTTACTCCGGCGGTTTGTGTCGATATTAGGCAATGAACACATTTGGCAAATCGTTAGCCAGCAGACCCGTATTTTGGAACTTTAGGTAGCATTGGTGTTTGGGGTATAATCGCCGATAAGGAAGTCATTCCTGGATGTCCTTGGTTGGGTTGCATTTGGACCAGCATCTTGCCAGATCGCTTTCAATGCATAATTTGAGTGTCATTATTCAAATAAAGGATGAGTCTTGCCTGGACGACCTCCTTTTTAACTTTTGGAAGCTCGAAGAGGTGCCCGTAGTAAGTCAAAATTCGGATGACGAATGCGAGCGAATCTTTCCTACGATTCATTGCCGCACGACCGAGGGTCGCTACGTTGTAAAAATATCCCTCCGCTCAGATAGTCAACCACTAGACGATTTATACTAAAGTGGTCTGCGACCTTTTTTGCGTTTGGAGCGGCGTTTGGCTACTGACTCGAACATGCATGCGAAATATATAGCCTTTATGAGAGAATACTATGCTCTCAGACACATGGAGAAGGTTGTTGCGTCAGAGCTGCACACAAGCTGTTATTATATTCTACACCATTCAGTGATGGGGAAGTTCCGTGTGGTCTTTAATGCAACCGCTCCAACGTCCAACGGTATTTCTTTTAAGGATTTGAATTGGTCTGTGTACCTATTCAAGTGTCGCTTATCAATATAATACTTCGCTTCAGACGTTACGACATTACACTTACGGTAGATGCGGAGAAAATGTTCTGACGGGTCCTCGGTTCACCAGAACATAACGCGAATCTCCTTCGGAGGACCTCATCCCTTACCGACTGACTACTCCCACGCCTGGCGTGCTCTGTAGTCCTCATGCAGTGCGGGCTATGCATCAGTGTGCTTACGATAACTTCGACAAGATTTCCGATGGCTATCAGGCCGTGACAGCGTGGGACGCTATACTTTTTTCTTTTTACGTGGATGATTTTCTTGTCAGTTGCAGTAACATCGCCGACGCCATCATTTTAGCACCTAACGTCTACACAATTTTGTCAGCTGGTTTCTTCGAGCTACGAAAATGGAATTTAAATAGTGCCACTGGCGCGGCCGACTAGAGGAAGAGTCTTTACCGTTGCAGCATGCAATCGATACATCTGTTACCTCTGTTCTGGGTTAGCGCTGTGAAGAAAACTTACTCTTCAAAGTGCCACTAAATCAAAAAGGCGACGCCCATACGAAACATAGTGGTCTAAGCGAAGTAACAAAACTTTTCGACCCAACTGGTTTCCTCTAACCAGTGGTAATTGTGGGTCAGATATTTATTCACACTCTTTGGTCTGCCGGTATCGGGTGGTGCAATTACCACTCTTTACGGATTCTGCGATGCCAGTCAAAAGCCAAATGCCGACGTCCGTTGATCTAACGTTACCTCGACATCGTGTCAATGCAGCACGATCATTTATGGGGTCCGTGGTTTATCACTGTGGCCCATTCAACTTTCGTATAGGACCCAAGATCTTCCCTAGTAACTGTAAAAACATACTTGCATATATTTATCTGTATAGCGACGAAGGCTGTTCTTCTTGAGAAGGCTGACGATCTTTCGACCCACGCCTTTCTAGATGTTTTCACGCGCTTTTTAAGTAGAAGAGGGGCTTGCAGAGATTTGTACAACGACAACAGGACGTCGCTCGTAGGAGCTAACCTACTTTCAAGGGAAGACCTAACCGCTTGGCGCAATAAGCAAAGTCTTCAATCCCTCTCAGATCGTGGAACCCGATGGCATTTTATCACCCCCTGCGCAGTATCAAAGAGGAATGTCAGAAGCCGCGGTTAAATCAGCAAAGCGGAACTTAATTCGAGCAGAAAAGTAGAATAATCTCTTTAAATGCCTACAAATTGAATTAAAACAACCCTGAAAAGAAAGACATTTGATCGAACTAATGTAACAAATCGACTAGCGATGCGGTTCAAGCAGTTCACAACTTATGGGTGATTTCCCCACGGGTCCTTTGGGTAGCTAAAGTGAGAATACGAACCTGGTGTAGTCCCTCCGACGTTTTTGGTTTAATGGCTCACCAAGGTTTTGCAGTGTTTTTTCATCAGTAGGTGCGACTGTGAGCAGACGCCAGAATTGGAGCAAGCGGCTCGCTATATAAATGTGTCCTAAATTAAAAAATGCCCCAGTATCTGGTTGTTCGCTGGCCTTGGTACCCACCACGTAAAAACACCTTCCAATGAAACATTTCAACAAAAAGCCGCCAATGAGACCCCCTATTCTGATGGTGATCGTGGCAAATGTTTAAAGTATTCTGATTTAAGGGCATGCACCTGGAATCTCCGGACTCTTGATTGGAAAGATGCCTCTGCCCGGCACCTTGTAAAGGAAAAGGCTGACATCACCACAATGAGGTTCGAAGGACGGGGCATGGAATGAAGTGAATCGAACCTTGCGACGTCTACTACAACTCCCATGTAAAGGAGCGCAACTTCGGTGTTGGAATTGCCGTGTAGGAGACTTCGGCACAATCAAATCGTGATACGTCAATATCTCGTTGATTTGCGCCCACATCCCTACGTAAGAGAAGGACGATGTGATCAAGGATCATTTCTATGAGCGTCTTGAGCCCGCGTACGATATAAAACTCTTGCTAGGCGATTTTAATCCCAAGATGGGAAGGGAAGGGATCTATGGGCCCATAGTCGGTAAACTAAACATACGCGACGAAATATCCCCCAACGCACTGAAGCTGATCGACTTCGCGTGGTCCGAAACGTGGTAGTATGTAGTACCTGCTTCAAGAATAAAAAGAAACATCAAGCTACATGGCTATCTCCTGATGGAAAAACACGTAATTAAATTGATCATGTTGTAGTAGACGGAAGGCATGCTTACAGTGTCTTAGACGCGCGCACTATTCGTGCTCAGTTGCACGAGGAAAGCTCGACGCCCAAAAACTGCAATTACAAAAGATAGCCGACCGTTTCGCCACTCGAATTGCACTCCAGCTCTCAAGAGCAATGTTTAACAAGCAGATACCTACGCGCAATGGGACCACGTTTCTCGCTCATTACGAAAAGGTCATTGGTTTTCAGCGAGACCGAAAAAATCACTGGTATTATAACAAATGGCGCGCCGCCATGGAAATGAAGGATGCCACCTACAGGACAACGCTGCGATCGGGTGTAACGCGATCTGTGTGGGAGAAATATCGGGAGTTGAAGAAGGGAACGAGGCGTATTTTCCGAAAAGCGAAGAGAGAGGTCGAGATACTCGAGTACGGTGATTTACTGAAGGTTTCAAGGTCGGGACAATTTCCTGAAAGAATGGAAACGGCGACTGCGGAGGAAGCACTCCTTCACGCTGCTCAGTGGTAGTGGCGCGGAAAACAGCGAAGATGATGAACTCAAACCTCCAGTCAAGGATGATGGTTACCCTTACCTGACCTGGACGAAACCCGAACAGGAATAGCGCAGCTAAAAAAACATTACGGCAGCTGGGGCTGACGGACTGCCAGCAGAGCTAGTAAGTACGTGCGGCTTGGGGATGGTAAAATGCATGGACCGGCTCATTTGCAAAGTATGGGCGGATGAACGCATGCTTGCTGATTGGAACTTAAGTTTGCTCTTGCCAATCCACAAAAATGGCGATCCTGCAATATGCGCCAACTACCGCGGAATCAGTCTTCTTAGCATAGCATATAAGGTTCTGTCGAGCGTATTGTGCGAACGACTGAAGCCCACCGTGAACGAACTGTTTAAACCATATCACTGTGGCTTTTGACCTGGAAAATCTACCATCGACCAAATATTGATGATACATTAAATCTTATAAAATACCCAAGAAAGAAGAGTAGACGCACACCATATTTTTGTCGACTACAAATCCGCTTTCGATAGCATGAGAAGAGATTTATCGCAGTATCTGAATTTGGCATCCCAACAAAACTAATACGGCTATGACTCTCTTTCGCGCTACTTCTTTAACCTTAAGGTAGAAAAGATAATTCGAGCTGATCCGTTCAGGCACTATATTTCATAAGAGCGTGCAACTTCTGGCGTATGCTGATGATATCGATATCATCGGCCTTAACAACCGCGCCGATACTTCTGCCTTTTCCAAACTGGATAATGAAGTGAAACGTATGGGTCTGGAGGAGAATGAGGGCGAAACTAAGTACCTCCTGTCATCAAATAAACCGTCAGCGCACTCGGGTCTCGGCTCCCGCGTCACTGTTGACAATTAGAATTGTGAAAAAGGAGACGACTTTGTTTATCTGGGAACCAGCATTAACATTAACACTTACAATAATATCAGCTTGAAAATCCAACGTAGAATCTCTCTCGCCAAGAAGTCCAACTATGGGCTGAGTAGGCAACTGCGCAGTAAATCCCATCTCGACGAACCAAAACTGCACTCTATAAGTCTTTCATCATGCTCGTACTATTGTATGGCGCTGAATCATGGGCTATATCAGCTCCGGATGAGATGCCCCCTTGGAGTGTTCGTTTGTGTTTGTGACGGTGAGTACCGCAGACTATAGAACCATGAACTCTATGAGGTTTACCGCAACATAGACATAGTTCAGCGAATTAAAATACAGTGGCTAGGTCGGCTGGAAAGACCAAGTGACGTCACTTGGTACTTTTAGGTGGCGTCATTTAGCACGAAGAAGAAGTGACTAAGTAACTATTTACAGTTGCATTATGAAAGTCTACCTTAGTATGTTAAAACTGTATATGCTGTATTTAAAATCGCTAGTTAAAAAATTGGATATAAAGAAATAAAGAAAGCGCCGTCTTCGAAACCTCCATACCTTTCGTGAAAAAACTAAATTTATTTTATTACTGTGATTGCGTAAAAATATTCGATTTGAGAATAGTATTTTTTCCTCATATAAAATGAAAGAAATACAATAAAATAAATAGTTTTAAAGTAAAACCTGATACCTGAACAACTGGTATGGTCACTATATTTTATAATGTACCAAAATTGAAGCATTTCTTAGTGGACCTTATATGATAGAAAAGTAAATAGCTCACAAAATTTTACGTTTTTAGCTGTGAAGGAGTTTTTAAGAAATCACATATTTGAAAAACCAGCAGTCTGGGAGCTATAATAATTTTCAGTTGCACACTTTCTCTTTATGATTAGTGAAAGGAGCGCCAAATTTCATGTCCTTAGCTTCTTTGGCTGAAGAGTTATAAAGTAAAACCTCATATCAGAACAATCAATTGTATTGAGTATTGCAGCTATACGAGTATGTGCCGATTTTGACAAATTATACATTATCTACGTTATAAAAATGCTTCTACCTACCTAATTGTAGTCAAAAACTGAAAAACTAATTTGTGTTTAAACAGACTAGACGGCGGGGCTAATCGAGTATGATGTTTTCATTGTATGAATAAAGTTTTTCCAAAATCTATGTGCTTCCATTAATTTCCATTCTACTGCTTGTTTTAGTCAAAAGCTTATTGCGCGATGTCCTGTTTGTTGCTGCCCTCTATTGGTTTTGTTTAAAGAACTTACATTTCTGCTACTACTTATACGCACATATTTTACTAGATCTGAACAAAAAATTTTCAAAGAAGTCAACCGAGTTTTCAGATTAAGGAGCCGATTTTCCAGGAGGAAGCAAGAAAACTGCTTATTTACAAAACCTTTCATTATTGAGCCATGGACCCTTTACACAGAATTCAAACCTGGTTATTTCATTTTCGATTTCACTCTTTTCATTCTCGTCGTTTTCGTTTTCTACTTCAACATAAAAACCCCACAGGCAATAATTTATTGCCGCTGAGCTGTAATTGGCGTCAAACAAGTATGTGGGCTGCATTAAAGCGTAAATATGCTTAAACTAATATAGAAAATATGTTATTTTAATTCCAATGTGTGAATATTTTGAATAAACCGCAATACTTTTAACAAACAACCTTCAGGTACGTCCTGATTCAATAAAATTTTATCTATTAGAAATTGTATCCAGTTTTAAACAGAGCACAACAAAAAACAAAACAAAGTCGTTATGGAGATGCCAACGAGGCAATTCATCCTTTTCAGTGCAAAATGATGAAGGTTTGGCGGCTCTTGATGAAAATATTAGTTAGGACAAAAAATTGCGTGAGTGCTAAATTCCCAACTTGTGCTTTCGTAATCAGCTAAGCGTATGTAAGTATGAAGTCCATAATGAAGGGAAGTCAAAAAAACTGCTGGTATATATTTTATCCAAGGAACTTATACTAAAGTTCAATGCCGATGGAACACACTCTAAAAAAGAAAAGTTGAAAGACTTAACATATAAAACTTTATAACTTTCTCTTTTTCATTACTATAAACACTCTTTGTATTGACGAACATGATCCGGAGGACGATATAAGAAAGGTGATACAGTCGGTGAAAAAATAATGATTTATTTTATTAGCGTAAATTTAAAAAAATCCGATGTTAGTTTAAGTTTGTTTTAAACCCCCAATGCCCCCATTACCAACATAATAATGAGTGTTGATTTCTTTATCAATTATACCTTTTTACAGGAAAACACACTCCCACACTACATATTTCGCTGACAATAATGTCTGCATAATTAGGATTTAGCTTCCAGCTTATTTCGACTTACGTCCAACTTCACTGTACGTTACACATACATCCGCTCTCTCAATAATAATACAGGTGAGCGAGATACGCGCAAGCCTAATTTCGATGACCAAGCAATTGTCCAGCTCGAGCTTAGCATAACTAGCGGTAGCAATAGAACTATGTTTTCAGTTTGTGAATAAAGCTCAAGAAAAGCACATAGTGCTGCTCCTAAAAAAAACGTATAGTTTTATTTAAATTAATTGGCGCCCGAGCAGGTACCGCGAAACGCAGTTAAGTAAATACGGGAGTTCGAACTTAAACTCCGCGTTAACGGTAGCATTCGCGGCGGAAACAAAAAGTGAAAAATACTGGTAGTGGCCCCCTAGTAGTTGTAGGAGCAACAAAAGGAACGCGTCTGTACGGACCAGCCAACCAGCAATAAAATCAATTGCTAACAGATCTTTAACGAAAAGAATTGCAGCGAACAATTAATCTAAATTGATAAGTGAATTAATGCAGAACCTAAAATTTATAAACCATAAAGTGTGTGAACAATAAAAAATAATCAACAATTATTTAAATCTGATAAATGAACTGATGCAGAACCTAGAATTTATAAACTATAAAGTGTGTGAACAATAAAAAATCATAAACAATTATTTAAAACCGATAATTGAATTAATGCAGAACCTAGAACTTATAAACTGTAAAGTGGGTGAACAGTAAAAAAATAATAATAAAAATATATATTTAATATAAGTAAAATAATATAAATAACAACTGTAACATCATCCTGGACAACGGTAATATCATCCCGGATAACTATAACATCATCGTGACCAACCATCTCGGAAATGCAGAATCTAGAATTTAAGTAAGCTTAGTTCTATAGTTAATAAAATAATCATAATTGCTCAGTTAAACCAAGATATTAAAAGAGTAGATCTAGTACTGAAACATTTAATTGTCATCAATAAAGGAAATAAGTGAGCTAATAATACGAGTCAGGAAGAACAGATAGCAACGACATTGTCTAGACTAAATTTACATCCCTTAAGTACTAGCAGTACCTCCTCTAATATCCCATCCTTTTTTACTCCTAACCAAAAAAGGAAACTTTCAGCCATAATAGTTGAAACAGTATCTGCCCTACTATACCCTCGAGCTGAAGAAGAAGATGAACATCACGTAGATTTTAGTGGAAATTTGGACGCATCCGAAAGAGTTCCGGATATAGTAAAATGTTTAAGAGAGTTTTAAGGGAAAAACGGAGAATTTAGTTCCTGGCGGAAATCCGTAGATAGAATATTGGTAATGTACGGACAGAATAAAGACACCCCAACATATTTTGCTATCCTTCACACCATTAGACGCAAAATTGTTGGCGAAGCTGACGCAACCCTTGAATCTTACCGCACTCCTCTAAATTGGGGTATTAGTCGCTTGCCAATTAATACTAAACCTACTAAGCCTTATCAACCAAGATCATTCCCTTCCAAACTGTAAGTCGACCCTTTTATCCAGAACTTACAAATGTCCACAACCAATTTCCAAGAACAAATGCTTACCAGCCGTATGGACAAACCCGCCACTACGTCACATCGCAACCAAACTTTTGACCACCTCTTCCACCTGAACCTCCCATACCGATGGAAATTGACCGATCACTTCAAACGAGGCAAGCCAATTACCAAAACAGGCCCCAGTACCAAAACAACCAATTTAATAATAGACCACAAACATTTAATAGCAGACCAGAGGCATTTAATAATGGACCAGCACAGGTTAGTAATAATCAAGCAAACAAGAGACCACCCTCACAGATGATACAGACTCCCAATAAAATTCAAAGGGCTTACAATACCGAAGCTGTAGAAACTACACCAACAGAATACGATAACGAAATTGCCGAGTATCCGGAAGAATACTATGAGTCCTCGCAGGACTACCAATCTGAGTACAGCGAGGAGCAAGAAGATATCAAAGCAACCCTTAGCGACAAAATTAATTTTTTAGACTGAACTCCTCATTGCCAAACTATCGCTTCAAAATGAAAAACGGCAATGAGCTAAAATTTTTATTAGATACTGGATCGAATAGAAATTATATTATCCCAACTTATATTTGAAACCCAATTCCGAATAAACCCTTCTTTGCAAATTTCGTTGGTACGCCAGTCAAAATTACTCTCATGCAAATACCAATATTCGGCGATGAAATAGACAAATTAAAATTTCACATTTTACCTAAGCTAATGACCTTTGATGCCATAATAGGCAATGATACACTTAAAAGTTTAGACGCGGTAATTTTTACTAAAGAAAACTACTTTACTTTACTAAATAAATAACAATACCCAATTCACCAATTAGCAATTAATTCTATTGCACACACTACATTAAGGTTAAATCATCTGAGTCTTGAAGACAACGAAAATTAAAAAAAACTCTTTAACTTCTGCCCAACGTTATGAGCTGAACCGGATAAAAAATTAACATATGTCACAAATGTTAGAGCCGAGATAAGAACTAAAAGCGATAGGCCAATATATTCCAAAAAATACCCTTATCCTGTGCGTCTAAAAAAAGAGATAGACAAGCAAATTGACTTAAAGATGGCATTATTCGCCCATCTTAATCTCCCTACAATTCCCCGGTATGGGTCGTACCGAAAGAAGAAGACGCCTCAGGGTTGAAAAAATTTCGTATGGTAATCGACTACCGCGAATTAAATGAGGATACCATACCCGATAAATATCCCATTCCAGATATTACAACCATTCTAACTAATCTAGGATCGAATAAGTATTTTTCTACGATTGACCTTAAAAGTGGGTTTCACCAGATTGCTCTCAACGAAGCAAATATTGAAAATACCGTCTTCTCCATTGCCAATGGAAAATTCGAATTTACTCGACTTCCATTCGGCCTAAGAAATGCCCCTGCAATTTTCCAATGCACCTTGGATGATGTGCTCCGAAAACACATCGGAGTTCGGTGCTACGTCTACGTCGACGACATTATCATTTTCAGCAAAAGCAATGAATAGCATTTTAAAAGTCTTAAAATTATATTTGATGCGCTTGTGAATTTATATAAACCGAATTTCTCGGTATAATTGTTGGCCAAAGTGGTATTTGCACTACACCAAAAAAGATAGAAGCTATAATAAATTTTCCACGGCCTAAAAATGTCCACGATTTACGTTCCTTTTAAAGAATGACCGAAAATTATCGCTGATTTATAAAAGCGTATGCGCAAATCGCAAAACCCCTTACCGAAATACTGAGCAGAGAACTGGGAAGAGCTTCCAAAAATCAGTCTAAAAAGACACTTTTAAATTTAACAGCACAACAAGTAAAATCCTTTAAGGAACTGAAAAATTGCTTGACATCAGATGATGTTATACTTCACTATCCAGATTTCGAAAAAGCCTTCGAGTTAGCCACGGATGCTTCTAATTACGCTTTAGGAGCCGTACTCTCCCAAGACGGCAGACCATCAGAACTTTAAGCAGAGCAGAGGAGACTTTTGCAGCCAATGAAAAAGAAATTTTGGCCTGTACGGTCTCAATGTCGATGGAACACACGGTAAAAAAGAAAAGTTGAAAGACTTAACATATAAAACATTATAACTCTCTCTTTTTCATTATTAAATACTCTTTGTATTGACGAACATGATCCGGAGGACAATATTAGAAAGGTGAAAAAGAATATTTTATTTCATTAAATTATAAAACTTTATAACTCTCTCTTTTTCATTATTAAATACTCTTTGTATTGACGAACATGATCCGGAGGACGATATTAGAAAGGTGATACAGTCGGTGAAAAAGAATATTTTATTTCATTAACGTAAATTTAAAAAAAAATCCGATTTTAGTTTAAGTTTGTTTCAAACCCCCAATGCCCCCATTACCAACATAATAATAAGTGTTGATTTCTTTATCAATTATACCGTTTTACAGGAAAACAATTCCAAACAATGCATGTATAGTGGAGGTTAGTATGTACCTTCTGTGCTCAAACCCGTATTTAATTTTTTTTACGTGTAATGTTTTGAGGAACAGTAATTTTGTGTTTTTTTTTGGGGTAGCACTTCATTAACAATTTCGTGTTGATTAACTGTTAAAATATATAGGATATAGAATTTTTTCAAACAATCCCTACAAGCTTTATATCTTTAAAATCTCATTTGGAATGTCTTTTGAACGAGATCCGCAATGATCGCATTTACAGTCTGTCTAGTAGAAGCGTGATCGGCAAAATTTGCACATAGAGTGCCGTTATCAAAATAATTTGAATACACCTTAGTAGCGACATCATTTTTGTAGTACGCATTGCAAAAACTGTCAGTGAGGTGTTAGATTGGCCTTCACAGTCGCCTGATGCCAAAGCAGAAACTCAGAGGAAAAACGATACGGACAGCAAAACAGTTGTCAAGACAAATTCGGCTGATTTGGAAACGATTGCCTCGGCAACTTGCTCAGAACTTAGTGCAAAGTATGAGTCGGAGGTGTGAGGCCATAATAGCGAATGGCGGTGACTATACATGTTATTAAAAGTATTGCATACAATAAATATTATAAACGTGTAAAATGTTGTTTATTTGAAACGAATCGGACAAATAGTTTCCAAGTTATGGCGATCACGCCTCTACTAGACAGACGTAACAGTTTAGCAATGCAAAATTGTTAATGAAGTGATACTCTAGAAAATGAACACAATTTCCGTCACCTCAGCACCTTGCTCAAAAGGTATAAACCAGCCTCCTATATTCCGGAATTTTTAATTTTTTTTTAAATAATTGGAAACGGACAGAAGAAGGAATTTCAATAACTTGTAGTTGGTAAAAAAGTACTTTTATATTGTTAGTAATTATATTTCTGGCAGGGATCTTAGAGTAGTTTATTTCATACATTTCGGTCATTCTTGTAGTAATATAGTTTCTTATCAAAGTTCATAAAAAACAACTTTGCGACATCGTTCATGTTCGCAATATTAATAACGTAGATGACGCCATTCTTGGGTTACCATATTCTTAAATTATTATTTAAAAAGAAATATCTATATACTATATAAAAATAAGTTCTATTGTGTTAGTGACTGATGTTCTCTGAAATGCCTGCTAAGTTCATATGAAAGGTGACATCAATACCAAGGTTTTTATGTATAAACGGTCTCTGTATGTGGATTGGTTCATGAGTTATAGCCATTTTGGTGAACACTGCATTCATTTCGACTTATATGTTAACTTAACAGCTAACAACTTATATGTTAACTTAACAGCTATCGACTTATATGTTAACTTAACAGCTAATATATACATTTGATTCTGTAACGGACTTTTTCTCCTTTCGACTTATATGTTAACTTAACAGATTATATACATATACATGTAATGCTGTAATGAGCTTTCTTATATGTTAACTTAACAGCTAATATATATATGTAATGCTGTAACGGATTTTCTCCAAGGTAGCTAGCTTTTGAGTGCCTGCTATGACTGAAATTTCATGATCAGCTGATCTATTTCAATTCTTAATAATTTTTTTATTCAACTAACATACTTATGTGCCTCAATTTTTGAATTTCGTGAATAAATAAAATTTCAATTACTTAATATTTAATTGGTGAAGCAAAAATTTTTAATACAAAATGGTACGTACGCGCAGCAATTTCGGGCGTCAATCACGTCATACTAGAAATGTTGCGGCATCTAGAGCATCTCAAAGTGACGAACAGCGTGCAAATAATACTTTGGCTGCTCGAAATGCCATGGCACGTGGTAGGACTATGCGAATTCCAACTCAACGTCCGTATGTGCGACGCACTTTGGAGTGTGCTGCATTCAATTATGATGCAAACTTTGATTACGTTTCTCATGGCAAGGTTTCAATTGGACCAATGACTACTGTTTGCAGTTATTGCAAGGGATTTAAGTTTAAACATGAGATATCTGGATTGTGTTGTTCAAACGGACAAGTTAAATTACCAGAATTGAATTCACCACCGGAGCCCTTGCATAATTTGATAACTGGTGGCACATTGGAGCGACGAATATTATGCGGGACAATTTTATGCCAACTTTCAGGGTATTTTTGTTTGTTTTGATGTTTATTTAGATGATCGCGAAACGTACTATTGTGAAAATTTCAATCTTCAATAGATTCAAGGCCAAGTTTACCATCGACTTGGTTCTTTGTTACCCTTTCCTGATCAAACCTACCAATTTTTGCAAATATACTTTGTGGGTAACTCAAATGTGGAAACCGATCGGCGTTGTGATATATCATCAAATATGCGGAGGGATATTATCGAGCGTTTGCAGAATATGTTGCATGCTGAAAATGAATTAGTGCGACTTTTTCAAACTGCTCTCGAGCAAATGCCATCAGATGAATATGCAATTGTGATTCGAGCTGACAAAACGCCTCCTGGGCAACATGTCAGACGTTATAATGCGCCCACAATGGATGATGTCGCTATTGAAATCGTAGGCGATGAATTCAATTCCCGTGACATTGTGCTGCGCCGTAGAAATATGCAACTGCAACGAGTATCTGAAACTCATCGCTGCTATGATGGATTAGAGTACCCATTGTTGTTTTGTCGAGGAGAAGACGGTTATCATGTTAACATTAAAATAATCAACCCTTCTACCGGTTAGTTCATTTAAATTGTATTTAATTTTTATCGTTTTTCGAATAATTTTTAATTCTAGGAGCGGAATCAAATAAAAAAGTTAGCGCAATGAATTATTATTCATATCGCCTTATGGTCCGTCAAAATGATATTAATCATATTTTGCATTGTCGTAGACTTTTCCATCAATTTGTTGTTGATATGTACGCCAAAATTGAAAATGAACGATTAAATTTCATACGATTTAATCAGAAGAAATTACGTTCGGAGGAGTACATCCATTTGCGTGCTGCTATAAATAATGATGGTAAAGTTAATGATCTTGGGAAAATTACCATTTTGCCTTCAACGTACACAGGCAGCCCACGTCATATGCATGAGTATGCGCAGGATGCAATGACTTATGTGCGTCATTACGGTCGACCGGATTTATTTATAACATTTACGTGTAATCCGCAATGGAGTGACATTAAAGATAATTTATTCGCTGGTCAAAGTCCAACCGACCGCCATGATATCACTGCCCGTGTTTTTAAGCAAAAATTGATAGCGCTTATGCATTTTATAGTGAAATCTAAAGTGTTTGGTGAAGTCAAATGCTGGATGTACTCTGTGGAGTGGCAAAAGCGCTCACATTTTAATATGGTTGGTGAATAAAATCACATATGTGCTGAAATTCCTGATCAAATAAGTGATCCTGAATTATATGATGTTGTTGTGCAAAATATGATACACGGTCCATGTGGAGCATTCAACATTAACTCCCCATGTATAGTTGATGGCAAATGTAGTAAACGTTATCCAAGAGCTTTGGTTTCAGATGCAATCACTGGAAATGATGGTTACCAATTATATCGTCGTCGCTCAACTCAAAATAATGGTCGATCAGTTACCATAAGAGTAAAAAATCAAAACGTTGAAGTCGATAATCGTTGGATTGTGCCGTATTCATCTTTATTGTCGAAAGTATTCAAAGCGCGTGTTAATGTCGAATACCGCAATTTTGTCAAGTCCATTAAATACATTTGCAAATATGTAAATAAAGGTAGTGATATGGCCGTATATGGAGCTACTGATCCAAATAGAAGCGACGAAATACATAAGTATTTGGCGTATTTTTTCATTTCAAATTCACGAGAGATATCCAGCTGTTGTTCACTTAGCTGTTCATCTTGAAAATGGCCAGCGTGTGTATTTCACTACCGAAAATGATGCACTGAGAGCTCTATCACCACCTCATACAACTCTAACTACATTTTTTAAATTGTGTGAAGTTGATGCTTTTGCCAGAACGTTATTGTATGCAGAAGTGCCAACTTATTTTACGTGGAGTGCATCAAAAAAGGAGTTCCAACGGCGCAAGCAAGGAAAACGTGTTGATAGACATCAAAATTTATATTCAAGTGATGCTTTGGGACGTATATATACTGTTCACCCAAATAATGCTGAGTGCTTTTATTTACGTTTGCTGTTAATAAACGTTCGTGGGCCAACATCATTTCGACAGTTAAGAACAATCAATGGAGTTTTGCATACGACATATCGACAAGCGTGTCAACAGCTCAATTTGTTGGAAAATGATATTCATTGGGAACAAACACTTGCAGATGCAGCAGTTGTCGCTCATCCTTATCAAATTCCAGCATTAGTTGCAATTATTTTGTCTACCTGTTTTCCATCGAATCCATCTGAATTGTGGACAAAATTCCAAGACTGTCTATCGGAAGATATTCTGTTTCGAGTGCGTCAAGAAAATCGTAATCCTGCAATGGATTTCACGCCAGAAATTTGCAATGAAGCATTGATTTGTATTGAAGATTTCTGTTTGCAGATTGCTAATAAGGCATTACCACAATTGGGAATGCCATCACCTAATCGTGCAATGCATGACATTTTTGAATTAGAACTGCAACGTGAACAACAATACGATCGCAACGAATTAAATGCTTTTGTCCACGCAAATCTTTCGACATTGAATGCGGAGCAAAAAAAGGCGTACGATAATATTATGCAAGCTGTCAATAGTGAAGCCGGTGGATTTTATTTCCTGGATGCACCAGGAGGCACCGGAAAAACGTTTCTAATTTCATTGTTATTGGCAACGATACGTCCCCAGAATAAAATTGCATTGGCATTGGCGTCTTCTGGCATTGCAGCCACTTTGTTAGATGGTGGTCGGACAGCACATTCTGTTTTGAAATTGCCATTGAATTACCAAGTAAATGAAACACCCACTTGTAACGTTTCGAAAACATCTGGAACGGCAAAATTATTGAAACGTTGCGGTATCATTATTTGGGATGAATGGACTATGGCGAATAAGAAATCTGTTGAAGCTTTGGAAAGAACAATGAAAGATCTCCGAGATAATTCAGAGTTGTTTGGTGGTGCATTGATTTTATTGTCAGGCGATTTTAGGCAAACATTGCCCGTCATTCCTAGATCGACCGCGGCCGATGAAATTAAGGCTTGCTTAAAGTCTTCATATTTATGGAGATTTGTTAAAATATTGAAACTCACTACCAACGTTCGTGTTCAGTTGCAGAATGATCCATCTGCTGATAAGTTCTCTAAGCAATTGCTGGAAATTGGAAATGGTGCAATGCCTGTTGATGACACTGGATTAATAACATTGCCAAATGATTTTTGCCGTTTCGTACAGTCAAAAGAGGAATTGATTGAATGTGTTTTCACTAACATAGCACAACAATATACATGCCATGCATGGCTGAGTGACAGAGCAATTTTAGCGGCAAAGAATAAAGATGTTACTGAATTAAACATGGCTATACAATCAAAGATTCCTGGCGAATTGGTGTCGTACAAGTCTGTGGATACTGTTACGAATGAAGAAGATGTTGTGAATTATCCAACAGAATTTTTGAATTCATTGGACTTACCAGGATTGCCTCCGCATAATCTCCAATTGAAAGTTGGAGCCACTATTATTATGCTTCGCAATATCAATCAACCCCTTTTGAGTAATGGTACAAGACTTGCTATAAAAAGGTTGATGGCTTATGTACATAATTGAAGCTACTATTTTGACAGGAAAATTCAAAGGCGAAGATGCATTCATTCCACGCATACCAATGATTCCGTCTGATATGCCATTTGAATTTAAACGACTTCAGTTTCCTGTTCGCCTTGCGTTTGCGGTTACCATTAATAAGGCGCAAGGCCAATCCTTAGGAATTTGTGGAGTGAATTTAGAGTATCCAGTTTTCTCACATGGACACAAACGGTTTTGTATATTTACACCGAAAATGGAAAAACAACTAATGTTGTTTACCACAGAGCATTACAATAAAAGCAATTTATCACTGATTTAGGTTAGGTTGGAGTGGCAGCCGCCTACAGCGGCTCACTTAGGCCAATATTTGGCCCATTGTGTTACCACAAGAAAAGTTTTGTACCATCCCAAAAAGAAAAATTACCCCTTACTAAACCAATTTGCCTCATTGATAAACTTCAACAGACAATTTACCTCGGTGCTAGAAACCTTACTAAGGTCATCCAGAAACGGTGATCCCAGATGTCGGATCCTGCTTTTACACAGTGCAGGGCACTTACACAGTAGATGCAAGATCGTTTCCTCCTCCTCGTCATTCTTGCAGCTCCTACAGCATCTTCGGAAGGGCACTCCCAACCTTTCAGCATGTATACCTATCAGACAGTGCCCTGTTAGAGCCCCGATCACATTCGAAATGTTTTCCCTTCCTAGAGAGAGAACGCTGCGCGACCGTTTCCGATCCCATTTAGGCCAAGTCTGCCTTGAGGTTCGACAGGCCGTATTTTGCCTCCATCTATTGTCAGCTTGTTTATATGTAAGATCTCTGAGTAGCATTTTGCAAGTGGCAAACGGCATACCAATGCGTTCTTTATCCTGAAGAATCTGCTTGGTCGTACCTTGTCTTGCAAGTTCATCTGCCATGCAGTTTCCCTCTATGTCCCGGTGACCAGGGACCCAAATGAGGTACAGTCTGTTCTGCTTAGCCATCTCCTGTAGAGATCGGCGGCAGTCCAGCGCGATATTCGAGTTAAACGTGAGAGAGCTCAGAGCTTTGATTGCAGCCTGGCTGTCACTAAAAATGAAGATGTCTCTTCCTATAATCCCGGTCCCTATCTTCTTCACCGCTTCCATGATAGCTGAGACCTCAGCCTGGGAGACGCTGCAGTGATCTGGTAACCTAAAGGAAATTTGCAGGAGAGGGTTTCGTGAGAAAACGCCCCCTCCTACCTGATTATCGAGTTTCGAGCCATCTGTATAGATGACAATGCTCTCAGGTGGAGTGTGAAACTCAGGTTTCCACTCCTCCCTGCTTGGAATTCGTGTAGTAAAGTTACTTTCATTTACCGATCACCAAGCACACCGGTCCGTGCTGCTCGGAATAGAGCAGAACTTGTTCAAAATACTAGAGTGCCCTTGGCATTCAGGGTGCCATTGGGATGTCTCTCTTAGTCTCAAAGCAGTCATCGCTGCCGTCTGTTGTCCGACCAAATCTAAAGGAAGGAGGTCTAAAATGGCGTTCAAAGCCTCATTTGGCGTGGTTCTGAGCGCCCCGCTTATGCAGATCATACTAGATCTTTGCACCTTGGTGAGTAATCTGAGGTTAACCTCTTTGTCTAAAGCAGGCCACCATACGATCACCCCATATAGGAGAATTGGTCTGACGACCGCTGTGAAAATCCACCGACAGATCTGGGGGTTAAGACCCCATTTCCTGCCTATGGCTCTCTTACAAGTGTAGAGGGCTATGGAAGCCTTTTCATGACGTTGAACCAGGTTCTCTTTCCAGTTCAGCTTCCTATCTAAAACAACGCCTAAAAATTTGGCACTTGTAGAAATACTTAACCGGGTACCATTTAATACCGGTGGGGTCACCGAAGGCACTTTATACCTTCTCGTGAAGAGTACGAGTTCCACTTTACTTGAGCTGACCCTGAGCCCGCATTGGGTGGACCACTTGGATACCTCCCGAAGCGCTCGTTGCATCAGCTCGCATAGTGTCTGCGGAAACTTTCCCCTGAGTGCGATCGCGACGTCATCAGCGTACGCGACAACTTTTGCACCACCCCATACCGTATCTCGCAGTAGCGTATTAACGGTGAGGTTCCACAGAAGTGGGGATAGGACACCTCCTTGTGGCGTCCCCCTCGACACGTGCCGCGACAATTCGCTCGCACCCAGCTTAGCCCTTACTACTCTGCAACTGAGTAGCTGGCCTATAAACTCAACCAGTGAGCATTCGGCTCCTAGATCCCTAACGGCGCCAGTTATGGCTTCTGGAAGCACATTATTGAAGGCGCCTTCAATGTCCAGGAAGGCTACAAGACAGAATTCCTTGGCACTGAGAGACTTCTCAATATAGCCGACCAAGCTATGGAGTGCAGTCTCAGTAGATTTGCCTTTGCGGTAGGCATGCTGGTCATTAGACAGTAGTCGACTGTCGATGGTATCGGACAGGTGGCAACTAACAATCCTTTCAAGTGCCTTAAGAGCAAATGATGATAGACTGATAGGCCTAAGATCCTTTGGATTAGTATATGAGGCCTTACCAGCTTTAGGAATAAAAACAGCCGTGACATTTCTCCATGCCAACGGTATATGATTAAGTTTGAAACAGGCTCTGATTTACATGAATTTGAATTGATTTTTTTTATTTTCTTTTTTGCACTACAAAGTGTGCAGGGGGCTCGCTAGTGCTATTATAATAAAAGTACTTAAGCTTAGTAAAACTAAAGCGAATTTAATAAGGTTCTGGCTGATTATTATGAATTATCAGTTTGTTGTAGATCTGCGTTAACACTAACTGCCAGTCTATGTATAATTTGATAGTGTAATTTGTGTTTCTGTAAGTTTAATAGCTCTTTATATGAATTCTGAGTAAGACAATCAGGCATGTCGCAAAATCTGACTCAGAATTGGGTTTTGTCGGAAATGTAAACCGAAGTCGGTTTCATTTGGTGTCGGGAAACTCCATCGTAATTTGATTTTTCGAACGCGAGCAAAGCCGATATTCGAATAAACTTTCTATTGAAATGCTGAAATTGAAGCTTGTTTGTAAATTTTTGTAATTGAGAATTTTTAAAATTTCTTTTTTTTTTATAAACGCTCCAGCCCTGAAAGTATTCAACGCAGTACCAGCTGGTGGTGCTAGAGGAAGAGGACGGCTGCCTCTGCGCTGGAAAGACCTCGTGTAAAAGGACTTGACGTCACTTGGTATTTCCAATTGGCGCCAGTTAGCAGGAAGAAGGAGTGACTGGCGCAATTTGTTGAACTCGGCCAAAATCTCTTAAGAAGTTATAGTGTCTATTAAGTAAGTAAGTAATTAAAATGGATTGGTACAGATCGCATCCCCACATCAAGATTTACAGTCTGATTCTCAAACTCGAAACGAACGTCCTCTCGTCGTCGGTTCATATGTTTGCATTCCCTAATAATTAGTCGATAACAGCTGAATGCTACTTACGAAAACGTAACAAATGTGAAAATTATAACACGAACAAGACTTAATATGAATGACTGTCAAAAGCAAACGAAAAAGCTATTGTTATCTTGTAGGTTAGGTTAGGTTACTGTGGTAGTTCCCCAAAGGGAACTCACTTAGACATAGTAGGAGTCCGTTGTGATACCACCTAATTTATGAACGGTAACGTGAATCGGAAAGTCAGGGAAGATTAACCTGAGAAACGTTGTGTGCCCCGAATGAAGTCACACAAATTACCAATCTCCACTCCAGAAAGGTCTTCTGAAGAGCTAAAGAAGTACGAGCCTAGGTACTTGAACCTCAGTCTCGCAAATGCAGGGCAGCTAAGCAGAAAATGACAAGATGAATCCACCTCATCCTCCTCCATACAGCTGCGGCAGAAAGGGTCAGAGACTATTTTCAGCCTAACCGCGTGAATACCCAACGGACAATGCCCAGTCAAAACACCAACCAAGGTCGAGAGTTGCCGTTTAGTAAGCGACATCAGCTCCCTTGAGCGCCCACGATCCACTCTCGGCCAGAGGGACCTTGCAATTCTGCATGTCGTGCCAATTTCTCAGCGCTCGCTGAGACGACATAAAACCCATCTGTCCAGGAGAAGTCCGTAGGCAGTCAAAGGAGCCCCCACCCCCTCTCTGCAAGGAGAAATGACTTCCAGGGTTCCTTGCCGAGCAAGCTCATCAGCCATGCAGTTCCCTGCAATGTCGCTATGGCCCGGTACCCAAATTATTCTAACGTCGAGATATTCCGAGGCGGCTGCGAGGGAAGTCAGGCATTCCCTGACCAGTTTTGATCTCACCATTAGTGATCCTAAGGCCTTAATAGTGGCCTGACTATCCGAATAAATGTTGGCCCGTCTAGAGGGCATTACATTGGTAAGTAGCCAATCGGCTGCCTCCTTTATTGCGGCCACCTCTGCTTGAAATACACTGCAATACCGGAAGCCTAAATTTACGGTTGAATGAGAAGTCATCGCAGAAGACGCCTCCCCAACCTTACCATCCAGCTTCGAGCCATCCGTGAAAAAGTTCACCGTCCCACCGCCCCACAAGCCACCCTCCTTCCACTCCTCCCTACGCGGGATGTAAGTGGATTGGGAGCAACTCCGAGCTGGAGCCGGCAGACAGTAATCTGTTTCCGGAGGGGCAAAGTCGAAACTGGCAAGAATCCTAGAATGCCCAAAGGCCGAGCTGAATCTGTATCCATTGCACTTTAGCCGGGCTGCTGCATGGGCTGCTGCAACCCTGCCTGCAATGTTCACAGGAAGCACGTTAAGCATAACATTGAGCGCGAGAGTGGGTGTGGTCCTAAGCGCCCCACTGATCCCAATGAGCGCGGACCGCTGCACCCGCTCTAGCTGCTTAACTTTAGATACCCTGTCTAGTGAGTTCCACCAGACCACCACTCCATAAAACATTATAGGCCTTATTATAGTCTCATAAAGCCAATAGTTTACCTTGGGAGAGAGGCCCCATCTCTTCCCAATAGCACCCCGACAATAGTACACCGCAACCGAAGCCTTTTTCACCCTTTCCTCAATGTTTGGCCCCCAGGAGAGCTTCCTATCCAGAATCAAGCCAAGATACTTGACCCGGTCAGAAAGCACCAACGGGACGCCACCTATTGAAGGAGGATGGGGGACCGGTACTTTGTACCTCCTGGTGAATAATACCAGCTCTGTCTTGCTAGGATTTATCGCGAGTCCACACCCTGCAGACCATTTCACGATCAGATTAAGGTACCCCTGCATGATATCAAAAAGGGTACTCAAAAACTTATCCCTGACAATGAGAGCAACATCGTCAGCATAGGCAATAACCGTGCAGCCTTCCCTTTCCAGCTCCTTCAGTTCGCCATTGATAGCAACGACCCAAAGGAGTGGCGAGAGAACCCCTCCTTGTGGAGTGCCTCTACACACCCTTCGCTGGATGGAGGCGCTGCCCCATTCCGCCACGACAGTTCTGTCCCAGAGAAGGTGATTGATGAGCCTTACCAGACCCGGCTCAACCCCAAGTTCCGCCAAGGATCCGACTATTGCCTGTGGCTGAATGTTAGTAAAGGCACCTTCTATATCCAGAAAGGCACCAACTGCAAAGTCTTTGTGTTCAAGAGACTCTTCAATGACGTTAACAACCATATGCAGGGCCGTATCCACGGACCTGCCCTCCGAATAGGCATGCTGAGCATGCGACAGCCGGTCCCGCGGTATTTCCTCCCTTATATGAAGATCAATCAGCCTCTCTAGGGTCTTCAAAAGAAAAGAAGAGAGGCTGATAGGCCTAAAGTCCTTTGGGGTTGCATGAGAGCTCTTCCCCGCCTTGGGAATAAATGTAACCATCACATTCCTCCAAAGTCTAGGAATATAGCCCCTACTTATGCAGCTCGCGTAAATAGGTGCCAACCACCGACACGACACCCGTTCGGACATCTGCAACTGGGCAGGATTGATACCATTAGGTCCCGGCGACTTGAACGCTTAAAAGGAGCGTAACGCCCAGAGTAGGCGACGTTCTTCTAACATGTCGCAAGGTGGGACATATATGGCACCTGGTTCCACGCCTGTGGTCTCACATGGTTCAGGATTTCTGGGGAAGTGAGAATCGAGGAGAAGTTTGAGCGACTCCTCACTGCTCATCGCCCAGTTTCCTGAGTCGTCCCTGAGACATCCCAAGGGGACGGGAGCCCTCGCGAGCACCCGCCTAAGCCTGGAGGACTCGTGGCATCCTTCGACGTTCTCACAGAAACTTCTCCACGATTCCCGCTTAGCCTTCCTTATTTCGGACTTGTATATTCCCAGTCCGATCTTATAGAGTTCCCAATCCGAGGGGTTTTTGCTCTTCCTCGCCTGGTTAAAAAGTCTTCTACTCGAAGCCCTGAGCTCCGAAATTTCCAAAGTCCACCAGTACGGCTTAGATTTGCCCGAAGGCCTCGTCAGCGGACACGAAATATTTATCGCTTTATTACAAGCTACGGTGAATTTTTCCACTAAGCTGTCAATCGAACTTTCCGACAGGAGTAAGTTACCCTGAGGTTCCTCAGGAAGAAACTTCTGCAGCTTCTTACAGTAAAGATCCCAATCAGTGTTCCTCAGATTCCTAAAGGGACGATTTTGGGGACACAGATCGCCCAAGGAGAATTGAATATACCTATGATCAGAGAAGGAGTGATCGTTAAGAACTCTCCAGTTCGAGATACGGGATAACAATTCAGACGACACCAGGGTAAGGTCCAAGACCTCCTCCCTTTCCGAAGTTACAAAACGTAGGGTCGCTCCCCCTATTACAAATAGACAAGTTTTCGCTAAGTATATAATCAAAGAGAGACTCACCTCTTGCGTTGATGTCCGAGCTACCCCAACAGGAGTGCCTCGAATTGGCATCACAGCCCACCACGACGCCGGCTTTCCTTCGCCTCGCTTCCGCCAGAGTGTTCCTCAGCAGAACATGAGGTGGTTCCACCTCATCATCGTGAGCCATATACGCGGACATGAGCCAAAGTTCTTCGGCCCCGTCCTCGAGTCTCACCGTTCCTACGTCTCCGTTACTTAAATTAGACAGAAAATAGGTATTTATTTCACGCCTGACGAGCATACAAGCTCTAGGTTTACCTGCGTCACTGGACACCAGAAGGTTGTACTTCTTCGTCCCGATACCAGAAATACCGTTACTGCTCAGCCACGGTTCCTGGATCAGGACTATATTTACCCCACCTTGCTCAAGGTGGAGCATCAAATTGGCGGACGCCGCCTTAGATTGCTGGAGATTTATCTGCAGGATAATTATCCTCAGTAATCTCCTCCAGGCCCCCGCGGCCACGTCCTCGCTATCCGAGGTAAGAAGCCCCTCCTCCTCCACCCCGTCGAACAGCCTGTTTAGTCTCAGGACGGACTCCGCTACCTGACAGAGTCAACCTCCATACTCATGAAGGCCTCCATGACCTCCACCTCTTCCTCCGCGTCAGGTCCGCAGACCTCCGGAACCAACTCCGGTTCAATAGGAAGGATGGCATCAATACCCCTGGCATCGGATTGGTAGATTTTTAGAGCTACCTTCTCGAAGCCATAGGAAATGACTCCCTGCTGCTCGGCGAGAGGGCCGAGGGACTCCGCGTTAAGCAGAATCAGCGCTTGCCGATATGGTTCCTCGGACCCCTCGAACCGAACAACCTTCCAATTGTTCGCCGGTTTTTGGAAGGTTTTGGTTACAATATCGGAGGCTTACCTAAATGTCTTCCGGTGCAGAGGGCTCCGCAGGGAGCCAGAGCCGAGCCCTCGGACGCAAAGGCAAATCCTTTTTATCCACGGCCTCAAGTCTGGCACCCTTCCAGACCTCCCCCACCAAGGAAACCGCCGCTTTATAAAGCGTGGCCGACCGCTCGTCAACGCACGAGATCCTCTTGAAGAGGCCAGAGTGCCAACCCGCACTCTCGTAGCGAGGAGGTGGACCAGGATTGTCCCTGATCACCTTCATAAAGACGGCAGAGATCGCTGCCGCCACACGCCTCCAGTCCATCTTAGAGATGGCACCGTCCTCCTTACTGCGGTCCACGACACCCAGGATAATGGAGCCCGCCTGTTTCGCGACTTTGCTGAATGTTTTCGGCGCTGCCCCAGTCCTGGGCCGTTTGACTGAAGAGGTTTCCCCCTCCTGAGACCGCTGTCTCTTTGGGGCTGAGGTCTTCGAAGGCGCACTCGCGCTCTCTTTCAGCACCTCCTTGGCCCATTCGAGCGACTTAGCATGCCTCTCAGATAACTGAGATCCCGCCTGACCGCCATAGCGCTCGAGAATCTTGGAGGCCATGCGACGATCGGAGTGGGCCCTCCTCCCCGTGCCCAATCGCCACTTAGATCCCTCGGCAGGCTGCGTTTGGGTCTCCTTCGCCTGCACCGGTACCCTGCAGGATAAACCCTTGCTGGTACTGGCGATATCGTCCTCTCAACCGCATCTACACCACCAACCTAATGACGACGGGAATTGGAACGTACTCTGAGACTTGCCAGATTTTAACGGGACGGAGGCGGCGGTGGCATTAGCCTACCAGCCATTTCTGCTGAGTTTCACCCCAGCGTACTAAGGTGATAGAATACCACGACCGCCAGCCCAAAGCAAACAGAATCACAAAAGTTAAATCGAAGAATAGTCCATGGACAAATACAGGGGTCGTTTCCGTTCAGGTTAAGGCCGTCAAGACCGCACGATCATTTAGCGTTACCCAGGATGCACCACGAGGAGGCGACCATGCATTACATCCCTTGTTATCTTGTAACTATGACTGCATTTTTTTATAGTTATGTTAATATACATATGTTAGTATAAATGACCTCTGCCAGGGCAGGCACCTTGACGTGGTGCAGGGGCTTAATCGAAGCTCAAAACGGATCCTGCCATCGAGGGGGGGCACCGTCGGACAGGCGATGCCTCAACTGGATGGTAGATACCGCTTGAGCACGATGACCAAGAACTGCCACCTCCTAATCCAGGGTGTTAAGCGGCACCGTGCCCATTGGACGCTTTGCAGCCAGGAGGACAACCGGCTGTAGTATAACGGCGCCTCATCGACACAGGGCCGAATCGAGGAGTAACGGTGGCCTTACCGCGACAAGGGGCGATGGCGCGGCGGACGATAGAGTTCCCCAATTTGAAATATAGACCGTGAGTAGTTCCAACCCCAGCGAGCCTTTTAGGGTGGTCAGAAGGCGCAGTCCCAGAAGGGGCAAACCACCGCATCTGCCCTCTCCAGGGAAGCCAGGAGCCCTTGATGACCGAAGGAGATCTGGGCTTTCCGGATCGGGCGTCAAGTGGTATCTAAGGTACCTGGAGCAGGGAAAGCCTCCTGAAACCGCTCGCGAGATGGCTGGACTGAGGATGCAAGTCGAGAACGAACCCGCACCCGCAGATAAGCGGAGAAGCGGGGAATCAAAGGTACAACACAGACCCGCGCCCGCTGTAGAGCGGAGAAGCGGGAAACCACCAACAACAAATGAGCAACCTGCACCCGCTACTAAGCGGAGAAGCGGGCAAATTACACCACAGGCACCCGACTCCAAAAGGCAGCGGGCCCACCCACCTCCTCCACAATCGAACTCGGCAGGCCAGGAGGGAACTCAGGATTTGGTGTTGCCGGCGGCTGGGACTGGACAGCCCACCAGCTACTCGGATGCCCTCAAAGGTATCCGGCTGGCGGTGTTGCCCGAGAACTATCCGGCGGTAACGCTGAGTTCAGAGGACCTGACAAACCTGAAAGAGGCCATAATGGACGAGGTCTTCAAGGGATGGACCCACCCGCTGGCTTTTTGTGGAGTTTACTTTCGGCCAGGGCTGCTACTGGTCGACTGTAAAGACGACAATACTGCGGCATGGCTTGCGGAGGTAACGCCCACACTAGGAGCCTGGAAAGGTACGAAGCTGTGCACGAGGAGAGGAGAGGAGATACCTCCTACACATATGATGATGGTATTCCTCCCTAGGAGCGCGGACAAGCCCATCGAGCACGCCATCGGACTGCTAAACGCCTAAAATGAGAGTATCCATACCTCGGCTTGGCGTATCGTAAGTAGCAACGTGGAGGACACCCGCATACGATTAGTCGTTGGTGTAGACGAGGAGTCCTTCAGTAAAATGAGGATGGATGGTTATCGGCTGAACTATAGGTTCAGCTTTGTTACCATAAAGCCCTGGCGACCAAAGATCGCGGAAGATTCCGAAGCAGCTTCGAAGCCGGTGCAGAGTGAAGAGGACTCTTCTTTAAAACCTCTAACCTCTGCGCCGCCTTCAACGACCATCCCTCCTCGCAGTAACGCTGCTCAGGGTAGCACAGAGGTTCCCTCCACACAGGAGCTGATCGAGGGGCTCGACATGAGCAAACTCGAGCTCGATAGGAGGAGCGAGAGCGATTTACGGCTCTCGGAGGTAGACGAGCCACAATTATAATGACCCCGCTCATGACAGTAGCCCAGGTCAACCTCCATCACGCTAGAGCGGCTTCGGCCATTATAGCGAGGAGGTTTGCCTCGGAAGATCTGGGCATAGTACTGGTGCAGGAGCCGTGGGTCTATAAAGGCCAGGTAAGGGGCCTGAAGGAAACCAAGAATAAGGTAATATGGGATCTCTCATCTGAGAGGCATAGAGCTTGTATAGTGCTTAAGAACAATATTGAATACTTTTGCATTACATAACATTTAACGCAGGACCTGGTAGCGGTGCAGATAAGACTGGAGGTAGCCAAAAGCTCCATAAACGTGGTTTTAGCGGCCGCTTACTTTGCTGGGGACAACTCCATTCCCCCAAAAGAAGTCCAGGACTTAATAAGGTATTGTGAGAAGGAAAAGCTGCCGATAATTATTGGTTGTGATGCCAACGCACACAATGTGGAGTGGGGCAGCACCGATACCAACGGACGCGGTGAGTCCTTATTAGAATATATTATAAGCAGTGATCTAAGTATACATAATGTTGGGCACAGACCAACATTCATTACCAGAGTTAGAGAGGAAGTACTCGACATAACACTCAGCAGCAAACTGGCTGACGATCTGATCTCACAGTGGGAGGTTTCCTCAGAACCCCCTCTGTCTGATCACAGAATCATCCAATCCATAACGAAGAGTAATCCAAACAGGAACCCCAGACGAACGAACTGGGAGAATTTCAGCAACACATTAAGCCTAAATTTGCCTAGTATAGGGCACATTCAAAGGAAGACAGACTGTATAGAATTAGAGAACAGGGTGCGAAGATTCAATGACGTTGTCATTGATGCCTTCCACTGTAGCTGTCCTGAAACCAAACCGAAGGAGAAATCCAAGACTCCATGGTGGTCTCTCTCATCCTTACGCAAAACAGTGCGAAGACTTTTTAACAAAGCTAAGCGCAATGGATGCTGGGGAGAGTATGCAGCTAGCCTAACAGCATACAGTAAGGAAATCAGAAAAGCAAAAAGGGAAAGTTTTGGGAGCTTCTGTGAAGACATCACTTCCACGCCGGCAGCGGCAAGGCTTCACAGAGCGCTAGCCAAAGACAAGGTAGAAACTAGACTAGCTATCAAGCTACCTAATGGTACGTATACCACTAGTGAAGAGGAAAGAGCGCGGGCTTTGTTGCCGACTCACTTCCCTGATGCATCTGCGCCTGAATCTGAGTCCTATATAGGGAAAATGAGACCATCGCAATCTGACTGGGAACTAGCTAAAAACTTGTTTACGCAACACTCAGTGAGATGGGCCATGAACTCGTTTGAACGATATAGGTCTCCAGGGGTGGATGGTATCTTGCCAGTGTTATTGCAACAGGGCGGCGATCAGATTATCCCACACTTGGTAAAGATAATGAGGGACTCCCTTGCTTTGTCATACATTCCAACTGTGTGGAGGAGAGCTAAGGTAATATTTATACCCAAGGTTGGGAAAAGGGACTACTCCTTGGCGAAGTCCTTCAAGCCAATTAGTCTAACCTCCTTTGTACTGAAAACAATGGAGAAGATCATAGACAATGAGATCAGGTCAAACACTCTGCGGCGGAAGCCACTACATTCCAGTCAGCATGCGTATAGAGCGGGAAGGTCCACGGACACTGCCCTGTACCAGCTAACGACGGAGATACAGAGCGCATTTGACTGTGGAGAGACCGTAATATGTTCATTTCTGGACATAGAAGGCGCCTTCGATAATGCCTCACATACGGGGGTATGCAAGGCGTTGGAGAGAAGGCAGGTACAAGCGCCCATCTGTCAATGGGTAGAAGCTCTGCTTAAGACTAGAACGGCGGAAACTAGTGTAGCAGACAAGGTAATACAGCTGAAAACCAGCAGAGGTTGCCCACAAGGGGGGTTTTATCTCCTCTATTGTGGAGTCTTGTAGTAGATGAACTCCTACAAAAACTGACCGATAATGGAATTCGCTGGCAAGGGTACGCAGACGACATTGTCGTTATAGCTAGAGGCAAATACGAAAGCACATTATGCGATATTGTGCAAAGAGCACTAAACCTGACTAGGGCATGGTGCGCTGGAGTGGGACTTAATATTAATCCACTGAAAAAAGCCATTATACCTTTCTCTAGGTAAAGGAAGCTACCCGCAATGAGAACAATCTCATTGGACGGTACTCAAGTTCCTGTGGTAAGCAAGGTAAAACTACAAAGGAACTATCGTAATGAGCGGATAGTCATTGCAAGTGACAACCAAGCAGCACTCAAGGCACTAGCATCGTATGAGATTAGATCTTCATTGGTGCTTGAGTGTGTAGAAAAACTCAACTCTCTAGCAACCCACAATCACATCCAGCTCCTCTGGGTCCCTGGTCACAAAGGCATTGAGGGAAACGAGGAGGCCGATCGATTGGCTAGAGGTGCAGCGGAAAAAACACCCATAGGGCCCGAGCCCTTCCTGCCGGTAGGTCGACACACCATACGGGAGGTGCTCAGGGCAGAGGAAAATACCTTAAAGGAAAGACACTGGCACCAGACGGTAGGGTTACGCCAGGCGAAATGTCTATTGGGAGGGTATAACAGCAAACGGTCAAAACAGTTTATTAACCTCTCAAAACCCCACTTGAGGATACTTACAGGTTTTCTTACAGGTCACTGCAGACTGCGTAGCCATCTACACAGGCTCGGAATATGGTCGAATGAGTCTTGTCGCTTCTGTGACTCGTCCCCGGAGACCCCGATGCATCTGCTCTTTGACTGTGAAGCCGTCTCAAGAAAACGGAAGAGATATCTGGGCTCATACACCCCCGATCAGGAACTTGTACGCTCGCTATCACCAACCATCATCTTAGACTTCCTAAGAGCGTTGGGGTTAGATGAGGTACTATAAAGAACGGAGGGCACAATGGATCGAAAGGTCGAAGTGCAAACCTCAACAATAATATCTATATCTATCTAGTATAAATGTACTTATAAATGATATAGACAACGCAATTCCAAAGATTTCGTTTGAACATGAATCGTTTGTCTGGACTTTCGTTGGAGATAGAGAAACAGGTCGTTAAAAACGGTTAAAAAATTAAAAAGATATCTAAATAAATAATTTTCGAGTTTTCGAAATTCTGAACGAAAATATATTTATATTTGTCAAATATTAAATTAGTGAAACCTGTAAATACTATGGAAATTTATTATTAAAATCTTTTGTGGTCTCTAACAATTAAATTTTAAATTATAACGCGAATTAAAGAAATTCAAAACTTTAAAAACTTAGCTGAATTTAGGTTCTAATTTTTAGAAAATAAAGGCACAAACAATTTTATGGTGAACAAGCTATACCCCGCGCGCGGTGCTACGCATTATTGTTTTTTTTTGTCAAAGTTTTTTTGGCCGTTATCCTTCAGCCTACCTAAGTGGCAAAGCGCATTCACCACTTCCACTGGAGGGACGGTAGTTCAATTCCCGGAAGAAGTCTGATGAGGAGACGTGTTGATATCTGAAATAATTTTAAATTATAAATTTTAAATTGGAGAAGTTGTTTGTGGTGGCTATGTGGTTGTAGGCGAGGGTGGTGATGTGGTTGCTTCTGGCGCAACTCTTTATGGGTAAGCGGTGTCGACGAGGTTCCTGAGACGCAGCCTCGAATACACACACGCACCGCGCACTTACTTTATTGTGTAAATAAGCAAAATAATATCTAGACACGATTTAAACTTAATAAACTTTCTTTATTAAATAACAGAGTTGGAAGGTGTTGGCAGAGGAACGTTAAATTAACATTA
Organism: Anomoia purmunda; assembly: GCA_951828415.1. NCBI lineage: Eukaryota > Metazoa > Arthropoda > Insecta > Diptera > Tephritidae > Anomoia > Anomoia purmunda. The sequence goes on from OX639994.1 coordinate 50,944,741, forward strand.
TCTGGTAATGTTAAAATGCATTTGAGGAAAGCGGAAAAATACACAAATTCAATGTTGCAGAAACATTTCCTTGTTGATAAGTACTTTCCGAATTAAATAAGTTTAAAAAACTACTTGTATATTTTATTGAAATTACATTTATATTTATATATTTTCAAATATAATATAAATAAATTTAATATAATAGGTATTTTTCTTTAAATTTATTTGAATAATTTCGATTTCTAGTAAGTGATGAAGTGAAAAAAATCAAATTTAATTTTAATTTATATAATTTTCATTAAGTATTTCTTTACTATTTAATAATAACAAACATAAAAGTTTCAAAAACTAATTTAATGCAATTTCTTTAAATTGCGCATCTTAAATTATTTAAAAAAATTAAAACTTTTTAACTATTTTGAATATTCATTCGTAACGAAATGAAATCAGAATAGAAATGTGAATAAAAAAAGATTTCCAAAAAATTAATGATTGTTAGAATTTTATATCGTAGTGAATTAAAAAATGCATAAGAATTAGACATGACACAAAAAAGCTGCGATTCGAACTACTGGTCAAAAGCTAAAACGTGCAATTTGATAATGTACCCAGCGACTATAAGTGGCTAAGCCACAGTAGACGTTCTGATCCGATTGCTTAAACAGCTAATTATGCAAATCATATCAATGTGTCCGAAAAGAAGAAGAGCATTTACAAAACAAAAAATTAAAGAAAGAAGAAAAAGGAGTAATCCGAGAAAAAAACTGTTTTTGATCGTTAGCGGGGCAAGTTGAGACGGAAGAGGAGTTATGTCATAACTGTGGATAAGAGAAGGGTTGAAAGGGAACGGTAACCAAAAATATATTTTTTTTTTGTTTTTCGGAAATTTTTGTATCGATTCGCCAATTGCGCGTGCACGTGTACGCAAATGAATTGATGCGCACATGAATTATTTAATGGGTCGGCTTTCCAATAATATAGCATTGGCTGTTTTAGCCAAACTACGCGGAATTTTTCAATGAAATTCACAGGGGCTGTTATGTAGGTGCTCGTTGACCAATATTTATAACACCTTGGCCAAAATTTATAATAGTTTTAAAGTTATTTGTTGTTAAAGTTTATAGATTTACTTTACGAAATTTTAATATAAACACTGCACTACTCGTATTGACGTTTATTTTTACTTGTGCATAACCTTTCATGCGAATGCAACTTAATTCACACATATTTTCGTACAAAATGGGTAAGAATTAATACTTTTAACACTATTTTCCAAATCTATCGCTATTTTCTTATAATTGTTAACACACAAATGTTCAAAGATGGCTCCGATTCTTCATTGCTGGTGATGCCAGATCCTTCAAAATTTAAATATGTTTTTGCCTCTAAAACGTGAGTGGCGTAAGTAAATCGAACTCAGTAATCTCTTAACATTAGTTTATTAAAAAATTACGATTGAATATGCACTTTTTTGTAAAAATACAGAAAGGTGTTCTGCACAAAAATACTGTGGATGGCGTAGCCGGAGTTGGACCGGCCAGGGTTATTTTTTATAAGCTCAGCCTTAGGCCGCCAACGCAGAAAGGTGTTCTGTACAAAAATACTGTATGGCAGCACCAACTTTCAGTTCAATTCAACTGCAAAGAAAAAAGTGAGGTTAAATTTGACTATTTTAGCAACTTTAACAACGAATAACTTAAAAACTATAAGCCTCCGGAGCCCGGTTTTTACAGTTATATAATCAGGAGGACTCACTCCTTTATATGCGTTTTACAAGGGACGCCGATAAAAAATTTTTAAGGCCACGTGTTTCAGACGATTTTTTGGGCTTTAATGCATTGGATATAATTTTTCCAGATCAACTTAGTAATTTTTGTACTTCTTTATACCTTTTGCCGCCATTTATTCAATTTTTTTTAAATCAAATTACGCTTCTCTGTTGTGCAATGTTTTCCTCGACCATCTTGGAACAAATTAATTATGCGAACACATGAGATAATTTGTGATTATGCTTTAGTTAATAATATTACTTACTTTTCAAAACCGTGTTTATCAAATTTTCGAAGATGTTGAAAGAAAACTTAAACACTGACTGCTTTTGTTGTGCTCGCCTGGCAAACAACCTCGCGTCACAGAAACTAAAATATCAAAATATAAAGCCAACTTACCGTTATTCGAGCGATGTAGTTTGCGAATATTAGTCTTGGCAAACGCTTTTGCAAAATGAAAATTTTTAAAAACTTATAAATATCAAAACTACAGTGGTAAACAGTATGTTCCACAGGGCAACGTTATTATTTTGCTCGCAACTGTACATGTATGCATATGAATGTACATATGTATTTAGATATAGGTATGTATGTATGTATGTGTGCATGCACATAGAAATGCTCAAAGATACGCATGCAAATTAACGACTTATTAGTTACGAAGTCGAAAAAAATATTTTTTTGTGGTCAAGACGACCTTTATTGATTAAGTGCAAATTAACAACTAACTAACTAACATATTCTTAATATTGCCTAAATCTACTTGCACTGTTGTTAACGTGCACTTATGCGGCGTATGGCGGATGTTGTTCCCAATTGCTTTGTTTCTGCTGACTCAATGTCTGGAATATTTCCTATTGGAAAATAGTTGGCGTCGGCTGTTATTGGTTTATTGGCAACATTTCTGGTATTAACTCCTCCGCCTCCAAAAAAACGTCCCCGTTTGTTCTACTGGGTTACTGCATTTGGCTTACTAGGATTATTGACTCCGTTAATTGTGGTATTTCGGATGTTGTGAACTCTTTAGGGTCACTCACATTTACGTTTACGTTATAGCTTGACGTTATAGTAGTAAGTCTCCATTTGAAAAGTTCCCTTAGAACTGATGCGATGACTATTGCTGTTACGAAAATCAGACTGATGATTGAAAGAGATAAATTTGTGATTAAAGCTGATCTGTGGGTTATATTTAGTGCTTTTAGGTGTTTGGTGTTGTTCATGTGGATTTCTTTCAACATTTCCAAACTTAGGATTTCTTCTTTCCTATTTGAAGGAAGATTTGGTTGCGGAATTGCGCGTAGTGGTTTGGTGCTTAACGTTTCGCTAAAGGTATATTTTTGCTCGTCAATACTAACTGTAGGATTGTGGTATTGTACTGTGATCCAGTAAGATTTATCTTTTGGTTGTCGATCTCTATTGTGCCATTATATTGATTTAGTAGTAGATATAATGCCGGGTGAGATATTTTCTACTGATGGGATGTGCTGATTGTTTATTATAGTGCATTCTGTTGGTTTGCTTCGAAGTAGTCGAGGGACGCAAATAGTGTTACTAATATCTATTAAATTCCTACGGCTACAAATTCTTATATTATTATGTTCCTTACATTTATTCTTAATTTAACTGTATCCTCATAGGGGATTTTATTAATATTTTTTTCTCGTTTTTACTGGTTTTATCATAATTGAGTCGCAAACATCCTCATTTGTTAAGGGTATTCCGACTATGTAAAGTAACATTGTATAGTTTGAGGCGACTTTTATATTTGCTATTTCTAGTAAATTATTTAATGTAAAATTACTATTTTCAAATACAGATTTTGTTAATCTAAGTTCATCATTTGACAAAATATATGAATTTACGATGCCGGCCTTTCCCCAATGCATTGCGTAATCTAATTAATTATTTCCTCTTTAATAATTTTTTGTTTATATTTTATCTCAACAGCCAAGTAATGTTGTATGTCTTCGTTCGTTTGTAAAGTTTTTATTATTTTATTTGATATTGTGGTGACATTGTTAATTCTATCAAAAATTACTTTGTTAATTATTACTTGTTTATTGTAATTTTTTATTATATTGTTAAGTTGATTTTCTAATTAATTACTTAGTCGTCGTGGTCGGGATCCATTTCCAGACTGTCCCTAGTGCATCTATTGATTTTTTAAATCTTCTTGGTTTAAGTCTGTTTAAATAAATCTGTGTCAAGTTTAGTTCGTTAATGAGTATAGGAAGGTCGTTTCCCTGTAGCAAAGTGTATGGAGTAGTTATATTCGTATGTGCAACGGTCTAGGAGTTCCTGAAAGGAGCGATGGGTATGTTCGGTTTGAAGACAACGCATAATTTCAGGTAGGGTAGAATGAAATCTTTCTACCTGTCCGTCAAGCTTGCTCGCGTTTTAAAAATTCTAATACCAAGTTGATCTTCGACCATAAATTGTACTGAAGCTGAATTAAGAGATTTCTCGTTGTCTATGACTATTGTCAAAAACAATACAGTACACCGAAAGCGAAAAGTATTTGTCGCAATGGTTCTCTGATATCTTCTATTGCTTTTGATTCTATTATCCTAACTTGAGCATATTTCGAGAATTTATGTACGGCAGTGAGTACCAGTTTTTTTGTATTGTATATATCTATATGGACTATTTCGCCAGGATATTCGGGAATTGGGGTGTCGTGTAGTTGTGGTTTATTAGGATGGCGGTGGTATTTATTTTCTTTACAAATTTTGCATTGCTTGATTATATTTTCTATTTTTGCTCTCATCTTAGGAAAGTAACATTTTTGTATGAGTTGTTGTTTATTTTCATCCTTATTCCTGTGCGCTCGTTTGTATTCTTTGAGTATCTCCTCATTTTGTGCGTCCTCAGTTGGTATGTCTCCTACCTTTGTTTGGGTATATCGGATTTTATAATTACAAAAATGGAGTGGGTATATTTCTTGTATTTTTCCCATTATCTCTTCAGAGGTAAATATGCCATTTATCACTGAACGATTTAAGTACCGTTTTAAATGTGAAATTAGGTTTTCCAAAGAAAATTTTGGTTTTGTGTGGTACGTTTGGAACGGTATTTTGAACTACTGAGATTCAAAGTTGGTTTTTAAAAGCATTTATGGGTGCCTCTACAGCTGGGATTAGGTTGAGCGATGAGCTTTCGTCTGAATGTGTGGCAACTGATAAGGAATTCACTTTAAAAGGTTTGGATAGTGTATCTGCCACCACATTGGATTTGCCGCATTTTTTTTTGATTTCATAATTATATTCCTCGAGTATTGCTTTCTAGCGTTTTAACTTTGAATTGTTATTTTTGTTGCTCAGAGCGTACGTGAGAGGTTGATGATCCGTATGGATTACTACTCTTGCCGTGCCATACAGATAATTGCTAAAGGAATTTAGTGCCCAAAATATGGCAAGCATTTCCTTCTCGTTTACTGCATAATTCCCCTCGGTTTTGCTCAATGTCCTTGAGATGAATGTTATGGGTGTACCATTTTGTTCTAGTTGGGACCGGTCTGCAATTGTAACCGTATTCAGTTTTCTGTAATCGATTACCAGTCTGAATTTTTTTCACCTGATGCGTGGTCCTTCTTCGGGACGACCCATACTGGGGAATTGTATGGTGATCGTGATTGTCTAATGATGCCGTCTTCTAATAATTTATTTATTTGTTTCTCTACTTCCTGTTTAAGGCTAATAGGATATGGATATGATTTGGAATAAATGAGTGTATCTGTATTGTACGTATATTCTCTTCTTAATTGGCGCTATAACCGCCTAGGCGATTTTGGCCGATTTCAATATTGCACGCCAGCCGCTCCTCTGCTTTGCTGCCTGGCGCCAGTTAGATATCCCAAGTGTAGTCAAGTCCTTCTCCACCTGGTCTTTCCAACGTAGAGGAGGCCTTCCTCTTCCTCTGCTACCACCAGCGGGTACCGCGTCGAATACTTTCAGGGCTGGAGCATTTTCTTCCATACGTACCACATGACCTAGCCAGCGTAGCCGCTGAATCTTAATTCGCTGAACTATGTCTATGTCGCGGTACAGCTCATACAACTCATCGTTCCATCGTCTGCGGTATTCGCCATCGCAAAGACGTAAAGGACCAAAAATCTTTCGGAGAATCTTTCTCTCGAACACTCCAAGCGCCATCTCATCCGATGTTGATAGGGTCCATGCTTCTGCGCCATACATTAGCACGGGCATGATGAGGGACTTATAGAACGTGGTTTTCGTTCGTCGAGAGAGGGCTTTACTGTTCATTTGCCTACTCAGCCCAAAGTAGCACTTGTTGGCAAGAGAGATTCTTCGTTGGATTTCAAGGCTGACATTATTGTTGGTGTTGATGCTGGTTCCAAGATAAACAAAGTCCTCTACTTTGTCAAAATTGTAACTGTCAACAGTGATGCGGGAGCCAAGGCGCGAATGCGCTGACTGTTTATTTGATGACAGGAGGTACTTCGTTTTGTCCTCGTTCACCTCCAGACCCATTCGCTTCGCTTCCTTGTCCAGCTTTGAAAAGGCAGAACTAACGGCGCGGTTGTTGAGGCCAATGATATCGATGTCATCGGCATACGCCAGCAGTTGCACACTCTTATAAAAGATGGTACCTGACCGGTTTAATTCTGCAGCTCGAATTATCTTTTCTAGCATAATGTTAAAGAAGTCACACGATAGGGAGTCACCCTGTCTGAAACCTCGTTTGGTATCAAACGGCTCGGAGAGGTCCTTCCCAACTCTGACTGAGCTGGTGGTGTTGCTCAGTGTCATTTTACATAGCCGTATTAGTTTTGCAGGGATACCAAAGTCAGACATCGCGGCATATAGGCAACTTCTTCTCGTGCTGTCGAAAGCTGATTTAAAGTCGACAAATAGATGGTGTGTGTCGATCCTCTTCTCACGGGTCTTTTCCAATATTTGGCGTATCGTGAATATCTGGTCGATGGTAGATTTACCAGGTCTAAAGCCACACTGATAAGGTCCAATCAGTTCGTTGACGGTTGGCTTTAGTCTTTCACACAATACACTCGATAGAACCTTATACGAAATGTTAAGAAGGCTGATCCCGCGGTAGTTGGCGCATATTGCAGGATCACCCTTCTTGTGGATTGGGCAGAGTTCACTTAAATTCCAATCGGCGGGCATGCATTCGTCCGACCATATTCTGCAAATAAGCTGGTGCATGCACCTTGCCAGCTCCTCGCCACCATGCTTGAATAGCTCAGCTGGTAACCCATCAGCTCCAGCGGCTTTGTTGTTCCGTAGCCGCATAATTGCTATTCGAACTTCATCGAGGTCGGGTGACGGGATGTTACTACCGTCATCAGCGATTTGGGGTTCGGGATCTTCATCTTCTCCGGCGACGCTTTCGCTGTCACCATTTAGCAGAGTGGAGAAGTGTTCCCTCCACAATCTAAGTGCGCTTTGGACATCAGTCACCAGATCGCCGTTCTTGTTCTTACAGGAATTCGCCCCGGTCTTAAAACATTCCGTAAGTCGCCGCACCTTTTGGTAAAATTTTCGGGCGCTTTTTATGTCGGCTAGCATCTCAAGCTCTTCACACTCACGTACTTCGGCCTCTCTCTTCTTTCTACGGACGATACGTCTCTCTTCCTTTCTCAACTCCCGGTAGCGTTCCCATACAGCTCGCGTTGCGCCCGATCGCAGCGTGGCCCTGTAGGCAGCATCTTTATTTTCCGAAGCGGCGCGGCATTCCTCATCATACCAGTCATTTTTTCGGGTTCGCTGAAAGCCAACGACTTCTTCAGCGGCGGTACGCAGTGATCGAGAAATGTGCTCCCAGTGCTCGCAAATTCCGGTTTCTTGAGAAGTGCTCTCAGTGAGCAGGTGTGAGAGTCGAGTGGTGAAGTTTGCAGCTGTCTGTTGCGATTGCAGCTTTCCGACGTCAAGCTTTCGCTGTGTATTTACACGCACGTTTTTTGATGCACAGAGGCGTATGCGTATCTTGGCTGCGACAAGATAATGATCCGAGTCGATGTTCGGTCCTCGGAGTGTACGTACGTCTAATATACTGGAAGCATGCCTTCCGTCTATCGCAATATGATCGATTTGGTTTCGCGTTTTTCGATCTGGAGACAGCCACGTGGCCAAGTGTATTTTTTTATGCTGAAACCTGGTGCTACAGCCCACCATGTTTCGGGCCCCGGCAAAGTCGATCAGTCTCAGTCCGTTGGCGGAGGTTTCGTCGTGGAGACTGAATTTTCCGACAGTGTGACCAAAGATCCCTTCTTTTCCCACCCTGACATTGAAGTCACCAAGCACGATTTTGATATCGTGACGGGGGCAGCGCTCATAAGTGCGTTCTAAGCGCTCGTAGAAGTGATCCTTGATCACATCGTCCTTCTCTTCTGTCGGTGCGCGGGCACAAATCAGCGAGATGTTGAAAAATCTCGCTTTGATGCGAATCGTGGCGAGACGCTCGTCCACTGGAGTGAACGGCAGTACTTGGCGACGAAGCCTCTCTCCCACCACAAATCCAACACCGAACTTGCGCTCCTTTACATGGCAGCTGTAGTAGATGTCGCAAGGCCCAACGGTTTTCTTGCCTTGCCCCGTCCATTTCATTTCTTGGATGGCGGTGATGTCAGCCCTTACTCTTACGAGGACATCAGCCAGCCGGGCAGCGGCACCTTCCCCATTAAGGGTTCGGACATTCCAGGTGCATGCCCTTAAATCGTAGTCCTTAAAACATTGCTTGTGGTCGTCATCAAAAAAGGGAGATCTCATCCGAGGCACATTGAAATTTTTCATTGGGTATAGTTTTTTTACGTGGCGGGTCCCAAGCCCAGCGCACAACCAAATACTGGAGGGTGGTTTTGTTTTTGAAGACACATTTATATAGCGAGCCGCTTGCTCCAAGTCAGACGCCCGCTTGCAGCCGCACCTCCTGGCGAACAGACGCTGCTGACTTCAGTGAGCCCTTAAACCGAATATGTCGGAGTGGCCCCACTGAAGCTCCCTCTCTTTCTGCCGTGACCCAAGGCTCCACACGGGTTGGTTACCATATCTCACACAAGGGTTGCTCACGTTGCCCAGAGTGCGCGACGAGGACGCAAGAGTAGGGATTGAGTGTAGCCACTCATCTGTAACTGCAGACCCAGAAGAGTTACCACACCCCATTGCACCCCAATTGTACGTATATTAGCTACTACTTTTGTCGTATCAGTCAGCTTTTCATTCCGCTCTCAAAATAAATTTCGGTGTTTCTGTACAAGTTGTATAATTTCAGTTCTTTCTAATGCGTTCATATGTTCGTCACGTATTTCTATTGAGTTTGATTGCTACGACCATAAAATTATCCTTAGTGTGGATTATTGCTGAAAGTTGTTTCAGACTATCATTTCCTAGTACGTCGTGAAAAGTTGGTAATAGGAAAAATTTTAAATTGCATTCTTCGATATTGAAAAGATAGAGAAGTGTGTGGTGCGTAATTTTTATTTACCAGCTACGGGATTTGCATAAAAAGGGTTATCATTTTCTTTGGGGTTTTTTACCAAGCTTGATTGAATATAGTTCTTGTTTGAACCAATATCGACCAATATTTGTAAAATTCGCCGCTCTTCGTTTTGCATCTGAAATATGGCAACGAAGAGCTGTTTAATCTAAAAAATGTACGTCTGTCAGGTCTAACGATTGTTCATTTTCATCGTCCTGTGTTGAGTTATAGTCGTGATTATATTCATTGTCCTGATAGTCGTAATTGTACTGATTACCTTGGTAATTCTGTTAATTATATGGATCTGGGGTTGAATTTACGTGAAAGTTTCTTTGCACTTTTGGTTGACTTTCGTTTTTATTGGATGCACTTACAGGTAGCTTACCAATAATTTTAGGGTTTGGCCTGTTTGCATAATTAATCGCGGTTGTCCGCAGGCTCACGTCAACATCCATGGGTTGAGGTGGTTTGGGAGGTATTGGTGGGTTATGGGTTTGTTGGTTATATTTATTTGGGCTCTGATTTATAGATTGCTGGATATTAGGTGGGTAATAATTTTGTTGTGTACTTTGATAGTTGTATGGGTTGGGATTAGTCAAAAGTTGCGGTAGATAGGCTAGTTCAGGATGGAATTTTGCCTGTGAGACTTGTTGGTTTTGTGGTTGGGAAAACTGCTCTCGTGAATTTTGTTGGGTAAAGCCCTGTTGTCGAGAGGTTGGCGGTGCGTTAAAAGATTGATTATTTGCGTGCAAGGCTCTAAAATTCTGATATCCAGTTTCAGACAAAGGTGTAGGGCTTCAGGTAAGCTCTTTGGTTCTTTAATACCGAGAAGCCTAGGCAGATCGCCAGAAAGTCCTCTGACAAAAGTATCGAGGGCTTTTGAACAATAACTTTCTGTCAACAACTATACTGCTTCTTCTCCAACTTAGATGCAGCCTATTTTGTTTAATACATATGAGTGATAACTGTGCGTATATCTTTTGGTAGAACTCGTCTATCTTATATGAGACACGTGATTTGGTATTCTTGAGTACCTATGAACCCGTTTGCCAGCGTACTGAGTAGTTAAACAACGAGAGATTGCTGTCCAGTCCAATGGTGTATTGTAGGACTCTAGTGCAATGTCTGCCTTTCCGATTATTTTGTTTCCTGTTACATTTAAAATGCCAAAATAGCGTGGCGTGCATTTTGAAGGTTCGTATATCCTCAAAATGCGTTCTACGCTTTTCTTTCAGGAGCTAAGCTTTGAAGCGTTTCCTGAAAATTTTCGTAATGAGCGTACTATATCTGGTATTTTATCTATCTCGCTCATGTTATTTTGAAATTGTACGTCTATTGTCTGATCGGTTACTATGGGATTTGTTTGGTTATTAAGGAGACTTTGAACTAAGTTGGGTCCATTCGTTTCTAGGGCTTGGATAACCATAGTTCTAATTATGTTTGCCAATTCTGGCGAAATTTAGTTAGCTGGAGCGGAAGGTCCTGCTGTAGCAGTGGGAGCAGTATTCCCTAGCACTGGTGGCCTAATTAGATTGTTGGGTTTAGCCACTTTTGGAAAGGTCCTTATATAATTGTGTTATTTGTTTTGTTTTAAAGAGATTTTATATTATCCTTTTTTGGAAGAGGTTATTTATACTCTAGAGGGTTCGGTCAACTCCTGAGTTGGCTACGGAATCGCAGAGTAGTGTTATTTGGTTATTGAAAATTTTTGTATGGGCTATACAAGCCTTATTTGATATGTTTATGTTATGAACGATTTTGTATTATTGTTAAATTTGCTCAATATAAATTTCACTTTTACTAATTTCGTGAGAGGAAGAGAAAAAATATGTTTCCTTCTTGTATAACAATTCACTTGATTCTTTTAAAAATTGTAACAATCTTAAAACAATTTTTTAGAAAGATATTAAATGCAAATGCATATATATTCACTCTTTTAAACTTTTGAATTATTTTAATATATTTTAGTTTCTACAATTTTCACAATCTTAACCAATTTCTTACACTATAATCAGCTTCATGGCGGCGGGCAATGATGATTTGGTCCTTTTTCCCTCTGGATACTACTGGATAACCGTCTTGCTCCTTAGTTACTCACCTTCCTTCCTCAAGCATGGGTAAGAAATTTAAATGCAGCTGCTTTCTCTTTAGCACTACTTATGGTGCCTTTTTGAGATTTTATTTTATTTCCCGTTTAGCACTGCATATGGTGCTTTTTTACCGAAACTTCTCGTGCCGTATATTTTAGGCTCGGGCGCCAATTAACTACTTATTAGTTACGAAGTCAAAAAAAATTATTTTTGTAGTCAAGACGACCTTTATTGGTTGAGTGCAAATTAACAACTAACTAACTAACAATTAAACATATTCTTAATATTGCCTAAATCTACTTGCGTCAGCGCTTTTGTTAACGACTCAATGTCTAGAATATTTCCTATTGGGAAATAGTTGGCGTCGGCTGTTATTGGTTTATTGGTCACATGTCTGGTGCTAACTTGCATATGGATGTGCATATATACTTGATAGCATTTTAATTACTGTACATTCAAATATAGTTATGTATGTATGTAGTATATATCTATATATGTACATATGTACATCCATATGTATGAATGTGTGTATGTATACTATTGCAAGGATTTCCAAAAAAAAAATTACAAAATCTAAATCAACCACCAAATTTTTAGCCAAAAGCGCGTGGCCAGGTTCCGAACTCGCGCAAATTGAAAGCGTAAGGAATTATGTGGCGTCTCCTTAAGCAACTGCACCACAGAATACAATTAAGTTATTTGATCTTAATCGCTACTTCAAATCAATTCAGGAAACCAAATGAAATATTAAATTGGAAGCAAAATTTAAACAAGTTTTTGAATTTAACAAACATACAAATTTAAATAATACATACATATTTGTTAGTTAATAAATTGAAGATGCTTGGATATTTAATTATTTCAACTTTTTTCATTTTTAAGAATATTCATGATGGCATGAAAAAATATAATATTATGCTTATTTTTCGTAGAAAGTAATACATAATTTTTATTTATGCAACATTTTTTTCTTCGAAAAATTTAAAAATACATTATTATTAGTTATTAATATACGGCGTTTCTCCCTGTTGCCGAGCGAGGCTGAGTCACGAGGTCATCGACGCGTCGCTGCCCTTGTGGGCGTGATTGAAGACGTTTGTGGGCAGGTCCAACGGCGGCCAGTTGACGATTGTGGGTGTTGCGGTGCAGGAATGTGTAGGAATGCTGGCCACAAACCCCACATTGTTCAGCTGAGGTGCATTCGCTGGTCTGGTGTGACAGCGCCAAGCAGTTGGTAATGGGGGATGTTTTCTGGTTACCGTTTCACTACGGGAACCACGGGTGGAAGTATACCACTTTCTACGACAGTGATATGTGGGGCGCAATCAATTTAATCTGCAGTAATTTATATATGGGTGACTGAGCGCATATTATATTGGAGTAATTTGGCGTAGTGTCGCTTAGAGAGATGCGAGCGAGTTTCGAGGGAAAACGCTGAGGGTGTCCGAACGGGACTCATAGGGTGAGGGTTGTACGGTTTTCCATCGATAACGTTTTTGAAGATCCTTAAGGCAGGTTGATTAATAAGAGAGAGCTTTTCACGGTTCGCACGGAAAGGAATAAGAGTAGGGACCCTCTGAGAAAATTGCCAAGAGTCAGTGCTGTGAATTCCGTTGGATCTGTGGAAAGTGGGGAGATGGGCTTAGAGTTTGAAACCGCCTCTATCCGTATTAGTAGAGTAACAAACTCCTCGAATGTGAATTTGTGGGCCCCTCATTGAGAAAGTTAAGGAACTGCCTTTGTCGAAAAACATACAAATAGCCACATAGCCCATCACCAATGTGTGCGATGTGGTGAAAGGGGCGAGGGGTGCCATTATTTGTGGTTGCATTTGCTGTTTGTGGAGCGTGCAAGCAGAATCTTTAGGAAAACGATTGGTATGACGTTTGCCACTTGTAAACTGGTTATAAGAAAATGTATATAAACAAGCTGGCGAAAGGTTGAATCAAAGTACGACTTCTCGAACCTCAAGGCAGACCTGGCCTAAATGGGGCCGGAAACGGTCCCGAAGACCGAGAGAGAATACTTTTAACGTTGTTGGGGCTCTAACCAGGTACTGTTAAATAGGGAAACCCGTTGAAAGACTAGGCGTACCTTTCCGAAGATGCTACAAGAGCTGTGAGCACTACAAGGAGGAGGAAATAGTCGTAAATCTACTGTGTAATTGTCCTGCACTGTTCAAAAGCAGGGATCACTTCTTCCGATGTTGAATGCTTCATGAGTTTAGTCAGCGAAGCAAAATAGTTTAGTGAGGGATAATTTTTCTTCGAATGGTGCCAGTGTGCAGATGTACCTTCGCGATCGGCAGCACTCTTACCTACCTAACATTTATCGAAGCAGAAAATGGTAGTCTCGTGGTGAGTCGTGCAAATAGAAAGAAAATATTTACTATTGTTTGGATACAATTTGGGAACTGGGAATCCGCATTAGCCTTTCCTTACATATTGAAAAAAAAGTTAAATAAGTTTACTAAAAACCCTTGATGAAGGCAAAGGACCGCTCGTTTAAATTCAATTTGCACGTTTGCTTAAGTTTTTTAATTTTGTGGTTTGCCGGCTTGAAAGGTCGGAAAAAAATCATCATTATTAAGTTTTTTAATTTAAAGGTTTTTTCAATATTGTATACAATTTTTGTGTTTTATTTGTTTTCTATCTATTTACTGCTGGTGGAGCCACGAGACAACCAATCGAAGTATGGTTGTTGTTGTTGTTGTACCGGTTACTCAGACCCTACAAGATCGGTTCATCCATGGTCATTATCATCAAACTCATCTAGGGGAGGCCCAAGAAACGCGCTGTGTCGGACCAAAGGGATAGGGGTGTTAGAGGAGTCGGTTTTAAAGGGCAAGTGAAAAGGTGGGTAATATCGTATGGGGAGTTATCACATGCCGAACATACATTAGTACGTCTCGCTTTATTCTGGAAAGGTTGGAGTTAAACCTGCTACAATATCTAGATCGTAGTTGAGCCAGAGTGACGCGGGATACATGAGACAGCAGGAGCTCCTCCTCTGCTATGGGTGGTGGTTTTACCCCGAAGATGGCATTTACAGTGTGAAAGTTGATGAAGGTAGTCTGAAGACCCAGGTCCCAGCATAGAAATAATCACCTAGCTACGTGGATGTATAAAAAAAACGCGAAACCAAATCGCATTAAGACCGGGCAAATTCCTAAAGGAACAAGAACGGTGCCCTGGGAATATCCAAAGGCACTCAAACTGTGGAGGGAACACTTCTCCACTTTGCTAAATGGTGACAGCGAAAGCGTCGTTGGAGAAGTTCAAAATCCCGAACCTTAAATCCCTGATGAAGGCATGAACATCTCGTCGCCCGACTTCGATGAAGTTCGCATAGCAATAACTCAGTTATGGAACAGCAAAGCCGCTGGAGCTGATGGATTACCCGCTGAGCTATTCAATGACGAGGATCTGGTAAGATACATGCATCAGCCCATTTCGAGAATATGGTCGGGCGACTGCTCTGTTCAATCCACAAGAAAGGTTATCCTGTAATATGTCTCAACTACTGCGGGGTCAGCATCCTTAACATTTCATATAAGGTTCCATCGAGCGTATTGTGTGAAAGACTGGAGCCAACCACCAATGAACGCTCAGTGTAGCTGTAGACCTTGTAAATGTACCATCGACCAGATATGCACGATACGCCAAACATTAGAAAAGATCCGTGAGAAGAGAATCCTCACACACCATATGTATATTTGTCGACTTTTAACCAGATTTATACAGCATGAGAGAAAGTAGCCTAAATGGCGCGATGTTTGAATTTGGTGCTTCTGCAAAACTAACAAAAGGCAACACCACCAGCTCTGCCAGAATTCGGAAGGACCTCTTCGAGCAGTAAATCCCTTACTCCAATATATTTTAAGCCATTTTAAAATTTCCAAGGAACAAAATATACTGCGTGACCACAGACAACGGTTGAAATATGGTTAAAACCGTCGAAATATTAAACGAAGATCGACAAATATTAATTTTTGAGCCCGAGGCTAGTATAAGGAAAGTATTTTGGAAAAGACAACAACAGTCAGGAGTGGTAGAAATTATAGCTATTTCGGAGATCACCACAACTCCTCATCAGATTTCTTTAATGACTCCATCGGCATTTGAACCCACAACCTACGACTTGCCGGGCAAGTACGTAGCCAATGGACCACAGCCGGCTTGTGAGCTGCTGTTGTTTTTACCACTTTCCTTATATCCTACCAACATAATTCAAGTAAACCAGTCTGCCGCTATTACAGTGAATGTGTTGTTATTGTTGTTGGTTAACACAAAATCTATTTTATTAATTATTGTTTGAATTTTATTATATTTGGTGTGCTCATCCATTACATATATACATATGTATATTAAACGATGATAATAAATGAAGTCCAAATGAATGGTAGTGCTTCAATTAAACGTGCTGCCCATACATTGCAACTTGGTGTTAAAGGCTTCTTAAAAGATGAAAAAGGCAACCCGTCTTATCAAAAGCTCGAGTTTTAGCTAAAACACTTGGAATCCCTTCTAACAAGTTATTTATTCGCCTAATTTAGATTGAGGGAGTCATGAAGATTACAATATATCAAGCATGCTCATAGGTCTCTTTACCAGAATATTCACATGTTGTCTGCTTGATAAACCATATTTCAATCAACTATGTTTTAAAGATATTTATTAAATGTATCTTTGGTGGTCTATGGTAGAAATATAACTGCAGTTGACGTGCCAACACGGTGAAAATTATTCTGCGGAGAGTATTCCGAAATTGCTATTAAATGAATGAAATTAATGGTGCAGACAATCAAATGTACACAATTTGGCGGAGTGTTTAGAAAAAAGGGGAAAGGGTCTGTTATACAACGAAATCAAAGTTTCGGCGATATATTTAGATCCTCGATTGCGAAAAATCTTGCTGAAAGCCCCCATCAGGCAAATAATGAACAGGAACTATTTAAAGGGGCTTTATCGGCAAATTTATTTGATAACGCAAAATGTAAGGAAGTTTGGAGCACTAACACTTCTACAGATACATCAATAAATTTCATCTCTTTTGCAGAACTCTAAGAGAGTATCAAGGAAATGACTAAATAAAAATCAAAAATAATAATTATATTTTTAATTTGTGTACCAACTTTAGTGAAGTTTGACGGCACAGTTTCTGAGATATAACGATTTGGTCTAAAGTGGATGGTGTCACGCCTATTTCCAAAACTGTTTGTTATAGTTACTCATGCGAACTCAATCTGCATATTAAATTTGTCTTCAATAGTAACTCAAATATCGCGATCTTATATATTTACTCGAGTTATCAGTGGCACGTTATATAGCAGCATTCCGCTGATATCTCTATTATAAGTAAAATAAAGTCAGTCACAATTGAACTTTACAATAGATGGCGACAAATATAGTAGAACTACACTGAGATACCTTTTTGGTACACACGTGGTGACTTAACATTCTTGATGTTCTCGGAAATCAGGGAAGAAAAAAAATTGCACCACAAACAAAAACCAGAAGCGACGACAACTCTAAGAAACCTGCGTTCTTCCAATTTGAAGAATTCGATAAGAAGAAAATTAAATGGACTCGGTCGAAAAAACGAGATACAGGAAGAACAAAAGCGCATTTGCACTGCACATTTGGGAAACACTTGCTGATGTATTAGAACCATTGTTGATCGTGGAAAATAATCGTTTCCATTTGAGCCGCGAACAGAAGCATTAGTCGGTTGAGGAATTCTTTATTGACAGCTCGTGCAACGGAATTATCCGAAACGGGTAACGCGGAGATTACGTTGCGGAACAAAATTTTACGGTCGGAGATTTTTAAGTCGATTTAGGGTAATTTGGGGGCGCTGATTACGAAAATAATATCAGTTTTGTCGAATTGGCTCTAGTTTTTTCAGATAAAGACTTTTAAATATTTCACGAAAAAACCTAACTAAAAATACCAATATGGATTTAAATTATATTTTTATTGCACGCCTGTACAAAAATAATACAAAAAAAAAATAAAAAAAAATTCTTTTCATTAATTAATTTTAAAGAAATTACAAAAAACTTTTTCTGTAGGACCTCCTATGATGTCGTTGCTCAGGACAATCCCGTATTAAGTTCCAGCAGTAGTCTGCCATCATGTGGTCGTCCCATCGACCTTGGTATCTCTCTTCCATTATTTTTATGTCCTGGTGGAACCGTTCACCTTGTTCCTCACTGTAAACGCCTAGGTTGTCCGGGAACTTGTACAAATGATTATGTAAGTAATGTAATTTAATGCTCATTTTAGCTCCTAGTTTGCGAAAATTGAGAAGCATATCAGCAACTAGTTTTGAATAGTCTGGTGATTTATGACTTCCCAAAAAATTGTTGACTACGTTAACAAAGCTTAGCCAGGCTTCAGATTCAATTTGTGACATATGGTTTAAGAATTCAGTGTCTTTTAGAAGGGTACGAATTTGAGGACCATCGAAGACTTCTGCTTTTAATTTTTCCATACTAAGGATTGGAAGTTTTTTGTACACATATTCGAAACAGTCACCTGTCTTATCAAGGGCTGGATTTTTTCTCGGCTTATCAGTTGGTCATGAACCACATTTGCTGTTCCTACCTCCATATTTTCTCTCACCGGCCAGTCCTTTCTAATCCAATGTTCATTTCTTGCACGACTGTCCCATAAGCATATAGAACAGGGGTATTTAGTATACCCACGCATACTGACCACTTATGTTGTGCCTACAAAATCTTTGCTAAAACAATTTTTACATTTTCGTATTCTTCTTTTAGTTTGGTATTATGACCGATTGGAACCGAAGCAAGTTTATTTCCATTGTGTAGCAACACACATTTCAGACTTCTTTTTGAGCTATCTATAAAAAGCCTCCAATGTTCAGGATTATATTCGGGAATGGCCATAGCACTCAAGAGTCCAGAAATATTGTGACAATAAACAAGATTGTCTTCTTTGGTGAAGTAAGGCAGAAGGTGTTGCTCTCTGTTCCGAAAGCCAGAAGTTCAGACGACTGATAAATTCAAGTCACGAACCATGTCATTGAGCTCTTCTGTAGAAAATCCCCGTTTCGTACAACTACTTTCTTCAAACTCACTTTCACTGCTATTTGTCGGATTTTCTGATGTCTCTGACATTTCAACATCATCACAGTTTGCAGCAGATGATTCTAGAACTACTGGAATTGGCAAATCATGACTGTGGAATACGGGGGGTTTAGCCGAGTTTATATTAGGACAAACCCAAGTACGTTTTTTATGCCTGTTGAAACCTTTCACATTAACTGCACAAAAGTAGCAATCATTTAAATGATTAGTTGGCTCAGTCCATATTATCGGAACTCCAAAATTAAGACCTTTACGTCCTCCTTGGCTCAAGTATCGCAAAGATTCTACACAAGATTTACAGACGATACTGGGCACCCAATATTTATTCTTTTGTGCAAGGTTTCTCCCAAAATATGCTTCATAGGTATTTTTCGCAAACTCTGTGATTGGTTTGCTTTGCGTTTTATGGCAAAATTTCCCACATATATAGCACAAATTGTTGGAATTGTTAACACAAGGTTTACGTTTCAAACTCATATTTTTCAAGAAAAAATGAACTATAATACTCGAAATAAGACATAAACTGATAACGTCAAGGTCAAAAAGCAGATAAACGAAAAAGAAATAACTAAACACGTGAATATAAGTTAACACCAGCAAACTCGCATCCGGCCAAAACTCTGTTGCGTGTGACAACAACGTAAACTCCTACAACAACTTCACTCCCACTGATATTGCTGACGGCGCGTCTACAGGTTTGCGTAGTATTGCATTTGCACAAGCGGTAAATTGTCGAATTGTATTTACAAGTTACGCGGTCGATGTGCAGCGGCTGGCAGGGACTGTTAGAGTTTTCAGGTATTTAGGCGAAGTCGTCGAATTAATGTTTAGTTGTATTAACTCACCCGACTTAACCGGCTGCCCTTGCTCTCTTGCAAGGGAAATAAAATATTTAAACCAACGAACTACTTGTTTTAATAATTTATATAACAAAACTTATTGAGGAATAATTAAATTAATACCACTGGAGCTCGGTCATATAATTTTTTTTCATTAATTTCTTAAGTTTCGTTTATCTCAAGAACTAGAGTCAACCCAAAAAAAAGTAAAAACACAGTTCGTAAGCATGCTACTAATGTTAATAAAAACTATTAACAAAATCATGTACGCAGGTTTTTTTTTAATTTTTGTTACGCAGTGTTATGCATAACCCCTGTAAGGTGTACACTCGTGACGGCTATTTAGCCCCTCTGTCTACTCTACGGTTTCAGTCGTGCTTAGGGAAATGGGATGGGGTTTGGAACTAAATAAATTCTGAAAAAACAAAAACATTACACAATACAAAAAGTCGTAGGCAGATAAGATAAGGCATAAAAGATCTAAACAACTAAACAAACTTGAAATGCCGACTGAAAAGAACTAAGATGGTGGCGTTCTTTCTCTCTTCCCTCCCTACCTATAGAGTCTCTTAACATTCCATGACTCTACCCTTAAACAGTTTCTAGTGCGAGTTCCTTTAGGTGTCCATTAAGAAAAACTAAATATTAAATTATTTAACAAAATGTAATTAACCAAATTCAAATTCACTAAAAGCAAACACTTCATAATAAGATAACATTGTGTAAACTGGAATAATAAATTGAACGAAATTATAATAAATAGGTATTAAAGATATAGAAAATATAATAGTTATTTAGGCTTCCGGCCTAACTAATTCGCGCCACCTTAATGCCCGCGTTTAAATATTTCGCACCACCCTAATGTTGTAAGTAGTGTATATAAACACTCACACTAGCACACTGTACCGTACAAATATGCGCCCGCCGAACTATGAAAGAATTTGAGGGGAAACTCATCGAGTGTTCACATTTCGGTGGTTCAAAGCACCTTCACTTTAACTTAGAATACCAACTTAATCTTAATAAAATGTTCCACAAATAAACCATTTCATTTCGTTTATTTTTTTCATATATTTAAGGCGCTCCATACCGTGAGATGCGCCGCCGTGTATTCATTGTTTTTTCAGGTACATCAATCGTCGTCATTATGACGATTCTATTTGATGTCATTTAGTTAATCTTCTTAATCAAAATGTTCATATAAATCTTTTAAGTAGTCTTCGCTCAAATTTTCTGACAAAAATAGTTCACCGCCATCGGAAATGTACGCAAAATATTCCTCCAACTTCTGGGTTTTCTTAATTAGTTTTCGGTCATCCAAATGAAAATGCAACCTTAGGTGGCGCAGTTAGCATGGGTAAGTTATATGGCGTTACTCTACAACGCCTATTGGGGTCACAACGCTATGATTTTTAGTTTTTATGTGGCAACCGATTAGCTAATAGGGCCCTGTCGAAACAGCTTTTAAACCAAGAAATTCTCTATATCCAAATATTCGTATTCGCCTTCATTTACAGTCTATGTTCGCAGTTTTTCGTAAACCAAGCAATTCTGTTTTTGATTTTTTATTGTTTCCAAGACAGTTTTTACGTCAACAAAAAAATTTCCTGGCAGCTCGGGATCCTTTGGCACAAGTAGTGCATCCCTGACGGGAAAATTTAAGAAAAATATCAAATCGTATTCGTCAGCCATAACTACCTTGCTATTGATGTCCATCACAAAGTTTCTTAAAAAGTGGATCTTGCGTCTCAGATTTTCGAAAAGTTTATCTCGCAATGCCTGATAGTGTTGCATGAACATTTGTATTATCTTTATTGTATTTATGAAATGATTTATAAATTTATTTGGAACTTGGGATTAGCTGGATTGAGCTGGTTTGTTTCGAATTCAAATTAATAGGATAGGTTTTAACTGCATTGTCCTTTAAAAACAATTTATATTTTTTTCACAACTGTCTGAAACACGGACACGATCATTCGTCTAGCCTACTCAATGGCCGAACTCGAGTCTGACTACAATAGTGCATCTCCTTCAGAGCACAAGAAACACTTCCTTGTTATCGAAAAAGACGAGTTAAAAACCTCGTGGGAAAAAACTAAAGATACAAAAATGCCTACTACGTTTTGTGAGGTGCTAAATAGCGATGGCTGACCTCTCTGAGAAACTGGCAAAACTGAGAAGGAACCTGAAGAAAACCCGTGAGGGAACACAATAAACACCTACCCCTATGTGATACGGATGTCTTCAAAGGAGATTATCGCTCATGGCCTTCGTTTAGAGGCATGTTTACTGCTACATATATTTTAAATAAACGACTACCCCCAGTTGAGAAATTATTTCATCTCAAGCAAAAACCTCAAGGGGAAGCAAAATAGCGAAGGTGTCCATTAACTAATGAAGCCTTTACAACAGCCTTCCTCAGGAACGCACCACTTTCTCGCATGCATTCACAAATACAGGAGTCAATTTTGCCGGAAATTTCGATATAAAAAGTTTTCGTGGCAGAGGATGGCGCATATCATCCATCTGTTTTGCTACCAAAGCAATTCATCTTGAACCTCACTACCGAATCCTGTCTGGCAGCATTCGCAAGATTCGTTGCTAGACGGGGATGGCCAAAAAATATGTACTTCGACAACGGTACGAACTTTGTCGGGGCTTTTCGATCTTTACCATCTGAGTTTAAAGCCTTTTAGCTGAAACCCGCAATAACGCTTTATCTAACTATAGTCATCCATTGCTTACCTGGCATTTCATACCTGCAGCTTCTCCTCACATGGGCGGATTGTGGGAGGCGGGTGTGAAAAGTTTCCGGAGCCATTTCAAAAAGATTGTATGTGATTATTAGTTCACTTTGAAAGAACTCAGTACTCTTCTCTGCCGAGTAGAATCATGTCTCAACTCGCGCCCATTAAGTCCATCCTCGAATGAACCATCTGACCTAGAGCCGCTTACTCCAGTCACTTTTTAATTGTAGGGTTATCGGCTCCACCCGAAAGCAAATCAAAACTGCACAACTTAAGGATATTGCTGTTAAAAATTGTTTGCTTAAAAATTTGATGATTTCCATAAAAAATCACACACAATTCATGCCAGTCGATTACAAATACACTTAACTACTTCAGTAACTATGTATGTATATAAGTATGTTTATACACATTTACCATATATGTAGTATAACCACCCACAAGCGTAAGGACCACAACCAATGCAAGCTGGTGTGTATGATAAGGGTAGATTTTAACAATAACTATCTAGTTACAACATATCTTATACATAGCGCCATATTTAGGATGTTGGAGGCCCAACTTGTTCGGTGATGGCACTTAAATGTCCCGATATACAAGTTACTGTATTACAAAGGAATTCTGAAAATCAGCAATTTATGAGCCTGGATTAGAAAAAGCCATAAAAAAACCATTGTAATGTCAACCTTTTCTCTGTGTGTGTGTATCAAACTGCTTATTTTATTATAAAATGTAGTTTTTTCTTACTAGAACACTGTTTTCTTATTTGTTTTGATTACTTTGTTCGCGGTACCGTTTCTCGAAAAAAAGTTGTTTTTTGAAGTGAAAATATCAAAAGTTACAAAAGTTCAGTGGACAATTTAAAAAATACATTTAATAACACATTTTTTAAATTTTGCGTGGAATTTGTTACAAGTATGTACGTTAATTTAAAACAAATTCTAGCTGCAGAGAGGTGCAGATAGATTTTTAATTACTTTTTCTTCAGTGCCTCTTAATGTGAAAATACGCTCGCTTTTTGAAGTATGGCTGTCAAATAAACAATTAAAGCGCAGTGATTTAATAAGCGCTATGGTAAAATGCGTTGAAGAAAATGCAACAAAGCCTATAGATAACAAATTTTTTGGTAGCACTAGTGCATCGAAATAAAAGGTATAAGCGAGTCAATTGCATGTGCGAGTCCACCAATTGATCATGCAAGTTTATTTTTTCGTCTCTATCTATATATATAAAAGAAAGTCGTGTTAGTTACACCACTTATAACTCAAGAACGGCTGAACCGATTTGGCTGAAAATTGGTGGGGAGGCAGCTTAGAACCAGGGGCAGGTTATAGGATATTTTTTTATCCCGTTACCGTGGGACGACAAAAAAACGTAAAATTTGATTTTTTTTCTTCGCCCTTCATATATTTTGCTTTTGCTTTTTTGTATGAAAATCAAAATTTAAATGTACTCTGGCGGCGAAAGGTAATATCGATGTAAATTGTATTGACATCTAGCGGAGAAGGGTAATATCAATGTAATTGGCGTGAATTGCCAAGATTAACATATATGTATTTTGTTTTTGCTTTTACGGATTTTGTTGGGTGAACAAAAACAAATCAAATCAGCTGTTCAAAAAATAACAGCTTACATGAAAAATTGACAGTTAGAAATTTTGAAGTTTACCGGTTTTTGTGTTTGTTTCGAGTGTCTATAAACTTATTGTGCCAATATTATTATCATAAAAATGCCGCGACCAAGACGATCAAATCTTTCCCGAAAAAGCCGTAATGCAACTAGGATGCAAAACGTTGCGAATGAAAGGACTGAAGAAGTACAAGAAATTGCACGTGAAGAGCGCCGCTTTAGTATGGCTCGACTTCGTGCTTCTCAATCACAAGAGCAAAGCGAGGCAGTCCGGCTAGGTTAGCTATGCGAAATCATCGAGCAAACCTAAGAGATCAACATCTTCATAATTTTCGACGCACAAGGAGAAATTTATCAAGTACTGATTTGAATCGAGCAGCGTTTCGATATGATTGCAGCACTGATTACTGCTTGCATGCTAGCGTTCGCATTGGGCCAATGGATGTGGTTTGCGAGTATTGTGGTGCATTGAAGTTTTCCGGAGAAACGCCAGGATTGTGCTGCCTTAGTGGGAAAGTGAAATTGCCATTATTGACTCCCCCACCTGAGCCATTGCACTCATTGCTTCAGGGTGAAAACCCAGAATCACGACACTTTCTAGTAAACACTCAAAAATACAATAGTTGTTTCCAAATGACCTCATTTGGGGCAGACATTATCGAAGAACGAGGATTTAATCAGACATTCAAGGTATTTATTTATTTGTTTTTTACTTACACACAATTCAATAGAAAAATACCATACTCTACTTATTCCTTCGTATAGTGTATGCTAATTCTAAAAAAAGTGTTTATTAATCAGTAATGCTGACTTTGCTTTTGAATTTGTAGATACAAGGACAAATTCATTGCAACCTCTCGAAGATGCACAGCATAAATTTTTACAAATATACTTTATGGGTAACATGGAGGAACAAATTGATCGACGTCAAGAGATCAATGCAGCAATGAAAAGAGCAATTCTTCAAGATCTGCAGCAACTGCTTTATGAACGTCATGCGTTGGTCAGGCTTTTCAAGAGTGCTTTCGAGCGCATGCCAAATGATGACTACAATGTCGTGATCAGAGCGGATAAACGACCATCTGGAACACACGAACGTACATTTAACGCTCCAACAATAATGATTTTGCCATCCTGATTGTTGGCGAAAACTTGGAAACACGCGATATTGTGCTTACACGTCGCGATACTGGGCAACTGCAACAAATATCTGAAACACATCGTTCATATGACACTTTGCAATTCCCGCTGATGTTTTGGCAAGGAGAAGATGGATATTATTTCAATATCAAAATGAAAAATCCATTGAATGGTGAGTATCAACATTATAGTTTTGATTTCAACATGACATACATTTTACACTGTGTGCTTTTGGCAACCGATTTAAAATCATTTATCTTAACCCCTTTATAATTATGCTAAAAATGTGTATGTAAGTTTTACATACAAAATATTAATTCTACTGTTTTAATTTCAGGTGAAGAAACTACCAAGAAAGTTAGCTCGATGAATTATTACGCATATCGTTTGATGGTTCGTCAAAATGCTGACAACTATTTGCTGCGGTTTCGTCGATTGCTTCAGCAGTATTGCGTCGACATGTACGTCAAAATAGAAACGGAGCGCTTAACTTTCATCGGTTGAACCAAGCCAAACTACGTTCTGAGGAGTATATCCATTTACGTGATGCAATTAGTAATGAAGGAAATGCAGCTAATATTGGTAGGTTAACTATTCTGCCCGCGACGTGCATAGGTAGTCCGCGTCATATGCATGAATATGCTCAAGATGCAATGTCTTATGTTCGTCATTACGGTCGGCCAGATCTCTTTATTACTTTCAACTGCAATCCAAAATGGATAGAAATTGTTCAATTGCTGCTTCCCGGACAGACATCAAGTGATCGACACGACATCACAGTACGTGTTTTCAGGCAAAAAATGCGGTCTCTGATGAACTACATTGTTAAACAACGCGTCTTTGGAGATACTCGATGCAGGATGTATTCAATCGAATGGCAAAAAAGAGGCCTCCCGCACGCACACATTCTTATTTGGTTAGTGAAAAGGATTTAACCAGACCAAATAGATGATATCATATGTGCCGAGATTCTTGATCACGAAGCCGATCCAGACCTACATGATGTTGTAATTACAAATATGATTCATGGGCCGTGTGGCGCCATCAATCCCCAATCACCTTGCATGGTCGACGGCAAGTGTTCCAAACGATATCCACGGAAATTAACGGCGGAGACCATCACTGGCAACGATGGTTATCCACTGTATCGGCGTCGATCACCCGATGATAACGGTCGAACGATCACAACAAAAGTGAAAAGAATGGATTTCGTTGTCAATAACAGTTTGATTGTTCCATTCGCCACTTATTTCTAAAACTTTCAAGACACATTGCAACGTTGAGTATTGCAATTCAGTAAAGTCCATAAAATACATCTGCAAATATGTCACGAAAGACAGCGATGTGGCGGTTTTTGGCATCCCAACCTCTAATACCAACGATGAAACTGCGCGCTATCAAGTTGGTCGATATGTGGACTGCAATGAAGCGATTTGGAGTATATTTCCATTCCCTATTCACGAACATCATCCTACTGTTGTGCATTTGGCGGTGCATCTAGAGAACGGTCAACGAGTATATTTCACGGCTTTAAATGTTGTTCAACGCGCTGAAATACCTCCAGCTATGACATTGACCAGTTTCTTTGCGATCTACCAAAGCGATCCGTTTGCACGATCTTTGCTTTACTCGGAGATGCCACGTTATTACACTTGGAATGCTTCATCGAAGAATTTTCATCGACGTAAGCAAGGCGATGCAGTTCCTGGTTATCCGGATGTGCGTTCTACTGATGCTCTCGGTCGTATGTATACAGTTCATCCAAATAATGATGAATGCTTCTATTTGCGTTTGTTGCTGGTAAATGTGTGTGGCCCAACGTCATTTGAGTCACTACGGACTGTGAATGGTACAATATTCCCAACATATCGTGCTTCATGTGAAGAACTCAATTTAGTAGAGAACGATGCTCATTGGGATACGACGATCGTTGAAGCGATTATCTCTGCATCTCCAAGTCAGATACGCACATTATTCGCTATCATCATTTCGACATGCTTTCCATCGAACCCATCTAACCTGTGGCACAAATACAAGGATAATATGTCAGAAGATATTTTACATGGAATAGTTTTAGCCACTATTCGTGCCAGATCCAACATTGCGGTTGCAGTTGCTTCTTCTGGAATAGCAGCTACATTGTTAGAAGGATGTCGTACGGCTCATTCAGCATTAAAATTGCCGTTAAATCTTCAAACTATTGGAGAACCAACATGTAATATTGCAAAGCACTCCGCAATGTCCAAAGTTTTATCAGCATCGAAAATCATCATCTGGGACGAATGCACAATGGCGCATAAACGTGCATTGGAAGCACTTAACTGAACATTGAAAGATTTACGCAATGACTCGAGAATTTTTGGAGGCGCAATAATTTTACTGTCTGGCGATTTCCGCCAAACACTGCCGGTAATTCCAAGATCAACTGCTGCTGACGAAATAAACGCTTGCCTCAAATCATCAAATCTATGGAGCTATGTGAAGAAACTTCAGCTGACAACAAATATGAGAGTTGCGTTGCTGGACGATACATCCGTTGAAGATTTCTCTGACCAATTGCTGACTATCGGTAATGGTCGAGTACCTGTTGACGAAACGAGCGGATTGATCTCATTTCCTCAGAATTTCTGTAACTTTGTCTCATCGAAAGACGAACTCATCAACAAAGTATTCCCAAACATCATTACTAACCACAAAAATAATGAATGGTTGAGTGAGCGAGCAATTTTGGCGGCTAAGAATGTAGATGTAGATGACTTAAACTACATAATTCAGAATGAGATCATTGGGACACTACATTCGTTCAAATCTATTGACTGTGTAACAAATGCAGATGATGCCATCAACTATCCAATTGAATTTTTAAACTCCTTGGATGTGCCTGGCTAACCACCGCACAATTTACGACTAAAGGTTGGCTCCGTAGTAATCATGCTTCGAAACATAAACCAACCAAAACTGTGCAACGGAACGCGTTTGATGGTAAGTAAATTGATGAACAATGTGATTTACGCGACGATACTCAAAGGAAAATTTGAAGGTGAGGAAGTTCTCATTCCGAGGATCCCGATGATCACAACCGACATGCCGTTTGAGTTTAAACCACTTCAATTTCCGATCCGCCTTGCATTCGCCATGACCATTAACAAATCACAAGGCCAATCCTTGAAAGTTTGTGGTCTAAATCTAGAAAATCCATGTTTTTCTATGGTCAATTATATGTGGCATGTTCAAGGGTCGGAAGACCAGCTGCGTTATTTGTTCTTGCACATAGTAATAAAACTAAAAATATCGTCTATCACAAGGTGCTTCACTGAAGAGTGCAGCCTATGCAATAAAGAATCATTACAATAATTGATTTTTGGTATTTACTTATATTTATTATCCTAATAAAAAATTTAATTTCATAATATCAAAAATCTGCTCATTTATTGCTTCTAAGGCGGAATAATGTTCGCCGGGTCAGCTAGTTTAAAATAAATAACGTTTCTGTATATTTCATAGGAGCCAAGTACTAGAAGAGGCAGGCCAAGAATCGCGTTTGAAGATGCAAGCGAGCGAAGTAAACGATACAAAGTTCAGGAGCTAATCTCTTCAACACCCCCTACAGAAATAAAAGCGGCTGCAAATTTTTTAAGAAAGCACGATGGTTTGGAAACTGATAAAACGTTATCAATCTATCAAGCGTTTGCTTTATTTTATGATTTAAAGTTATAAGTGCGGAAATATAATTTATTGCGATATGTAGTTAATGTAATTCACCCTAACTCATTTCGAAGCTAGTATGAATTGAAAAAAGCTATGGACGAGTAGCTGCCAAAACCTTTAATTCTATCTGAAACAACCGCGGTAGTACCTCTGCTTAGTTTATTAAATAAGACTGCAGATAGTTTACTACAAACCGTAGATATTTCTTCAGATATGAATGTTCTTTTACAATGAAAATGGGGTTTTGATGGTAGCTCAGGTCATAGTATGTATAAACAAAAATTTTCAAGTGAAGCAGACACGGATGAATTCGCCTTTGTAGCTGCATTGAAATGTATCTTACGATAATTGATGGAGCAGTGGATAATGTACTATGCGATAATAAGTCACCTGCCACTTGCTATCTGTGTGGTGCAACTCCAAATCAAATGAACACATTTCAAACTTTTCAAAGGCCAATTAATGAAGATTTTGCTAGATATGGCTTATCAACATTTCATTCATGGGTCAAGTTTTTTGAATGTGCAATGCATATATCTTACAGACTTCCTTTAATGTGTTGGCGAGTAGAGGGTGAAGAAAACAAACGCATATTCAATGAAAATAAGGAACGGATTTGTAAAGAGTTTAAAACAAAAATGGGATTGGTTATTGAGAGGGTCAAAACAGGATATGGTACATCCAATGACGATAATACTGCAAGACGATTTTTTAGTAGCATAGAAGTTTCTGCGGAGATAACAAACCTTGATAATAATATGTTAAGAAACTTTTCATTAATATTAAGAATTCTTGCTAGTGGAAAACATGTTAATGTAAATACGTTTGAAAATCTTTTGAAGAATACATTCGAAATATATATGAAAAATTATTCGTGGTATAAAATGCCTGCAACAGTTCACAAAGTTTTGGCGCACGGAGTGCAAATTATTAAAAACTTCAATATTCCTAAGAATTACGAAATACCCGTAGAAACAACACTCAAAAAGCTTCTAGACAGGCTTCCAATAAAGACCTTATGGTAAATTTATTACTAACTTCAGAGCCACTCATTACTTCACATAGAAAAGTTTGCAGCAAAAAGCAGCCCATTTCTGAAGACATTAGTAAAAATATATTTTATTAAGTGGCAGACGAACTGAAGAAGAATGTACTTTAGAAAGCGATTCAGAAATAGAAAGCGATTTGGATTAAGGTTTATGTAATTATTTCTCTTTATTGTAATAAAACAAGAAATATTTCACTTTTTATCTTTAACTTATATGGGAGGTGGGCGTGCAAGTTGGAGGATGTTGCTAATTTTTTTCAAAATTTATACTTATGTTGAGACGCTCCTATGCTTTGGTGGCACTGCAACAATTACTTATATTTTTTGCCGCAAATTATATGGGCTCGTGACATTGTGCCCCGTGTGCCGATGTATCTGAAGTGGTACGCGCCGTAGGATCAGGATTGGATTCAAGTATTGGCTCGAAATTCTTGCAAGCTTCTGTGGGGTTTAGTGGTAGTTACTTCCAGAAAGACATTTTGAATTTGGTATATATTTGTGAAGTTCTCAACTTGCCCGAAGTGGCGGCGTAATTGCAACCAGAGATTGACATGAATGATTACCAAAAGTCGCGTTTTTCACAAAAGATAATTGAAAGCCTCCACAATACTGTGCCAGATGAAAGCATTTCGATAATCGGAGATTTAGTGAAAATCGTTTATACTTCGCTGTGTAACAAAGTGCAGTGCGTAAACTCCACGTTATTACAGAAGACAACCGCACCTGAGTAAACCAATGATATTCGATGAGACTACTTAACACACTTACTTAATCACTCGATTTCTGAGACAAAACTAAGTTTGGCAATTAAATGATTTAAGAGCGCACGTTCAGTTTCACAATGTTGTTGTCTCTATATGCAAGCCAATTCCGTGTGGTTTGGTATCGCAGTTAGTAACCTGAAAGTAAAAATAATTAAAATATGAAGTTCATCACACTGGCCTGTCGATCAGTAGTGCGATTCACTATCTTTAAACGGTGCGACAATCGCAATGTTTGAAAACAATATTTGCCGTTTGCACTAACGATTGTGCGATTCACTAACTTATAATTAACGGCACTTAACAGCTGTCTCGTTGTATTTATTCAAAGTGATAAAGAGTGGCATCTCTGTCAAACAAAATGTCAAAATAAGCGAAATGCACAAAGAGGAATAGAGAAAAAACAAACGAATGCGTGCTGACAAATATAAATTTGAGCGTTTTTATTATATTTCATTAACAAACTTGCATCTTATAGTTTGTTTCAAACTACAAACATTTATAATTCTTTTAATATACTGCAATGTTCCATTGTAGCAGAACTCCAGACTCTCCTCTGAGTGGTTTGGTAAAATATTCAGCAACTCGACACCAAGGAATCACCTACAAATATGCCATGGTTTTCGTTTTCAAAATTCGCGTTGTTATCCAGCGTATTTAGGATTTACATTGTATATTTACATTTTTTTAAATTATAATAATTTATCTTTTATATTGATAGGATCTAGCGGCTTTAAGATTATTCGTAACTGGTTGCTATCAAAGACCCGTAAGTGAGTAATGGGGAATATCCATGAACCAGTCAGTCATCCGTAAGCCGGCATTCATCGGGTAACGGATGTAATCTATGATTCAATGTTTCACTATACCTCGTCATTATTAAAACTAAACTATACTTCAGTTTTTATACTTGAATCCTTGATAAAAGTTTGCTTTTACCATTTGCACATTAATTGAATGGTAGATATGATTGTTGGCATAGCCTCCTCATTCTTCCTTGGTGGCAAAATTGGTATACATACGAGTACAATCGACGGCCCCAATAGTGCCTCCCACAAAGGGTGACGACGCTGAAGCAAGCATTTCTTTAGCAGCTTGGGTCATAGGAAACCTCACTTTCTGTTGCATTCGAATGAAAGAGATTGTCCACACCCCGAAGCAATCGTAGATCCACTGTTGGAGAGCTTACTTCTTCGCACCTCGTGGTAAATTATAGCCAAATATTCAAAGGACATTATTTAATGTTCCTATTTTTAATTTCAAGAAAACAAATCACCAAATTTTAAGTTTTTTCTTTTATTTAAGTTGAAATCACGAATTTTTCTTTTCTCGATTATGTTGAGAACATCAAATTTGTAGTCATTTAGTTTTCGACAATCGACTTGCTGACGATAGCAGCTGATTTGGCGAATGCGTTAAATTATAGCCAAATATTCAAAGGACATTATTTAATGTTCCTATTTTTAATTTCAAGAAACAAATCACCAAATTTTAAGTTTTTTCTTTTATTTAAGTTGAAATCACGAATTTTTCTTTTCTCGATTATGTTGAGAACATCAAATTTGTAGTCATTTAGTTTTCGGTAATCGACTAGCTAACGACAGCAGCTGATTCGGCGAATGCGAAAATCGTTAAAAATTGCTGCGGAATAGCAACGACGTTAAAGTTTTCGTTAATATGAGTTAACCATGCGAATATCGCTAAAATTAGTAAGTGAATCGCACTACACTGTTCTTACGATATATGCAAAGTTGCCATATACTCATAATTTGATATGCGCGATGCAAAATGATTTTTGTAAGTCTTCTAAAACATTTCGTTAAGATTCAGCTTTAGGTTTGTAATTATTTTCCGTGGGGTGCACAAACGTGCCAGATTAAAATGCAAATAAGATACGATCACCCCCAGATTTCATTTTTTACAGTGGGTGATGAAACACAAAAGCAATATTTTTTTGTGAACACGTCCTTTCCGACCATTCGAAAACAAAAAGAATTGGCGGTGAGTTGGGTCGGGAACACGTCCTTCTCGATCAAGACGATGACGCGCCCCATACAACTACCAACAACTGAGTGAAGAGACGCTCCAAATAGCGCGACACCGACAGCCATCATTCAGATCAGGCCGTTTGCTCGATAGCGTAACCGCCCCTCTCATGAGGGCATTTGAGGCTATCTCCCGAACAATGATAGTAAAACTAGAGGCAGGCGGCCACCTGCATTTAGTTCGGGCCTTGATGACCCGTGCGCGCCTAGCAAGGTGATATCCGGCGAATCGGCGTGAACGCTCAGAATCGGACAGATAAATCGGGCCGTGGGGCGACATGCTCACTGGTTTTGAGGGGTAGACCCAGCGTCGCGGAGAAAGTAACAGCACAAGCCATCTAGGTCGAGGGGTACCACCGCATGAGTCCGCGAATGAACCTCGACCCCCAGTTGGCCGACCCAGAGTTCTACGTGGCGGCTCCTGTGCGGCTGGGTGTCCACATCCGTGCGCGAATAGTGTAGAGCGGCACCCCACTTGCTTCAATCGGCGGTTTGTTGGCCAAGGCGACCTAAATTGGATTGATGGTCCCTGGAGCCCAACAAAAATAAATTGTTTTCATTACTTTAATTCTTCAAACATCGTATATACATAGAGTTATATATAACAACAATAAAGTGCATTGAAGTTAAGAAAGGAAAAAACTACGTATGTTCTTATTTGATATATGTTTTTTTACCGTTCCTTTAAGTATAGCGCAGGAGACATTAACGTGGAGGACTTGGAATCCAGGAACAGCGACACGGCTGTGAAAATTTAGCTTTCATGTAACCTTCTCATGTGAGCATGGTAGCAGCGCTGTGACTGTTTTATGATCTCTGTTGCGTACGGTAGGGGCCGATGTTTAGTCTTCCAGCCTTACTATTTAGCGCTCGCATTTAAATATTTGGCACCACCCTAATCTTGTAAGTAGTGTATATAAACTCTCACGGATTTGAGGGGAAACTCATCGAAAGTTCACATTTCGGTGGTTCAAAAAGATTTAGGTTTATCGCGCACCTTCACTTCAACTTAGAAGACCAAGACGACCTTATGGCTTAGATGTTGTGGGAAAAGTGAAGGTTGGATAAAGCCGGAAATCGACGGTCAGCAGATTTTGACAGGTCGAATATCTTTCGCAAACAATACTACATCATGCTGTGCTGCCCTTGGTGAATTGTGCGCTTGCCACTGCTGATTATCAGCAGCGAGTTTTCCCAAGGCTTTTAAACAGTGAGGGCCGACATAACAAGTACGGTTCTGCCTGCTCAGTGCATTATTATGATATTGATTATTGATATGGAATTTGCCTAATTCCTTTCCATCGATATCATCGAGCAAATATAACGACTGACCTAACTTCTGCTTAATGCGTGCTTTTATTCCCACAGGAGCTAATTTTGCATTGAACATAGCTACCAAATTACTTTGAGCAGAGTTTCGCTTTACTACCTCCTACCCTATATCAAAACATCGTGCTCTAGCGCGCAAATTACAGGTTCGTGGATTCTTTCCGTATGCTTTTATTAATAGCTTATCAACATAGGTGCGAATCATGTAAAAATCGTCGGCCTTCAGTAACTTTTCGTTGCCGTTATTTTGCAAGTTAAGATACCTTAGCAATTTATAGTCTCGACCAAAGTACTGCGACATACCAATAGTCTGATGAACAAAGTTTCGTAACGATGAATTGATGTCCCATGCACGCTGATCGATTCGAACATATGCTCTCAATGCAGCATTTATTGAACGATTTACTCTCTCAGCAGCATTTGTCTGTGTAGCGTCGTCACCGGTGCATATATATTGAATGTCATGCTTGGAAACAAAAGAAGCAAAAACATGGCTATTAAATTGAGTTCCATTCTCGCTTACAATTACATCCGGTACTCCAAAACAAGAAAAAAGAAAGTGCGTCTTTAACAAAATTTACTACTACATTTTGATCTTCTCGAACACTTGTTAGGCGTTGTCATTCCATGCGAATGCCTTGCCTTACAGTAGTTTCGTGAATAAAAGCATAACTGTTAAGTACCGTCGTACCTAAAAATACTCGTAGCTGTTTGCGCGTTTTAACAAAACAGGTTCGTTTCAATATTTATAGTAAGTCATACTTTATGTAATTGCTTAGACACAAAAATCAATTGTTCTAGATGCTCTTCAAAACTAGATGGCATAAAAACATAAGCAAGATATGCCAAAACATGTGTCTTTAAATTGTGAGGAATAACCTGATCATCAATCCACACATAGTCTGAGGAGCATTGGTAAGGCCGAAAGGCATTTGCCTTAATAGGTAAAAAGTCTATTTGGAATGGTTAGTGCTCTCGTTGCACGCGAGTTCCGTTGTGATCGAATTTGCCAAAAGGCTTCTTTTAAGTCAATCTTCGAAATGCAATGCAAGAAGTTGACTTAACAGACCTTCAATGAACGACATAGGGAAGGCATCCTTGACGGCTACAGCATTGACCCTACGAGCATCTAAACAAAATCTCTCTTTCTCAAGTTCGACAACTAGTGTGGCCGGAGATTACACCCAACTTCAATACACGATCAATACACAACAACTTCTTCTTGTCCGGTGACAAGGTATAAAATCTTTGTTGGCTGTGCCAATCATATGCTCTACTAGAGATGTCTCTCCGAGACCATTGTGTTCCGATGAAGGAAAAAACCTATCACCGTCTATAGTTTTGCTCTTTGTACATCCGAGAGGTGTAATTTGATGGCTGTCTCTACTATTACTACATTTATGGACAAAGGCGTTCGAATTGTAATTTCAAAAACTCTCCAAAAGTCCATTCCACAAACTACATTCTGTTTGATAGATGACACTATCAGAAATTACAATTCTCCTTCAACTGAATGGTAAGGCAGGAGTATACTAACATTGCCTGCAACGTTCTGTTTGTGACAACTTTGTCATTAATTTTGATAAATTTTACAGGTTTTGGTACAATCTTCTCAGCAAGCGCTGCACACATTACGCTCTTATTGGCTTCACTATCTAAGTGATCTAAATAAGGATGCCAAATATTTCAATATGAGTATACGGGCGAATATTGTCCTTGCCGTAAACGATTGCTGATATTATAAAATTATATAGCCTACGTTTCTTTCTTCAAAAATTACTCTTTCGCAAAGAAGAACGACGTTTTGGGACCACCCCAGCATCAGCATTGAAAATTGTTGCTCGCTTTTATTTATATTCTTTCAAGCGTATATGACATAGTTTAAATCGAGAAGGGTTAAATTCTGGTAAAACAGTTGGTACGGGTGAAAATTAGCCAATTGGTTTGATGGCGGTTCAGATAGGATTATACTGGTATCCAG
Organism: Anomoia purmunda; assembly: GCA_951828415.1. Taxonomy (NCBI): domain Eukaryota; kingdom Metazoa; phylum Arthropoda; class Insecta; order Diptera; family Tephritidae; genus Anomoia; species Anomoia purmunda. The sequence goes on from OX639994.1 coordinate 50,980,378, forward strand.
GGCTAAGTCGGATGGCCCCTTTCGGAGCTCGTCGGATATCCTACGCTGCGTTTTCAGAAGACGATTTGCATTTTATACAACTGCGCTTGTAAGTGGTCAGTATGCCGAAACTCATAACAAAAACTCGACGAGGGTTAAGACAGTCGTAGTATCTATGACCTTGCTCGTCACAGTTCCAACACTTGAGCTTCTCTTTGACACGTATTGCGCAAATTTTTTCTGGCCCTTCAGGATCTTCTTCGGATTCGCTTCCCGAGTCTTTTTCATGATGAAAATTAGGAAAATTTGCACGGGAAAACGGTTTCGACTTAAGTTTCCTAAAGAATTATCCGTGACGATGAGATCCTTTGCGCAATTTTACCAAATTAAGGGTATCGATATGTGAGAGTTCATGTTTTAATTCCGGTTTCAAGTTATGTCTAATTTCTATGATGACATCACTCTCTAACATGGGTTCTCTCAATGAATTCGTGAAGGCTTTCATTACTGCCTTGGTTTCGACGTCTCATTGTATTCTTGATGCCCCTACCCGTTCGCTGATCTTAGTATCTTTCACGTAAACGATTACACAGCTCAAACCAATCCAGAGCTGGTCCATAAACTAGCAGATGAGCAAACCGATGCAAAAGTTCAAAACTCCCATTAAAATATTGGCACCCAAAATTTTATTTTCCGGTTCGAAATAAGGTTGGAAATTCTATCAGGTAGATCGGTGGAATAATCGGCGTTGTTGGGCCGATCACTAGCTGACAAATAGTCATGAATATTACTGCAGAAATATTAAATAACTTATGATATCTCAAAGGTAAAGTACTGAATATATGTAATAAAAGTAATAGGGATGAATTTCCATGCCAAACTGAAGAGGAACACGCCGAATCTGACCCGGCCTGAGCAATCTCCATTCAATTTGGAATTGAAAGGTTACATTCAAATATTCAAATGTAGAAGATACCTTTTAATCGGATCTAATAGTGCAAAAGTTAAATATGTTACTGTTCCTATGATCTCAATAATTTCGTATTATGTATCTGCTGGTCTGGTTTTGATTAAAATCAAAATCACTGCCATTCCTAGCTGGAAAGGTAGCACTAACGGGGTAATTTGAGTTACAACCAAAAATGCTCAATAGGCGTATTCTGTCTATTCTACGGTTTCGGCCGTGTTCGGGGGAATGGTGGGGTTAGCAGTTAAATAGATTCAGAAAAAAACTAAAACATTACACAATGCAAAAAGTCTTAGAAAGATAAGGTAAGAAATAAAGGATCTAAACCACTTAACTGAAAGGATCTAAGATGGTGGTGTTCTCTGTACTCTCCCTACATGTAGAGTCTCTTAACATTCTAGACTCTAACCTTAATCAGTTTCGAGTGCGAGTTCCTTTAGGCGCCCAAAACAAAAACTGTGTTTAGTAAATATTGATTTATTTCGCAAAATGTAATTAATTAAATTCAAATTCACTAAATGCAAACAATGTGGAAACATTTTATAACAAATAAAATTATAATAAAAAGGTATTAAAATATAAAAAAATATAACAGTTAATGAGGTAGTATAGGTAGTATGGTAGGTTATTGCTGGAACTTAGCACGCGCTTTGATAGCCTTTGAGGTCCGGGGACTCGCCGAGTTTTCTTGGCCTATGTGCACTAGCCTAATGTGAGATTCAGCTGCTTCGTGGGCCAATCTAGATCTAAAGAAATGTTATGTGACTCGAAGGAAAAAAATGAGGGAAATAACATCTACTTCTGACACAGAATGCTTTTGGTAGATCGATGACACAATTTTTAACACTCCCACGGCACAGACTAATTAATTACTCACTGATTTTGTAAACACCTCGCTACTTTCAATATAAAGCAGTTGGGGAAAAATGAAGGTTGGATAAAGCCGGAAATCAAGGGTTAGCTGATTTTTACAGGCCAAATACCTTTCGGAAGCAGTACTACCTCGTGCTGTTCTGCCCTTGGTGAATTGTGCGATTTTCAGCAGCGAGGTTTCGCAGGTGGCCAAAAAAATAAATACGGTTCTGTCTGTTCAGTGCCTAATTATTATAGTCTCTGATAAAGCGTACCTCATAAAACTTAACTGCCTATCACACCAGACTTGGGCCACAAAAGATCCCTAACAACACGGGAAACAACAATAAAGTGTACGTTTTTCATTCGTCAACATAACTTCAAAGGGAAGAGCAAACTTTTCGTTGGAAAAAGTACATCACTTCGACCACTAAAACAATGTGAAAATTTAACTGGTTAAAAGCGTGCATTCACTTGAAATCAAAAGGTAGTCCAGTTTTCAAATAGACCAAGGCTATCAGTGTTCTTAATGCGTGACCGTATCGGAAAAAAGATCGAAGAATTGGTACAAAAGAGTGCTTTGAAAAAAATTGATTCTAGGGATTTCGCAACGCCAATCGTATCACTACCTAAAAGTGACACCAAAGTTCACATTTGTCTAAGATTGGCGGTTGAAAAGAAATACCGTTTAGGAGTATATCAAACTGAACTTTCATTAAAGGAAAGATGTATGTTGAGAGGTGCATGCGAGTTACATATGCAAATACTTATGCAAAACAAGCTACGTAGCAAAATACCACTTCCGACAGTTTGGCAATCAATTGGGCTAGAAGAAATAAAGCAACATTAAATACAGACAAAGTTCCAAAAACTGCAACATTGTTGAGCAATATAGTGGACATTTAATGAAAACTAGCTGCTAAGCATTTTTATTATGTTAAAGTAAAATTATAAAATAAGAAATAAGAAATTTTGTAATTTAGCAATAAGCTTTATTTTAAGTTAATAATCAATAAAGACCTGTTTGTTTTCATTCCTGGTTGGTGTCAGTACACCTCTTCCAAAGTCTGTTGAATATATTTTTTAAAATCGCTTTCGCCGCACCGCATTCGAAAATTGGCGCAGTCGGTAGGATCTTTTCAAAATAATAAAATAAAATAGTAAGGATTCAGTTAAAGGAACGGTACGCGGAAGAAAAACAATTAAATAAATAATAACACCCAAATAAATGTTGCGATTCTGTAGCCAACGATAAGACGTTGACCGGACCCTCCAAGGTATAATATAATAAATAATTAAAGAACGTTGTGAAGTGTTTGCTAATGCCAAACCAAACTACAATGCGAACTAAAAATAAGTAAACACTAAATTAGTGACTAGTAAAACACCGCAATAGTAGAAAGTGTGGTGGTAAAGCGAAACGCTTTAGCCACAAAATTAAAATAAGAATACAATAATTAGAAGTCGGAGGGAACAAATATTTGACGCCAGAAGGATGGAGCACACTCAAGCAGATGCTGCCCCATTAGATTTAGTCCAGCAACTGGCAAGGAGAGAGCAGCAGCTAGAGCAGTTGAGAAATGCGTATTTACACCTATAACAACAAGTATAGCAACAACCACAACCGCAGCAGTCATCTGAAGAAGTCAATAGTCGGTGTGAACATATCTTACGAAACCGGGGTAGGGGTAGAATATTTACTGTCAACAACACAGGACGAGCAGACAAGAAAGGAAGCAGTTCGTGCTATTATTATACCAACATACAGGGAGAAACGAAAAATGCAGTGATAAACATTCCAGAAGCGGACAACTGGAGGCAGATTAAATCAACGTTAAAACTACGTTACCGCCCAGATGCAGAACCACACCACATCTACCGAAGAATATCAAATTTGTGAGAAAATACCGTAAGTGAATTAGCTGTAGATATCCAAAATATAAAATGCAAAAGTGATGAAGTTGATGACAAAAAGGAGATACGAGGACAGTTGTATAAAACCAGGAAGGAAAAAAGTCACTGGAAAAGCCACGGAATCATACAAATCAAGATACTGGTAGAAGATTTACTAACTATCCCCAATGGAATCACAATTACCGTAATAACGGCCATCACAATCATCTTAACTCCGCCAATTTAGAAGATCTTTTCAATCAGGGCAGGTAAGAAATAATTTTAACAATAATAGGATCTATCTCCAAAATGGTAAAGATATACGCCAGGAAACCCTAGGCAATGCCTCTGGAACCAATCTAGGCAAGAGCAGGTCGAACCTATAGAAATTGATAACATTGAAAGATATTCAGATAATCCTCAAAGGGCAGGAAACCCAAGTCAGCAGTTTAGCCAAAATCGCTTAAAAGTTGACCGGCAAAGCCCAGAAGGGCATGACATAAGTCGTAGGGAATAAATTAACAACACGGTTTTTTTACGATGCCGCCTCGGAATGCCTACCAAAAATGAAACTAATTATTAATAATAAAAAATACATTGCTTTAATTGATACAGGAGCTAGCTTTAGCGTAATTAGTAGCGAAATAAATGATTTTCCACAAATTAAATTGAAACGCCCAATAATATTCAGTACATTGACATATAAAGATACAATCAAATATGAAACACATACACACAGTAGCACCGGACGAATTTAATTTACCCGCCAATGCACGGATTTGATGGAAAGCCACGCCACTAAAAGGACGGAACTATGACTTTATAATAGGTATATATATTTTGAATTCACTTAATGCGGTAATAAATATAGAAGAAAGAAAAATAACACTGAATGAGAGGAAATCTCAACTTTTAAATAATCGTTTCGACTTTGAGGAAATATGCACAATAGAAAAAATTGATAATAAAATAGAAGCGATTGAACTAAATCCCTTAAATACTGAGGAATGTAAGGAAATAATTAAAGTTTTAAGGAGATTTAATAAATTATTATATAAAGGAGAATAAACTAACAAGTACCACTGAAGTACAACATGAAATTAGGACAACCACTAGTGAACAAATTAATGCGGAATTATACAGGTACCCACTACAACATGACGAGGAAGTTCGGATACAAATAAAAGAAAAGACCGAACAAGGAATAATAAGGAAAAGTAAATCCAGGTATTCCAGTCCTCTAATTGTTGTACCCAAAAAAATGGGCAAATCAGGCAAGACGAAATATAGATTAGTAGATTACAGGAAATTGAATGAAATTACCGTAGATGATAAGTATCCACTACCTAATATAGATTCAATCTTAGACAAGTTGGGAGAGCGCAGTACTTCACAACGCTTGATTTGGAGAAGGGTTACCACCATTTGGGTAAAGGAAGAAGATAGGGAAAATACGGCATTTATTACACCTCACGGATTGCACGAATTTGTCAGGATTTCATTCGGAATGCGCGCTACACTTTCCAACGACTGATGAACGAAATTCTACGCTATTATATCAACAAGACTTGTGTGGTTTCTTTAGACGACATACTAATATTGGCGTAGAATACGTCTTACCTTACGGTATGGGCACCAATGTCAGGTTTTTATTGTTGTAATCTCTATTTCTTTAATTATAAGGAAACGGCTCGACCAATTTTTTTTTTTTTTTTTGTAGTCAAATGAAGATGTTAGCTTTCGTTTGACATACATTTCATGTTGGTTGATATCTTCCTAATATTTAAATTTCTCAAATGAAAATTGTATAAACACATGCACACAAATATGTGTGTGGTGTTTGGTTGAGTGTTTGCTGTTGGGCGATTTAAATTTACTCGTGCAGCCCTTTCTTTGTATTGCATAATTTTAGGCGGGCAAGTTAAAGTAGAGTAAAAGAAGAGAAAATGCTGCCAAGCACTGCAAAATAACAATGCTGATTGATGCTGTTCGACAACAGCTGGAAGTTGACGTTTAGTATGTTAAAAAATAAAGAAATTCATTTGCTTGTATTATTTATCATTTATTGTTACATATGTTTTCTGTCTTATCGGATGGCGTATTCTACGTTAAACTTAATGGCCGTGTCTCTGATACAGCCTGCTTCTTTTTAGCACTTCATTGAACGAACATGTAAAAGCAATAAACGGTAGTTTTTGTATATTAGGAAAGAAGAATCTGAAAATTCAAATAGACAAATGTTATTTTAAAAAAAAGAGGCAGAATTTCTCGAACATATACTAACAGAAGACGGTATGAAACTCAACCCAAATAAAATAAAATTATTCAAGATTTAGAATTACCACGGACAGAAAAACAAATTAAAAGTTTCCTAGGTATCGCCGGTTATTACCGAAAATTTATTAAGGACTATGCCAAAGTGGCACAGCCAATCACGAAGTATTTAAGGAAAGGGATAAACTTACATTTAAACAGTTGAAAAATTAAAAACACTAATAATAATAATCCAGATTTTCAAAAACCATTTACTTTAACAACGGGTGCATCCAATTATGCAATTGGTGCAGTATTATCTCAAGAGACCCAGTGTGTTATGCCTCCAGGATCCTAAACAACCACGAGAAAAACTATTCTGCGACAGTTTTTCAAATCAAGACGAAAACCTTAGCCTAGAAATAAATATAACAGATAAGGATAGATGATGTAACAATGGCTACCGTGCAAATTTAAATGACCATTTTTTCTACAAAGGAGGAAATCGTTAATAAATACAATACCCCAATAATAATAACCAAAAACAAGACAAAGCTTTACATGGAAAACGTATAGTATTCATTGCGGAATAAGGAAATAAAATAAGACCTAAATTTTCAAATACAGAAACATCATCAGCAAAGAACGAAAATAGTACACATAGATACTTACGTCATAAAAAGATTGCATTTTTTAACTACAATAGACAAGTATTCAAATTATGAGCAGCTTATTCATTAAATGACAGAAACTATGTTACTATAATAGAACAACTGGAGGAACACTTTGCTAAGATAGGAAAACCAAAAAAAAATTATTGCTGATAACGAGTTCAAGGCAATAAGAATAAAGGAATTTTTAAACAATGAAAATGTAGAACTAGACTTAACCAAACCACATGCACACACAGTAACGCGGGCATCGAAAGATTCCACAACACTGTTACAGAGAAATTTAGGATGATATACAAATTAAATAAGGATGTGCCAATAAAGCAAATTACTCAAAAAGCAATTAGAAATTATAACAACATGTATCCCTCTACAATTAAGCGCATACCATTACATGTACAAAATGGTAGTGTAGATCTAGCTAAAATCAAATGCAATATAGAATGATCAATACGTAAATCAAACGAAAAAAGAGAAGAATATCGAGAAAGTAGAATGAAGGCTCATTAAAAACTATAAGGCGGTTAGGCACAAGGAACAACTTAAATTTAGAAAGGCAAATTTGGCGGGTATACATCCATGTAATATAAAATGACCTTCTAAATTTATAGATATTGATGACACTGCTATGGATAATGACATGGACTCGACTAGTTGATGGAAGTATGACCATAACAGAAATAACCGATCAAACAGGATTTATTGATATAAAAATAAGAAACAAAGAAGTAGTTAAAGAATCCGATGTAATTGTGAATATAATATACATCAAACAAATTGAAAACTTATAAATAAAATGACGGATAATATAAGTTTAATGAAAATAAAACATAAAGATATACTCCATCTAGAATTGTTAGAGGCTAGAAATTAGTTGTTAACACTAATTCCAATCAGAATCAGACAGAAGCGTGGTTTAATCAATGCAATAGGTAGTATGTCAAAATGGCTTTTCGGCACAAATCATCTCTTACAAACAAACGAATTATTCAACCAGCGAATTAAAATTTATAAGTAAATTTATTTATGAAGAGCATTACAAAACTTGTATTTAGAACAATTCCCCAAAATTCAATTATTGGAAAGCAAAATAGAACATTGCAAGATAATATTGTGGCAACAAAATATTGAATATTTTTTTTTTTTTTTTATTAACAATTGTATTCTTAGTAAACTAATAAATACAATAACATAACGCTATGGCTACAGTGGCCTTCAGCGAGTTAAATATGTGTGCACGTGTGCAAATACATTATGTACTATTTATATTTCGTTTAATATATTGCAATATTTAAGGTACTTTATTAGTTTGAAAGTGTTTTCTGTGGAGTCATTCAAAAGTAGGTCTGTAGGTTTGGCATTGTTAAGTGATTTTCTGTGGTTTAAAAAATGTGTGCAGTCGTTTAGAATGTGTTTGATACTAGGGTTTAAGGTATTGCAATACTTGCAGGTATTTGCGACTTTTTTTATTCGGTATTCGTGCGTTAGTCTTGTATGTCCGAGTCGTAATCTAATTATTTTTGTAATTTCCCTTCTGGATATATCGTTACTATGTGCAGATTTGGATTCGTTGATTGTACATTTTTTTGGGTTAAAACATTGATACCAGCTAGATGTATTTTCGTATGAAGCATTTTTTTTATTTCTGAAATTTGTTTTTATGTAGTTTTGAATATCTGTGTATAGGAGGTTTAGGGACATAGTTAGTGGTCGCTTTTGTGCTTCTTTTGCGGCCCTATCTGCCAACTCAGAACCTTTAATAAGTGTGTGCCCAGGTATCCATATTAGTTTGATTTTATTTTTGTGTATTATTAAAGAATTTCGGATATAGTCTGAATAATAATTTTTGTTGTTTATGTTTTTTATCATTTTTAAAGATGCAAGGGAATCGGAACAAATCGCGAATTTTCCAGGCATTTTGTTAGCAAATTGTTCTGCTTCGAAGATGGCTATGGTCTCAGCAGCGAAATTTGTGCTGTAGGAAGGGAGGAGTTTGCAGGTTAATAAACATTCCAGAAGCGGACAACTGGAGGCAGATTAAATCAACTTTAAAACTACGTTACCGCCCAGATGCAGAACCACACCACATCTACCGAAGAATATCAAATTTGTGAGAAAATACCTTAAGTGAATTAGCTGTAGATATCCAAAATATAAAATGCAAAACTGATGAAGTTGATGACAAAAAGGAGATACGAGGACAGTTGTATAAAACCAGGAAGGAAAAAAGTCACTGGAAAAGCCACGGAATCATACAAATCAAGATACTGGTAGAAGATTTACTAACTATCCCCAATGGAATCACAATTACCGCAATAACGGCCATCACAATCATCTTAACTCCGCCAATTTAGAAGATCTTTTCAATCAGGGCAGGTAAGAAATAATTTTAACAATAATAGGATCTATCTCCAAAATGGTAAAGATATACGCCAGGAAACCCTAGGCAATGCCTCTGGAACCAATCTAGGCAAGAGCAGGTCGAACCTATAGAAATTGATAACATTGAAAGATATTCAGATAATCCTCAAAGGGCAGGAAACCCAAGTCAGCAGTTTAGCCAAAATCGCTTAAAAGTTGACCGGCAAAGCCCAGAAGGACATGACATAAGTCGTAGGGAATAAATTAACAACACGGTTTTTTTACGATGCCGCCTCGGAATGCCTACCAAAAATGAAACTAATTATTAATAATAAAAAATACATTGCTTTAATTGATACAGGAGCTAGCTTTAGCGTAATTAGTAGCGAAATAAATGATTTTCCACAAATTAAATTGAAACGCCCAATAATATTCAGTACATTGACATATAAAGATACAATCAAATATGAAACACATACACACAGTAGCACCGGACGAATTTAATTTACCCGCCAATGCACGGATTTGATGGAAAGCCACGCCACTAAAAGGACGGAACTATGACTTTATAATAGGTATATATATTTTGAATTCACTTAATGCGGTAATAAATATAGAAGAAAGAAAAATAACACTGAATGAGAGGAAATCTCAACTTTTAAATAATCGTTTCGACTTTGAGGAAATATGCACAATAGAAAAAATTGATAATAAAATAGAAGCGATTGAACTAAATCCCTTAAATACTGAGGAATGTAAGGAAATAATTAAAGTTTTAAGGAGATTTAATAAATTATTATATAAAGGAGAATAAACTAACAAGTACCACTGAAGTACAACATGAAATTAGGACAACCACTAGTGAACAAATTAATGCGGAATTATACAGGTACCCACTACAACATGACGAGGAAGTTCGGATACAAATAAAAGAAAAGACCGAACAAGGAATAATAAGGAAAAGTAAATCCAGGTATTCCAGTCCTCTAATTGTTGTACCCAAAAAAATGGGCAAATCAGGCAAGACGAAATATAGATTAGTAGATTACAGGAAATTGAATGAAATTACCGTAGATGATAAGTATCCACTACCTAATATAGATTCAATCTTAGACAAGTTGGGAGAGCGCAGTACTTCACAACGCTTGATTTGGAGAAGGGTTACCACCATTTGGGTAAAGGAAGAAGATAGGGAAAATACGGCATTTATTACACCTCACGGATTGCACGAATTTGTCAGGATTTCATTCGGAATGCGCGCTACACTTTCCAACGACTGATGAACGAAATTCTACGCTATTATATCAACAAGACTTGTGTGGTTTCTTTAGACGACATACTAATATTGGCGTAGAATACGTCTTACCTTACGGTATGGGCACCAATGTCAGGTTTTTATTGTTGTAATCTCTATTTCTTTAATTATAAGGAAACGGCTCGATCAATTTTTTTTTTTTTTTTTTGTAGTCAAATGAAGATGTTAGCTTTCGTTTGACATACATTTCATGTTGGTTGATATCTTCCTAATATTTAAATTTCTCAAATGAAAATTGTATAAACACATGCACACAAATATGTGTGTGGTGTTTGGTTGAGTGTTTGCTGTTGGGCGATTTAAATTTACTCGTGCAGCCCTTTCTTTGTATTGCATAATTTTAGGCGGGCAAGTTAAAGTAGAGTAAAAGAAGAGAAAATGCTGCCAAGCACTGCAAAATAACAATGCTGATTGATGCTGTTCGACAACAGCTGGAAGTTGACGTTTAGTATGTTAAAAAATAAAGAAATTCATTTGCTTGTATTATTTATCATTTATTGTTACATATGTTTTCTGTCTTATCGGATGGCGTATTCTACGTTAAACTTAATGGCCGTGTCTCTGATACAGCCTGCTTCTTTTTAGCACTTCATTGAACGAACATGTAAAAGCAATAAACGGTAGTTTTTGTATATTAGGAAAGAAGAATCTGAAAATTCAAATAGACAAATGTTATTTTAAAAAAAAGAGGCAGAATTTCTCGAACATATACTAACAGAAGACGGTATGAAACTCAACCCAAATAAAATAAAATTATTCAAGATTTAGAATTACCACGGACAGAAAAACAAATTAAAAGTTTCCTAGGTATCGCCGGTTATTACCGAAAATTTATTAAGGACTATGCCAAAGTGGCACAGCCAATCACGAAGTATTTAAGGAAAGGGATAAACTTACATTTAAACAGTTGAAAAATTAAAAACACTAATAATAATAATCCAGATTTTCAAAAACCATTTACTTTAACAACGGGTGCATCCAATTATGCAATTGGTGCAGTATTATCTCAAGAGACCCAGTGTGTTATGCCTCCAGGATCCTAAACAACCACGAGAAAAACTATTCTGCGACAGTTTTTCAAATCAAGACGAAAACCTTAGCCTAGAAATAAATATAACAGATAAGGATAGATGATGTAACAATGGCTACCGTGCAAATTTAAATGACCATTTTTTCTACAAAGGAGGAAATCGTTAATAAATACAATACCCCAATAATAATAACCAAAAACAAGACAAAGCTTTACATGGAAAACGTATAGTATTCATTGCGGAATAAGGAAATAAAATAAGACCTAAATTTTCAAATACAGAAACATCATCAGCAAAGAACGAAAATAGTACACATAGATACTTACGTCATAAAAAGATTGCATTTTTTAACTACAATAGACAAGTATTCAAATTATGAGCAGCTTATTCATTAAATGACAGAAACTATGTTACTATAATAGAACAACTGGAGGAACACTTTGCTAAGATAGGAAAACCAAAAAAAAATTATTGCTGATAACGAGTTCAAGGCAATAAGAATAAAGGAATTTTTAAACAATGAAAATGTAGAACTAGACTTAACCAAACCACATGCACACACAGTAACGCGGGCATCGAAAGATTCCACAACACTGTTACAGAGAAATTTAGGATGATATACAAATTAAATAAGGATGTGCCAATAAAGCAAATTACTCAAAAAGCAATTAGAAATTATAACAACATGTATCCCTCTACAATTAAGCGCATACCATTACATGTACAAAATGGTAGTGTAGATCTAGCTAAAATCAAATGCAATATAGAATGATCAATACGTAAATCAAACGAAAAAAGAGAAGAATATCGAGAAAGTAGAATGAAGGCTCATTAAAAACTATAAGGCGGTTAGGCACAAGGAACAACTTAAATTTAGAAAGGCAAATTTGGCGGGTATACATCCATGTAATATAAAATGACCTTCTAAATTTATAGATATTGATGACACTGCTATGGATAATGACATGGACTCGACTAGTTGATGGAAGTATGACCATAACAGAAATAACCGATCAAACAGGATTTATTGATATAAAAATAAGAAACAAAGAAGTAGTTAAAGAATCCGATGTAATTGTGAATATAATATACATCAAACAAATTGAAAACTTATAAATAAAATGACGGATAATATAAGTTTAATGAAAATAAAACATAAAGATATACTCCATCTAGAATTGTTAGAGGCTAGAAATTAGTTGTTAACACTAATTCCAATCAGAATCAGACAGAAGCGTGGTTTAATCAATGCAATAGGTAGTATGTCAAAATGGCTTTTCGGCACAAATCATCTCTTACAAACAAACGAATTATTCAACCAGCGAATTAAAATTTATAAGTAAATTTATTTATGAAGAGCATTACAAAACTTGTATTTAGAACAATTCCCCAAAATTCAATTATTGGAAAGCAAAATAGAACATTGCAAGATAATATTGTGGCAACAAAATATTGAATATTTTTTTTTTTTTATTAACAATTGTATTCTTAGTAAACTAATAAATACAATAACATAACGCTATGGCTACAGTGGCCTTCAGCGAGTTAAATATGTGTGCACGTGTGCAAATACATTATGTACTATTTATATTTCGTTTAATATATTGCAATATTTAAGGTACTTTATTAGTTTGAAAGTGTTTTCTGTGGAGTCATTCAAAAGTAGGTCTGTAGGTTTGGCATTGTTAAGTGATTTTCTGTGGTTTAAAAAATGTGTGCAGTCGTTTAGAATGTGTTTGATACTAGGGTTTAAGGTATTGCAATACTTGCAGGTATTTGCGACTTTTTTTATTCGGTATTCGTGCGTTAGTCTTGTATGTCCGAGTCGTAATCTAATTATTTTTGTAATTTCCCTTCTGGATATATCGTTACTATGTGCAGATTTGGATTCGTTGATTGTACATTTTTTTGGGTTAAAACATTGATACCAGCTAGATGTATTTTCGTATGAAGCATTTTTTTTATTTCTGAAATTTGTTTTTATGTAGTTTTGAATATCTGTGTATAGGAGGTTTAGGGACATAGTTAGTGGTCGCTTTTGTGCTTCTTTTGCGGCCCTATCTGCCAACTCAGAACCTTTAATAAGTGTGTGCCCAGGTATCCATATTAGTTTGATTTTATTTTTGTGTATTATTAAAGAATTTCGGATATAGTCTGAATAATAATTTTTGTTGTTTATGTTTTTTATCATTTTTAAAGATGCAAGGGAATCGGAACAAATCGCGAATTTTCCAGGCATTTTGTTAGCAAATTGTTCTGCTTCGAAGATGGCTATGGTCTCAGCAGCGAAATTTGTGCTGTAGGAAGGGAGGAGTTTGCAGGTTAATATTTGATTTTTATATATAACGCTGAAGCTTATTGTGTTGTCGGTTTTTGAGCCGTCGGTGGAAATTAGTTTAAATTTTTTATTTGTAAGGTTTTCGGTTATTTCTGAAAAGTGTTTTTGGAATACTATTGCAGGGGTGTTGTCTTTTTTCCATTGATGAAGTGATAAGTCTATGGAATCAAGAGGTAATTGCCATTCAGGGCATTGGGTAGTAGTTTTTAGTTTATTATTTATGGGAATATTCAATTCTTCAGCTATTTTTATTATGCGATGGATTGCAGATTCAACTTTCGGTTTTTGTTTCAAGTTAGCTAGTTGGGTTGATAGTTTGGAAAGTGGGGATTGGTCATTAAAAAACAGGTTTTTACATAGATTTGTTGTTGCAATTTCTCTAATTTGTGTCAAAGGTGGAATGTCTGTTTCAAATGTCATATTGTGGATTGGTGTGGTTCTGAAAGCGCCCAAAGCAGTTCGTATTGCGGAATTGAGTACCGAATTTAGTTTATTAATAGTGGATTTAGGGGCATACCCGAAGAGATATAGTCCATAATACAGTTTTGACACGATTAAAGATTTGACAGCCATCACTACAGAAATGGTGTTGGAGTTGAGTTTTGGGGTTGCGAGGCATTTAATGATGTTCAATCGTCTGTTTAGTGAGTCAAGGAGATGCGAAATATGTGTTTCCCATCTATATCTTCTATTTAATTCAATTCCTAATATTTTAAGATTGTCGGTGTTATTTATAGAAATATTGTTGCATGTAATAATTGGGTGACAGTTATTTTTCTTACAAATGTGTAAATGTTTGCATTTCTCTATTGAGAGGTTGGCGCCTGAGTATCTGCACCAGTTTAAAATGTCATTGTGGATGTTGTTTAGATTTATGTCTGGGCTTTTTTGTTTATTTAGTTTTTTTATGAGAATGAAATCGTCTTCGTATGCGAGGAAATCTATTTCTTTATGTAGTGATATTACGTTGCTAAGTTTGTTGTAGACTATAAGAAATAGGATCACGGAGAGTGGAGACCCTTGTGGGATCCCATTTTGCAGTGGGTATGTTTCGGAGAATTGTGAGTTTATTTTTACTTTTATCTTTCTGTTTGTCATGAAGTTTTTGGTGTAGTTATAAATCTTTGGTCCAATTTTCCAAATGGTAAGCTGGTCTAAGACAGTATGTACCCCGATTTTGTCAAACGCTTTGGCAAAGTCAAGTAAGATGAGTGATATATGTTTTCTTTAGTTAAGGGACTGAGTGATAAACTAGATAAACTAGACAATCAGACACTGATTTACCCTTTCTAAAGCCGGTTTGGTGGCTATTTAATAGTTTGTTGCAGGAAACAAACCACCATAGCCGGTTAGCTATGATTTTATCCAATATTTTGGCGCAAACAGGATTTAAGGATATAGGGCGGTAGGATTTGATAGAAGATTTGTCTTGGTTAGGTTTATGAATAGGGATGACGAGGCTATTTTTGTATATTTGAGGAATTTGGGTGTTCAAAATGTTGTTGTAAAGGAGGAGTAGGCGGTGTTTCAGAGAGGTCGGAGAGTTTTTTATCATAGCGTATGAAATTCGATCGATGCCTGGAGTGTGCCCTTTTAGCTTAGATAAGGCTATTGAGAGTTCTATCTGGGTTATATCGTTTTCAATTTGAAGTGCACTTCTATTAGGGTTAAAGTTGTGGGTGGAAGTTAAGGAGACGTGTTTGTTGTATCTAAAATACCGTGAAAAGTTCCTGTCGTTGGCTTCCATTGACCAATGTTTCCCAAAGGAGTTGGCTATTATTAGTTTATCTGTTGTTGTTTGTGTAGAATCGTGTGTGTGTATACAGTGTATGGGTATGTGAGGTAAACCACATAGTCGGCGTATAGTGTACCATATTTCTCCGGTGGGTATGTGTGGGTGAATCTTAGCGGTGAAGTTATGCATTGCTTTTGTTTTTGATAACTTGAGTTCTCTTTTGAATATGGCATTCGCCCTCTTGTAGTTTACTATATTATCTAATGTTATATGATTTTTTAATCTATTCCATAATCGGTTTCGCTCTTTTTTCTTAGCATCGAGTTCTTTATTCCACCAGGGTGTACATTTTTTCATGGAATATTTTGTTTGGGGAATAGCTTCGTTTGCGCTTTGAAGTATGGTTTTATTTATTGTGGCTGCTTCTTTATTTATTTTATTATAAATAAATATTATATCCCAATATACTAACCAGTGATGAAATAATTAAATATAATATTGGGCCCGTTTTAATGTAACCTAGTTGCAAAAAAACACTTCAACTCGGATAAAATTTCCTTTTAGTTACTTCACAACACTGGAAAATTCTGTCATTAAACATATGATTTGTTTAGTGAATTTTTAAAGAAGCAAAACAAAATGAGCAATTCTGAGGATTCTGTGGTAAGTTATTAAATTTATATAAAAACAATAAATTAATGCATTAAATAACCTTTTACGTTGTAGATGATGTCTTTGTACACGGGTGAGCATTGCGAATAACGTCGAAATAGAGAGATGCAAGAAGTACTAGAATTATTGGAAACGATATATACTAGCTCCAGCTCTTCTGAAGACTCGGAGAGTGAAAACGAGGCACATGAGAAGTGCTCCAATTTTGAAGGTACGCTCGATGCAATGAGTGAGGCAGATTTCAAAACGCACATGAGGCTAAGACGCCAAACGGTGGAATACCTAACAAGTAATAACAAAATGTGTGTAAAAGAAATACATAAACTTAATGCTATTTTATTTTCAGTGAAGTATTCGGAATATAACTGCGTGCCTGACACATCTGGTGGTGGTTAGCAATACAGTGACATTGAGGCAACTGGCAAATTTGTCAGCGGCATGGTCAACTGTTCTAAGAGCTACGCTTTTTAATATCGATTAGCCATGAACATATTAAATGGCCAGAGGGCGGATATTTGTACGAAAATGTGGACAAATTTGAGCAAAAGAAGCGTATCCCTGGTGTGATTGGGGCGATCGATTGTACGCACATTGCAATTAAAGCCCCAAAAGACCATAAAGAAGTGTACTTTGATCGGAAAAGATCGTATAGTATGTGTTGCTAGCTGTGGTAGATGTCAACAAAAAGTTCATTGACATAATTTGTGGTGAACCAGGATCGCTGCATGATTACCGTGTTCTAAGAAGGTCCAAACTCTTTCAGGATGCAGAAAACCATTACGAGGATATGTTTCCGAATTCATTTTTTATAATCGGAGATTCGGCATACCCGTCAACGAAATGGCTGGTTCCACCTTTTAAGGGCTACGGAAATTTAAATGCATGCCAACGAAAGTTCAACGATATACATTCCTCAACATGGATGGTGGTTGAAAATTCATTTGGACTACTGAGAGGGGCTTTCGAAGATTGCTAAAGTTTACTGAGCAAACGGACTTGAAGGCAATAACTAACATCGTGGTCAGCGTATGTGTTTTACATAACATTTGTATTTCTTTTGACGAATTGTGCGATGTCAACGATGTGAATGATGAAAATACGCTTGCACTTGATGAAAATTTTGAAGAATCAAAACCTAGACGCAGCCCTTGACAGAAGGCAAAAGCTTTTTAATTATTTAAGACAAAAAAACGTTATTTAAAATTTTCATTGCATATATGTATTTATATCTTTAAATTCACTAATAAATATATTGACAAGAATTCATTGCATTTCATTCAACTTAAAATCTATAAAACTAAAACAAATTCACAAGGAGTATCACATATAAAATTCAATTCAGATCATTTCTTATTCTAATTAGAAGTAGAATAAAAACTAAAAGCAAATTTAAAAAAAACAGTTTCGCATTCATGATTTCTGTTACATGATGCGCAAGAGTATCGACTTAACAAATTTTCAAAAAACATCGGTAATATTTTGCTGTAGATTGTACAAGGGTTTAATAAAAACGAGCACGAAGAATTTACATCAAACACATTGCAAAAAATTCACTAAAAGGTTTTCACTGAAACTCACTGTAACGTTTTAAAAAGATGTTGCTAGACAGGGTAATTTCTGTTAGCTATTTTTTCCAGCAACGCTACTTTTCTCCGCTCTAGTTCGCCGTCCTTCTCCCACTTTTCCATCAACATTTTTTGAAGTTGTTGAATGGCTTCGCTCCTTGCTTTCTTTTTTTTTTCCGCCTCCAATTTCTTCAAATGAAATTGTTTTCATAGTAAAGCTCTCTCGCTGAAAGTTTTCGGCGTACCTACTGCTGGAGCTGAAGAGGAAGCCAATGTTGATATAAGTGGTGGTGACATTGACGACGATGGTGACGGTGATGACGGAATGACTGTTACCGGCAACGTCAACGGTGTTGGTGATGGCAGTGGCGAGGGGATCCACGTGGACGCCTTAGGTTGACGACAGAGTACACGCTATAAGCGGAACGAAGCAGTAAAGCTATATCGTGCTATAAATAGCTCTTGTATTTTCTTATGTGTTTGCTTGATGCATGTCAGAGTGTAAGCGAAGAGCAAAGTGTATTCATGCTATAAATGAAGCGTGAAGCTACAAAGTATGTTGTGAATGAATTCGCTTGAATTTTTGCTATTCTTCTTGTTTTCTGTCAATTTAACAGCTGTTTCGCACTTAAATTATTATGTGTTTATGGAAAGTGAAAAGTAGTTAACTAAATGGCATTTATATTACATTAAATTGACATTTATATTAAGCAAACTAGCATACACTCTGACATGTGATAGCTTTGATTATAGCAAGAAATATTATCGCTTCAATCTTCGCTCCGCTTATAGCGTGTACTCTGTCGTCAACCTTAGCAGACAGCGCATTCCCTGAAACTGTTTCAAACGGTGTATAACCCACATGCACCGTGTGGTCGTTTGAAATAATCGGACTACTTCCAAACATTTCGTCCATTTGCTCCATATAGGGTGCAAAGCACGGGCTGGTGCTAGTTCTGCTGTTGATGTCCCGTGCCATTAAAGGCCTGGAGAAGACTGCTCATCTTCGTTGGCTCAACTCGCACATTTTTCCGAGTTAGTGTTGTTGTTTTACATGCTACTTCTTATTGTTTTCTTGCAACTAGGTTACATTAAAACGGGCCCTTTGACTATAATAGACTTAAATATTTGCAGTTGGGCACAGCAATTTTTGATAATTCTTACCTAATATTTAGTATTAAAATACCTAAATTTTTTCAAAATGTTAAACTAAGGGCCGTAAATCCAATAACAAGTAAAGAATTTTATGAAATAGAGTGAAATATAGAGGGAATTTTCAGTTACGAAAACAAAACATATAAATTCAAAAGTAATAAACAAGGCGAATTCATATGAGGTGAAGTTACTATAGCAGCCGATTTGACTTTTTTTATTCACCTACATTTGGTTTTTGTTTTTGTGTATGAGTTTTCAAAAGCCGTAAAAGCAAAACAAAAAGTGAGTAAATTTTGACAACCCTTACGCAACAGCAAAAACAAAATACATGGGAATTTTGTAGTTGTACTTATAACACCACCTAATATGAATTCGCCTTGGTAATAAACATTTACGGGAATGAAAAATCAGTGAACATTGTGTAGTAAAAATAAAGTGCCAACTCACAAAAAAATAAAGAAACGGAAATAATACCAATAGACATAAAAACGATTATAATTAAAAATGTAGGTAATCTATGTATTAATCATATATGTAAAAAAGAGAAAATAAATGGAAATAATAAATGGCAATAAATTGTGCCAAAAGAAATAAATAAAATTAAATACAGACAAAATTCCAAGAACTGCAACATTGTTGAGCAATATTGCGGACATTTAATAAAAACTAGCTAATAAACATTTTTATTATGTTAAAGTAAAATTATAAAGCAATAAATAAGAAATTTTGTAATTTAGCAATAAGACTTTGATTAATTCCTTTGCCTTAAATTATTAATTTGCTATTTTTTAATATAAACACAGAAAGTTAATATAATAAATTAGTTTGTATTTTTACGCATCACTTTGTTCTAGGTGCGGGACTTATGCACATTTATACATATGTATATTAAGTACACATTTTAGAAGTATCTGATCCATGCATATGGTCCCAAGCTAACCTACTCCACATTAGTCCTTCGTTGGCTAATTTTTTCTACTTCCCGCTCCTTCTCTTTCGAAAAAATAAATTCTATAATTGCAATGTCAATGTTAAATAAGTTTGAAAGAGTGGTATGATCTAATAAAATTGCGTTTTCTTGGTTTTCTTTCGCTACATTTGCATTTTCTTTAGTTTCTTTGTGAACGCGTGCTTACATACATACAAACGTTTTATTTTATTCATGCTAAATAGTATCCATGGCGGCCGCCGTAGCCGAGTGTGTAGAGTGTACCCGCTTCATTCAGTAGGTCCCGGGTTCAAATCCTGGCCAGGGCAAATAACATTAAAAATTATAGAAATGTTTTTTCTAATAGCGGCAGCGACAGTATCCAGAAAGGAAATTAGTATCGCTTCAATAGACCGATGATGTTTTGTATCTATATGAATAAATTATTGCAATTTAATATTAATAATTTTCCATCAACAAATTTTAGCTATTCGGGGGTACGCGTAGCACCCGCTCGTCCTGAATGCAAAGCTGTAAGGGTACTAAATATAGAGAATATGAATAGTGTTGTTGCTGTAGAACCCTGATAATTTTTATGTTGTTAGATATACCAATTATTTCGGTTTTGTGTGCTCCTCTTTCTTCTTCTAGTAGTTTCTTGAAATGAAACTACTGCTACAATAAGGCAAGATAAGCATTGGTATAGCATCTCAAAACAAAATCCCTGACCTCCGTCTAATGAACTATGGTGCAACCTAAGAAGAAGAAGAATATGAGTGTGATATAGACCTTGCGAGCCAATAATAAAACAAGTTGTGCCATCACACCAAACGATTTCTCATGGTTTGCTAGACCAAATACGAAGTCTCAATTTATATATTGCCTGCATTTTCAAAGGCTTGCGAAAATTTGATGGCGGTGCAAAGTTTTGCATTTGTACAAAAAAATAGCATACTCTCAAAAGATATTAAAAAAAATATATTTTGGACGTCTCGCGTCGTCGTTTTTTATTCGACAGAATTCACTTAATAATTGACAACGTAATAATTCTTACAGCTAATTTAACCTACGAAGTCACGTTGAATGTGCAGGTGATTCCTATTGTTGTTGTTGCGTTGAAGTTGCGCGGGTGGTGTCGTTTGCCCGGGGGATACCGTCTACTGTCCAGGCCGCATGTTTACTCAGCAGCATTGTGTTTGGTATCTGCTTATATGCTTATATGTTTATATGCTTATACCTACTCGTATGTTTATATGCAGAAGGTTTCTGCTTGTATAGCGTTAATTTATATAAAGTATCTGACCGCAGGTCAATGACAACATATTCCAATACTTACATATACATAACGGACAATGTTGAGGTGGGTTAGGAATTAGCTTAAGCAACGCCCATAATCAATATTAGTTATTTACTTGGATTTGTAGAAATTATTTTGTAGTACATAAAATTTATAAAAATTATACGAATATACATAATTATGAAATTAGAATATAATAACAGTAATTGTCCTATTAATTATTATAACACATTTCCAGAAGGCATAATTATGATTTTGAAATTGAAAGATCATTTTCATAACAAGTGAAATTTTAAAACTGGCATTCTAATTTTTCAAAAATTGTTTTGCGGGTAATGATGTGAAGTGGTAAGCGTGAACAGGGGGCCATATCAATATTTTTTATGGGCAAGTGAGTCTAAAGTATGGTGGGCGAGTAAGCGCGAGGGTGTGGAAATCTTCGCAAACATATTTAGTTTTTTTGTTTTTCTTTTCATTTAGTTGCGATTTCAACCAGCCATTCTATCCAGAATTTTTCAGTAGTTTTTCTTTAAATTAACCACAGTAAAAAAAATATGAAGGCTCTGGAAATCCGGCGTGATTGCTTTTCGGTTGCATCCGGTTCCTTTTATTTAATTTCATTTATTAATAAAAGTTATTAATACAATAAGATTTAAGATGTCATTTTATAGTACAACAGTTTTAAAGTAAAGTAAAGTAACACAAGATATTAAAACAAAGTTTAACATATAAAACAATCAGCATTCATATATGACTAGATACATTGCACATTTGTGCGTAGGCAGCGAAACTCATTATTAAACTGTGGAAAATTATATTAAATTTACAGATAGAACGAAAGTACTCATAAAGAACAGTCTTAACCCTTTAACCTCTGAGTATTTTTTCCAAATCTGGTGGGGGTTTCATCATTTCGACGGCGAATACTGTAATAAGGCTAAAATATAAGATGTTTGGCATACATGAAAACTCGGAGATCCTTACCAGTATCCTGGGATATTAAATCCTAATAACATCGTAAGGTAGGACATATATGTCCAAATAATGCAAAACGGACCAAATAATTAAATAACAACTATTAATAAAAAATAATAAATTTCACTGTTTATTGATTTTTTCTGTTACAAATTTAATTCATTTGTAAAAAGAAGCAACACATTTAAAGCATATAGCATCGTTACATCTGGAACAGACGTATTTCAGACATTCTAGTTTCCTTATTTTATGAAGTGCAACACACGCCTCGACGACGAGAAATCTGTTCAATCGGAAGATGAACGCCAATATTTAGACGTTCCGTTCGTGGTCGCTTTACCGGGCTTCCACCACATTGACGTGTAGTGAGATTTTTGTGTTTCATCCCTTCAGCTATCATCGTCTTGGATAAGGACACAATAAATTTAATGAGCGGAGTTTTACGTCGTTGACGTTGTGTAAATATAATCCAGGCGTTAACAACAGCTACCATAAAAATTTTGAAAAAAACCTTTCTCCACTATGTTTGCAACTTGCGATCTATGTCGTATATTGCAGCTTTCTGATCTGCCTAATCTACGCCTCCCATTATGTGATTGTAGTCTGCAATGGCTACGGGAGAATAAACTCCTAATTTAGAACCATCTTTTTGTTTTCGGCAAACTTTAGTTAGATTAGTCATATAACAATAAGAAGCAAGTAGGACTTCTTTCGAATCCATCCATCGAGTGGCCATCACACCATCGCAGTTTATTTGGAATTGACTTTCTGAACATTTTAGATGCCCACTAAAGACAGGAGTTTCTTTACAGGACAGGAGTTTGGTTCGAAAGTGACTTCGTCGCCAAATTTTGTCCAACTACATTTACTACCTAATTGTTGATCCTCTCTATTCTCCAACGAATTTAATTCATCGCCTATAACTGGACCGTCATCGTCGTCCAGCTCCGATTCAGAAAAAGATTCATCCTCTGATGCACTTTATACTTAGCTTTTGATACAGGAACTTCCGCGTCTTCGTCGCCATCATCAGATGGTTCATAGCTAGACTCCGATGCACTGAAGTCATCGGCCATATGGTCGTTCTGGTATTCTAAAAAATAATCCACAAATTCGTGCTCATCCAATTTCTTTCTTCTCGACATCTAAAGGTATAAACAAATATTGGGATATTATTATCTCAATTAAATGTATTATTGGGATGATATGTCCCAATGTAGCACAAATGTAAAAAACTTGCATTTTTCACTTCAATTTATTTCCATTTTCGAAGCAGCAATCTTTAGTCACACCTAATTTATACCCACGGGGAATATTACGAAAAAAATGCGAACAGTTAGACGTTTCACACTGAAATACAACGCGCTACTAACAAAATTTCCCGACTTGTCTGTGCAAAATATGCGGTTAACGGAAAATTTATTTCAATAATAACGCGACGCGTTTACTGGTCATCAAAAGATACTTCGAATTTTTATTGGGATCTTTTCAATGCGTAATTGCATAAAAAATAAAAGTGTTATACACATTTGAAGTTGTCTGGGACATATTGTCCCAGTAGGAGCGAAATGGTTAAAGTTGCTTTTGTTTAAGCTACTGCGAACAGAAGCGGAATAGAATTCGTGCAGACTTGGGGAATTCTAGTTTACTATATAGAAAATTAGGTTATTTACTATTCCGCAAAAGACGAAATAAAAAAATACAATTTATGGCTCGATACTCACCTAGCCAAACACATACCAGATTGAGAACTTAATTTACTATATTTTTTTTTTTTTTAAATTCGTTTATTGTTTGGAATTTATAAGTTTACAAGCTACTACAATAAACAATAGTGTGTAGAAAAATATAAATAGCGTACAATGTCTCTAGACGAGCTCTCATATACCTTACTAAATGATATTGATTAACATTTTATTAATTAGTGAAACGTATACTATGTCTTATTTGAAGAATTATTATAATAATACGTTTGCAGGGAAAAAGGAGACAAAAACGATGCATAAGTGACTGTTTAAGATAAAAAGATAAAAGGACTAAACTAAGGCACTCAAACCAATATCTGGTATGAGTTAATGTTCGGGGCCGTTTTCCAACCACCAACATTGTTTCTTGTGAAAGGTGCTTTCAACTTTGTCTCTCGTTGAAATGTATGTATCAAATCGTTTGTTTTCTATGGTGAGTGTTTTTGAGAATACTGCTTTATTGTTAGCTCTTCTAAATATATGATAAAATATGGGTATGTGGTTATGGTTTTGTATAAACCCCTTTTTATCAAGATAAAGGAATGATTCTGGAGGTGCAAATCCATTCTTAATGGCTAGCGCAAAGTATTCATCGCTTTCATAATAATTGGCTCTCATCAAAATGTTATTGGCCTTGAATAGGCAACGTCTGATATGTTTTCTAGTTAGGTTTATGATATGACAATCAATTCTGGGAACTTTTGCGGTGTTATAAAGTTTTGAGTTTGATACATATTTGGTATAATTACTGCCAGGTGATCTATATAACGCGGTGCATGCTCGTAATATTTTTCTTTCAAATTTTCTTAGTTTTTCCATATATGAAGGGGATATATTGTACCAAATTGAGCATCCATACGTAAGTATTGGTCTAACAAGTGTTTGGTACATAATTGTTTTAATTCTGTTTATCAACAGTTTTGAGGAAAACATTTTTTTGTAGGCGTGGAAAGCTCTATAAGCTTTCGCAATTTGAACGTTGATGTGGTGATTGTAATATAAAAACTTATCTAGGTGAACACCAAGGTCCTTATTTTCTTTCGAATTGCGAACAGAGAAATTTGTTTCGTTAGACATTATATTGAACTCTTTCCAGTGTTTTTTGATGTTTGTATTGCATTTGCTAATAGGAGGACGAAACAGGATGCTTTCGCACTTATTAGTGTTTATTTTGAGATGCCAATCATTTGCGTAGATTTCAACGGTGTTGTATTTTAGTTGCAGATTACTATTAATGCTGTCAATTGTTCTGTCTGGGTGGTAAATTACTATATCATCGGCATAGGCTATAATGTTGTCTATTTTACAGAGTAAATCTAAAATAAAGAGGTTGAAAAGAATAGGAGCATTTACTGAACCTTGTTGCAAGCCATTTTTTATTTCGTATTGTCGGCTACTCATCACGTTGTTTAAGTACACTGAAAATTTTTTGTTCGATATCATGGCATAAATGAGCATGGTCAGGTGGATGGGAAATTTATAGCCAATGAGTTTAGTTACTAGCCCTTCGATCCAAACCTGGTCGAATGCCTTTTCAAGGTCGATAAAGCATGCTCCTGTAACATGTTTCTTATTCCAGCTCCAATTTATTTCTGAAACCAGAAGGTTAATTGCGTGTATGGTTGAGTGCCTATATTTGAAACCGAATTGCTTGGGGCTCAGTAAATCGTTTTTTTCAGAGACTCTATTTATATTAGTGTTGATGACACTCTCAAAGACTTTGCTAATATTTGGCAGCAAACTTATTGGCCTGAGATTTTCCAGATTGTTCCTGTCTTTATCTTTTTTAGGTATTACTATCATCTTAGCTGTCTTCCAATGCGACGGGAAATAGGCATTATTTAACATGTTGTTGAACAAAGTGCAATAATCTAAAATTAGCTCCATAGAGATGTTTTTAAGCACGATGTTGGGTATTTGGTCTAAGCCTGCTGACGTTTTCCCTTTTAGATTTAAAAATATGTATGAGAGGTCGCTGGGAAGAATGAAGAAATTCTCTGTTTGATCTGCGGTTAGTTGGTTGGATCTTTTGGTAGCATCAAACGTTGTTTTTGTCGCCCGAATACTGTCAAATAAAGTTTTCGTTTCTAAAAACTTATTGAAGGATTCTTGTACCTCCGAGTGGACTATATTATCGGGTTGTCTCAGTTTTGAAGCATGGACCGCTTCAAAGTGAGCACCGACTACTGCTAGAATGTCCTTGTTATTTTTAATAATATAGTTGCCTGTTCCCATGTCTTTTTCTAACAGATTACAGTCCAAGCCAGCCTCGTGTATTACCTGGCTTAAGCTGATGGGGACATTTATGTGGTTAATTGTGTTTTTATCGCCTTTCAGAAAGTTTCTTTTGATGACTGAAAAATTTGAAGGATCGTTTGTCTTAAGAGAAGCCAGTCTGTGTTTAATTTGATTATTGAAATGCATCTTTATATTGTCATTCATTAGTTTTTTGATTAGTTTTAACTTTGCTTTTTCTAACTGGAGAGCGTTAGGGGAAAGACATGTTTGCAAACGATTGTGTTTTTTGATAATTATGAGAATTTTGGATTTCTCTTCTAAAAGCTTTTTTATGATAGGTGTGGAGATCTGGCAGCGCGAGAGATCTGGCAGCACCTGGAGATTCGGAGAGAAATGGAGATGGCGCGGTTGCGGAGGTCTGATTTAGTTCGGTTGAGTGAAATGTTCTACGAAACTGAAGTCTGATTAAATAAAGTCTAAAATTAAATGAATACGGTATTTGTCTTATTACTGATGGTAAAGGTGAGTTGTTACAGTGGCGACGAGGTAAATTTGTGGGAAATCTAAAGGGGAAAAAAAAGAAATATGTAAATCGAAGCTGGCATAAAATATGCCGAAGCCCGAAGCAACTGACGTACATATGTATGTACATATATGTAAGAAGAAAAAAAGCAGCATACATAAGTGTACGTCGGCGAGCTAAATGGGGGAAAAAAAAAAAAAAAACAAAAGCACAAGTGGCAAGGGATAGCAACTGGCATACATATGTATATAAAATATGCCGGCGAGCACGAAGAGCACGAAAATTGGTGTAATACACCAACGGTCAGAGACCGAAACAACTGGCATACATATATGCATGGAAACATACATACATAATTGTAAGTCGGCGAGCTCACTGAGACAATTTTTATTGCAGCGACAATAAATAATTGAAAAACAAAAGCAACTCGCACAAAATGTGCCGGTGAGCAATACAAATCGGGGAAAAAATTACACCAACGATCATAGCAACTGGCATAAGTTATGCCGGCGAGCAAAAGCAACTGACATACATACATACAAATGTACGTTTGTGTGCGTAAACGTATAACATTGTATGTCGGCGAGCAAAATAAGCAAATGAAAATATGCAAAAGCAACTGGTATACAAATAAAAAAAAAATAGGCAAGGCGAATGGATAGGTACGAGGTGATAGCAAAGCAAACTCAAACGCATTTTACGTTGCGCTATTGAAATCAAACAACGAGCAGTTAGCTGTTCGTTTGCTGTCACCTAGTACAATAATCCACCTTACGAAGAAGTGTGCCGATGAGCTAAAGAATAATAGGGTGAACAAAGAAATTGAAAGGCAATTAATATATGTAATTGCAAGACGCATTCACCACATGGGCTGCTGTTAAAATAGCAATAAGTTCGCCGTATTTTGTTTTCTCGACCTCGCTGTGTTATGTTTTGCACGACAGACTGCAGAGGCAAAATTGCATTTGATTTTGTTCGTATTTCTTTGCGTGTTTGCTATCAGCTGGGGTGAAATCGTCTCGCAATAATTTATGTTCACAATTTTTGAAAGAAAATAAAGTTGGTACTGGAAATTCTGGTGTTATTTGCCATTACAAAATTAAATAAATGTATCTGTTTTATTCTCCCAATAGGATAACAAATATTAGAAGGAAATTTGCGACTTGATAAAACAAAGGCATTCAATCCAAAGTAAATTGGAATCATGAACATAGCGGGCGTACCACCATTTTTGTGCAATGCAATTGATAAAGCACTTGTTCGTTCGGAGTGGGAGAAGTGGTACCGGGCCTTTTATCTATACCTGGAAGCCGAGGATATCAAAGATCCTATTAAAAGAAAGAATAAACTGTTGCATTTAGGAGGGATGCAGCTTCAAGAGGTTATCTACAATATACCTGGCGCGCTCATAGAACCTGAAAAGAAGAAAGATGTGTTTAAGCATTTAGTAGAAAAATTGCAGCAATATTTCTCTCCTAAAAGGAACTCCACTTTTGAACGTCACTTATTTCGATCTTTGAAACCTGAGGTGGGGGAAAACTTGAATAAATTTATTCTTAGGCTAAGAAACCAAGCCGCTAAGTGCCAGTTTGGTGAAACAAAAAAACGAAGTAATTGAAATTAACTTGAAAGACAAGCTCATAGACACATGGGCACCTACTGAGCTTAAGAAACGGGTATTAGAAAAGGAGCATTCTCTAGATGAAATAATGGAGATGTGCTTGGTATATGAGCAAATTAAAACACAATCAGAGACTATGATATTGCCGTCGCAATCTGAAAGCGTAAACAAAATTACACAAGCCGTCGTAAATAAGGAAAGGGATACAGAGTGCGGTAGATGTGGTCAAAAGGGGCATTTGAGTAGCAGCGCTGGGTGTCGAGCCAAAAATGTGAGATGTAATAGGTGTAACTTTATAGGGCATTTTGCTAAAATGTGTAAGACAAGGGCTCGTAAACGGAAACAGAATGATGAAACAACCGATAAGGTAAAAAGGAAGAAAAATTATTCATCCAAAGTCCACTGTGTTGCAGGGGATTACAAATCTGATGGCGAGCATGATACACTTAACGAATTTAATTGTTTTAAAGTATCAGACAACTTCAATGAAGATCTAAATGAGCTAATAGATTGTTTCATTGGTGGTAAAAAAATTTCGATGCTAATTGACTCTGGTTCACGCTTTAATCTTCTCACAGAAAATGACTGGGAAAGTCTGTGTAGTAAAAATGCCACAGTATGGAATATTCGTAGTGAGTCAGATGTTCAATTCCGGGCGTACGCGGGAAAAGACCTGCTGAGAGTAAAACTTGTATTTGAGTCTGTTATTGGTATTGATTTGAATTCAAATGCGATTTCTTCATTCTATGTTATTGAGAATGGCAGACAATCACTGTTGGGTAGAGATACGGCCATAAAACTAAGGGTTTTGAAGCTAGGCATCGAGGTAAACGCGCTTGAAAATCTGGTTCCTTTTCCGAAAGTAAAGGGAATACAGATATCCTTGACCATTGACAAGTCAGTTAGACCAGTACAACAACCGCTTAGGCGAATTCCATCTGCGGTAGAGGAGAAGGTTGACCAGAAGTTGAAAGAAGCGTTAGCACAAGATATTATTGAGTCAGTAACAGGGCCAAGTGCATGGATTTCACCCATAGTAGTTGTATTTAAAGAAGATGGTGACATCCGTTTATGCATAGATATGCGACGTGCAAATAAGGCTATTTTAAGGGAAAACTACCCATTGCCAACATTTGATTCGTTTACGACGCGACTCACAAGAGCGAGGTATTTTTCTAGATTAGACCTCAAGAACGCCTACCACCAATTAGAATTGGACGAACAAAGCAGAGAGATAACCACATTTATTACGACCAAAGGTCTATTCAGATATAAGCGGCTTTTATTTGCGGTTAACTCTGGCCCTGAAATCTTTCAGCGAACGATGGAAAATATACTGGCTGGTCAGAAAAACGCCCTTAATTACCTAGATGACATTATCGTATATGGTGAAACAGAGGCCGAACATGATAGGAACTTACAAGGGGTTTTAAAAGTTTTTGAGGAGTTTAAAATAAAGCTTAATGACTCGAAATGTATCTGGAAAGCACAGAAACTGACATTTTTAGGACACGTGTTGTCTTCGGATGGTATCGACCCTGATCCAGAAAAGATTAATGCCGTTTTAAAATTTCGAGCGCCCTCTAGCAAAGAGGAAATCAGGAGTTTCTTAGGTCTAGTAACATACCTTGGCAAATTTTTGCCTGATCTGGCGGACGTCACCGAGCCGCTAAGATACCTGATTAAAAAGGACGTAAAGGTTGTGTGGGGTCCGCAACAAGAAGCCGCATTTCAAAAGTTAAAATATAGTTTGGCAAAAATACCAACACTCTCATATTTTGACCCAAAGAGACGTACTCAGGTAATAGCTGACGCAAGCCCAGTGGCGTTGGGCGCGATACTCCTTCAATTTCAAAATGAGTCACCTCAAGTCATTTCGTTTGCTAGTAAATCCCTGTCAGAAGTGGAACGCCGGTATTCACAGACCGAGAAGGAAAGTTTGGCGTTAGTCTGGGCAGTTGAACGGTTTTATTATTATCTGGCAGGGATAGAATTCGAACTCGTCACGGACCATAAACCACTAGAAGCAATTTTTAAAACTACATCGAGACCGCCTGCAAGAATTGAGCGCTGGGTTCTCCGTTTACAATCTTTTAAATTTAAAATAATATACAGACCGGGAAAATACAACATTGCTGACACCTTCTCGAGATTATACGTAGGAAAACCCTCTAACACGTTTGATCAATATGGAGAACAGAGTCTTTGTACCATTATTGAAAAGTCTGTGCCTCGAGCTCTCACAATTTTAGAAATTTGTCAAGGTAGCTCCTCAGATCCCGAACTCTTAGAGGCAATTGGAAATGTTAAGGAAGATACTTGGGGCGACAAGTCTATTAACAAGTTTTTTCCTTTTCGCTTGGAGCTATGTGCGGTTGGAAACATGCTTCTACGGGGAACTAAGATCGTTATACCCAAATCGTTGAGATCTCGCGTCCTGGAATTAGCCCACGAAGGTCACCCAGGCGAAACGGTAATGAAAAGAAGAGTTCGATCGAAGGTCTGGTGGCCCCTCATCGACAGGGAAGTTGAAAAATTCGTTAAAAACTGCCGCAGTTGCTTACTAGTATCTAGGCCCAACAACCCGGCCCCAATGAAAAGACGTACCTTACCGGACGGGCCGTGGATTTCACTCGCAATGGATTTACTGGGACCTTTACCAAACCACGAGTACATTTTTGTTGTAATTGACTACTATTCACGTTATCATGAATTGAAATTTCTTAAAAGAATAACTTCAACGGCTATAATAAATTTTCTGGATGAAATATTTTCAAGATTGGGGTATCCAAAATCCATCACTGCGGATAACGGCCGACAGTTTGTAAGTGAAGAGTTCAAGAACTATTGTTTAGAAAATGCGATTGAATTGATTACATCTCCACCGTATTGGCCACAGGCAAACGGGGAGGTAGAGAACTTGAATCGATCTTTGCTTAAGCGTCTACAAATTGCCAATGCACAGGGAGAAAACTATAGAAAAGAAATCCAAAAGTTTGCTCTCATGTACAACGTAACCCCACATGGAACAACAGGGAAATCACCATCAGAACTTTTATTTAATAGGCGCATACGAGATAAGATTCCATCGCTACAGGACGTCGAAGAACCGTTCCTGGACCTTGAAGCCAGAGATTTAGATTGTGGCAATAAAGAAAAAGGGAAAAAGAGAGGGGATGAGGACCGGAGAGCCAAAGAAAGCGAAATTGCGGTTGGAGACAAAGTTCTGGTACGTAATACGATACTCCCAAATAAGCTGTCTACGACGTTTAATGCAGAAGAATTCGAAGTGATTAAACGAACAGGGAATGACGTTGTAGTACGTGGTAATGACAAAGAGCTACGACGGAATGTGAGCCATTTGAAAAAGCTTCCAGTACCTGAAGTAACAGAAGTTGACAAAGATACAGCAAAGCAGGATACTAATCCACCGTTGAAACTTACTTTGAAAAATATAGGAGGGATGTGGAGATCTGGCAGCGCGAGAGATCTGGCAGCACCTGGAGATTCGGAGAGAAATGGAGATGGCGCGGTTGCGGAGGTCTGATTTAGTTCGGTTGAGTGAAATGTTCTACGAAACTGAAGTCTGATTAAATAAAGTCTAAAATTAAATGAATACGGTATTTGTCTTATTACTGATGGTAAAGGTGAGTTGTTACAATAGGTAAGTTGACAAGCGTTTGAGTAGGGCTGCTCATTTTTGTTTTTGGTACGTACTTTTCTACTGATGCTAAAATAATTTGTTCTAGCTTAAGCAAGTGATGGTCAATCTCTAAATTGTTCAGATTTCTATCATTTGGAATCATTGATCCATTTTGAAGTTGTATATTCAGGTAGTTTTTAAACTTTTTCCAGTTGGTTTTTTTATAATCTAATGTTCTGACAATAGAGTTGGCAACCAATTCAAAGTAGTTTGAGCTGTTTGTTTTTGCTGCGATGATTTGTATGGCGCAGTGGTCACTATCATAGTCAATACACTTCAAGCAATTGATTAAGTTATTTGCTTTTTGAATATCTATCCTATGATCAGCTAGGCAAATGTCAAGAAAAGAACTGGTTCTTTCGTAAGAAGGGAAAATGGAGGCATACATGTTACATCTATATTTTATTTCATTTGAAGTTAGCCAATCTTTTAAAGCTTTGCCTTTGGAGTTGTTTTGTAAGTTACCCCACTCCGTGTGTTTGCTGTTAAGGTCACCTGCTAA
This sequence comes from Anomoia purmunda, assembly GCA_951828415.1. Taxonomy (NCBI): domain Eukaryota; kingdom Metazoa; phylum Arthropoda; class Insecta; order Diptera; family Tephritidae; genus Anomoia; species Anomoia purmunda. Next base: position 51,012,697 of record OX639994.1, read on the forward strand.
TATGTAGTAATGACTTGGGTTTTAAAGGTTCAGAGCTTCAAAAACTACATTAACTTCTGAATTGAATACATTGTTGTTGTTTCCTGGAGGGTAATAAGCTGCAATTATATACATTATATTATTTGGAGGCATGTGTATTTTAATGACGCAAGTTTCTAAATAGGTTAGAGCCTCGATTCTGTGGTTGAACACTTTTGTAAATTTTATGTTATCCTTTATTAAAATCGCAGTTCCACCGCCGTTTGTTCCTCTTGATCTGTCATTTCGAATTAAGTTATACCTAATAAATTTTAGATTATGTTTTGTATTGAGCTTGGTTTCGTTTAATAAAACTATATCTGGGTTGTTGTCTATCAAGAATTTACCTAATTCTATTCTCCTATTTATGTTAATAATCGAATTGACATTAAGGGAAATAATGTTTAATTGTGATTGGATAATTGATGGAGGTTGATCTAAATTCATATCGAGTCTACTATGTTACATATTGCGTCAACTCTCGCAGTTTGTATTTCGAGTTGCTTCTGAAGAGCAGCTATTTGTTTACTTATTGCTAGCATTGAAATTTTCAATTCTTCTAGTACTGAGTTTTGAGGATTTTGATTATTACGGACACTGAGTAAAGGTACTTCTTTAGTTACATTTGCATAGCTTAAATTAGGATTAGTAAACATTTGAAAGTTATTTATCTTGACAGTAGCCAGGTTTTGCTTTTTCAGCCTAAGCTTTTGTTGAAGTTCTTTGTAACGCTCGCAGCCTTTGTAAGATGCCGGATGACCAAATTTTTTACAGAGAACACAGTACACATTTTCCCTTGCAGTAGGAGTTCCGTCTGAGATAGAGCAGTCTGCGCTTTTATGCGCACCGCTACATTTGACGCATCTTGGTGTTAGGTTGCAATTGGCTGCACTATGAAAGAAGCTTTGACAGTTCCTACATTGTGGTATCTCAGGTTTACGCATGGGTTCCCATTTGATGCAATGGTATTGCATGGTTTTAATTGCTAGTAACTCGTTCACTTTGCTTTCGGCACTGATTTGAACCATGTAAATAGGAAGAGCTATACCCCGCTGTGTAGAGTTGTAAGTATTGAATTGGTTTACTTTGAGAATTTGGAGATTATCGTTTTGGTAATTGCACAGTTCATTGAAAATTTCTTCAGTGTCGGTATTAGCATTAAGCCCCTTCAATAAATACGTTCTCGTTTTCCAACATTTCGGTGTGTACGTATAGAATGTGGCTTTTTGTAAATGCCCGCGCACTCTTTTATAGTCGTCGAGATGTGTTAGAAAAATTGCAAATTTGTTGAACTTATATTCTTTAATTTTAAACTGAGTTATTTTTAGACCATCTTTGATTAGTTCTATTATTTTTTTTGAATCACAGTCGAACGTGTTTATTGGAGGAATGTTTTTGTTATTGAGTTTGTTATTTGCGCTTGCTTTTGTTTTCGGCTCACTATTAATGTTTGTGTTAGATGTGTCTATTGGAGCAGAAGTCTCCGCTGCACATGGGATGCTGTTGTTGTTTGGAATTTCCTCACTTGTTATTTGCTCACATTCGTTGCTTATTTTGTTGGAATGCACATATTGCTCAAATTTTTCAAAGGCTTCATTACACTCTTCTAGATCGGTATCTAGTATAGCGTAGTAATTGTTTTTGCTATTTTTTGACATTGTGGGCTCTGTCACATTATTATTTTTTCTTTTCCTATTTAAGTTCAAATTTGTAGATTTTTGTACCTTATTAAATAAGATATCAAGCGCATTGCGCTCTCACATTTTAAGAAGGGGCCACTTTCAGTTGGCCTTAAATCTTGTCTTTGGAACCGAAAAAATTAATCGATATTCGAATGCTTATTATTTTGCTTTGCACAAGGGCTAGTATGGATTTTGTTCTCCGCAGCACGTGTTGTTCGTTCCGCTTTCACGATCGGACTCTCTTAATTTACTATAGATTAGTTCTGAATAGCAGATAATTGGTAACATTAATTGTACGGCAAGCTTTCTCCTAATTTCAAGCGGGGTAAAATTTGCAGACATTCTTAAATTCTATTAGATATAATACACTTTGCTCAGGGTGACCCTCAGACATCTTCATACGTTAAATGTTAGTTGGATCAACCGTAGTTATTTTTTTCAATTTTACAAATTAATTAACAATTTTTTAATAGTATTTATATGATTTTGTGATTAGGCCTACGGTATTGAAATGAATTGCACATACTGCATGGAGTGTTAAAGACCAGACAGATTTCGATCGCCTGGCTCTCTGTAACTCCTTTTTAATTCCTTAGGGAATGAAACAAATTAAATATAAATTTTGGTAGGTACCAGTCCGTTTTCATAGTTTTGAAAAATAATATAAACTTTTAAGACATAAAATTGGTGCGGATTTGCTTAATGTTGGCTCCAGGTAGCAGTATTCAGCCTAACAATATCTTAAGTTTGAGCGGTGGAAATTACTTAACTTATATACTCACAATCCAAAACCCAATTAACTATCTTGTAATATATTTTTTTTGTGCACATTGGTATATCTTTCCTTACCCATTATAAATTACCGCATACGGAAAGCATTGCGGCATTCGATTTATTTACCTTTTATATTTTGGATGATTCCTTGATTGTTTTTTATACCTGAGCGCATTGGTTGTGGCCAGGGTATTGTAACTTTGATCACCTAACGGTTGTTTTTTACAGCATAGCCGAGATAGATATAGACATATATATATATACAAAAAATTATTAGAATTAATAGCGAATTTGATTAAGCCATGTCTGACTGTCAGTCCGTCCGTAGGTCAGTCGAATAATTTGAGTTCATATTGAGGGAAACGAAACTTGGTATACACGTTGCCCTGGACCCAAGGTACTTTGGTATTGCGAATGGGTGAAATCTTCAAAAAAATAATAAAAACGCGATTTTAAAGTCAGTATTAAAGGCAATTCGATCAAAGTTAATATGAAGGACGGGGGTGCACTAGCAAATATACTAGATCACAATTAAAAACGGGCGTGGCACCGCCCACTTTCGAGCAAATATTCTCAACTCCGTAGGTCTACCAAATTTAGTTGACATATCACATTTAATATAAGTAAGCAAAATTCCAAAAATTTTACAAATTCGACCAAATCTACGTCCACCTCTTTTATAACAGTAATTTCAAAAAATTAAAAAAAGCGGTATTTACACTTTAACACTTTTAGTAGACCATCATATTTTATGTAAGGAAGCAAAATTCCAAAAATTGGAAAACTACGTCCACCTCTTATATAACGGAAAGATCAAAAAAACCCAATATTTAGTAACTTTTAAAGCGAATTTGCTTAAATTTAATATGTTAAATGAAATTGCACAAGAAAATACATGGAATAAAAAAATTGGTAATAGTCGTGGCACCACACACTTTTGAACACCCAGGTATATCACAAAAACTATGCCACCAAACTCCACCAAACTTGGTGCACACATTGCATTTCAAGTCAATAAGCAAAATTTTGAAAATTTTGAATATTGTAAAAATTTAAAAAATTGTACAAAAACCATGCCCCGCCTCTTATATAACGGCAAAAAATTTGCACAAATTTGATAGAAAAGATTGATTATGAAATACATGGAATCATAAATGTTGGGGATGGACATGGTATCGCCCACCCTAGAGCAAATTGATATATCTTCGAATCTTCTTTTCAAATTCTGAAACATTACGCATACTTTGAATTTTTAGACAGAAATCACAATTTCAAAATTATAGAAATCCGACTTAAGCCACTCACCTCTCATATAACAGTAATTTACAACAAATCAAAATATTTAATATTTTAGTAAATCATTTCGTGAATTCTTTCAAATTTGGTATAAAGGGAGGAAAAAACCATCGTTTAAAATTTCAAAATATTGTTATACTAGCAAACCCGGCTTGCTTTGATGCGCCAATAAAGACATATTTTTTAGATATTGAGCATTGATTGATCTGTAAGACATATGTACTTATATGTACTATATATCCAAATATCATTCATCTGCACCGAATAGTTGCGAATATAAGACTAATTCAAAATTTCTCTTTCATGGGGGCTTTTCCAAATTTATATATACCTCACGTTCAGCCTCCAGACTGAGTGCATCTATTGCACTGTGGCACCTGCACCAGGTACTTAAGGTTCGGTTGAATTCTTCTATACTTTTCACACCGGAGCACAGTGGGGCCAGGGTTTTATAACTTCATTCACTTAACGGATTTTGTAACAGCATAAAGCAACCCATATCGATGTAGACATAGGCACGCTTTGCATTTCAAAATATATGTAAGTCAGACAAAACCTTCACCCCCCTCTCAATGTAACGTTGAAACTTCTTTGTCAAATTCAATCATATTTCGTCCACACTTTGCATTTCTAGTAATAAATCGTAGTTTCAAAAATTATAGAAGTCAGACGATAACCACGCCACCTCTCATATATCTGTACGTAAACACATATATTAAAAGCATGCCAATTCGTATTAGTTTTTAGTTAAATAAAAAAACCATTCAGTTCTTCAAAATAAAGATTATTACATTGACTGGTTTTATTGCACACAACAGCACGGTTTATTGGGAATAAAAATGAAAAGCACCGAGAATTTGTCAGCTATTCTTGACAGTCAATGACTATTCTTGCATGTATAACGTAGTGGATGTAAGAAGTCTATCCGGAAATTTCGATTTCTGTACCTGACGTACGTAATTTGCCATACATCAGGGATGGTAACAACATTCTGCGACAAATGATGATCGTCCTTATCACCACCATCGAAATCGGCATAACCAAAATATGTAGGGTCACAACCTAAACGTAATTGATTATAGGCTGGTTTTGCAAATGATTGAAAGGAACCATAACGACGCTTTTGTAAATGCGAACAAAACTGGCGCATTACTTTTGATGGTCATCAGCAGGCCTGAACTGTGAAGAATTTATTTACCGATTTCGATCGCAGACGTCTCAAACATTAAAGAATGATTTTTCGACAGTTTTCAAAAATCTTCACACCATACTTTCTGGTAAAGCCAAGTCGTGGTACTGGAGATAGCAACCATTCTGTCCGGCTTTGAAGTACGAAGTCAAAGACTACCGCTCTAATTACGACATTCGCGAAGAGATTCGTAATCGAAAGCAACATCCTGGCGAAACTTTCGAGCAATTTTACAACTCAACTGCTACAATTGTCAACCATTCACCCAGTTCAGTCCAGACGAATCGGAGCTGATCAAAATTCCAACACTGCAGGATACATGTGCCTTCAAGGGCGCAACGTTTTTTGCTACGGCTGTGGAGCCAAAAATGTTTACAAGCCTCAGTGGGAAATATGTCTTACGAAAGCAAAAAACCCGCCAAAGGAGCATTCGAGAAGAAACCGATGTCATCCAAGTAATATTACAAAATACCTCACATATTTATATATTTTTGTCGTAGATCAAGTCATATAGATGCTGCGTTGTTGCCGTTGATAATGTCACATCTTGAAGCGTTCTATGCTTCTACGTAACTTTTACTAAATCGGCTTTTACCGTTGATAAAATTAAACACTAAGCCGTTATTTTTGATTCTTATTTAAATTTCCCTAGCCATGTTAACCATGTCATAACCATAACGCGGTCTTATTCGATGCCTGCACTCGTACGTCGAAGTCGTTCTGCATTCACTAAGCCGTACACCATCAAAATACTATATTGTGATTTTGTTGGATTGAGGTTAAAGTATGCCGCTGTCATCTGGAGACCACACCATATAGGTGTCCCTACCCGGCTCAAGAGAGTGCAAAAAGCTTTCTTACGATTTACACTTGAAAGCAGAAGATCCATTGCATCGTTTTTATTTGTTATTAGTATCATTACTGGGACACTTGCTCAATATTCTATACTCGGCAGTTAGAACCCTTAAAAATTGGTTTCTAGAAATTATATAAGACAAAAGCTCCTACTTCTAGGGCATGTGCTGAGTTAAACTATTTTTTCATTTCTTCAGGTGGTGATTTTACGTGATCCTTTGAGAAACTTTTAGCAATTAGATGAGCCGGCCATTAAACTTTCACGCGATGACAAACTTATCTTAACGAGACCGAAATTAAAGAAAAGTTTTACTCACGAGCGAAACAGCAGACAATATAATCTATAATCGAAACATGAATCATTTAAAGTAGGGCAAGAAGTTTTCGCACAGAGCAATTTCGAGAAAAGTGCTAATGCTAGGCCTAGCTTTTCTATAAGCGAGAAATAATACAAAAATTGGTTATTCATATTATTTATTAGAAGACCTTCAACATAGGCTAATGGGCACATTCCTTGCTAAAGATAAATGTAGCTAACTGTCCGTTTTCAGGCGAATGCTCTTATTAAAAATATCGCATTTTTTACGAAAAATCTCAAATTTCATTTTTTTTTTACCTTTAAATAAAATATACATATACACTTCAATAAAATCTACTACACAATTTTCTGACTGTTATATACACACACTTTAACGTCATTGTCATATGACGGATATAACAATTAACTCGACGTGTCAAATTTCGTACAGCATCCTCCGTACCATATTCCTCCATTTTCTATAGACCAGCGAGCGGAGCGAGTCTGTACTTTACATGTGCGGTGAAAAATAAAATATAAGTGCACTTTTAAAAGTGCTTATTAATATGCATAATATAAACTAATATAGATTCACGTTGAAAAGGAAGGATTCGTCGACTACCTCAACGAATTAGAGAGTCGCACGGCAATTTCACACTTGATTTTCAATCTCTCGGGTATTCCGTACAACCCGAAGTGAGCCATACTGAGAGAAGTTTGGATTAGACACACGTGCCACCAGGACACTGGAAACACGCGGCGTCCATTATATTGCTTATCTTCAAAAAGTCAAAACACTTGCGCATATTTACACACATGATCTAACTTATTTGCGTTAAATATGCAGACCAACAAAGTTGTAAGTCGCCCATGAATTTTAAAATGTTTAAGTCGAAAACTACTTTTTTCAAAGAGCAGACAATATCCTAAAACTTGTGGTCCGATAATCCGATTCTTATAATCAATAGTTACCTTTAATCTAATCGTTAATCTTCTTTTATAACATGTTGAATACTTACGTTTGACTTTTATTTAATACTTATTTACCTTAAAAATCATGAATAAGATTTTGATTAAGGTACTAAATAATTTCCTCTTTCTTGAACAATTAATTTGCTAATTAAAAATTACAATATATAAAATTTCCAAAAACGATGCTGATATTATTATTAGTAAAATTTGCTTTTCTATTTCAAAATTTGAAAATATCAACAGTGATTGTCCTATTTATTATTGTAACACATTTTCAGAAGGAATGATTAAAGTGTATTCGCATTCTGCTGGACACCGTTATCATTGTCTTTGGTTACACTTATAGTTTTATAAGAATACTCTCTATACAAGTTTTGTGAAGAAATATTACTTTGAAATGGAAAGTAAATTTGCATAAAAAGTTGAAATCTTAAAAATGGCATACTAAATTTTCCAAAATTGTTTTTCGTGTAATGATATGAAGTGGTAAGCGCGAACAAGGGGCATGATCAATATTTTTTTATGCGCAAGAAAGGCCAAGGTAGGGTGGGCGCATTTAGTTCTGTGTTTTTTCTTTCATTTAGTTTCGATTTTGACCAGCCATTCTATCCAGAATATTTCATTCATTTTTTCTTTATATATACCACAGTAACAACAAATGTTTTTTGTGATAACTAAAGTAAAATGAGACTGTAATAGAATTGTAATCACAAAGATCGTAGGGAAGAAGTCGCGAATATCCTAATCACAGCTTGCTAGCTGCTTGAGCTGTACCCAAAAATCCGGCGTGATTGCTTCTCGGTTGCATCCGCTTCCGTTCCTTCTGTAGGAAGTAGAATAACATTTTTGCGTGAGGTATACTAACGCCCCTCAGACATCTTCATATACGATTTCATTAAATGTTTTTTAACATTCAAGCAGCATAAATATTACACAAAGTCAGCGCACTTCGAAACAACGCTCAGCTTACGACGAAAACCCTATATTTATTATTTAATGCAATTTCAAATTTGATATAACTATAAATGCAAACTACATTTAGAACTTATCAATGTATACTAGCTGTTAAGGTCAGCAATTACTCGTAAGAGAAAATTGTCTCAACGCGATGTCGCTGTGAGTTAATCGCCGACAGGACTCGTTACTTGCTCTGTTTTTGCACGAGTACGGTTAGTTGACCTCGTTGCCAGATGTGGGGCTATAAATGCTGGTGACTAGCAAAAGGTGTTACTTTTCTTACAGCGACATCTCAGGTGAGCCCAATTACGCACGTATGTATACATCTATCCAGGCTTTTACAGCAATAAACGACAACTTGCAAATTCAAAATTGCTGTGCAAAAGCCATGTTCAATTGAAACGTCAAAAAACGTTGCTGGCTGTGAAAATGTTAACGTTGACGAAAATGGCTAATGAGAAAGTAAAACACGCTACTCCTCGAGGCTAGCAGAGCGTCCATCCCGCTGGGAAAAAAATCAAATACATGGTAAGTATTATATTTGCTAACTCTAAAATTTATTTCAACTGCTCAACATCTTCTATTCGATGAGTGGGAAGACCCGGGTTACCGCTAGCTAGCGGTGCTAATCCGCTATAAAAGCAGGGATTGAAAGTCCCTGAAAAGGCAGAGCAGTATTTTAAAAAGAATTCCGGCACAAAGTATCACGAAATAAAGGCGTTGTATAAAAGACCATGAAAAGGAAGGGCAGTAAAGTGCAAAATGGTAGTGAGCGCTGGCATCAAGTTGCTACAAGACCAGGCGCTCTTCTGCAATTGGAAGAAGACGTTCGCCTGAAATTATAATTGGCTTCCAGGGTCTTAACAGAACATAATATATTACTGTTAATTGAGTAAGCTATAATTTAGTTTCCTTTGAGCGGTTATGCCATTAATTTTTGTGTGTGTAAAGGACATAGAGCCCTTAATTGGGACCCGTGCAGAATCCAGGCTGAATAACGCAAACCAAAATATTATTTCAAGAGCAATTTACAAACAAAAAACAACAAAAACAACACGGATGAAACTCTTCATGGACACGGGGACTGCGGTAGACGAGCATGTAGAGGGTACGCGCGTCATTCGGTGGATTGGCGACAAAGTCTCTATTTCACCACGAATCCAAAACCTTCCTTTTCTGGACGGCGGTGTTATTCTCACGAGGGCATCAACCAGCCCAGTTGCCGCCTCTTCCCCATTAAGGGTTTGGACATTTCAGGTACATGCCCTCAAATCAATGGACCTGGTTGCATCCAGCAGTGTACTGCTGTACTTGTTATATCTGCTAGTACTTGTTGACACTATGTAGATACAATCGAATACCGTGCTACGTGTTTGTTCATACCACTATATCAGCAGTAGCCCCCTGCTAAATTCTTTATTTTTGGCTTGCTAAAATACCCCGTATGTAGTTCAGCTAGTAGTCTTTCAAGAAATGGGGCTTGGTATATATCACGTAACACACAGCCATTTTTCAAGGAGAACTCTATTTGTGCTATTGTAAACCTCTCCTTAGGTGCAAATTATTTTCCGTATTTTAACCATTCGATTATCTTAGTGACATATTTGTCTACCTTTGTCGATTCCCTGAGGTCAGCTGATAGGGTCGGTAAGTTTTGGATTCCAACTCGCCGTTCACATTTTTATTCATTTATGGTTTCATTGTCCATTACGAAAACTAATTTTATCCCATACAAAAACTGATAGACGCGAAATGCAGGGGTCCCTCCTTCAAGGGTCCTAACCTTCGTCATACATGTGAATCAGTACCGTTTCGATACCGCCAGCACTAGCGAAATATTTGGGTCTGACAGAATTTGGTGATTGACCCCTGCAAACGATTCCTTCTTATAGGCTGGCACTTTTATTTTTAACATTGTTTGGAATTTAGACTTCTTCTTGTGGATAACAGTTTAATTAATAACGCATCCACAACACTCTGAGACCCCTTTCATAAAATTGGTTGTTCAAGGTTTAGGCGCATGTTGTCCAACCCGTAAAGTACATCTTATATTTATTTCACATGGGGCATGATTGTTCGTCGTGACTTTAATGCTATCCAAAAACACCAACACCTGAAATATTTCCAAGAAGTCGTTCAATGAACCGTTGTCATATTGCTGGCGCTGATACATTGCCAAACATTAGTCATGTGGTAAGTTTTAGTATCGGACGGGCTTCAGGGTGGGCTACTTGTTGTAGGTTTGCATTTGAAAGGTCAATTTTAGTGTACTGATATTCATCGAGCTTTAAGCCTTTGTATACCGTCACTTTGTAACCGTCCCACAATCGAACTGTATCATTGACATCACCATTGGCGTTGTTAAGCCACATTTGTCAAGTTTAACAAGCTAGTCTTCTCTAACATGGTTATCGAGTTGTACTTTTTTCCACCATGGAAATGCAGCCCGTCGCTGCTTAAAATATTAGAAATTAGATGTTCAGCTTTATGTATAGCCTCGCCTGAAACCCGATTATTTTTCCCACTGTAGGTAAATATAGGTTTGGAAATTGTATCGCTTTGAAGTTACTGTATTATTTGATTGCATGTTGTTTAAATGATTAACCATAATCACTTCTTACCAATGGCTTCCTGTACGACCGCAGATATATAGTTTAAGAGAAAGACTATTACTACTCGGTCCAATTTTAACCCATATGTGTCCGTGGCGTGCACTCAAATTTTGGAAAATAATTTTGCGCGTTTTGTAAACTAATTATTGTGTCTATCTCGAAACAAATACTCGCGCCGCTACACTTTGCTCCTATTCAATCTTTTCCCGATTGTCTTCTAATTTGAGATACTCGCTACACCCTCGTATACTTTGTATTTGGCACGCTTTCAACTAGTTAAGTTGCCGATTTTTGTTAACACAAGTTTTTTGTAAATTTCCTTTTGTTTTTACAAAAATAGCATACCGTGTTCTTGGATAGACTGTTGCTACCAGTAAATCGTAAAATCTAAAACACTGTTTCCTATCAATTTTGTATGCATTTTCAATAATATGCTCTTCTTTGATCGCGTTTTCGAAATGTGTTTTGCTGGTATCGCCTCTTTCCACTGGCTTTTGTCGAGTCGCCTTCATTGAATTTCACGATAATTTTCGTTGCTTTTCTTGAGCTTCTTCAGAAGGTTGGCCAATATTGTCACTAGGCCAACTAACAAACAAATACACACACAAAAGCAGATGACAAAACCTTGGCATCCGTTTGACTCAGTGGAGACGGCTGTGTCATCTGTTACATGGGAACAACAACAGTATTACAAACAGATCAACTGAACAATATACATAAAGGAAGGGCAACAACAAAATTAACACAACTGACCAATATATGCAAAGGGAAATTCCATGTAAATACCATGACACTATAACCAAATAGAAAAACTCTGTAGAGTTGTACCCAAATTTTTCGAACCCACTCGTAATGCCCCTGAAGCTGCCGAGGGTTTCTTTAACCCGCCAAATATCTGGGATCAGGGTGCGGTAGAAGGAATGGGCAAGGACAACTAATAGCGAGACCTAGCAACAGCACTTCCACTATTAACATAAAATGCCTCGTCTGACCCCATTGCTACGCTCTGTAACAAAAACTGATAAAAAGTCCCTATCGCCAAACTCTTCTCCAAAAAATTTCACCTGCTTAAACAAGGTGTTTCCTCTTCCAATGCTGAAAAAAACCTCCTCCGGCACGCACTTACGAGCCAGGCCGCACGCCACACGTCGGACAGAAGAATGCCTAATTCAGCGCTGAGTCGTTGATGGTCATCATTATGGAGCTGTCCCGAATCGCCACCAATTTCACGTATACACAACAAACGTGGAATTTTCCACTGCCGTCAAAGGGGGACAATAAAAATACCGCATTAGCTGGAATTGATGGCATCCCTTTTGAGCTCTGATCACGATTTTGATGTTATCCCTTTTCTTACTTTTTCGGCCATATTTTGACTGGACTTTATAGACTTATTAGCTAGTTGGCAACGTACGTAGCCTTGCCAACACTTGGTCATTTTTTGAAGATCTTTTGTTTGAGGAATAGAAAATAACGGGGAAGAAAACAAATGGCATATTTGACTACGGCCAGTCCGCGAAAACTCCACCCTTCCTCCTGAATCATCAACGAACGAATAGGTCCATGGTGATAAAACGCCAGAGCCAGACAGAATCTCCTATGCAATATTTATACACCTACGGTTTATCGTGAAACATAGATTGATTAATATGTTTAATAAGATACTACTCACGTCCGTTTACCCACAAAGCTGGAAGAACGCTGTAATTGTGCCTATTCCGAAAACTAGCACCTCTTCAACAGATGTACTTGGATATAGGCCTATATCCCTAATTTGTCGCATGAGCAAAGTTTTAGAAAAAATCATCTCAAGGCGAATAATGTGGCATATCTCCAAAAACCGCCTTATTAGCTCGCATCAGGTCCATGGTGATACCTTTTTGACTTTAAAGGGACCTATAGACTTCGACGCTAACTTCGCCGCAGAACAAATAGCTAGTAAAACAAAATTCTTCCTCCAAAGCTCCAAAGAATTGCTCCTGCCAAATACTTCACCTCTCTGTGCCTGAAAATATAATTACCCGCTAACTTCGAACTCTCCTGCTCTAACCTAGTTCTCACGCTAACTCTAATCTTTTTGAGCCTTTTCGCTTAGTCTCGACAACTAAACTGATCCCGCTCACACATCGGCTCTATGTAACCCCTTTTTTCCTTCTAACGACATTTTTTATCAAAATTCCCAAAGTAGTAATTCCTAAACGGAATTATTATTACATACGCTACTCGAATGCTGCAAGCTACCTTCGCTAACTACTGCTCCCATGACCTCTGGTTATCTGCAACATACGCCCTCAGTGTAGTCTTAATAAATTGATTTATCCTTTCGCCCGGACTAGTATGTGGGTGGTAGTGTGCGGTGTACTGGAGCCAGACGCTACAAGCACCGCAGTTCGTGACACCGAAACTAGGGTCCACAATCACAGACCACCACCCGAGGGGCACCGAACAACCAAAAATGGCATCCTTTATGCGCCTGCAAATATCCTTCGCCATAGCGGAAACTAAAGGGGAAACTTAGAAAACTAATCACCGGAGTAAGAATATTTTGGTACTCCTGGGTCGACTTTATCAAAGAGCATACCAAATTGACGCATATCATTTCTAACCCATAGGGCTTACGCTTAAACTGGAATTGGTAATACCTAGACCAAAAGCTGGTAATAATGTCCAGACTGAAGAAGAACCTTACGCCCGTTAGGCTATCGAAGGCTACCGAAATACAAGGGAGGGGGTAAATATCCTTCTCAGTACATTCATTTAAAACTCTATACAAAATCATTTGCCGTTCGAAGTCAGCGCAAAAATGCAGGTCCCTCAATTTGTGTAACATGAAAACGCACACCACGAATTATAGGAGAAGATCGGGCAAACATCAAGCTAAGATGTAAGTGGAAATTAATATAATATTATTTTTATTATAGTCTATACAAAACCTGTAGGAACCTTTCTTCTTTCTAATCAGCACTACTGGTGACGTCTACTAAGACTATATAATTTTTCCGTTACATCCTTGTCGAGCATTTAGTTTAGCTCCTCGTCCATACGCGACAGTATAACGCGCCAGCTCAGGTTCCCACAAACCCTTAGCCTTATGACTATGGAGAGACGAAAGCTTCAACTGAAGATCTTACCGATTCCAGTTTACGACCTAAAGCAGCTAGTTCCGCAACTGACACCGAGGTAATTAGTCTCAACTGGGTTTGGTACAATTTGTTCAATTTCGACTTAAGAATTCCGAGCATCCTATTTACCAAAAGGCTTTCTTGCAACCTACAAAATATTATCCGCATCGTGGCAACATAGACAGCTATGGACTTATTCACCGAGTCGGCCCCCAATTTTAAGGTAGAAACTTCAAGAGAGCGTCCCACTTCAATAAATTTTCCGGCACAACTCCCGTCAAGAGATCCGTTCCATCAATTATCCGATTCAAGGGATCCTTCACACCACACCGTAAAAAAATAAAATACGTACTCCCCCACTGGAACTCGCAAATAAAAATGACCAGCTTAGTCTCCGACTGATACTCATCGCGAGTGAACGTTTATTTTTGACCGTGTTTTTCTCTCTCCGTTGGTTGCTTAGCAAGTAATTTGCTTCACTTCAAGCGCTTACTGAGTGTTCGCAAACTACATTTTGCACGTGTTAACATAAACATAATTTTGAATACTTTGAGTTAGGATTTAACTATGGCCCCCGCGCCACCAAATCTTGGAGACAACAGGTTCGCCCTGCTTGCCTATAACCCAAATCCAAAAAGAAAAAACCTTCTGATTATCCCGAACTTCCTACAATAAAACAACAAAATCCCAAATTTTTGACCATATCTTCAGCAAACTCTTCAAAACCTCTTTCTAAATATTCGTGCTTTGCGGTGCATAAATCATTAGAAGCAATAAGTAAGGAAATAACTTCTATTTCGGAGTTACGCGACGGTAATTTGCTTTTGCTAGTAAAATCTCCATCTATTGCACAAAAGTTCTTAGATACTAAGAAATTGAAGGGAATATGTGACGTTACGGTGAGTCTGCATGAAAATTTTAATTGCTCGAAAGGCACAATATTTGCTCCATGCCCTAATGACGTAGCGGACGGAGAAATAGTGGAAAACATGAAAGAGGAAGGAGTGGTAGCTGTGTATAAATTTAAGAAAAATATAAATAGCGCACATGTACCTACCGGAGTAGTGCTATTAACATTTGATTTGTACAAACTTCGCGAGAAGGTTGAAGTTTCATGGCGTACGGCTCGAGTAAGACCCTATTTTCCTAACCCCATGAGGTGTAAATCATGCCAGTTGCTGGGTCACACCATCAAAAGGTGCAACAATAAAGCTGCTTGTGTTACATGTAACCTACCCCCCGCGATATTGAAAACTGCTCACGCACCTTGTGCGCAAACTGCGCTGGCGATCATCCCACCTCTGCGAAAAGAAATTTTGAGAATAAAAACTGAGAACAACACCCTAGATTGTTTATCTGGCAGTGACCATTTTCCAGTTGTTACAGAAGTACCTACACTCACATCGAATAAAGGTTTTTATAAGCCAAAATTTTTAACAGATAAAACTGACTGGTCCAAATTTCTTGTAGTTTCAACTCCGTTAGCTGCCAAATTCCCAACCTCAAGTAATATTAACAAAGAAGCTGCTAATATTACCAAAATAATACGAGCTGCCGCCCATTTAACTATACCGCAGTCCACGCAAAAAAGTGGTACCGTACTGGTCAAACGAATTGTCAAATCTAAGAAATACTAAGCAACAAAAATGGAGAGAATATAAAAGGACGGTAACAGAGGCTAATTTAACTTCATATAAAAAATCGAATGCACTTTTTCGCAAAAAATGCATGGAAGCTAAATGGGCTAGTTTTGAAGCATTGACGGAAGCGATATCCCCTAACACGGATCCCAAAAAGGTGTGGTCCTACATAAAAATGTTTTCTGGCCTTTGCAACCTAAATTCCATTAACTTTGTTAATGGTCGGGACGGTTCAATATTCGAGTCGAACCAATAAGCCGAAGTTTTGCGTTGACATGGGCAAACTATTCTCATAACTCCAATTTTAGTGATGCATTCAACAGAGAAAAATAGTTTGCTCTCAATAGAATTAACAATCAGCAAAACTCGTCGACGATCATAATTGAAGAAGATATAGCTGCCCTAGAATACGAATCTACGATCTCTCAAATATCCGGTAAAACGCTAGAGCCAGACAGAATCTCCTATGCAATATTTATACACCTACCGTTTATCGTGAAACATAGATTGATTAATATGTTTAATAAGATACTACTCACGTCCGTTTACCCACAAAGCTGGAAGAGCGCTGTAATTGTGCCTATTCCGAAAACTAGCACCTCTTCAACAGATGTACTTGGATATAGGCCTATATCCCTAATTTGTTGCATGAGCAAAGTTTTAGAAAAAATCATCATCTCAAGGCGAATAATGTGGCATATCTCCAAAAACCGCCTTATTAGCTCGCATCAGGTTGCCTTCAAACATGGCCACGGAACTGATGGCGCCCTTTTGTACTTTGAAAATTTCGCTTCTGGTGGCTTATCCAATCGTTGTCATATCTCCACTTTAAGCCTGGATTTTGAAAAAGCATTCGACCGCATCGGTATTCATGTTGTTTTACGGTAATTAGAGAAATTTAGATTTGGGAATAAACTCTATAACTTTATTAAATCGTTTCTCACAAACCGTAAATTCAAAGTCAAAGTAAATAACGTTTTTTCGAGCCTTCTCAACCTAGGGAATGGTATACCACAAGGGTCTCCACTTACAGGGACCCTATTTACGATTGCTTTCGACGAAATTAGCCACTTAGTATCTAAATACAAAAACATATATCACAATATGTACGCTGATGATGTGTTGATATTTTCAAAATTAACAAATTAGATTGTAGTACAGAAGAAATTCGTAGACATTCTGAACGATATCGCCGAGTGGTCTAACTGTTCGGGTGCAAACCTATCACTCAGCAAATGCAAATCATTTCATATTTGTCGAAAATTAAAATATAATAGCTTAAATATTATCTTTAGAAATATCAATATAGTACATGTTTATACTCTTCGATTCCTGGGAATTATTTTTGATAAGCACCTTACTTTTAAAGATCATCGTCTATTCATAAGAAAAAGCATAGGTGCCAGTCTAAAAATTGTTAAATATCTATCTTCTAAACATAGTCTTATTCATCCATCTAGCTTATTAAACATTACAAGGGCTCTGATTATTTCTAAAATCGACTACGGTTTACCTATATATGGCCATTGCGCAAGCAGCAACATAAAATTGGTATCTCGCCCCTATCTCCCCAGTATTCCGGAAAGAGTAGAATACAAAACCATGCGGCTAATTCCAAAGATACTCATGTGCAACAATATTATGCTACTTGACCCCATCTTAGCAGCGTCGAATGCAAGTAAAGTTACAAATCGAAAGTCAGTCATTATTAAGTGCTTAGAATACGCCGAAAATACCACTACCTCAGCTCCGGCTTCCCAGCAGCTCGCCTCCGTGGCAAATACAAAAATCTTCGTTGCTTCTTGGCCTCACAAAATACGGAAAACTGAGCACTAGCCCTACGGAATATCAACGTTATTTCGCAGAGTATGCCGCCCGAATATGGTATGATGTCCCGAATGGGAAATATTTTTCACTGATGGCTCTAAGTCTACGGATTATACAACTTTTGCAGTCGTACATTCTGATGGAAGAACTGTTATGGCCTACCTAACTATTGTTCTGTATACACAGAGAACGGCAAAATGGAATACCGTCCAGCACTATTATGTGCATATTAATACAACAGGTACCAAACCGAGCTACCCAGTAACATGTCGGACCAACGATATCACTGCCTTTATACGCCTTCGAATTGGTCACACCACCATAACTCACTCCTACATTTTAAATGGGTTGTCTCTAGCTTCTTGCTCATACTGTTCTTCGGCATCATTATCAGCTAAACATCTCCTAGATGAATGCGCGCATTTTACTTCCACCAGGAAACAGATATTCGCCAACGAAACTCCGTCGGACTTATTGAGAATATCCTCTCAAGAAAACATGAGAAAAATTATAGATTTCCTATTAAAAACTGGACTAATTTAAACTTCTCATTCTGCTTATTTTATCTTTTATCTCGTTTTCCTACTCCTATTTCTTAATGTAGTATTAATTAACTTATCGATAGTAGCGAAGTATATCGAATTTTACTAGCACGTCTTTAGTAAAATAAGCCTATTAAAACAACGAGCCGTAAGCCTTGGCAGCTAGTGCTCTTTTTGTTTTTACTGTAAATAATAATTGCATTGTTATTTTTCATTTAATCAATAAATAAATAAAAATGACCAGCAACTTCGACAAAGTTGTAGCTGTTAAGGTTGTGGTAGAACCCGTAACTCTTTCTATTTTGTGTGATGTAACTTATTCCGCCGCTATCTTCTATGTCGCGTATTACATCTTCGTTGCTTACTATTGGACTGGTCTAGGTCGAGTCTGTGGCGTATCGGATCTATTGCGTTGATATGCAGTAAGTACTGACGTTCTATCTTTAGGCAATTTTTGTCAGAAAACTGCATGAGGTTTTGATTATAGGTTATATATGTTTTTTATACCCAAGCACACTGTTGCCCAGGGTATTATAACTCTGTTCAACTAACGGATGTTTGTAACAGCATAAAATAACCGAGATTGATATATTTACCAAAATTCATAGAATTTGCGAATTTGATTAAGCCATGTATGTCTGTCCGTCCGTCAGTCGGATAACTCGAGCAAATATTGAGCTATCTTAAAGAAACTTGGTATACAAGTTAAAATAATGTATTTTTTAATATTTATTTCTTTATTACTTCAACAAGTATGCCGAGCTAATTCTAGTGAAAACTCTAGTAATCCACTTGCAACTGAGTTCTAATTAGAAAATATTCCAATAAGCATTGACCTACCGCTTACTCGCTCTCTGCTGTTATCCGCAACTTTACTAAATTAACTTAATTCCAATAAGAGTTACCTTCCCCTCTCGGATGCTCTGACAGACAACTCTCCCAGAAATCAGCACACTCGTACACCGCTTGCTCGCCCTCTGCTGTTACCGCAAATGTTACAACTCATTCAGCTAGCATTATTCCTATAAGAATGAAGTCACTGTTTTGTTACTTTACGCTGCCATATAGACTGATCGCTCTCCCAGCATACAACGCACTTTTGCTCTGCAAGTGTTGGCGATGCTGGTGGGTGTTACCCTCATGATGTTAAAATGCATCAGAGAGCAGATCCAATTGCGCGGGTGGCCATTGCGGCTTAACTCCTCCCCTTCTAAATTAGGAACGTCCTCGGTTCTGGATACCTTGTGTGTTGATTTATAGCGTATTGGCTCCTATGTTGCTGCAAGAGCAGTAGCTCCATGTGGTCAAGACAATTGAATTCGGAATAATTAACTAATGATGCGGTCAACAAGAATTTTTCACATCACACCGTAAAGTCTGTTAATGGCATACTCGTACCATACTTTAGACTGCAGGTTCCCTTTGGAGTAAGCGGTAGAGGTTTCATACACTTTTTCTTACATACTAGATTACATATTGCTTACAAAATTTATTTACAACTAAATTATTGGGTACAAATTGGGTATCGAACTTATTTAAATTAAGTACAGTGTTGTTTAAAAATAAAAAATATAAATTTTGTGAAATGCTCAGTTTCCAATCTTAACAAATTATAGTTATGGGGTTAGTTCCTTTATTTATCTTAAGACAAGTTATGTGCTTGTAATTCTGGTAAATAATAGATTTATTTCAAATTGTCTTTATGGACCACCCTCCTGTAGTTCCCAAGTCTTTTTCTACTATTTGTTCCTCGTAAAGGGGGGTTAATTTATTGCCAAGTCTGGTATTTCTTTTTAACAAAACCTTTTCGCCTGGCTTAAATGTACGCTCTATTCTGTCTTTGTTCTGAGTATTTAATACTAGTTGCTGTGCGTGTGTTAAACGTGTCAATATTTCGTTACTTATATTTGTATCGTTAGTCGTGGGTTGAAATATGTCTATTGGCCTTTTGTTAGTTACTGAGTGAATTGTTTTATTGTATTCGATGGTTGACAATAAAATTAAATCCCGTGTGTCATCAATGTTCCTTTCTAACTTCATACATCTGGCAATCTCTACCAATGTACTGTGGAACCTTTCTACCTGTCGGTTAGATGCGCTGTGGAGAGGTGGTGCATTAACAATTTCAATACCAAAACTGTTGGCAAGAAGATATCTAACACTATTGGAATTAAGTGACTTCTCATTATCGCAATAAATGACTTTAGCTTTAGGAAATACGTTCAAAAGTTGTATGAGTTGGGGTTTTATATCCACAATTGTTCGAGATGGTATAGTTTGCACAACTGCAAATTTGGAAAATTTGTCCAAACATGTTAAAAAAAATTTTGAATCTGTTGAAAATATATCAATGTGCAATATTTCTCCTAAATATGAGGGGATTGGTGTTTCGGCTATTTTATGCCGTTGATGATGTCTATTATATTTTGATTTTGAACAGATTTTGCAGTTTCCTACCGCTTCTTTAGCTTTCTTTTCCAGTTTTGGAAAAAAGTAATCGTTTAAAATTTGTTTTACGTTTTCTTGTGCTGCGCGGTGAGCGCGATTATGTTCTGTTATTATTATTTCCATCTGATCATTTGGATCAAAGATATCAGTCACAAATTTCTTAGCATATTTGAACTTGGTATTTGGAAATAATTGTACAAGATCATGTTGGATATGGGCTAGAATAGGCAGGCTGCAATGAATTGCATTCACTACGTTTGTGTTTACAAGGTCTTGAATAGTTCCTAACAGAGTGTTTTTGTCACGAAAATGAATAACATGTCTTGTCCTATTTCCAAATACAATAAAAGTTCGTTTAGATGGATTCTCAGCTTCTTCATTAATAATCTGGTTACTGAAACAATTGACGGGTTTTTCAACCGCCTCTATGGTATAAGTTAATGACTGCTCGCTATGAATCGTGGCGCAGTCAGAATTTGAGCCCTGTTCTACCATGTTAACCTGTTGTCGCGACAAAGCGTCAGCAACATAGTTCTCTTTTCCTGGTTTATAATGTAATTTTGCATTATGCTCGTAAATAAATGCCTTCCAACGCTTGAGTTTTGCGTTTGGGTTTTTATCCGAAACAGCAAACGTTAGTGGTTGGTGGTCTGTGAAAATGTTTAAGTATTTTACACCATATAGATACCTTGTAAGATTTTTTAATGCCCATACTATGGCCAGAAGCTCTCTTTCGTTTGTTGCAAAATTAAGCTCATTACCTTTCAAAGTTCTTGATATCATGGTAATTGGCCTACCTTCTTGAGACAAAACAGCACCCAGGCCATGGTTAGAAGCATCCGTTGTCAAATCAAAAGGTTTTGTGAAATCAGGGTAAGCGAGCATTACATCTTCAGATACCAAAATTTGCTTCAAGGTATCAAAAGCTTGGTATTGTACTGAATTAAGTGTGATTTTTACTTTCTTTGATTGGTTGGCACTGACTTTTCCATTCTCACCCTTTAGAATGTCGGTCAAAGGTTTGGCTATGCTAGCAAAATCTTTGACGAAACACCTATAATAGCTTGCCAGTCCTAAGAATGATCTTAGATTGTATAAATTTTTGGGGGCTGGGAAGCTTAGCATGGTATGCACCTTTTCGGGACATGTTTTAATGCCTCCTCTTGAAACAATAAATCCGAGGTACTCTATTTCGTTTTTAAAAAAATGGGACTTTTCTACTGATACCCTCATGTTAGCATCATATAAGTTTTTTAAAACCCAGTTTACATCTTCAATATGTTGTTCCTTTGTTTGTGAGAATACTATGACATCATCTACGTAAACATAGCAGCTTTTGTCTATTCGTTCCCTTAGTATGTCGTCTATAGCTCTCTGGAATATACTGGGAGCGTTTTTTAGCCCAAACGGCAGTCTGCAAAATTCGTACTTCCCGTTGTTTACAGAAAATACGGGTTTCTCCCTATCTCGCTCTGCAAGTTCAATTTGGTGGAAACCTGATTTCAAATCAAGGGTTGTAAAATATTGTGACTTACCCATGTTAGACAGGATCGACGTTACATTTGGTATTGGATACTTGTCGTCAATGGTAGCTTCATTTAACTTTCGGTAATCTACTACCATTCGTTTTTTCCTGTTACCTAACTCGTCGAAGCCTTTTTTATCTACTACCCAAATTGGATTATTGTAGGGAGATCGAGAGGGTCTAATATGCCCATAATGTAAAAGTTCTTTTATTTCATTTTTCACAAAATCTGCTACACCCAATGGGTAAGGGTATGACTTAGAATAGATGGGCTCCTCATGTTTTGTACGAATGGTTGCGACTACATTTGTATTAAATGGTAAAGACTCATTTGGATCAGCAAACGCGCCTAACCTTTTCTCAATCATTTTTAGAAACTCCTCTTTCACTGCGAGAGGTACGCTATCGTGTTGTATTTGTGTAACATGTACGCTTTCACATTTTTTAAATAATAACTTTTCTGTTCCAAAGTCGTGGGTAATTTTACCTTTTTTCAGGTCCACTATGGCATTAACCTGTGTTAGTAGGTCAAGCCCAATTATTGCAAAATTTTGCAAAATTTACCAAGGTAGGTAATATAACAAAATAAGAATTTATTCCAAATAAATTTATTTTACTCTTTTGGCTTACTTTATTTCGCCATGAATTGATTTAACTAAAAATTGTTTAGCTAATGGTACGATTCCCTTTAGCTCGTAAAAGGGTCTAATATAACCTTTTGAAGCCCCTGTGTCTATTAACATTTTTATAACTCTTCTCTCAGTACCTATTGTTCTGCTAATCCAAGGAAGCAGGGCCCTTTCCCTAAAAAATTGATCTCTTCTTCAAAATCTTCAACTTCATTTTCTGCTATGTCATCATAAGAAATTTTATCAGCAGTACCTTGTGTAATGTGATTTATTCTTTGAATTTTAGGCCCAGTAGTCCTATCAAATTCAGAGTGGCGCTTAGCATGTTTTTCTTGGCTACCGATATTTGATGAAACTTGTCTTTGCTTAAAACCTTGAAAATTATTTGATTTGGTTTGTTCGAAGGACCCGTTTGGCGCATTTTTGAGCTCATAGTTCGATGAGCGACGGAAGCGAGACGTTGACGGATCTACTTCCATTGCTTCAGGTCTATCCTGTCTACCGCTGTTGATAGAACTGCGTTGCTGTTGCCTATTGTAATTATTTTGGAAATGCGGATTCTTATGAGCATTTAAATATTCTAACGCGTTGTTGTTGTTTTCAGAAAACTTTCTGTCAGAAGGTTGACTCCTGCTATTGTCGTCAAAACGCTTCGAAAATGTGTAGCAAACGTATAGCGCTCATGATTCGCTTCTAACTCCTGGGCAAGTGCCAAAGCAGACGGTAAGTCAGTTGGCCTTGTAGAGAATAAAATGTCGCAAAGAGGTTTTCTTAGACCGGAAATAAAAACGCGTAACGCATCCGTTCGGTATTTTTCATTTATTGAATTCGCTAAGTGACCCTCGTAAGTCATTATAGTCTTATTAGTAAGCAGTGTGAGCTTTCTTTCGACTTCGTCGTAAAATTTAATGACCGTTAGACTCCCTTGCCTTAAAGTACTAAGCTCCTGTTCGATCAAATAAACTGGGCGTTTATCCGCAAAGGTAAAATCTAGCCTAGCTATTATGGCCTTGAAATTTAACACAGTATTAAAAGAAGCCAGAACAGTGTCTGCAGGACCTCTAATTTTGTTTCTAATTATTGCGACAGCTTGGTAGTGTTTTGCGCTACCGTCATACTTCTCATATAATTTGTAAGCCGTGTCCGCCGCTTGCCTCCATGAAACGTAATGCTCCTGTTTGCCGTCAAATTCGGGCAGAGATTTAACAAGGTCAAGGTTTTCATCACACTGCACGTTTCCTACAATCCCCACTTCTGCAAAAGGTTCTACGTTTTCAGTCAGGGTAGTAGCAAACCTCTTCGTCATTTCGTCTAATTTTTTATCCTAATCTTCCTTCTGTGATTTTAATGCAGCCGATATTGCTGCCGTAACAATAGCCGTCAACTCGTTAGTGTTCATAATTATCTCGTTTCTGTCCTTTAAAACTAATGCGTCAAAAAGGTTAGATAGTTCCGAGTCGCACATCAACTAAAGTATAACACTCGGTATTGAGCGCGCAAAAAGGTTTTCGTTTATATAAGCGAATACGAATAAATTTAAGTAGAAAAAAAAGAAACTATTTCCCAAAAATTCAGAAAAAATCAAGAAAAACTAGCAAATGTATTGAGGAATTATAAATTTTTTGAGCTATTTAATTATCTCTTAAAAAGTACTGAGCAGATCACTTACAAGTTTAGTTTCCGTTGTTTTAATTTAATTGTTATTTAAATGTTGCTTTCTGTATAAAAGCGGTTTCTTAAAAACCGTTGCTTGGTAACTGTAGTTGTTATGTCCTTTAGATGTCAACCAAGGTGATATCATAAAATCACAGTTTAAGTTGTTGTACGCCACCGATATAAGCTGCAGTAGCGCAAAAAGTAATTAGGTTTCCGTTGTTTCAGCCTTGTTGTTGCTTCAATGATGAATTTGATACACGTGCTTTCTTAAAAAACATTGCTTGATACTCCTCCTTAATCCCTTTCTTCGAATGTCAGGAAAGGTCGTCGCAGGTTTCTTTTTTCTTTTAATATTTGCAGCTTTCAGTCTAGCTAACTTTTATTTAAGACGTCTTTTCTCAATCGAGAATATTCTTTCTTGATATTTTATAACTTCCCGAGCCCCACGTTGGGCGCCAGTTAAAATAATGTATTTTTTAATATTTATTTCTTTATTACTTCAACAAGTATGCCGAGCTAATTCTAGTGACAACTCTAGTAATCCACTTGCAACTGAGTTCTAATTAGAAAATATTCCAATAAGCATTGACCTACCGCTTATTCGCTCTCTGCTGTTATCCGCAACTTTACTAAATTAACTTAATTCCAATAAGAGTTACCTTCCCCTCTCGGATGCTCTGACAGACAACTCTCCCAGAAATCAGCACACTCGTACACCGCTTGCTCGCCCTCTGCTGTTACCGCAAATGTTACAACTCATTCAGCTAGCATTATTCCTATAAGAATGAAGTCACTGTTTTGTTACTTTACGCTGCCATATAGACTGATCGCTCTCCCAGCATACAACGCACTTTTGCTCTGCAAGTGTTGGCGATGCTGTTGGGTGTTACCCTCATGATGTTAAAATGCATCAGAGAGCAGATCCAATTGCGCGGGTGGCCATTGCGGCTTAACTTACACATTGCCCTGTACCCAAGTTACTTTGTTATTGAAAATATTTCAGTAAGTATTGCAGCTAATTTGCTAAAATTTGACTCACAAGATTGGGTTTGGAAAGGAATACACATGTACACAGTTTTTTTTGGAAAATCTCCGAAACTACTTGACCAAACTCTACCAAATTTGGTTCACATACCGCTTTTCAAGTCAATAAGCAAAATTACGAAAATTGTTAAAATCGGACTATCACGCCCAACTACCTAAACTAAAGGTAATTTTCAAAAAATAAAAAATACGCGATCATTACAGGCAATTCGCTCAAATTTAACATGAACAAATGCACAGAATAAAAAAAAATTGAAATGGGTGTGGCACCGCTCACTTTAGAGTAAATAAGTATATCTCTGATCACTACACCAAATTTGGTATACATACTTCAACTCAAGTCAGTAAACAAAATTTCGAAAATTATTAAAATCGGACAAAAATCATGCCTCTCTTATAACGGTAATTTTGAAAAAATAATTAATAAGCATTAAAGGCAATTTCCTCAAATGTAATACGAAAGATGCGGCTACACTACCAAACACGCCGAATAAAAAAAATTTGGAAATGGGAGTGGCACCGCACACTATAGAGCAGATAAGTATATCTCAGAAGCCATGCTAGCAAACTCTAACACGTTGAGTAGACCATCACATTTTATGTAAGGAAGCAAAATTCCAAAAATTGGAAAACTACGCCCACCTCTTATATAACGGAAATTTTGAAAGATCAAGAAAACACGATATTTAGTAACTTTTAAAGCGAATTTGTTAATTTATTAACTATACAAGGTAATTTCCACAAATTTGATAGAAAAGATTGATTATGAAATACATGGAATCATAAATGTATGGAATCATAAATTCTTAACCATTACGCACACTTTGCATTTTTAGACAGAAATCACAATTTCAAAATTATAGAAATCCGACTTAAGCCACTCACCTCTCATATAACAGTAATTTACAACAAATCAAAATATTTAATATTTTAGTAAATCATTTCGTGAATTCTTTCAAATTTGGTATAAAGGGAGGAAAAAAACATCGTTTAAAATTTCAAAATATTGTTATACTAGCAAACCCGGCTTCCAGTAAAGACATATTTTTTAGATATTGAGCATTGCTTTTGGGCATAAAATATATTGCTCTTAAGGAAATATGTATATACCGAACATCAAATACCTTCGTCAAATAGCTGGAAAGATATTGTGAATAGTAGTTTTTTAGGGCATGAATTCTCCAACAAATAATATATATCCTCATATATAGGATATATATACCAAATTTTGTGCATCTGCATCAAATAGTTGTGGAGCTATAAGGAATTTTTCCAAAATGATACACAGTTTTATCTAAAAGATATATGCATGTTTATACCCGATTATCACTCATCTGCACCGAATAATTGCGAATATAAGACGACGTACGAAGACCACGGGCATCTACTGTAAAAATGTCATAAAGATCGGTTGAGTAATTTGGACGCCTAAAAAGGACTCACATTCATTTTTATATATAAGATTAACTTTGAGATAAAAACCTGCACCGGATATTTAGGATTCGTTTGAATCCGAAGCTAGACTCATCTATATTTTTCACACCCGAGCGCAGTGGTGCCCAGGGGTTTATTCACTTAACGGTTTTTTGTAACAGCATAAAGCAATCCAGATAGATATAGACATAGTCACGCTCTGCATTTCAACTCAATAACAAACCTTTTAAAAATTATATTAGTTAGACAGAAACTACGGCCACTTCTTATATAACGGTAAATTACCAAAATCAAAAAACAACATATTTTAGTAACTACACAAAGTAACTTGCTCACATTTGATATGCAATATTTTTTAATACATTTGTTCCATCTACGCCGAGATTTTTTACACAAGTCTCATCGATTATAAAAAAAAATTCCAAGCCGCAAAAATACATAAGCCGCAAAATTAACAAAAGCCGCAAGACGCATTTTAAAGAAGCCGGAAACACATATGCATACATAAATCAACTGCCGTCACCGTGCACAACATCAGTCATTGAGACATCAAGGCACGAGATTATTGTTTACATAGTAACGGTGGTAATTTTGTCTGTCCGCGAGCGCCGACAACAACTAACGTTCGTGCACACACACGCACAACAGTGAACAGTGGTACTTTATTGCAAAAGTTCGATCCCCCAAATTTCAATTTAAAGGTTTTTCTGATTTTTATTCATATTCAATTTAAAGTAAATTTGTATCACTATTTTGGTTCAATACTCCTCATTAGCATAGCACAATTGATAATTTGCAAGTCACTTGTTCACTGCTTCGAGGATACCTAACCTCTATTGCACACTAGCACGTTTTCACAAAATCACATAATCAGACTAGAGCGTTGAATTTGTCTTGTTTTTTTTGGTTTTAATCATCATACATTTAAGGCACATATCATATACGTCGACACAGTTGGGTGGCAAGTGTTTTTTTTTTGCATCATACCTAGAATATCAAACACTACTGCAAAAAGAAATTCTTAAATAAAGAAAATATTAACTAACCATACATATGTATATAAAATTATTGGAAATTGTTACTTGTGGGTTTTTCTTTCTGGCAAAATCAGAGTTAGTTAGTCTTGGATAACTCTTTTTAATTTACAATGGATTCATATATCCGTTTGGCAGAATCGGTTGCAGAATTTGAAGCTGATTTACCCAGCACTCCTGCCTCAGAGCAAAACAAGCACGGTCTTGCTATCCAGCAAGACGAGTTAAAAGCATTGTGGGTGAAAACCAAAGTAGCGTACGATACGCTTACTACCTACATGTCTGGTATGATTACTCAGGCCGAAGTACTTTCAAAAGCAGGAAAAGATGTGGAAGAACAGTCCACCTTCCACCGTGCGATACAGACGTGTTCAAGGGCGACTATCTTTCATGCCCAACATTCCGTTATATGTTTACGGCCATCTACGTTCTAAACAAGCGCCTCACTCCGGTTGATAAAGTATTTCATCTTCACCATAAGACACAAGGGGAGGGCAAAGAAATTGTACGAAAGTGCCCACTTACTAATGAAGACTTCAACACTGCGTGGAAAAACTTGTGTGAACGCTATGAAAATAAGCGTTTTAAGCAAGACGAGTTAAAAGCATTGTGGGTGAAAACCAAAGTAGCGTACGATACGCTTACTACCTACATGTCTGGTATGATTACTCAGGCCGAAGTACTTTCAAAAGCAGGAAAAGATGTGGAAGAGCAGTCCACCTTCCACCGTGCGATACAGACGTGTTCAAGGGCGACTATCTTTCATGCCCAACATTCCGTGATATGTTTACGGCCATCTACGTTCTAAACAAGCGCCTCACTCCGGTTGATAAAGTATTTCATCTTCACCATAAGACACAAGGGGAGGGCAAAGAAATTGTACGAAAGTGCCCACTTTCGATTGAAGACTTCAACACTGCGTGGAAAAACTTGTGTGAACGCTATGAAAATAAGCGTTTTTTGGTTAACACACAATTTAAATTTTTTTTTCAACATGAAGGCAAAAGAGTATGAATGTTGTAGCTCAATTAAAAGTTTGCAACGTGAGATAAACAATTGCTTATCAGCCCTAAAGAGTCATCAAATTGACATCTCAAACTGGGACGCAATTGTCGTATATCTGTGCTCAACGAAGCTGCCTGACAGCACACTGGCTCTATGGGAGCAAACCATAGACCACAAAAATGGCACACCAAAGTGGAAAGATATGGACAAGCTCCTGTTGAATAGGTTTCAGACCCTAGAAACATTATCAGGGTTGAAGGATAGCATAGCTGTGAGTTTGCCAAAGCCGCCGCAAATCACACGTCATCCTTTAGAAGCCCTCACAAAAGACTTGGCGCCTTCCAAGCAAGCGTGACCAATTTCTCTTGTAAAATGTTCCACACAAATGAGCACAAATTGCGGCGCTGCTCCCGTTTCCTAAAGCTAACTACAGTTGGAAGTCTCCGAGGCCTGCCAATCCGGCATCACTAATTCGGTAAGTGCCCAGGTTAAGAAAGTATGCCACATACAATTGCGGTCTCCCGTCGACCCGTTGTTTTGCTTGAATGCAACTGTCCTGGTTTACCACAATTAACAGGAAATCTGCCGACAACAATTATCAGCGCGACGACCAGGCAAGAATTTCCGGACCTGGTATTAGCGGATATAAGGGCTTTCGTCAATGAGCAAATATACCTCATTATTGGTGGAGACATTTATCCACAAATTATATTATGCGGATTAAAGAAAATCGTCTTCAGGACACTTCTTACGCAAGAAACAGTATTCGGTTGGATTATAACCAGTAGTAGTAACACTACAAATCCAACCAGAAATATAGTTTCGTTAAGCGAAGTTGCGCTGGATAAGCAACGAATAAGCAACTTACGGCGTTCTGGGAGTAAGAGGATTTACCCAAAACAAAAAGCCTAAATGAATGGGAAAAATACTGTGAAGAGCTTTATCGAAGGACTATCGTCAGAAATAATGAGGGGAAATTCTTAGTCTCATTACCATTTAGACAGGAATATTCAGTAACCATAAACCTAGGCCCTTCTCGTAAAAAATCCTGCTCTCAATTCTACCGCAGATGCAGGAGGACACAGAGTCGACTCTACCATAAAAGCAAGGGACGAAATTTCTGCGGTATTGCGGTCAGCACGTTTTCCATTACGAAAATGGACAGCCAACTATGAGGATATAATACCAGACATTCCAAAAACGGATCTATTAAGCAAAGATTTTATGAAATTCGAACACATCAGCACAGTTAAGGCTCTTGGCATAAGATGGAATGCCCATTCCGATTTATTTTATTTTTGAACAAGATGAATGGAGCATAGTGACACAATCACTAAGAGGTCGATATTGTCCTCCATCGTAAAGCTTTCCGATCCGCTAGGATGGCTTGGGCACATCGTAATAGTAGCCAAGATATTAATGCAAAATATTTGCCAGGAAGGCACAGAGCGGGAAGAACCTACATATGTCTTCAACGACTCTAGAATGATGGAGAACCTTTATCAAACACTACCATGAAATAGAAAGGATAAAGATGACGTCAAAGTACATGGATTCTGCGATGCTTCGGAAAAAGTGTATGCCGCTACGGTATACCTACCTGTTAAACAAGGTAGTGAGGGTTTAATGAATCTGCCTGTGTCAAAAACTAAAGTATTTAGCTCCTGTTAAAACTATTTCCCAACCCCGTTTAGAACCCTGGGACGTAGTATTGCTCGCCCGCCGAAAGTATTGAGACGGTACTTGGCCACCAGGACACGTAAAATTACACCTTAACACTACAATTTTCAATTTACCTCGGTGCTTGAAACCTCCCTAGTGTCATCCCAAAACGGTGATCCCAGGTATCGCATTCTGCTTTTACACAGTGCAGTAACGTGTTTCCCAATCAGACAGTTCCCTGTTAGAGCCTCGATCACGTTAGAAATGTTTTCCCGCGGCTTGACCATTTCCGGTCCCATTAAGGCTACGTCGCCTTGAGGCTCGACATATATTATCTATACATTCTCTGAGTAGCAGTTTGCATATGGAAAACGGCATACCACTGCGTTCTTTATCCTGAAGAATCTGCTTGGTCGTACCTTGTCTTGCAAGTTCGTCTGCCATGCAGTTTCCCTCTATGTCCCGGTGACCAGAGACCCAAATGAGGTACTGTCTGTTCTGCTTGGCCATCTCCTGTAGAGATAGGCGGCAGTCCAGTGCGATGTTCGAGTTAAACGTGAAAGAGCTTAGAGCTCTGATTGCAGCCTGGCTGCCACTATAAATGAAGATATCTCTTCCTATAATCCCCGTCCCAATCTTCTCTACCGCCCTCATTATAGCTTAGACCTCACCCTGGAAGACGCTGTAGTGATCTGGTAACCTGAAGGAAACTTACAGGATAGGGTTTCGTGAGAAAATGCCTCCTCTTACCTTATTATCGAGTTTCGAGCCATCTGTTTAGATGACAATGCTATCAGGTGGAGTATGAAGCTCAAGCTTCCACTCCTCCCTGCTTGGAATTCGTGTAATAAAGTTACTTTAACCAAATCTAAAGGAATGAGGTCTAAAATGGCGTTAAAGGCCTCATTTGGCATGGTTCTGAGCGCCCCACTTATACAGATCATACTAAATCTTTGCACCTTGGTGAGTAGCCTGCGGCAAGGCCGTATCTAGGGGGGGGATGGCAGGGATCAATCCGCCCCCCCCCCGAAATTAATGCGATTAAATTTTTTTTTTTTTTTTTATAATATTAATATGCTTAATTGTATTTTTTAGATGCATAGAAATCATGTAAAAAGTTAGTCTCAATCATTATTTGTATCTATGTATGTATGTATATATCCTCATCATCGTTGGTCTCCTTGGCGTGGGGATGAGGCTTAAGTGTTGGCACGGTTGTTCCTTTCGAGGTCTTCCATGCCACCACGAACTAAGAGGGAGGCTCCATATAAGAATCAGTGTAGGATTCGTTCTTGCACTGATTCTTATGTGGAGATTACCGTACCAACATCTCTCTGGTCCGCATACCCTGTATCCCTCCTAGTATCTCCCAGCTCTCCTTCCTCTCTAGCTAATCCCCCCCCCCCCTAATCCAGGGTGTCAAGCGTTACCGTGCCCATTGGTCGGTTTGCAGCCAGGGGGTTTAAATTCCGGCTGTATTTTAACGGCGCCTCCCTGACACCGGGCCACCTCAGGGAGTAAGTTTGGCCTTACCGCGGCAAGGGGCGCTGTCGTGGTGTACCACCCATTTCCCCCTCAATATTTCTAGACCGCTGCGCTTGCCTCGTCGAGCAGGTGGTCGTACGACCAAGATGAATAAAGGTAAAGCAACAACAACAACAAAAAACACAAAAAAATTGTCTTCCCCATCTCGGGGTAAGACAAGCATGAAATATTCTTCTTCCCCATCTCGGGGTAAGAATGCGCAGGCGCAAGCGCCTAACGCGCCGCTTCGCTCCGATAGGAGCTCTTCCGGGCTGGATGTGAGTGTTGCACGCCGGCCCGTGACTTCGGGTGTTATGGCGGGGCCTAGCACCAGCAAAGCTGCGGGGATTGTGCTGGAAACGGCAGATCCCTCCGTGGCACTAGGCACTAGGGGCCCGTCAAACACCGGCGCGGCTGCGAAGCCTAGTCTCGCGAAGGCAACGGTCTCACGGCCTGGCCCGAGTGGACTAAGGCGACAAGTAGCCGCACAAGATAGTATAGAGGGCGTGGCAGCGATGGAAACTACGAGCCACGCCCCTCTGATGTTGGAGTCGGAGCGGTTCAAATTCGCTGACAAGCGTAAGGCCGCGAAGACGTTAAAAAGATACGACGGGGTCCCGTTGGAAACGTTGTCCCAGAGCGCGAAGGAAGCGGTGGAAAGGGCGAAAGCCCTGCTGCCTAACTTCCGGGTCACTGGGGCTTCGGTGGAAAACCGGGTGCCTCCGTCAAAGCGACAAAGATCGGCGGAAGAACAAACTCCGGCCTCTAAAAGAATCCGGCCGCACTCGTGGGTGGGCAGGCCTAGCTTTGCCGAGGTTGCGAAGGACAGGATCCTTATTGGGGTCCTGGACCGAGGCAACGAGCTCGGGTCCATACCAAAGGACCAGTGGAGGTGGGTGAAGGCAGCTCTGGCGAACGTCATCTTTGACGTTCTGCTGGAGAACCCTGGAACCCCCCCTGCCTGTAAGGACGCTGGTTGGTACCAGGGCCACATTAAGGTGGTCGCCTGTGAGGACCTGAGATCGGTGGCGCTGTATAAGGCCGCCGTTGCAAAGGTGGGCCCTGTCTACCCAGGGGCTAAGTTGGAGGTGGTAGACTGGAAGGACATTCCAGTCAGACCCCGGGCGAGGGCATGGGTTCCGGTGACACCATCGGCACCGGAAAGCATCCTAAAGATGCTTCAGGTGATGAACCCGGCCCTCCCAACAAGTGATTGGAGGGTCGTCCGGGTCGAGGACGCGGAAGGCCCTTCGAGACAAGTGGTCTTGTCCCTAAACAAGGAGTCCATCGGACTCCTTGAGAAGAGGCAAGGCCGCGTCTGCTATGGCCTCGATGAGGTCATCATTAAGGTGTACCGCGGGGACGCTCAGCGTGCCTCTGGTGCGGGTGCAGCAATGGACGTGGACATTGAGGCACCCGAACCGGAGCCGGAACCGGAACTCTCCGACGCTGAAGGCAGCGTCTCCTCTCAGACAAACTTTGCACCAACAATGCACAGGATGTTTGCGGAGGAGGAGCTGCTGCTCAGCGACGGAGAGAGCGTGGGTGATGTCACCGTCGTGGCTGGAGGGGAGGCAGCGGTTTTCTCGCATGAGAATTCTGCAGATAAACCTCCATCGATCTAAAGCAGCCTCAGCTGCTCTCCTAGGTCGCCTGAGCAAAGGCGACGTTACGGTGGTACTCATTCAGGAACCCTGGGTTTGTAACTCAAGGGTATGTGGGTCGAGTGCCACCGGCTTTAAGCTTTTCGTGGAGCGCGGTAAAGGTAAAATTAGAGCCTGCATTCTGGCTAAAGCAGATTTAAATATCTTTCTTTTACCTAATTACAGTGATGGCGACGTCACGGCAATTCTTGCGGAGATAGGGGGAATGTCACTGATGCTGGCATCGGCTTACATGCCGTACGAAGCCGAGTACCCCCCTCCCTCTATGGTGCGGAACTTAGTGTCCAAATTTGAGAGCGGACACATGTTGGTCGGCAGCGACGCAAATGCTCACCATGTCAACTGGGGGAGCACGGACATCAATGATCGAGGTGAGTTACTCTTCAACTACCTTCTAACTACTAACCTACTTATATGCAACAAAGGTAGGGATCCCACCTTCATTACTAGCAATCGTAAAGAAGTTTTAGATATAACTCTATGCAGTGATAGTCTATCTGAATTGATCGAGAGTTGGAGGGTTCTAGATGAACACTCCTTCTCTGATCATCGTTATATTGAAATCGTATTGAACTTTTCTATTACCAGCCCAAAGGTGCGAAAAAACCTAAAAAACACAGATTGGTGCTCTTACAAAATGTTATTTGAGGATAGGCTAAACAGCGAACCTCTTATTGAACCTAATTGTATCGGGGATCTAGAGAACATGGTGGACGTTTTTACGCTGACCTGCTCAAATGCCCTAAATCAGGCTTGCCCTGAACCAAAACAATGGGGCAAACGTAAACCCCATTGGTGGTCACGCGAGTTGGACTCACTACGAAAATCTTGTAGGAAAAACTTCAACAAAGCCAAGAGACTTAGTCTCGAGCTGGTATGGCTAGAGTACAAAAAGTCTCTTCAGACCTATAAAAAAGCTTTAAGGGAGGCAAAGAGATCCTCGTGGAGAAACTTCTGCGGCGGCATCGAGGGTGCTTCCGAGACAGCCAGGCTAAGGAAGATTCTCTCAGGATCCCCTAACCCGATAGGTTTCTTGCAAAAGCAAGACGGTTCCTGGACCTCAACGGGAAAGGAAACCCTTGAATTGTTATTAGATACCCATTTCCCTGGTAGTACAATTGCGGAGGAAGGAACTCCTCCGCTCATCTCCTCCAACCCCGTTAACATACCGGTTTCGGAAGAAAAGGTTAAATGGGCTATCCAAAGCTTTAAACCATACAAATCTGCTGGGCCGGATGGGATAATACCTGCCCAGCTAATTGAGACACTGGAGCTGTCTGCAAAATGGCTCTGTACTATTTTCAGGGCCTGTTTCAAACTAAATCACATACCGTTGGCATGGAGAAATGCCACGGCTGTCTTTATTCCTAAAGCCGGTAAGGCCTCACATACAAATCCAAAGGATCTTAGGCCTATCAGTCTATCATCCTTTGCTCTTAAGGCACTTGAAAGGATTATTAGTAGCTACCTGTCCGATACCATCGACAGTAGACTACTGTCTAATGACCAACATGCCTACCGCAAAGGCAAATCTACTGAGACTGCACTCCATAGCTTGGTCGGCTATATTGAGAAGTCTCTCAGCGTTAAGGAATTCTGTCTTGTAGCCTTCCTGGACATTGAAGGCGCCTTTAATAACGTATTTCCAGAAGCTATAACTGGCGCCGTTAGGGATCTAGGGGTTGAACACTCACTGGTTGACTTTATCGGCCAGCTACTCTGTTGCAGAGTAGTAAGGGCTAAGCTGGGTGCGAGCGAATTGTCACGGCACGTGTCGAGGGGGACGCCACAAGGAGGCGTCCTATCCCCACTCCTATGGAACCTCACCGTAAACACGCTACTGCGAGATACGGCATGGGGTGGCGCAAAAGTCGTCGCGTACGCCGATGACGTCGCGATTGCAATCAGGGGAAAGTTTCCGCAGACATTATGCGAGCTGATGCAACGAGCGCTTCGGGAGGTATCCAAGTGGTCCACCCATTGCGGGCTCAGGGTCAGCTCAAGTAAAGTGGAACTTGTACTTTTCACGAGAAAGTATAAAGTGCCTTCTGTGACTCCACCGGTAGTAAACGGTACCCGGTTAAGTCTTTCTACAAGTGCCAAATTTCTAGGCGTTATTTTAGATAGGAAGTTGAGCTGGAAGGAGAATCTAGTTCAACGTCATGAGAAGGCTTCTGTAGCCCTCTACACATGTAAGAGAGCCATAGGCAAGAAATGGGGGCTAAATCCCCGGATCTGTCGATGGATTTTCACAGCGGTCGTCAGACCAATACTCCTGTATGGGGTGATCGTGTGGTGGCCTGCATTAGAAAAAGAGGGTAACCTTAGACTACTCACCAAGGTGCAAAGATCTAGTATGATCTGCATAAGTGGGGCGCTCAGAACTACTCCAAATGAGGCCTTGAACGTCATTTTAGACCTTATTCCTTTAGATTTGGTTGGACAACAAATGGCAGCGATGACTGCTTTGCGACTAAGAGAGACATCCCAGTGGCACCCTGAAAGCCAAGGGCACTCTTGTATTTTGAATAAGTTCCGCTCTATTCCGAGCAGCACGGATCGGTGCGCCTTGACATCGGTCTCTGAAAGTAATTTTACTACACGTATTCCAAGCAGGGAGGAGTGGAAACTTGAGTTTCATACTCCACCTGATAGCATTGTCATCTATACAGATGGCTCGAAACTCGATAATAAGGTAGGAGGAGGCGTTTTCTCACGAAACCCTCTCCTGCAAATTTCCTTTAGGTTACCAGATCACTGCAGCGTCTTCCAGGCTGAGGTCTCAGCTATCAGGGAGGCGGTAGAGAAGATTGGGACCGGGATTACAGGAAGAGACATCTTCATTCTTAGTGACAGCCAGGCTGCAATCAGAGCTCTGAGCTCTTTCACTTTTAACTCTAACATCGCGCTGGACTGCCGCCTATCTCTGCAGGAGATGGCCAAGCAGAACAGACTGTACCTCATTTGGGTCCCTGGTCACCGGGACATAGAGGGAAACTGCATGGCAGACGAACTTGCAAGACAAGGTACGACCAAGCAGATTCTTCAAGATAAAGAACGCATTGGTATGCCGTTTGCCACTTGCAAACTGCTACTCAGAGATTGTACATATAAGCAAGCTGACAATAGATGGAGGCAAAATACGACCTGTCGAACCTCAAGGCAGATGTGGCCTAAATGGGACCGGAAACGGTCGCGCAGCGTTCTCTCTCTAAGTAGGGAAAACATTTCCAACGTCATCGGGGCTCTAACAGGGCACTGTCTGATAGGGAAACATGCTGAAAGGTTGGGAGTACCCTTCCGAAGATGCTGTAGGAGCTGCAAGAACGACGAGGAGGAGGAATCGATCTTGCATTTACTGTGTAAGTGTCCTGCACTGTGTAGAAGCAGAATGCGATATCTGGGATCACCGTTTTTTGATGACCTTAGTGAGGTTTCAATTGCCGAGGTAAATTGTCTGTTGAAGTTCATCAGCGAGGCAAAATGGTTTGGTGAGGGGTAATTTTTCCTTTTGGATGGTACAAATTTTTCCTTGTGGTAACACAATGGGCCTCCTAATATTGGCCTAAGTGAGCCGCTGTAGGCGGCTGCCACTCCAACCTACCTACCTACCATGTATGTATATGCTTTACTACTGAACTAACGACAATCTTTATAGATAGGTACGCATATATTTTGTGTTTTTGTTTACTAGACAAATTGAACACTCTAATGGGGACGCATATTTTGTTTTTTTTCATCTTCGCTTGCAACTTTGGTAAGTCGTAGTTCAGACACGGCAACTTTGTTGCTCATTTTCGGCAATTCCTCTTTTGGAATTGCCCATCGCGTTCACACACAGCAACTCCATCCCATGTATTTGTTTTTGTAGGCTGTGAAGCAAGAGTACTAAAATACTAAGAAGAATGAGAACACAAAGCGAATTGCCCGAGCACGAGCAACTCGGTGCCCTTCCCCTTTCCTCGTCGCTCTCTCTCCCACAAACTACGAATTGCCGCAACAAAAGTGGCCGTGTTTGAAAGGCGACTAAGCATGCAAGTTTGTTTTGCCATTTCCTTCTTTGTAAATTTTAATAACGGTTCTTATTTCGCGCATATGATCACATATTTAATCAATTTTGTCACTTTTGAAGTGCGTTTAACAATGGCAAGTTCGTTATAGTTAATTTGGTTAATAATATTGTTAAGTTTGCTTGAATAAATAAAAAGTTTTAGTTTATTTTATTGATTAGGTAAGTAAAGTGCAATGTTATGTTGTTAGAAAGAAGTTGTGTTGTATTCGTAGGCATACTAAATTTTTTTAAAAATAGTTTTGTGATGTCGAAGCGTTCAAGCAACAACACACTTTTCAAATACTTGGAAAAAAAACAAAAAAATGATGATAGTGCTAAGGAACCAGAACCAGATCAGTGTTCATCAGTGTCTACTGATAGCTCAACTCCTATTATTCCTGTCGCCGCCACTACCAGTTCTTCTGGAGACGAAACTACGTTTAACCCGCTTGACAAATTGGATTTAGGATCTTATGCTAATTCAAAAAAAAAAATTGATGATGAACTAAAATATGCGTTGTTGAAAAAACCCTGGGTACCAGAGAAATCTTACAAATTCCCAATCACAGACGACAAAAGACATTTGAAATTTCAGCACAAATGGTTCGATCAATTCTCCTGGCTGGTCTATACCTTAAAAAAGCCTGAAGGTGCTTTGTGCAAGATTTGCGTTTTATTTGCAGCTGAATGTGCTGGGAAGGGTGCACACCAAAAACTGAGCTTATTGGTTGTGAAACCATTAAACAAGTGGAAAGACGCGATCGCGGATTTTAAGCGGCATGAGCAAAGCAAGTATCATCAAGACTGCACATTATTTGCTGATAATTTTATAAGCGTATATGAAAAAAAAACAAATAGACATAAGGAGTCAACTAGGCATCGCGCGATCCGCTAATATTGCCAAAAATAGGAAAAAACTGGTTCCCATTGTTGAAACCATTAAGCTGTGTGGACGACAAGAATTATCATTAAGAGGAACTTACGATTTCGGATGTATTAAATTCAATAAGTCTGAACCAGATATTAATGATGGTAACTTTCGAGCTATATTACGTATGCGTCATAAATGTGGCGATATAGATTTGAAGCAACATGATGAAACTTTGCAGTTAAATGCTACATATTATAGTCCAACTATACAAAATGAATTGATTTCTGTTTGTGGTGAAATAATTCAAAAACAACTGGTGACGGCTATTAATAATGCTAAGAGTTTTTCCTTGCTGGCTGATGAAACAACGGATATATCACGACAGGAACAAATGTCCATCTGTGTAAGATACACCGAGCTCCACAACAATGTTTATATCGTACGAGAAGATTTTCTTACATTTGTTACTGTTGAAAGCACAACAGGAGCTTCTTTAGCTCAAACAATTCTGGAAAGTTTACACAATATGCAAATTGACTGTAATTATTTAGTTGGACAAGGCTACGATGGTGCTGCAAGCATGAAAGGCAATTTGAATGGTGTGCAGGCAATAATCCGAGAAAAATATCCTGAAGCTCTCTATGTGCACTGCAGCTCTCATTCGCTAAATTTAGCTTTGTGTCACTCATGCCAAATTCAACCCATCAGAAATGCAATTGGCATTATAAAATCAATAGGGCTCTTTTTCAAATCCTCCGCCAAACGAACAAATTGTTTAACAGAATATATTAAACAAAATATGCCAGAAACAAAATGGAGAACATTAACTGCAATGTGCGAGACCCGATGGGTTGAAAACCATGATGGGCTGCAGAGGTTTAAAGAGATTTTTAAAGCGATTGTTGGTGCATTAGAAGAATTAAGTGGTAATAGCGATTGCGATACTTCATCAAAAGCATCTTCTTTTATACGATCAATATCAACTAGCGAGTTCGTGATAAGCTTGTGCTGCCTAAATTGTATATTTGCATATACCTTACCATTATGCAAAACTCTTCAAACAACTTCATGCGACTTAGCGGCTGCTGTACAGCACGTCGATCTCATTATAAACAATTTTAAAAATATGCGTACAAACTCAGAAACAGAGTTCGTAGATATTTTTAAAGATGCTGAGAACTTGCTTGAGTTTCTGGGTGAAACAATAGCGTTGCCTCGAATAACTGGGTGACAGCAAAACCGCGCAAACATAGTTGAAAAAGATCCAAAAAAATACTACCGAATAACCATTTTACTTCCACTTTTAGATGATTTCATTAACCAATTAAAACTAAGATTTGAAAAGCATAATGTAACAGTGACTCAACTTTACAAATTGCTACCAAAAGAGTGTGTAAAGGCTGGCACAGTATTTCACGAAAACACCTTTTCATTTTATGAAATTTTTTTAAAAGACAATTACATTACATAAGTCTGAATTGCAGCTTTGGCAAACAAAATGGCGCAACGAACCCGAAATAAACATGCTTAATTCAGCAATAGAATCGCTTGAAGCCTGCAATAAAGATTTATTTCCAAATGTGCATTTTCTTTTAAAAATTTTGGTAACTTTGCCAGTTACTACATGCTCTTCCGAGCTATCTTTTTCAACTATGAAGAGGTTAAAGACGTACCTCAGAAACTCAACAAGCACGGAAAGATTAAATGGTTTGGCATTGATGTCGGTTCATCGCCGTATAAATGTGCCAACAAAAGAAGTTATTGACATATTTGCTGCGAAAAAAGCTCGCCGATTAAATTCAATTTTATAAATACATATATAGTACATATAATATGTGTTTTTAACAATTTACAGGAAATTAAATGAAATATTTTTAGTTTTTTTATTTTATGATTTTTTAATATATTTTTTAAGATGTATAAGTATGTATTATATGTAAATAATCACTGTAAAGCCTGAATAAAGATATGTACATATGTAATTTGAATTTGAAATGTTTTTTTTTAGTTAATTTGGCACTTGTAGAAAGACCTAACCGGATACCGTTCAGTACCGGTGGATTTACCTAAAGGCACTTTATACCTTCTCGTGAGAGTGCAAGTTCCTCCTCACTTGAGCTGACTCTGAGCCCGCAGTGGGTAAACCACTTGGATACCTCCCGAAACGCACAAGGCATCAGCTCGCATAATGTCTGCGGAAACTTTCCCATGCGTGCGATCGCGACGCCATCAGTGTACCCGACAATTTTTGCGCCACTCCATACCGTATCTCGCAGTAACATATTTACGGTGAGGTTCCACAGTAGTGGGGATACGACACCTCTTTGTGGCTTCCCCCTTAACACATGCCGCGACAATTCGCTCGCACCCAGCCTAGGCCTTACTACTCTGCAACAGAATAGCTGGCCGATAATCTCAACCAGTGAGCGTTCAACCCCTAGATCCCTAACGGCACCAGTTATAGCTTCTGGAAGCACGTTGTTAAAGGCGCCTTCAATGTCCAAGAAGGCTACAAGACAGAACTTTTTGACGCTGAGAGACTTCTCAATATTGCCGACCAAGCTATGGAGTGCAGTCTCAGTAGGTTTGCGTTTGCGGTAGGCATGTTGGTCATTAGACATTAGTCGACTGTCGATGGTATCGGGCAGGTATCTACTAACAATAATTTCAAGTGTCTTAAGAACAAAGGATGATAAGATCCTTTGGATTAGTGCATGAGGCTTTCCGGCTTTAAGAATAAAAACAGCCGAGACATTTCTCCATGCCAACGTTATATGATTCAGTTTTAAACAGGCCCTGAAAACAGTGGAGAACCATTTTGCAGACACCTCCAGTGTCTTAAATAGCTGGGCAGGTATGATCTCTTCCGGCCCTGCAGATTTGTATGGTTTAAAGCTTTGGATAGCCCCAGTTGTATTCCGAGGAAAGTGGGTATCTAGTAGCAGTTCAAAAGTTCCTTTCCCGTGGAGGTCCAGGAACCGTCTTGCTTTTTCAAGAAACCTGTCGGGATAGAGAATCCAGAGAGCACCTTCCTTAGCCTGGCTGTCTCGGAAGGATCCTCAATGCCGCCGCAGAAGTTTCTTCGCGAAGATCTCTTTGCCACCCTTAAAGCTTTTTGATAGATCTGGAGAGACTTTTGGTACTCCTGCCATACCACCTCGAGGCTAAGCCTCTTGGATTTGTTGGAATTTTTCCTACAAGGTTTACGTAGTGAGTTGAACTCACGTTACCACCAATGGGGTTTACGTTTGCCCCATTGTTTAGGTTCAGGGAAAGTCTGATCTAGGACATTTGAGCAGGTCAACGTAAAGTCGTTCACCATGTTCTCTAGATCCCCGATATAATTAGGTTCAATAAGAGCTTCGCTGGTTAGCATATCCTCAAATAACCTTTTATAAGGGCACCAATCCGTGTTTTTTAGGTTTTACGCACTTTTGGGCTGGCAATAGAAAAGTTCAATAAGATCTCAATATAACGATGGTCAAAGAAGGAGTGTTCATCAAGAACCAGCCTACTCTCGATCAATTCAGATCGACTACCACTACATAGAGTTATATCTAATACTTCTTTACGATTGCTAGTAATGATGGTGGGATCCCTACCTTTGTTGCATATAAGTAGGTTCATTGTTAGGAAGCAGTTGAAAATTAACTCACCTCGATCATTTATATCCGTGCTTCCCCATTGGACGTGGTGAGCATTCGCATCGCTGCCGACCAAAATGTGTCCGCTATCATATCTGGACACCAAGTTCCGCACCATAGAGGGAGGAGGGGCTCGGCTTCGTACGGCATGTAAGCTGATTCTAGCACGATGGGCATGCCCTCTATCTCCACGAGAATTGCCTTGACGTCAACATCACTGTAATTAGGTAATAGAGAGATTTTTAAATCTGCTTTAGCCAGAATACAAGCTCTAATTTTACCTTTACCGCGCTCCACGAAATCTTAAAGCCGGCGACACTCAACCCACATACCTCTGAGTTGCAAACCCCATGATTCCTGAATGAGTACCACCGTAACGTCGCGTTTGCTCAGGCAACATAGGAGAGCAGCTGAGGTTGCTTTAGATAGATGGAGATTTATTTGCAGCACTCTCATACGACGGTGACGTCAGCTTCGCACTCCCCATCACTGAGAAGCAGCTCCTCCTTCACAAACATCCTATGCATTGTTGGTGCAAAGCTTGTCTGGGAGGGGACGCTGCCTTCAGCGTTCGAGAGTACCAGTTCCGGCACCGGTTCGGGTGACTCAAAGTATACGTGCAGCAGCCGCGCCAGAGGCACGCTGAACGTCCCCGCGGCACACTTTAAGGATGACCTCACCGAGGCCATATGAGACTTGGCCTTGCCTCTTCTCTAGAAGTCCGATGGACTCCTTATTTAGGGGCAATACCACTTGTCTAGAAGGGCCTTCCGCGTCCTCGGCCCGGGAGACCCTCCAATCAATTGTCGGGAGGGCCGGGTTCATCACCTGAAGCTTCTTTAGGATGCTTTCCGGTGCCGAGGGTGTCACAGGATCACGTGCCCTCGTCCGGGGTCTGACTGGAATGTTCTTCCAGTCAACCACCTCCAAGTTAGCCCCTGGGTAGACAGGGCCCACCTTTGCTACGGCGGCCTTGTACAGCCACACCGATCTCAGGTCCTCACAGGCGACCCCCTTAATGTGGCCCTGGTACCAACCAGCGTCCTTACAGGCCGGGGGGGTCCAGGATTATCCCGCAGGACGTCAAATATGACGTTCCCCAGAGATACCTTCACCCACCTCCACTGGTCCACTGGTATGGACCTGAGCTCGTTGCCTAGGTTCAGGACCCCAATAGGGATCCTGCCCTTCGCAACCTCGGAAAACGTACTTCTGCCCACCCAGGAGTGCGGCGGGATTATTTTTGAGACCGGAGTTTGTTTCTCCGTCGTTTAGACGGAGGATCCCGGTTTTCCACCGAACCTTTAGTGAACCGGCAGTTATGCAGCAGGGCTTTCGCCCTTTCCACCGCTTCCTTCACGCTCTGAGGTAGCGTTTCCATCAGGGCCCCGTCGTATCTCTTCAGCGAATTCGCGGCCTTGCGCTTATCACCGAATTTGAACCGCTCCGACTCCATCTTCTGAGAGGCGTGGCTCATAGTTTCCATCGCTGTCACCCCCTCCATATTTTCGTGTGCAGCTGCTTGTCGCCTTAATCCACTCTGACCAAGCCGTGAGGGCTCTGCCTTTTTGAGATTAGGCTTTGCAGCCGCGCCGGGGGTTGGCGTGCCCCTAGTGCCTACCACCACGGAACGATCTGCCGTTTCCAGCACAATCCCCGCAGCGCCAAATCGACTTGGAGCTGCTTACTCCCGGTCACTTCTTAGAAGGTGGACACTTATTAGCCCCAGCTGAAATAGAAGTCACTGAAA
The DNA here is from genome assembly GCA_951828415.1 of Anomoia purmunda. Lineage (NCBI taxonomy): Eukaryota > Metazoa > Arthropoda > Insecta > Diptera > Tephritidae > Anomoia > Anomoia purmunda. The sequence continues at coordinate 51,056,422 of OX639994.1, forward strand.
GCCCAGCCTCCATCGTAAACCGGTGGCGGAAACTTAAAGCTCTACATCAAACATTTTGTAGGGAACGGAAGGCTGAATATTTGTTGGAAATGCAAAAACGCATAAAATGGAAACATCCACAAACTTACGTAAAAACAAGAGATCTTGCCGTCATAAAGGAGGACTATCTACCGCCTAATACATGGAGATTTGGAAGAGTCACCGACCTACATCCTGGCTCTGATAACCGGGCACGCGTCGTTAACATCGATACAGCAAAGGGGCAAATCAACAGACCAATTACGAAATTGGTCTCTCTGCCCTCCAGTCAAGAAAACAGCGAAAACCCAACAATACCCAGACTACAAAACGAATGATCAATTGCCTCACCACCACCAACTTTTTAAATACGTATTGAATGGTAAAATATTTCGAGTTATTTTAGGCTTAGAGAATCAAACATGGGCAAAATACTTTTAGTCTTTTCTATGTTTTAGCTGGTGGCTATGGCTACGTTAGGGCCACATATGTACATACACGAATGTTGTGACTTTCATATGCATATGGATGTAGGTATTTTAGTTTATACTTACTTTAATTATTTTAGCCATATCTTACTCACAATTTATAAAAAATTTTGACAACGCCGACGGCACTGATTTGTTTGCTTAGTTCAGTGCCGTCTCAGTCTTGAACGCCCCAAATGTAACTTTGATGTATCTGGAATGGTGAAGAGCAGTTGGCAGCCTGAAAATTGAAACAGAAAAATAGAATAGTAAAAATGTGAAACGACAATATATCCCATATTTACCAACTGGCCAACTCGTGTATTTTTCGATATCCTCCACAGTTGCCAGGCCGATGGCTGACACAGTTTTCGAATTGCGTTCGTTTTGTGTGCATCCGGCGTCACAAGCAGGTGTTGAGATTATTCGTTCACATTTCACTATGAAAGCAGAGTGCTATTTTGGCTCACCACAGACATCCAAAATGGAAAGTCAATTTGCTGAGAAAATATTTATAAAATAAATATATAAAATAACGCTGGGCATAGCATAACTACAGATTATACAACGCAAAATTGGCAACCTACTCGAATTGTTAAAAGCCACTTGTAATACAGGCTGAGCGTAGTAAAAATAAAGCAAAAATTAACAAATTACTTACATATATTAAATCAAGAGAAAAGTAGGTTGTGCATTAAATAAAAATGCGCGTGATTCTTTAAAAGGCCAAAAAATGGCAGATATATAAACTTTAAAGTTGCGAAATAGTTACTTCATATAGAGATACAGATTAGTTTGGTTTTAGTTACAGTAATAACTAAAATTATTGAGAAAGATATACCATATTAATCTTATTTAAATTAACTCTTTGATTAGAAGCACTTTTTTTGTTTTTAGTTTACTAGTTTTATAAGTACATAAATTTTTACTATATACATATGTGAATGGATATATTTGAATACATTTCTTTTTTAACTATATAATGTTATCATATTTGTATCTAAAATTATTCAGGCACGTGTATAAAGTATACTACCAAATACCCGGCGTACTTATACAATTTATCTAAAAAACTTCAACTTAAAAAATATATGTACGTTACAGCGTCTCCCTTAAGAAGATGCAGTGCTGTTTCCCACAGGAATCATAGAAATAGTTGCTTTTAGATATTAAAAAACGAAGACTTGAGCTGATAAAACACTATAAGCCTAAAAGATCTGCTTAAATTATTAAAAAATTTGTTCAAAACAAAAATAATAATGAGATATCCGACAAAAATTTGACACGTGCATAGTTTGATTCTATACAAAGACATAAAAAAGGGTAAATTTTTCTTAAATACCTTATAAGTTTAAATCGGTAATGTTTTGTGGATTGCACCACACTTCATTACATTCTCATTCTTCAAAGCTCACCAAATGTGAGAACGTTTATTTTGAATTCGCTGTGAGTTCGCTCTTCGCCACGGCAAAAAGTGAAAGAAAATGTAAATGGGATATTAGAAGGAGCAAAATGTCAATGCAATTATGTGTCAAGGGTGTATGTATATACATATGTTTGTAGATATTGACTGAAATAAATAAATAAAAAAAATTACGTATGTACATATATAAATTATTGAAACTTCCTTTTTATTAATATATGATCAAAAATGAATGACCGTTAATATTACATTTTATATGCCATTGAATTAAAAAAACAAAAAAAAGACATAAACATTAAGAGACATGGGGCGAGGATCGGACTCAAGTGTGCAATATGTTAATACCACCGAAGCCGCAACAGACGTTCTGCGGCCGCCGCTTAAACGACTATTTATGTAAATCATCTTAATGTGTGCGAAAAAAAAAAACAATTAAGATATCAAAACAAAAGTTAAAGAAAAAAAGGACTGACCCGCAAAAAGCCTGTTCTGTGATTGGAAGCGGCAACTTGAGACGGCAGAGGAGTTATACAACAAGTATACATATGAGGGAAGGGTGAAAATGAAAGGGGATGGTTGAATAAAAAGCACTGAAATATTTTTAGCTACATAAAAATAAAATATGCATTCATAAATCTTCTTGAAAATCGGCAACATAGGCTAATTGTCGAATTTTGGTTGAAAAGTTATAAAATTCTTGGATTTATATTTGAATTTGGTTGTGACCGACGACAAGAGGGTGCTCATATGAGTATAGACAAAAAGAATGCAATAAGAGCAAGGAAAGTTACATGCGCAGTTCAAAAAATTTTTTCATATTTTGATTCAAATACGTGCGCATGCTAATTTATGTATGTATATTTTTGGTGTCTTGGTACTGCGTATAATATGTTTACACGTATGTATTTTTTTTTTTTTTTGTATATTACATATTATGGCGCTTGCTGCTGGGTTAGAATTTCTCAAACGGATCACCTGAATGCGGTGAAAAATTATTTTTGCTTGTTTTTTAATTTTTTCTGTAGGCATTAATGATGCAATCAAAAACACAGTTGGCTTTTCTAAAAAAAAAATTTTTGTTTAAGACATTGTCAATATAGCGCAGAAGAAATTTTTTCTTCAATTTGTAATAAACAAATGTATAAACAATTGACTCAGATTCAATTTTTTTATTCCGAAAAAATTACACGTAATCTATATTAAATGGCGATTAAAATGGCGGCCGAATCACCTAAATCGGTCTGATAGATCGTTCGTAATTGATCTTTGAAAAAAAATGAAAAATATTTATTAACAATGTCTTAAACAAAAAAATTTTTTTTAGGAAATCCCACTGGGTTTTTGTTTGCATCATTAATGCCTACAGAAAAAATGAAAAAACGACCAAAAATAATTTTTCGCCTACATACTATACCGTGGGTTGACAAAACCAATATTAAGTTTAAGGTGAGATGGACCGATTTTAAATTACCTTAATTTTTGAGGGTTTTTAATGTCTTCAATAAAATCGCTTCAAAAAAGTTTCCACCATTATGAAACTTGTTATGCTGCTTTCGGCCTTTTTTCAGCCAAACCTTTGCCGATTTATTCTTGAAATATATCATTGAAAAAAATCTTAATTTCTGGTGGCATTTTTAAGTCAGTCCAGCACACGTAAACGCTAATATTTTTCGTAAATATTTGGCAGAAATCAAAGAGCTCAAATAAATCTTTAAGTCAGTTGGAAAACTTGCAACTTTTTTGGTGAAGTACCCTAATGTAAAATATATGTCATCCACACATTTATTTATTTACATATATAATTGCAAGGATTTCCAAAAAAAAGTAAAAAATCTAAATCAACACCTAAATAAAAAAAAACTTGCTGTTGATGGGATTTGAACTCGAGCGTACAACGAAAGCATACAGAATATGGTCGCGCCATCTAAACCAACTGCACTACAGAATACAATTATTTACCCCAATTTTATCGATACTTGAAAAAGTTCCCGTGATTTTTTTTTGCCAAGGCAAATTTTTGATTCAAAAAAAATATTATTTCACATTAACAGAAAAGCAAAATTGGCACCAGAACCCCAAAGAAATATTAAAATGGAATCAAACTGATCGTTATTGTTATTAAATTATAGGTAAAAAATAAATAAAAATGTGAAATCAAGTAACAATAAAAAAGCTTAGTTAATTCTTTAAAATTGTTTTCCGAAATAGTGGAAAATAACGAGCGCACTTGATAAAAACAAATATAGATATGTACATATACATATATATATATATATATATATAGACATAGACAAGCAGTGACACAAGCTTACGACTCCAAGCAGCGAAGAGAGCAGCACGTTACGTACGAGGGAATGTGAAAATGCACCAGCGGCACAGAGAAAACCAGATGGTGATCCCCTATACTTGTTGGGAGAAAAGATAAGAGAGCTTATCAGCATGATGGAGATACAGAGACACATTAATATGCCTATGAGAGATTTGGTGAGCGCCATAAGCAAGCAGCATCAGCGAGCACTGGCTATGCAGAGTATAGCAAAGCCACCTATCGAGTACACAACTAAGTACACGCAAACTGTGCCAGCTAACAGCAATATCAGCAAGCCAAAGAGAGCCCGTGCAGCCCGTGATAATATGCGGGATGCATCCAATTCGCCGCAGCAGAAATCAAAGCGCACTCGTTTGGCCTCACCAAAAGGACCAATAAGTGCGAAAGATAAACAGCAACAACGAGGCCACACCCAATCAAAAGGTGAGAGGGAGGCTACTATAAGCAAACAAGGCGCGGAGGGTGCCGGTTCGAGCGTGCCTATAGGTGCTGTCGCCACCCAATCGCGTGAAAGCTGGACGAAAGTCGTCAATCGTAAGAGCAAAATCAAGCCAACGAAACCAGATGCGCTGGTTCTAAAAAGAGTTGGTGAGCTTTCATATGCGGACATTTTAAAAAAGATGAAAGCGCAACCCGAGCTAAAGGAACTCAGCGAAAATATAAAGAGCGTTAAAAAAACTGCTCTTGTTTGAGCTGAAGCAGACGAGTGATCATGCCACTGAAAAACTCAAAGCAGCTGTAGAAACTGTTCTCGGCGAAAATGCGTCAGTTCGTTCCTTAACTCAAGAAGCTATAACTGAGATAAAAGATATGGACGAGGTCACTACCAGAGAGGAAATCATAGATGCTATACGGATTAGCATTCTCGAATATAAAGTGCCGCTAGCAGCAATTCGCTCAATACACGCTGCATATGGAGGCACACAGACCTGCACAATTAGCCTGCCGCCAACGTCTGTACAAAAGCTGATAAACATGTCCAAAATCCGCATTGGATGGGTTAGCTGCCGGATAAGGGAGAAAATAGCCATGGACGAGGTCACTACCAGAGAGGAAATCATAGATGCTATACGGATTAGCATTCCCGATTGTAAAGTGTCACTAGCAGCGATTCGCTCAATACACGCTGCATATGGAGGCACACAGACCTGTATAATTAGCCTGCCGCCAACGTCTGCACAAAGGCTGATAAACATGTCCAAAATCCGCATTGGATGGGTTAGCTGCCGGATAAGGGAGAAAATAGCCATAACACGGTGCTACAAATGCCACGATTTCGGCCACCTGGCCAGGAAGGGTCCGAACGAAGAAGATCGCACAGCGCATTGCTTCAGATGTGGCGGGCAAGACCATAAGGCAAAATGCTTCACAAATGCGCCGAGGTGCGAGGTATGTGCAAAGAATGGCGAGCGCGATCCCAACCATATACCAGGCGGGCGAATGTGTCCAGCATTCCAGAGGGCAAAAGCAAAATACGCGACCAAACCTGGATATCGAAAATGAAGCTACAGCAACTCAACCTCAACCACGGCGAAGCAGCACAAATCCTGCTTAACCAAACGGTTTACGAGCTGGGTGTAGATGTAGCAATACTAAGTGAGCAGTATAAAAATAGGCCAGAAGCGTCATGGGTAAGCGATGCAACAGGAAAATGCGCCATATGAAGCTGCGAAAGAGATCCAATCCATTTGGGGAAAGCCGTATCTGCAAATGGCTTCGTGCGTGTTGAAATAAACAGCGTGCACATCTACAGCTACTGTATTACACCCAGTGCTGACTTGCCTAGGTTTACTGGCATTGTTGACAACCTAATTAGAGATGCTAAACAAAGAGTTGCGGCAATCATAGCGGGCGATTTCAATGCGTGGGCATTAGAGTGGGGATGCAAAAGAACAAACCAACCAAGGGAAGGGAACTTCTTAATGCACTCGCAGCGCTGGATCTGGTATTACTAAATAGCGGAAGTAAAAATACCTACGATTACTATACACATAGCGACCACCGAGCGATAGTCATCAGTATTGACAAAATACGAGGATGCGGCCCAAACTCTATACGACAAAATGGCTGGAATATAAAATCTTTCGACGAGAAACTCTTCGAAGTAACCTTTGAGGACATCGAGGTATCGCTCACGGTGGAAACTGCTGCCCCTAAGCTTATGACAGCAATGACCAAGGCATGTGACATGGCCATGGCTCGGCAAGGAGGGCGCAAACCCCGTAAGCCAGCGTACTGGTGGAATAGCGAGATCGCGGAGGTGCGAGTGCAATGAAATGGGGCCAGAAGACTGTGCCAGCGATCACGAAATGCAGAAAATGCCACAGAGCTTAGACTGAGGTACAAAGAAAAGAGGAGATTATTTAAAAATGCCATTCGCGACAGTAAACGCAGCATGTTTAAGGAACTATGCGAGGATGCTAACAACAACCCTTGGGGCTCGGCCTATAGAAAACTGCGTAAAAAGCTAAAGAAAATGGTGCAGCCAACATGCCCAATTCTTTTGGCACAAATCGTAAAAGATCTTTTCCCTGCGAATCCCGACTTCGTTAGGAGCCTGCCTAATGAAAATCTTAGCAACATACCAACGGTTACAGTGGACGAAGTACTACAAGCCAGCTGTAAGCTATTGCCTCAGAAGGCGCCAGGACTAGACGGCATACCAAATATTGCGCTGAAGAAAGCGGTGTCACAAACCCCGGGTATCTTTGCAAGCGTCTTTAACGTTTACCTGCAGGAGGGTGTCTTCCCAAGAAGCTGGAAGCTTCAAAAGTTGGTACTCATACCAGAAAGTACAGGTGCTGGTCTTCCCACTGGATCTCGACCGCTATGTATGATGGACTCCACCGGAAAGCTGTTCGAGCAAATTATCAAAAACCGGCTGGAGGCGCATGTAGATGAACTCCTGTCAGAAAATCAGTTCGGATTCAGGAAAAAACGGTCAACCATCGATGCGCTAGAAGCCGTAAAGGAATTGGCCGAAAAGTCCATCAGTGGCAAGCGATGGCTAGGGGGCACTAAAGAGTACTGCCTAATGGGCCCGTTAGATATAAAAAATGCGTTCAACAGTGCCAGCTGGAAGGAAATACTTCACGCTCTCCGCACTCTACATGTCCCTGGATATCTACAATCGTTGCAACCTCAAAAACGCTCAAGGAGGAAAAGGCAGTAGCAGCAGCACAAGAATGGCTCAGCGCAAGCACTTAAGCTTAGCAGCCCATAAGACGGGAGCCGGACTTATCAGCAGTCGCAAGAAAGTAGAAAAGGTGGTGCTTAAAGTTGGCGATATCGCCATGGAATCCAAACCGCATGTGAAGTACCTAGGGGTATTGGTGGATCACCGACTTAACTTCCGGGACCACTTGGAGTACGCTAGCAAAAAAGCTGCGATTGCAACGGTTGCCCTATCCAGAATAATGGCAAACATCGGCGGACCAAGGCAGCACACCAGACAACTTCTTGCTGGGGTAGTGAAGTCTATCCTCCTCTACGGCGCGGCAGTCTGGCATGACGCATTTAAGTTTATCTCGTACACACGAAGTGCAAACTCCACATACCACTTGTGTGCTCTCAGAGTGTGTTCTGCATTCAGAACGGTATCGGAAGACGCGGCGCTCATCATAGCTGGCCTCTTACCATTGAACCTGCAAGTCCAGCAGATATGCGAAGCGCGAAACATTACGCGCAACCATCGTCAAAGCAATCCCAACATACAACGAAAAACGCTTGAGCATCGCAGTATAGCCCAGTGGCAGGCACGTTGGGACACGACAGCAAAAGGACGGTGGACGTACCGGCTTATTCCCAAAGTTGAAACATGGCTCCGGAGAAAGCATGGAGAAGTAGACTTCTACCTGACGCAAATACTTAGTGGGCACGGTTGCTTTAAAGCTTATCTACACCGTTTTGGGCATGAGGACTCCCCATATTGTGAGCATTGCGAACCAAAAGTAATCGAAGATGCGGAACATCTGTTTTTCGTATACCACAGCTTCAGAAACTTAAAGAAGAGAGTGGAAGCAAGACTCAGCTGTGTCATTACGCCAGAAAGCCTAGTTGTACTGATGCTGAAGAGCACCGAGGCGTGGAACGATGTGCAGCGTATGGCTGCCGAAGTGATGCAACAGCTAAGAAATAGCGCACAGGCAAGGCGCAGACTTCAGAGGCAGGCTAGATTTTAAGCATCCTACTCGGTCAGTAATTCAGAAGGTGGGCCAGAAAATACCAACAGTGGGTGGTGCCAAGCGGGTGCAGCTTTTGACGAACTGTACCAGGACAGAAACAGACGATAGAGCTTAGTGCTCAAAACCGCCTCCCGACGAAATACCTGACGGTAGTACCGGGGGATATATGTATATACGGTACATGACACACAAGGAGTTTTAGTTTGGGTTAAAGTCCTACTCTACGGGGATCAGGCTTTCGATGCGTTCTCCTTGTATACAAAAAAAAAATATATATATATAAATGCATAGATTTCAAAACAACCTAATGCATTTTATACATAAAGTGTACACAGTTTTTGTTTAAAACACCATAAACATTTTAAAACGCTTGTCTTTCACGGTCACTTTGCAACTTAATTTGGCACTCATTATTTATTTATGAACACTTTTACACTTTAAACACTTTCTGAATTATTATAGTTTATTGCATATTTGATATTCATATGGATGCACTGCCCTACATTGTATGCGCGAACAATATTTATTATGCCGCTTGCTTTCGCATACAAACACGTTCACTTTGCAAATTTTTCACACTTGCACATACTTATATCACGCACTAAGACCTGGTATTTTAACTTACCGAGTCAATAATCTGGTAAAAATTAATTTGAGAGAAAAATAATGTATATATTTATGTTATTGGCTATGTATATTGTGGGGTTGCAGGTGCTCTTAGCGTCCAATTGTGTTCAGAAGTTTTAATGCAAAAAAGTAAAAAAAAATTGGAAAAAATATGTCCAATTCAAGAAAATGTCGTGTGCGCGTGTGCGAAAACAATACGTGCGATCGTTTTTTTCTTTTCCCACAGGAAACTTCGTTGCAGCAAAAGTGGAGGGATAATTTGAAGATCCCAGAATCGGAATTTGTGCCAACTCGCCATGCATTCGTACGCATTGCTTATTTTGAGGCTGATGCTCTGAGGTCGAAGTACATTAAAAAAGGTGCTATTCCCACCCTAAACTTGGGTAAGTTTTTGTTATGTTACATATGTATGTGAATATGTAGGCGCTTGTGCACAAGTGCTTGAAGTGTACATACGTACATACATATGTATTTACATATGTAGTCATGTGAATATGTGTGTGTTTGTGCATCAATCCCCATACCAAAATAAAATATTTAAGGCTTTTGCATCGGAATTACGAAATTCTTTATATTTTCAGACATCCATCAAAATATTTCGCTATAATATTAATATTTGGTTGAGCTGGATTTATTAGAAAATACCTCCAAAAATATTATTTTTACATAGGATTTATAAAAATTCTTGGAGGTATTTCCTAATCAACCCAGCTCACCCAAATATTAATATTATAGCGAAATATTTCGATGGATGCCTGAGAATATAATGAGTTTTATAATTCCGATGGAGAACAGCAACTTTTTTTTTGGTGATACGCCTTAATGTCAATGCATGTATGCACGTACAATATGCCTTGTCGGAAAATAAGTCAGTTGCATGAGAAAACAAATTTTTTTGTCAACTACTTTTAAACTAATTTAATTCAAATTTAGGGTAATCTAGTTTCGTTTTCATATCCACATATACCGTGATAAATTGAAATTAATACATTTTTAAGTGATTAAATATAAATTACAAATAAATTAATTGAAAACATGCAAGATAGGGTAATGATTGCTTCTTTTGACATCCCCATATTAAATAAGTTAGTTGGTTGTATGAAATGGTAATTATCATTGAGAAAAGTAGTTTTAAAATACTTTAAATTTAATTTACTTTCCGAAAGGGTGCTTACTCCATGATGTTGGCATAACTTACATATGTGCATGTGTAGGTGGGCGTAAAATAAAATACCTGGCGCAAGTTTTTCTTTCAAATAGGAGTACTGAAACCAGTTAAGCCTATACATACATATATACTTACTTACAAATTTTATATAATAGGCTTACTGAGTTCAGTTTCATAGCAGCTTATATACATATGTACATAGTAACCGAAATATTGAAATATATAATATTTCATTACAAATTTATTAATCAGGATATGATGAAGCTCCGCAGCACGTATGGTTGGGCATCACCACAGAGCGGAGATGATGCGTCAAGAGCTGCGTTTCTGAAACGCTATTAATTTCGCCAAAATGATCGTTAATGCTAAACAGTACCCATATAGCGAAGAAGGGAAGACATTGGCGCAAAATATTAATTATATTTCCTCAAAAGCGTATACGTTTATGCGTGACGATCTTGGTTTTTGCTTACCACATAAGACTCTCTATTGCGTTGGCGCCCCATTCGGTATGTTGTACCAGGTTTTGATGCCAATGTCATCGAATATTTAGCCCAAGTGGTGCACAAAATGCCCCAGACTGAACGTCTTTGCGTACTCTTATTTGACGAAATAATAGTAAAACCAGACTTAAAGTACAATAAAGCTAGAGATATAATTGATGGGTTTGAAGACCTTGGAAAAGACCAACGCGAAAACCAAATTGGACACAAATGTTGCTTTTTCATGGTGAAAGGCTTAAATTCGAAATGGAAATATGTGTTTTCGTACTATATTACCAAAAGCGGTGTCAATGCGAACACCTTACTACCGACCGAAGAATATCGGACTTAACGTCAAAGCCTTGGTTTGCGACGAAGAATCTTCTAACATAGGTATTTTCAACACGCTACAAATTTCAGAGAGCACACCTTTTTTTATTCATGATAACTTAAAAATATTCTTCATGTATGACTATTGTCATCTTATCAAGTCCATACGCAATACCTTGTTAAAATACGATATTTTGACACCCAATGGCATAGCTAGTTTTAAAGTTATCGGAAAATTGTTTGATATAGATCAGTTAAATCAAAATTTTAAAATCTGCGCAAAATTAACTGAGGCCCTTGTCCGACCCCATTCGTTCGAAAAAATGAGCGTTTCACGCACGACGCAAGTACTGAGCAATTCGGTAGCTGCTGGTATCGAAATGACATCCAAACAAAGATTATTTGCCAATTCTGAATACGTGGTAAAGTGTGCTGAGCCGACTAAAATTTTCGTCAAAAAACAATGAACGATCTAAAGACACAAGGAGATCTAAAGCAATACTCCGAAGCCCTGATTAGAGCGAAAAACTTCACGGAATAAAAAGCCTAATGTTGTCCACCATCAAAGAGAAAACAGATAAGAACTTTCCCGACTGGTTCTAAGTCTCTGGCGGGTGTAGAGAACATAGATATAAACTTTTAGATTTTTTAATAACTGTCCTTTTATTTAAAAACTCAAAATGGTTGTTGCGCGAAGAATTGAATACCGTAAGAAGTCAGAAGCGGGGCGATAAATTAAAAAAATTGTAAATTGCAAGTTTGGGGCCAACACGTGAGGGGCTTCGCTTCTTGAAGTTTGTAAAACTTTTTGTATTCGTTCACTTACTTAATATTTATTTCAGGGGCTTGCAGTATTTCTCTTTTTATTTTTATTTTTTCAGCTTTTCCCTTTTTTCAGGTTTTCTCTTTTTTCAGCTTTTTTTTATTTTTTCTCCACAGATACCTATGCATCAGAGCCTAGCTTTTTAAAGCGTTTAACTTAATCACGATGGATTTAGTTGCGTTTTAAAAAGCAGGTAACTTAGCAGCCTAATCGGTTCGGTAAATGTTTACATTACCGAGCCTGGTCTGAATTACCCTATTGATTAGGTCTTGTGAGAAAATGTTGTTATACAAATGACAGTTTCGTAACTCTTGATTCAAATTATATTTATTTCGTTGTACCTTTTTACAACATTACATATATCTAATATTTAATATGTCTTTTCTTTTTTCGTTTCAACCTTCTTTGGTTTCGTTGCAGGAAATTTTAAGTTAATACAATTTTCAAAAACAAATTAAAAAAATAATAATAGTGACCATGACTTTTAATTAAAATGTTGCTTTTTATTCATAGAGATATATTGCATTTCAGAATTGAATAATGGTAAGATATGTACACACATATGTAAATAACAAATAAATACAAACGTATGCAATTTCCCCCCGTCCCCTTTACAGACAACATCTAAGATAAAAGCGAAATTTCACTACCACAATTATTTCAGTTATCCGTTTTTTCCTAAGAAGCTTAAGACTACAATGTTCCAAGCAATTATTCCAATGAATAGTTAAGCAAATGTATAGTTTAGCGAGTTATCTTGGTGAAACTCAAACAAAAATATTAAATTGTTGTGTGGAAGATCGCAATTAATTGATTTTAAATCAATTATTCTAAACCTAAATGAGTCGTTTTGTCAAAACTCCACACAAGTAGTTGCATCTGCGCGCGATTCACATTCATATGCACATACATACATAAATGTGCCATACATATTTACATTGGCACTTACGCAAAAATTGTAAAATCTTCACGAAAAATGCGACAAATGCTTCTGAGCTATGGCGCCTCATTGCAGTATTGTCTGATTTTACGATGTTGTGAGTTTTCAATGACCGTCGATGGTTTGTAAAATTGAAGATTTTAGCATTTTTATGATCGTTGGGAAAAATATTGTTGAGAAGGGCGGGGGGAGATGAAATGCATATTATGCATGTACATACATACTTGCATATTTATGTACGTGCATAAGTGCGTAGTTTCATACATATTTATTTGGATATTAAAATCTGCTCACATTCACTCATTAAACTATAAAAGCTTTATAAATCATAAGTTTGTATGAAAATGCCATAAAGCTTTATAAATGATAAATTTGTATGAAAATACCAATCTATAAAACTTTTTGAATCTATATCACTTATTGTAAATAATGTCATTTATTTTTTATGAATTTGTGTAATGTATGTACATATGAAATGCTCTCATCAAAACAGCCAGTCAGGTTACTTTTCCGATAATTATACTTATCCATCGATGATAAAAATGAAATTTGTTTAACTCTTTTCATTTTCTACCTAATAATAGGTAAAGTTGCTAGTTTTTTTCATCATTTCATAAACTTCATACAATTTTACATCCAAAATATAAAAATACTGTGCATATTACTTATGAAATGCCGTCGGCAAAACAGCAAGTGAAGTAAGCTACTTATGGCATATGCATGCAATTCATGCATATAACCAAAATTGGCTCACTCTTATCATGCACATATTTAAGTAAAGCCAAATTTCACGTCTAATTAAATATCTAGACGTTTATATCAATTTGTTAATATATTGGCAAATTCTAAAATTCGAGCCAAAACAATTAAAATGATCAGAAATCATAGTCTGTAAAAAAATTTTGCCTTCGCTCAGATCTGCTAACTCGCCACTCTCACAATTTTGCACAATCATCCTAACTTAATCCTTCTCTTGTCTAATATACTTACGTTCTCTGCTTTTTCTCCGTACGAACAGAAACACAAAGCGTATGGGGAACTCCTAGGTGGACATTTTTCATACCTTATTAAATTTCACACACAATTTTCAAACTAACGTGGTGTCCCTTCTTATATATCTACGTTCTTTGTACGTTCTCAACTTTCAAATATAGCCAAGTCCACCACCTTTAAGTTATGCACCATTTTCCGCTTGGGGCGCAAGCGTGCCAGTTTAGAATGCAAATACGATACAATTACACCCAAATTTCATTTTTTACAGTAGGTGAAGAAAGTTTATGGGCACCTGGCGCATAAATACATCAAATTAATATTAAAATAGATACATACAGTGGCTCCATGCCAAAGTCGGACACCGTAGAAAAAAATATTCATTCCTTAAAATATTTTAACCAAAGCATTTAAGAAGAGGTAAAATATTTTTGCAATTACTCATTTATTGCACGATGTAGCGAAAAGAAGGTGATGGCAAAAGTACTTCCGTTACATCGTACTTGCCTCGTTTGACGGATTGACCTCACTGATGGCGCTTAAAAAGTTGAGTTTTCAGAGTTTTGAGTGCATTTTACAAAAAGTTAAACACTGAATAATAAATGTGAGGTGCCGAGCTTTGTATTTTGCCAGTTGCAGTGCAAATAACACCCCCAAGTGCAGTTATCACCTTCCTTTTCGTCCCGCTATTCCTGTAGCAGCAAATGCTGTGACGTGTACGCTGCCGGCGTTGTTGTAATCTATCATTCTTGCATTTATTGCACTTCTTAAATATAAAAACAAAACATATAAATTAATTCAGTATTAAAAATATGCTAGTAAAACATCAAATAAAAGTAAATTCAATGCACCAGCCAAACTCGGACAGTGGCAACTGTCCCCTAAATAAATGCAAGTCTGTCGAAGAATTGCAACCAACTTCAGGTATAGTGTTTAACCGACTAACGGGAATTCCCCGGATAGGTTTTTAATATATACAATAGTTAGAATGACAGTTTGTTATTTAAAAATATCTAGGCAAAGAGGCCAAACAAGTATTGAATTAAGAAAGTAAGCATTCCAACGATGGAAAACCTGTGCGTGAAATTGCTGAAATTGTCAACAGAAGTCATTCTACTGTTCACGATATAATTAAGCGCTTCAAAACCAACAAACAAATGGAAAATAATCCTAAAGCTTTCCACAACAAGATTTTGATCGACTCAGATAAGCGATATCTGTTGCGAAAAGTTAAAGATAATCCTTTCCTTAGTGCCCCAAAATTAGCTGTTATAGCTGAAAATGAGTTGGGAAAGAAATCTAGTGCATCTGCCATCAGAAATCTACTTCGTGATGCTGATCTAAATGATAAAAAGGCCCGCCACAAACCGTTGATCAGCGAACGCAGACTATCCGATTAAAATTTGCAAAAGAACATGAAAATAAGGATTTTTCGTTCAGGAAAAATTTAATGTTTACTGAGGAGATTTAATGTTTTTGGCTCCGATGGAAAACCATGTGTTTGGAGGAAATCAAATTAGGAGCTGCACCTGCCCAATTTGAGACCAACTGATGATTGGTATTTCTACTAATACAATGATCCAAAGCATAAGACCTACAAAATGCGTTCTTGGTTGCTTTTTGATTGTCACCATGTTCTGGAAACGCCACTCCAAAGTCCTGATATCAATCCTATCGAAAATTGATGGCACAATATTAACACAAAAATTCGACAGCATTCCGTTTCAAGCAAAAATGACATGAAATCTATCTTTTTACAAGAATGGGAAAAAATCGAACCTAGTTTTTGCGAAAAGTTGGTTAAATCAATGCCTAACCGGTTCAAAATAATAATTGAAAAACATTGCCAAGACAGCCGGTCTACGTAACAGAATGACCCGGGTTTTACCCGGCCAAGGCCTGTTGTTTCAGCGATCTAACCCTGTTTAGATCGGCGCATACCATTCGTCGTTTATCATCTCTGGAGCAATGCCTTGCAACACAATCGAGCTCATCGTGGTTTGCATGAGAATTACCAACAAATTTCTCACCAATACTTTTTTCCAGACATAAAAAAATTACTGAAAACGGTTATCACGAACTGCAAGATATGTTTGGAAAACAAGTACCAACGTAAGCCCCCTAATCCTGTTTTAGGCCAAACTCCTATTCCAAGCATGCCTGGAGAAATCCTTCATGTGGACATTTTCATGACTTGTAAACAATCTTTTCTGACATGTGTAGACAAGTTGACCAAATTTGCCATTGTAAAGCCGATTGCATCTCGATCCATGATCGATATAAAATGAAATTTTGCTGGTATTTAAAGATACCAAAACTATAGTGTCTGACAACGAAAAAGCTTTTAAGTCAAACACTATTATGACTTTGTTAAGGGATAATTTTTCAATAACCCAATATTTTATACCGATTCTTCACAGCGAAAGTAATGGCCAGGTTGAAAGGTTTCATTCTACCTTGCTTGAAATCATTTGATGCCCGAAAAACCAACTGAAAATATATGAACCTATTGACCTGGTATTATTGGCAACACATAAATACAATTTTAGTATACATTCCGTGACCAATGCTAGGCCAACTGATCTATTTCATAACTGCTCGGAAGAAAAGTTAGAAACGGTGAAAAAATGTTAATTGAAGCTCAAGAAAAAATCTAACATAAGAATAATAGAAATAAATACTTAAAAACATATCACCCGGGCGAAAAGGTTTTTTTTAAGAAGGAATAAAAGACTTGGCAACAAATTTGATAAGGTCTTTATGGAAAAGGTTACTGAAAATGACTTGGGTACCACAGTCTAGATGGACGGTAAAAAAATACACAAAAGCAATCTTCGATAGAAAAAAAATTGTTTAAAAAAAAAAAAACAAGAAAGTTCGGCTTTGAAAAAATTATTAATATAATTGCGACAAAACTTCTTAATTAAATAAAAATCAAAAATCCACTTTGTAGAAATTTGAACCATCACAGTTTTCTAAACAATATGTTAATTAAGGTAATTGTTCATTCCATGAAGTAATATCAATGTTTATGTAATATGTAACTTAAAAGTACTGTTTAAGTAGAATTAAGCATCTATTGCTGTCCTAAGTTTTAAACGACTGCTCCAAAACCACAGTCAACCAACAACAACATTTCGCACATAATTTAACAGCAGAGTCCGACAATTTATTATTGCGACCCGAGGACGTTTCGAATTTGAGAAGGGGATAGTTAACGTGGCGTTGATCCTCACCATTTATATGCTGGATTAAGCAGCTAAATGTTAATGGCAACAGCAGTTGTGATCAGCCTTATCAGCATTAACACCGCTATCCGCTGCAAGAACGATTACCAATTGCCTAAACAAAAACTAACGAAGCTCAAGGTTACCAACGCACCTAGCAACAGCGCATGTTTAGTCAACTAGAAATGCGCTCAGCATTCCTACCAATAGAACTGCAACAGCAATTATGGGTAAAGCGAAACGACAGCGCATAGTCAACTAGAAATGCTCGCAACGTTTCACCAAGATCCGTTGCAACAACAATTATCAATTGCCTAAACAATAGCTAACACAGAAGCGTAGAGCTCAAGGTTACCAACGCACCTAGCAACAGCCCATGTTTGGTAAACTATAAATGCGCTCAGCATTCTGACCAATAGGAGTGCAACAGCAATTATGGGTAAGGCGAAAGTAAATGCTTAACTCCCAGTCGCGTGCCTAGTGACAATGTAAAGGAAACGCATTATCAAAGTTGTCGTGTGGAAGGTGAGTCGTGTCGTCATTACCACAAGTAATTTATAAAATAATGTGAAATTAAAGTTTAATTGTGAAATAAAATTTAATGAAAATAATAAGGTTCAATTTTGGAAAAGAACTACAAATTAATTTGTATCATCTATGAAGCAGTAGCTCGCCTGACCTACCAATAGCTAGTACAGGTCTGATAAATAGCATAACGTGACGACCTATGCTATCGCTTGCATCAGACCACCCACCCATAGTCATCACGATTGACAGACCTGTCGACTTCGTCTCCGTGGATCGAAAGACTTTTTTCAACTTTAAAAAAGCTGACTGGTCTGGATTCGCGGCATTCACTGAGAGTACCTTCGGTGTCCTACCCACACTAACAGATGTTCGCGCTGGCGAACGACAGTTCCGCAGGGTTGTCACGACCGCTACTGCCCGCTTCGTTCCCGCTGGAAGAATACCGAAAATTCCGAATTTCCCAGCGGAGGCGGCAACACTAGCCAACGAACGTCACCACCTTCGACGGAAGCGAAACAAGTGGAGGGAGCACCTGAAGTCCTGCAACTTTGCGGCAGGTGTGGGCAAGCTTTTGACCACCGAGAGATCCCTGTCTAACCCGGCGAAGCGTGATGATCGAGTGGAGATTTCATTCGGTGACCGCGCCTCGTCGGACCCGAAGAGATGCGCGAGCTACTTCAGCCGACAGTTTATACTGCATCCTTCGGTGGATAGGACTGAACGGAAGGTACCCAGAAGGCTACGCAAATTGCCAAAACCTAGCGTGCCTATTGCCTTCACCTGTGGCGAGGTTGCGGAAGCCATCGGGAAGGCGAAAGCCACCAAGGCCGTTGGTTCTGATGGACTAAGCATGTTGATGCTGAAAAATTTGGGCCCAAAGTTAGTAGCATACCTTACGGGACTTTTCAACATGTCGATGACCACGCTCATCATTCCAGAGATCTGGAAGACTGGGAGGGTGATACCGGTTGAAACCACGGAAACCGGCCGAAAAGGGAGAATATTATCGACCGAATTCCCTTCTTTCACCAGTGGTAAAGACACTCGAGGCTATGCCGCTTCCCTACTTTACACACCACCTGGGCCCGGCTAAGCACCAACACGGCTTCCGGAAGGTGCACAGCACAACAACAGCACTTAACGTCATAAACACCCAGGTGATTCGTGGCCTCAACCGCAGCCGTCCCTGTGAGAGAACCGTCTTAGTGGCGTTGGACCCATCAAAGGCCTTTGATATGGTCAGTCACTCAACGCTACTTGAAGACGATGAAACATCTACTCTCCCGCAAGGTCTGAGGCGGTGGACTGCGAACTACCTGAGTGGTCGACAGGCGTCGGTGTATTTTAGAGACTCAATATCTAAACCGAGAATAATAAAAAAAGGGGTACCTCAGGATGGCGTTCTCTCCCGGTTCTGTTTAATCATTATATCCCGAAGCTTCCTCAGCCACCCGTGGGGGTTTCAATAGTCTCATATGCCGACGACTGTACGATTATGGCATCCGGCAATGCAATTGATGACATGTGCTCAAAAGTGAATGGTTACCTCTCAGACCTTGCTCGTTTCTGCACTGGTCGGAACTTGTTTCCATCGCCTGCTAAGTCCTTACTTACCACCTGGGTGTTACATTTGACAGCCTCGCCTCTTTCTCTGCACACACAACTGCCGTCGTCAATAAAGTACAGAGGCGCAACAAAGTCCTCAAGGCACTCCGGACAGCCGGGATGCTGTCTGATGTCTCCGGTAAAAACAACTACGAAATTAGGCTCCAATGCTTCCAGTTAGGGAGCATAACTTTATGTTCGCCAGGCAGTTCCTCGTTGGTTGGCATCGTAGTGGCCACCCTAACGAGTACCTCCTTGTTGAGGATCCGCCTCCGAGACACATCAGGGGCATCTCCTTGATATGACCGCCAAGATCCAATCGCACACCATCAACAGACTAGGCCCTGCTGCCTACCGGGTAGTCCTGAACGACAGTCACCGAGAAACAATCACCACCTTCATAGACTCTCGCCCTGTGAATGCCGTCCTCGGGGTCAAACCACCACCCATAGCAGAGGAGGAGCTTCAGCTGCCTCGTGGATCTTGCGTCACTCTGACCCAACTACGATCCGGATATTGCAGCAGGTTAAACTCCTACTTATCCAGAATTAACCCAGAAATACTCAATGTGTGTCCGACATGTGATAACTCCCCGCACGATACCGCTCACCTTTTCACATGCCCTGTAAAACCGACTCATCTAACCCCCCTTTCCCTTTGGTTCGACCCTGTCGAAGCTGCGTGTTTCTTGGGCCTCTCCCTAAATGAGTTCGATGATAACGACCATGGTTGAACTGATCTTGCAGGGTCTGAGTAACCGCTACATCAACAACAACTACAACAATTATTATAAATAAAGCTCTTCATACAAAATATTTGATTTTAAAATATATTTCGATATTTCAAAAAAACTTTCTGATTGTCCGAGTTTGGCTTGCGCATCGAATTTACTCTTATTTGATGTTTTACTAGAATATTTTATAAAACTGAATTAATTTATATGTTTTGTTTTTATATTTTGGAAGTGCAATAAATAGTAATTGAAAAAATATTTTTTTTTTAATTGCTTTGGTTGAAATATTTTTTCCTACGGTGTCCGACTTTGACTTGGAGCCACTGTATATACCAGACTAATCCCAGGCGCGGGATAAGGCTACGGTATTACGTATTCAATAAAAATACACAAAAAAACAAAAATTTTTTGGGTTTAATTTTTTTTCTTTGGTTTTTTTTTATATCACTTGCCAACCCAATATTCCGCAATATTAACCGATCTAGGCAAAATAAAGACACACAACTTTTTAGACTATGGGCCGATTCACTGTGACGCGCAACCAAACGGAGCAGCGTGCCGTCCGTTTTGACGTAGCCGAATATGCCGTTTTGACGAGTATGCCAAAATAACCGGCATAATACTCTGCCCGGTCTACCGAGCTAGTTCTGTGGAAGAGAGGCTGTGGGTGGTACTCATCCACCACTACTGTGCTAACTGCTTGTCCCCGTTCCACAAACAAGAAATATGCAGCAGTGTCGGGCGATGCCATCGATGCAATGAAAATCATCACAAAATTCTGCATCTAGAATTTGAAGGTGACCGTCGGATGACGATGATCGATCCGACGCCCTATCGATTAATCTGAACGGCCAAATTAAGTCGTAGGTGCAACAGAGAAAGAAGAAGGGGAAGCTTCGGTGACCCAGGTGGTCCCACTTTCAGCGGGTGGCGGCTCGGAAACACGTACTTTCCGACTGTCACTGCAGCGCTAAAGACGAAGGCGTGGCTCGGAAACTAGTCCTCTCCGACTGCCCAGGTAGCGCGGGTTAACGAGAGCTGTTGTTGACTTTAAGCACACAAAAGGGTTATTTCAAACGACGCGTAATTTGTGAGGGATTGGAAATGCGCCTGTAAAGTGGCTATGACTTATGGAGCAGCTGTTGATAGATATGAAAGGAGTTAAGGTGTTTTTGGGCGTCATAAAGTTCACGGCGACCGACGCCATTATTCAATTTCCAAATTTGAAGAAATTTCTGAAAGGTTAAATGGGCGCAATATGCGTGTACAATTAGGAACATCCGAATTTCTTTACGACAAAATCGAGTACTGCTGTTACGAAATCAGCGAAATTGGTATACGAAAACAGAAAACGAAAGTGAAAGCCATACAAGATATGAAACAACCGTGGACTAGTCAACTACTGCAGAAGATTCGTTACAAATCTTAGTGATGTCATGTATTCATTGAATCAATTGTTAACAAAAAATTAAGTTTTTAATTTCGATAAAAAATGTTGTGAAACGTTCAAGCGAATTAAAGAAATAATGCAAACATATACAGTTTTGACACAATACCATCCACAGCTACCACTCGATTTAACTGGAGAGGCCAGTCCCACGAGCGTTGGAGCCGTTTTTTCAGCCACACATTTCCGGACGGTTCAGAAAAGCCAATTCAGTTTATGTATGTGTTTGGGAAACGCTTTACTGCTTTGCTTTAGTCACTGACAACAAAAGTATTGAATTATCGCCGAAGGCCGAGTTATTTTTGCAACTCTTGGTATACCGATTATATTAGTAGGTAATAGGGCACCCAGCGCTCTTAAGAACGAATAGCATAGTGCATAAGCGTGGTGCTCCCCATAATCCGGAAGCGAATCGGCAGGCGGGAAGGTTCATACAAACAGTTAAATAGTTAGAAGCTAACAGCAGCAATGACTAAATCGTGCTCAAGGCGTAAAAAGTTACAAATTTTTTTTTTCAGCTACCGAAGAGCAATCCACCCAACTATAGGGAAAATCCCAACTATGGTTATGTTTGGTTGACAATTCAAACATAATTAGATTTTCTACTACCGCCAAATACGCTTGGAAATGTGGGCAAATAAATTACCAAAAATGCTTTCGCTGAACACGAGAAGGCCTTAGTGAGAGATTACTTGTGGAGTGGACACCGGCAATTCGGTAAAACCATTTACAGATGCGGCGATATCCGTTACGAAATTCAACACGATGATGGGAGAATATGATTACTTGTAAATGAAAAGATTTACGACGCATACATACATATGTAGATGCATGGGCATACCTACACATTGATATGTCGCTTGCTCATATAAGCGTCATGTCGTGACTTCGTGTCACCTCGTATCACTCTCATGCCGTTAAAGAAGTTTTATTTCAATAGTGTTTTCAGGTCTTATTCTTACATTTAATCGGCCACACTTTTTGTTCCACTTGGTTATATGCATACCTTAAGTACCTACAGTACGTAGTATCTTACAGACTAGAAAGAAATGTAATAATCAAAACCAATTAGGTTGTTAAAATTATAGTAATTAATATAAAATACACATTAAGCAATTAAATTTAATATTTTTATAAAGTTTAATCTTTATAAAGTGAAATCAAGCATATTCGAACTAGATAACGCATTAAGTTCCCGAAGAGCACGATAACATAGTCTTAAAGTTTTCCTCATAAAAAGGATACAAATTGCGAAGACTCCTTTGCGGCACATTAAAGCTTATCCGATTCAACAAAAATGGGGAATCAATAAACCCATTATTAACATTAAAAGTGAACGAAGGTGAAAGGACTGTCCTTCTCTTTCCCAAGGAGTCCAGACTAATTAGCATACGGCGAGAATTGTAGGATGGTACAGGATCCGAAAACCGAATTGAACGCAGTGCATGCTTAAGAAATATGTTTTGAACACGTTCAATTCTGCTGATCGACAGTTGGTCATATGGTCTCCAGATGATAACTGCATACTCCAAATGAGAACGGACTAAAGACGTATATAGCAGTTTGTAGGTATATGGATCAGATAATTCAGGTGTATTGCGACAAATAAAGCCCAAAACTGAACACAATTTTGTAAGAACAAAATTAATATGACTACTGAAAGAAAATTTAGTGTCAAATATAATTCCAAGATCCTTAAATTCAGTTACACTTTGTAAAGCATAACTAGAAATGGTGTAAGATGTATTAACAATATTTTGACGCCGCGAAAATGTTATATGAACACATTTTTTAATATTCACGAGAAGGCGTGACTTTACACACCAGCGTTGGAGACTTTCCAAACCGTACTGAAGCTTCAGAGCGTCCTCTGAGCTCTTAATAGATACAAATAGTTTCAAATCATCGGCATACAGCAAAAAAATTTGAGAAAGTAAAACATTTGCCAATGTCATTGATGAAAAGTACAAAAAGCAGAGGCCCTAATATGCTTCCTTGGGGAACACCCGAGGAAGTAACAAAGCAATCAGACAAAGCGCCTTCAACTGTTACTTCGCAGCACCTTTCGCTCAAATATGATTTAAGCCATTGCAGAAAGGTGGAGTGGAAGCCCAAGCATGAAATATATATATAAATGCAATCAACTTGGAGTCCTGTTGAAAACGATGACATACAGAATTCACTAAAAACGGCGAGATTAGTGGCTGTAGATCGACCAGTGACAAAGCCATGTTGATTTGGGCTGATTAACGACTTAACTGCAAAGTCAATCTTGTCTTTTACAATGCATTCAAAAATTTTGGGGTGCTTGATAGCTTAGAAATCGGCCTATAGTTACGAACATCATTTTTTCTTCCACTTTTAAAAAAAATTGTGATAGTTGTAACTTTCCATTCAGGAAAACTCCTAAAGACAGAGATGGTTCACTCAGTCCTACGTATATAATTTTTGTAGAGTAGGTTATCTAAAGACTTGAATTTCTTCTGACAATGCTGGAATTTTACAAAAAATTTCCAGTTACTAGTAGCTTTAAACTTCTTGAGGTACTGGTTTTTGCGATTTTTCAGCTTCTTTAACTGCTTATTATACCAAGGTGATTTATACAATCGCTTCTTTTTTACAGCAATATTATTATTACAAAATTCATGCGTTATTGATTTAAAATTAGAAAACCAACTGTGGATGTCCTGGTTGGACAATAATTCATCCCATTTAATTTCTAAAAGGGAGTTGTTTAAACTTGGATAATCACAGGATGCGTAACTGTAAGCAGTGATTTCAGAATCCAATAAGGGTAAATAGTCATAAAAATTTAGCTTAATATCTAAAGAGATATGATGAATACCAGCATCGGATATTGGAGAGATACATTTTTATACACAATATATAATATTATCAGTTATGAAAATAAGATCTAACAGCCTGTTTAATTGATTGAAAATTCCGTTAATTTGCTTAAGGTTAACGCTTAGTAAACTTTTATTCCATAAAGTGTAACGGGCAATTAAATATTTGTTTTGTTTGTATTTCACCCCCCAAACTGCTTTTCCGGCGTGCTATGTTTTTTCACCCCTAGAGACTCGTTCTGAATTTCTCAAACACGATGTTCATCAAATTTGAAGTCATTTTTTTTAAATGGTGTTAGAGTGTGCACAGACACCCTCCCGCCGTTACGTACCTTTCCAGCTAGCACACACCCAAATATAGTATTTTAGCTCGTTTGAAATCTTGTTTTGCTGGTGTACTTTCCTTCAGTAAGAAAGTTGAAGAAATGATGTGAACCGATGAGTACATCAATGGACTAAGTAATAAGGGCGACGGTCCCCAAGTTTTTAGAAATTTCCATAGAGATGTATTAACTGGTTATGACTTAACTTGATGCGAATTATGATTTAAAATAAATGCATCAATGCTGATTAACGCGTTGCTGTCGAATCTCGATGTGTACCGCACAGAGACGATACCCTTGTAATTAGTGAGTTTGCCCAGCGACCACCAACCTTGATGCGCGAGAGTCGTAATCGTTCAACTAGATCTTCAGACACTACTGCTCCCATTGGGGTAGAGTCCATGAGAACCTTGCATGCCGTGGCTCCGATGCCGTTGACGTTTTCACATATTAATTTGTGTTGAATATGTTGACTGCGTGGCTGACTGTTATATGATATGACTGATATTTCGCCTTTACCGAGGACATCGATTTATATGCAGCCATTAATGATGGCTTGCGCAAAAGTGACATTTTTGTTTAGATGTGCATTTGTTCTCCATGTACTCCACGGAGGGACAATTGTAGCACAAGTTGTGCTCCCATGCTCCTGGGACTTATGAAGTTGTACCTGTTAAGATGTTAGTTCCCTGCAGGACTGCTAAGTACTATATGAGTACTCATAGGATTATTATTACTAATTACCGAAGTGCTTAGCAAAGTATACTGCAAGAATTATACTGGTAAAATGGCTCGTAATATTGCCCGTAGCAAAGACTGGAAGTTTCAGTATTTCTCTCATCACATTTACGAAGGCTCCAGGAATTCCATGTAATTGTGCGCGATCGGTTTAAGTGTGAATGTGCAATTTGGAGGTTTCAGTCAATAAAGTGAGCGGTGGCAGTAACCACTGACATTAACAATATTCCAAAATAAACGTTTTAAAAATAAATTGTGTTGAATAGGCTCATGAAATGTTAAGTGCCACAAGCTTAGTGTAAGCGCATATGAAAATTGTTGCGCCAGTGAACCTAACCTAAAATCTATAGAAACGGTTGTTGCGCCAGTGAACTGAACCTAAAAGTTAAAGAAAAGGTTTTGGTGGAACTTGGAATATTTGTTCTAATAGTGTTCATTGTGAAGAGTAGGAAATCTAGTAGCTAGAAGTGAAAAGGGACAAAAACCTTAAATTTTGTACATACTAGCGATTGTACTAGATTGCTCTGTGTAAAAGTTGGTGGCGTCAGTTTGGAAAACCCGTTAGTCAAAACCGTTCGAATCCCCGAATCCGACGCACCCAGTTTGAACCAAACGGTAACTCGTCGCCTACGCGCAGACGTCAAGCAGTGTTGCGCAGCAGAGAGCGCAAGTGTAGCAGAGACAGAAAGAGTGAGATAAATACGTTTTAGATGCTGTTATTGCAAAGCAAAGCAAATTCAATTTTGTTGAGAGCAGTGTAGAACAGATACACTTGCGGTTGACGAGACAAGTCTAATAAGATTTTATTGTGAGCAGCGCAGAGTAGATGTGCTGGTAGTGGTTGGTAACAGCGGCGCTGTGTAGATGCGCTATAGTTAACGTCGTTGTGTTGAAAGTAGCCAGGCAGCCTGCAGGTAGCTGGTGGTTGCATGTGTAAGCGTAGTGCGGTGTAGACGCGGTGGTATATTGGTCAAAATAGTGCAGAGCAAATGCGCTATCGATTGGAGGCAGTAATATTTAGAGCGGTGCAGTGAAGATGTACTAGTGGTTGTAAATAGAAGAGCAGATACGAGGAAAGCAAAAAAAAACTGGGATAACAAGCAGCAGTTCATGTGGTCGGAGACGTCAGAGAGTGAGATCAAAAATATTGTAGCATAAGCTAAGTACAGGTATGAATTTTGTGTATAAAATGAAAATGATTGATCATTTGTGAAATCTGATAGGAAAGTTGTTAAAGCGTAATAAGTACAGACATTGTAATAGAAGAACCGAATGAGAAAATTGTTTAACAGAAAGAGAAATACATTTTTAAGAGTAAAGAACATAAGTAAACATTGTAAAAGAAAATCTAGCTGCAAAACTGTGTAACATAAGAAGAAATGCATTCTGATGAAGCATAAGTAATACAATTTTTGTAAAAGAAGAATTTAATCGAAATTTGTTAACTGTAATATTAATAAATTTGGAATGAGCGAGGAAAATACTACTGTAATAGAAAATAATCTAATCAGAAAATTGTTGAACAGGAAAAGAAAGAAATTTGAAGAAGCGAAATTTTTGTCATAAGAAATTTATCGAAATAAGCTTTGACTATTTTTATAAGGACCTTTTGAATTTTAAGTTACTTTGAGTTGAAAAATAATTAAATTTTCAAGTGAATGATCTGGTATAAGGCCAAGTGCTGTATTTATTTCTTAATCATTTTGGATATTAATTTTTACTTTTAAAACTTATAAAACACTATATATTTATTTAAAAGGAACTGTATATTTGACATGGACAGAGCACAAATTTTCGAACTAACCGTGAATGGGTTAAAATAAAAGCTTACGGAGTTGGGTCTGTCGACAAACGGACGGAAAGCTACATTGCAGGACAGACTTTGTGACCATTTCGGTCTGACTGTATGTGAGGACAATGGTTCTGACGGTGAAAGTGATTCATTTGAAAGTAGTGTATTACCGGCGGCAGCGGTTGGGCGTCCTATTTTCACTTTGCGCGATATTGAGGGTTCTCTTTCAACGTTTAGCGGTACGGGACAGCCCACCGTCGAAGAGTGGCTAGAAAATTTCGAAGCCAATGCTACGGCTCTTCAGTGGGGAGATTTACAGAAGTTTATTTATAGTAAACAACTATTAAAGGGGGCTGCGAAACTTTTCATCTGCAGTCAGCTTGGTATTTCCTCTTGGATTTCGCTTAACCAATGTTTAAAACAAGAATTTGGTATTGCGGCAACATCTATTGAGGTTCATCGTGCTCTTAGAAACCGCCGAAAGGATTACCGCGAGTATCTCTATAGTCTTATGAACATCGAAAGACCAATAGGTTTGGATGATAGAAGCCTTCTCGAGTTTTTGATGGAATCTCAGACTCGCGAACAAACAAAGCCAATTTATACCAGGCTAATACTATACAGGAGTTGAAGGCTGCGATTATTGTTTATGAAAAGATACGTGCAGGGCATCAACCCAACACAAGCACCTTTCAAAATAAACGTGAAGATAAGACAGTTAACAAATTACCGGGAACTGAGACGAAACGTTGTTATAGGTGTGGTGAAGTAGGTCACTTAGCCAATAAGTGTGAACGGCCGCGACAAACCACATGTTTCGGATGTAATCAGTCTGGGCATCGCGTTGGTGAGCGTCCCGTCCCAAGAAGGCGCATGTAAAACAAGAGAATGCCAGGCTTAACACGTTGGAGGTGATGCGTGTTTCATCTGTTGGCTGCGTAATGTTCAAAGACTTGACCATTAATAATTTAACGTTTTCAGCATTAATTGATATCATGAGATATGACGTTGTGATGATGTTAGGCGAAATCGAAGTTTCTAGCGAAGTACATCAGTTGACTACAATAGGTAGCTTTGATGTTGGGGTTACCGTGAATAAAATTGATTTAAATATC
Organism: Anomoia purmunda; assembly: GCA_951828415.1. Lineage (NCBI taxonomy): Eukaryota > Metazoa > Arthropoda > Insecta > Diptera > Tephritidae > Anomoia > Anomoia purmunda. Next base: position 51,084,557 of record OX639994.1, read on the forward strand.
ACTTTCCGTGTCGTACGCGAGCGTGATATTGTCTATCAAGCGATGGTTGGCAATAATGTTTTAAACCAGGTAGATTTAGTCATGACAGAAGGCTTGGTCGAGTTCAAAGAGAAAAACAAAGATAAACCCCTTCCGGTTTGTGTACTTCCAAAACAGGACCAAACCGCAGATCTCGTAAAGGAATTCAGCGATTTATATATGGCGACAGCGTCAACATCTGACAAAGTGGTTAGAGCAGACTTGGCACATTTAAATAGAGAACTGAACCCGGAAATAGAGACTGTTTCTCAGAGTTATTCGCCTAAAAAACAACACGACTTTCCAGTTGTCGTGAAGATCTCTTTGACGGACGATACGCCAATATTTCAAGGACCAAGACGGATGTCGACTCAGATAAGTGCATAGTCGACAAACAAATTGCGGAATGTTGTATTGGTTGCGAAGAAGGATGGTAGCAAAAGGTTATGTTGCGACTACCGTCGGCTTAACGAGGAAATTATGAGGATAATTTTACCATGCCGCTAATGGATGCCGTTATTGAAAGATTGCAGGGAGCGCGGGTATTTACAACACTGGACTTAAGGAATGGATTCTGTCATGTACCAATTGAAATAGGCTCCCGGAAATATACCTCATTCGCAACCCACCCCAATATGAATTTGTGTCTGTTCCTTTCGGGATTTCCAATTCTCCAGTGGTCTTTACGCGGTATATTTTCGCAGTGTTTAGGGACTTAGTAAGGGATGTTGTAGTAACTTATATGGACGACCTAATAATACCTTCTGTGAACATTGACCAAGACAAATTGAAAGCCGTGTTAGACAGGGTGGCTGAGTACAACCTACGCATTAAGTGGGAGAAATGCCAGTATATGAAGACTAGGGTTGATTTTTTAGGCTATGTAATAGAGAACTGCACCTTAAGACCGTCAGATGCAAAAACGCAAGCCGTCAAGAGCTTCCCGAGACCTTCAGATAAGAAATCGGCTCAGGGATTTTTGGGTCTTACTTCATATTTTTGACGATTTATTGAGGGGTACGCAGTGATCACCAAACTACTGTCAGACTTGCTACGAAAGGATACGACGTTTGTTTTCGGTGAAGAGCAGGTAGCATTTCAACAGCTAATAGCAGCATTGATTAGCTCACAAATCCTGCGACTGTATAACCCCAAGGCGCTATCCGAGGTGCACACAGATGCTTCAAAGTATGGCTACGATGCCGTACTCCTACAGAGGGACAGTGATGACCAACATTTTCATCCAATTCAATACATGAGCCGAAAGACAAAGCCTGCAGAAGAAAATTATCATTCGTATGAATTGGAGGTGCTGGCCATTGTTGAAGCACTGAAGAAATGGAGAGTTTATCTTATGGGGCTGCATTTCAAGATCATTACCAACTGCAATGCGTTCGCGATGACCATGAAGAAGAAGGATGTTCCATTAGGGTATCGCGCTGGGCGATGATGCTTCAGGATTTTGACTACGAAATAGAGCACAGGAGTGGATCAAAGATGCGTCACGTGGATGCGTTGAGCAGATTGGCGTGTCTTATGCTGGAAGATTCCCTGATTCACAGGCTGAAGCAGGCTCAACAACACGATGACTGGATTCGCGCGGTATGTAGAGTATTAGAAAAGGGTGAGTATGAGGACTTCTACCAGTACACGGTTTACTATATAAGAACTCATAGTAGTACCGTCGCTTATGGAGGAGGAGATAATTCGCACGGCACATAAGCAAGGGCACTTCTCAATAAAGAATACCCAGGACTCCGTTGAGAAGACATTCTTCATTCCACAGTTAGGATATAAAGTTGTAAAGGTTGTAAAGAGTTCACTGGAAACCTCTTCAAAGTTACTGTACCAATCGGCGTGCCGCGAGATAAGGAACAAGTCGAGCGTATGCATCAAATCGTAATACCAATGATATCGAAGTTGTGCTCTGAAGAGCCTGGGAATTGGTATGAACATGTGAATAGGGTACAACAGGTTATCAATAATACTCCAACGCGCAGTACTAAGTTATCACCTTTCAGGATTTTAACAAGATTAGAGAAGAGGGTATCAGGTTTGTCAAAGCTTAGTGAGTTAGTGGAACCTACGGCTGTAGATGAGTTAGACTTAGAACGCCAAACGATCCGCCATCAAGCAAAAGAAAATATCGCAGTGATACAGAGGAAAAATAAACAAAGGAAGAAAGGAGTCGACGAAGTATAGACCGAATGAGTTAGTCGCCATTAAGCGTACTCAGTATGGTAGCGGGCTTAGATTAAGGCCTAAATACTTTAGTCCCTACAGAGTTGTGAGAGTGTTGGCTCACAATAGGTACGAAGTTGAAAAGGTGGGTGAATGTGAAGGACCTGAGCGCACAACCACTGTCGCCGAGTACCTAAAAAGATGGGAACCTTCGTTCGGGACGAACGGATAGTCAGGAGGGTCGATTGTGGGATTGCCCTACTTCAGCTGGCAACCCTGCATACTTACATACACTAGCATAACGAAACATTGACGAAAGCGAAAAAGAAACGAACAGCGGTGAAAAAAACCAGAGAGACAGACATTTTTTGAAACCGACGCGCGACGGACATAATATAGCCGGATAAGTAATTATACGATTTTTAAATACCTAAATGTTTAAATTATAGCCGGATAAGTCCAATACTTTTAAATAAACGTAACAATAATCAATTTGAACTTTTAATTCCTACATGAATGTATGCACAATATTTAATATTTCTACTTACAAGTCTTCAGGAATATTCTTTAAAATTAAAAAAAAAGTTAAAATTACAAGTGTATTTAGCATTTTCTGTACAAAATATGAAATTGATAGATAATAAAAATTTATTTTCAAATTTGTCGTAAATTTTCCACAAACATTTTTTAAAAAAGAAAAAAATGGTGCATAAATCAAAATTATTTATTACTTTGTACAAAAAATAAGTATAACATGGTATTTTTATCATTCCATCATGAATATATTTAAAAATGAAAAAAGGTGAAATATTAAAATATCCAATTAAATGATTTTTTATAATATAGTAAATATTACTATGAGTTTGCTTCCAATTTAATATTTCATTTGGTTTCCTGTGTTGATTTAGTTTTTCTGTAAATGTGAAAAAATATGTGCTACATAAGTATATTACAAATTTGTTCAGTTGCTTGAAGAGACGCCATAAAATTATTTATTTTTTTGTTTTGCGCAAGTTCGGAACCTGACCACGCACTTTTGGCTTAAAACTTAGCAGTTGATTTAGATTTCTAATTTTTTTTTGCAAATTCTAATACCAGTATACATACATACGCAGATATGTATGTATGTTGATATATACTACCAGAGGATACTACATACATAACTACATTTGAATGTACATTCATAAATAACTAAAATGTCATCAAGTGTATATGAACATGTGTACACATTCATATGCATGCATAGCTATGAATTACATATATACTTGAGTATGCACATGTGCCTGCGTCGGCGCCAAATATTCTGAAAATCTGAATCTACATAAAACAACAAACAATTCATTCCGAAACGCACGCGAGTTTTGTGTTTAAATAAATTACACGTACTTAAGCTTTAGCTCCTTTTATTTTGAGTGTGATCTTAAGACTGACTAATACAAAATTTACTTAACTTTAAGAAACCTTAAACGTAAGAAAGAATGCAAATAATCAATAACGGTATGCTGATTTAACATAGAGTAGTGGGAGTATGATGTTGTTGTTGTTAAATAAAATAGAATTTGTTGTTACATATGTAAAGCTAAAGAAAAAGAGAGATTTAATTGTTATTGTTAAATACATATGCAACTTCCTCATCGTTAAATTTGACGAATACCGAGAGAAAAGAAACAGTTTCAGTTTACATACTTATACTAAAACTAATCTCTATTAGTATATTTACATACAAGCTTAAAATTCATATGTCATTGCCTTAATTATAACTTAACTAATCTCCTTAATATTTAATTTGTCTGCATATTTATTTATTTTGCCTTTTAATATTTTTGACATGTAGATTATCCAATTTACCTTTTACAAATTTCGCTTGTTCTTTGTGACGTAAATTTTTATAATTTTTGATATAACCTTTTCTGAATTCATTATATTTTCTCTATGCCTGTTGTTTATATACCTTTTTTTCGTTTATTATATTTATATGTATATTTGACTTAATTGGTTTTTCTTTTGTAATTAAATGATATGAGTTATTATACTATTCGATAGATTTACTTAATTTTTCTTTAATCGTTAGTAAATTATTTTCAATATTCAACATTCTGATTTTTTCAGTTAATGTGTTATGTAATCTTTCAATATCAGAACTTCCAGTATGATAGTTCGGCTTCGTTAAATGTAAAGTTATATTTTCCTTCTTTAGGTAATCTCTAATATTTACTTATTCTTATCTTATTATCTCTATCAGAACTTTAAAACATTTATATTGTCTTAATTTTTCAATTACCGTTTGGTTAGTCCTGTCTTCCAGGTAGTAAGCAGTAGAAAATTTAGAAAATCGATCTATAAAAATTAAAAAAATTGAGTTTTGCTAGTATATGTATATGTCCATACTAACGTCGCAATCGTTGATATATCTTTGAATTAAAGTGTCTCAATTTTTCTTCTAAATCACTACTAAAATCTTCTAATTTCATATATATTTTTTTTTCTTGTCGTTATTTATTTCAAAATATTTTATTTTTGTATTTAATAATATAATTTGCATTGGAAATCTATTAACCACTGTATCTAGAATGCCAATATGGTTATGTAAGTCTTCTTGTTGAGAATGAATTGTCATTGCATCGTCATTTATGTTATTATACAGAGAATTTGAGCTACCGAAACCACCTAAATTTATTTCGTGGGTATCAGAATTTATTCTGCTTAAAAAGTCTGCTACGTGATTATCGACGGCTAAGAGCTCCTTTTCCGTGACCGAATAATTACGCTCATGATAATTTAAGGTTCTGCTGGGTGCTTGTCTTGTTGCTGCACTGCTTCTATTGCAAAAAAGCTTGCGTCTGTGGCCAACTCGAAACGTTTATTAAAATCGGGATACTTAAGTACCGGGTCTTCGTTAATGATTCGTTTCAGCTTTTCGAATGAATTTATAAAATTTGGATCATTAATATTAATTTTAGCGTCTTTCTTAAGAAATTTTTCCATTGGATATGCTACATTCGCAAAGTCCCTAACGAATTTTCTGTAATAACCACACATACTCAGAAATGATTTAATTTGTTTGATGGTTTTTGGAATCTTTAGACCCAATATATGTTTAACTTTTTCGGGGTTTGGCTTTACACCTTCGGGTGTCAAAACGTGGCCTAGATAAAGAGTTTCCTTAGAGAAAAGTTCACATATATTTATTCGTATTTTTAATTCTGCCTCTCTTAACCTGGACATAACTCTTTTAATACTTTCAATACGTTCGCTTAAACTTGTGGAAAATATGAGTATATCATCCAAATATGCTACGCATATTTTATTGATTAAGTCTTTTAGTACCCGATTAGTTAACCTTTGGAACGTTGCTGGAGCATTTTTTAAATCAAAAGGCATCCGAACGTACTCATAATGCCCATAAGGTGTGGAAAAGGCAGTTTTCAACCGGTCTTCTTCTTTAACAAGAATTTGGTGAAACCCTTTTGCCAATTCCAATATTGAAAAATATTGTGAACGTCCAAGTTTGTCTAGTAAACTGTCAATATTCGGAATCGGAAATTTATCGTCCGTTGTAATCTTAACTTGCGATAATCCCCAACAAGTCTCAACTTCTTTTCTCTATTAATGTCTGTCTTTTTAGGTACAACCCAGAGGGACAATTATAATGGGAAGTGCTTTCTTTTATAATACCTTGTCTCAGCATATCTTTTCTTAGTTTATTTACCTCTTGTTCATGTATATGTGGATATTTATATATTTTTGAATAAATAGGTCTATCAGTAACTGTTTTTATTTCGTGCTGTACTATGATTGTACGAGTATTTGTTAAGTGTTGACCTTCAGTATAAATTAAATCTTGATATTTATGTAATATACCTTTTAACTCATTTCTTTCCTCACAATTTAAGTTTTCATGTAAATGTTTTGTAAGTGTTTCATCCAAATGTATACTATCTAATTGGTGAATCTCGTCTACTTTATAGGGATATTCTTTTTTAAAATCAATTTCACAGTTATTTATAGTAACGGTCTCCTTTTCCATGTTTATGAATTTCTTTTGGTACTTCAGTAATTATTTCGAAATTTATATTTGTTTCGCTATTGAGATATTTAAATTTTAAGGGAATTTTTAATGGAATTCTTTAAAAAGAAGGTAAAATATTTTCGTTAAGTGAAGTATATGATGCAGTATCTATTAAACATAAAGTTGTATCATCTTTTATATTTCATTCTACTATTGGAAGTGTTCCCTTGAGGCTCTCATATTTCTTCTAGGATTTGTGCTATTATATCGATGATATTGATTAAAATTTTGGGATCTAAACTGGTGCACGTTACCGGAAATTTTGTAACCGGCAAATTTTATTACCGAAAAATGTTATCACTTCTTGTAACTGGCATTCTTGCACACTGGTAATGCTGTCAACAGTGTAAAACTCACCATACGGTGTTTGCTTTGATGTGGTGTGAATTTGAACACAAATTTTACAAGCGAATCACAATAGAGATGAATAAGTGAGTGATTTACTAAAGTAAATTTAATAAATTATTATAATATAATTAATTTTTAATTGCAGAAAATACGCAAGGACAACCCAGCAGCAATTACGCTGGTATGTAGCCTTCATAAAGGACCGTCCGGAGCTGCTCCAAGACAAGAACACCCCGAAGGCACCGAAATTGCTAAGTAATTTGTGGCAGGAGATTTCCACAAATCTGAACGCAATGCTGGGGCCATCTAGGAGCTGTGACGCTGGAGAGAGGTAATTAACATTGTATGCACATATATGTATGCATGTTATATGTTTTAATTAAAAATGGTGCTTGAAATAGAGTCTCCGAAACTGGCGCAAACAGCTGAGGGCTCGTGCACGCAAAGCTAAGGCGGAACGAACCACCACGGGTGGTGGAAGGAGTCTCGTTCCGGAGCTCACCGACTTTGAGCAGCATGCCCTTGAAGTATTTGGGATGTCCGCTGTTGAGGGGCACTCAAATATAGTACTTGGGTTTCCGCTAAGCAAAAATGAAACACGTACATACATTCATGTACGAATATTTATTTTAACATTTTTCTTCATAAAGGCTGAAAACGAGGAAAATAATTCATCGCCAATTTTAGAGGTCGTGCCTGCTGATTTCATAGCGTTATCTCCTACGTCGCTGGATGACATTATTGAGGTGTCTGCAGATATAAACCCTTCCCATTTCGCAACAACCATTGAAGCGCCCAGTCCGTCCACTCCTGTGGCTCCCTTATCTCGCTCCCGAAAGAATCATTTTCGCACCGAAGTTAAACAATGTACAATTTTTTATATGTAATTTTTTATACTCTTAAGCTTTTGAAATGAAAAGTGATATTAAACCAATGAATTTAATGACTTTAAACAAATTTCCTTTCATAAAGGAATTTATCCTAGAATTAATGTTTTTATATGTAATTTTTTATACTCTTTAAGCTTTTGAATTGAAATGTGATATTAAACCAATGAATTTAATGAATTTAAACAAATTTCCTTTCATAAAGGAATTTATCCTAGAATTAATGTTTTTATATGTAATTTTTAATACCTCTTAAGCTTTTGAATTGAATTGAAATGTGATATAAACTGCCCTTTTTACCTTAAATAAAACCAATGAATTTAATGAAGTTAAAAAAATTTCCTTTCACTTTTATTGACTCCACATGAGAAATGGTTATAATCAAGGCAAGTACTTTATGGCACTAAAAAACGTTAAAAAGGCAAAATCGGATGGACAAAAAGGCAGAAAAAAGGCATTTATTAAAAAAAATCCTTGTACTAAAAAGAAAAAGTAAAACCAACATTTTTTTCGATGATACGTACATATCTCAGTGCATACATAAATTAATACATATTTCAAAAAATTAATTCAGCATTTACTAAAAAAAATCCTTGTAGCTACCCAAATGAAAAGGTAAAAAAAACATATTTTCCGATATGTAGATATGTATCTCAGTGCATACATAAATTAATACATATTGAAAAATTAAATTAGGAAATTATTTCTTCCTTTTCGGCGAAATTGTAGAAGCATAGTGGGATTAAATATTTTTTTATATTTTCCGGCGAAAAAAACATTCTGTTGTCTCTGAGAAAAGCCTTGTAGCAACTAAAGCTACGCTCAACCTCGCATGAAACCAAAGGAGCCCAATTAAAAGATGCGACATCTTTAACTTCAATATTTTCAGGTAAAGCTGCTGTTTCAGACCCAGCGACTATACTTGCAATTATTCTCATCATTTGAAGTCCTTCATTAGATGAAAACACTTCTTTGCACTTTTGCAAAATATCTTTGGCTGTCTGTCCTCGGATGTCTTTTAGGCAATTTTCAACAAAATCAAGAACAGTAAAAATGTCTCCAATTGAGTTACCTGATGAAAATGTTAGAACTTCAATAAAAATTTAAAAAAATGCAGAAATTATTTTACTTCTTTTCTGCAACGTCAAAAAAATTCCATTGTTTGGTTCAACTAAAAAGCTAAAATTTGTTTGAAGAAAAGCTAACTGCTCCGGAAGTCGACCATCTAATAATAATTTCTTGGCAAAATTTACGCTTGCTGCATCTTCATCCAGTGTTTCAATAACGCTTTTAATTTCTGCATAATACTTTGCATAGTACAGAGCAGCTGAAAGCCATGTACTCCAACGAGTTAATACCTGTTAAAAAATCTTTGTTTCATACGTGAATAAGATACAAAATCAATAACTTACAGGTTTGGGTGGCAATGGAATGTTGGGTAGAGTTTCCTTAAATTGCGATATTCTTGCAGGGCTTTTAAGAAAAATTTTTTTTAGGTTGGGAATAAATGCATCGACTTCATTATTTTTGCTACGTAAGGTTTCGCAAACTCTGTGGATGCCATGGGCAACGCAGGTTACATGAATCATCTTAGGATACAAAAGTTTTAACCTTCTTCCACATTTTTTGATGTACCTGGCAGCGTCAGTCACAAAAATCAAGACCCTTTCCCGCTTCACTCCTTCAGGCCATAATGTTTTCAAAGCATTATCGAACACAGTAGCTAAATTTGATGCGTTCACTTTTTCTACTATTTCTACCGCTAGCAGATATCCTCGTGCATTTTTCTCCAATGCACCAACAATGACATTGCAGACAAATCTCCCAGCCTTATCGGTGGTCTCATCAATAGAAACATATATATTGTGTTGTCCAATTTTCGCTCTTATCTCTTCTAAAACCGTTTCATACAAATCATTAACGTAATATCTTCTCAAAGTGGCTTCAGCAGGAAGTTTTTTTTGGGTATACTTTTCCATAAAAACTTTAAATTCACGGAAGTTGGTTTTGTATAATGGAATGTCACAGGCAATTAACATTCGCGTAATATCGGTGAAAAATTCATTTTTTGTTGAAATATCTACTGCATATGATGAAATTTGTCGGGCTTTGGCAGCATCTACTAGTGCAACAGCTACTTTATGCTTGTCTGCTTTCAAATGCTGTTCTATATAATATTTTTTTGTGTGGTTCACTTTCGTTGCACAATGTTTACAAAAAAGTATTTTCATGTCAGTGGAAAATGTACTTTCGCCATATTGTTTTATAATTTTTCTTAATTTAACACTTTCAGACTCAATAATCTTAGGCATTTTTACAAAACGTAAACTTCATACCAAGGTGAATTGGTGTATAGATTCGCCTTGCTTCGTACCGCAAAGTCCCGTTATTCAAACAATAACAGCTGTACGCTGCTTATTTTCGCCGCAGCTTTCAGTGGTGCAGTTTAAACAATTGTTAATAAGAAAGGGGCGTTAAAAGTAAGATAGGCAAAATGCAAAATGAGTAAAATAGGCAAAAAAAGGAAAAAAGAGTAAAATAGGCGAAAAAAGGCAAAATGAGTAAAATAGGCAAAAAAAAGGCAAAATGAGTTAAATAGGCAAAAAAAAGGCAAAATAAAAAATAGATATTCGGGTTGAGAAATGCATGAATCGTGTTCATATTTATTCAGCGTGACAATAAAGTGAAGCAAATAAAAGAGGCAAATGCCATAAAGTACTTGCCTTGGTTATAATCTATAAATGGTTAATTAAATGCCGTCGTACTCTTTCACCCTCGCGGTGAAGTTGGCTGCTTTTTGTGTTCAGAGGATTTATGTCCAGGTCCTCACTTTCCTCTTCTTCCAACTCCACTTCATCATTTGGACATACTTTGACCAACATATTGTGCAGAATGAAGCAACTACTTATTATTACAGTTGCCACTCCAGGACTGTAATGCAACGTACGATGCCGTGATAAGCAACGGAAACGTGACTTAACCACCCCAAATCCTCTCTCTACAACATTACGTGCTTTGCAGTGCATTCTATTAAACTTCTCCTCCTGGGGAGACGCTGGCTCGGACAAGGGGGTAATTAACCATGGCTCCAGGGGATATCCCTGATCTCCAAGGAGCAAACTACCTCTCTGCGCTCTTATAAATGAAAGCACCTTTGAAGTTGTCCAAATGCCAGAGTCATGGCAGGACCCTGGAAAATTGGCATTAATGGCCAGAAACCGCAAATTGTCATCACACACAGCTTCCACATTGATACTGTAGTAACCCTTTCTATTCATGTACAGGCTGCATGGGTATCTTGGCTCATTTTTCGTCGGACAAATAAGCGCCACATGAGTACAGTCAATTGCGCCAATAACTCCTTTCAATCCGAATTTCGTATAAAACCTTGAAAGAAAGCATTGTACCATAATTCAACTACAGAAATATAGGGCCATATTCATAGCCAAGTAAAAGTGGACTCTAAAGTTAGAATCAGCTTTTTTGACAGATATTCCATCGAAAAGTATGTCAAAAAACTGCTACTAACTTCAGAGTCAACTTTAACGTGACTATGAATATGGCCCATGATTTTGACTTCTGTATAATATACCTAGCTTTTATAGCCAATTGCTCCTCATTTGTTTTTGGAAAGGTCACTTCCGATGACTTAATTTGCACGATCAAGTTGGTTATGTACTTAATTGCTCGGGAAGCAGACGCCTGACTAACTGGAGCGTAAATATTGTTCGCGATACATTTTTGGTACGAACCATGTGCCAAGAAAGTGAGGCAGCAAAAGAGTCTTACCACAAAAGGTAGAGAAGGACTTTGACGATCATTTGATGAAAGTTCTTCTATGAGCATCCTGCATGCTTCTTTCGGCATTCGAAAATGCTGTTTAAAAATTTCGTTTGGTAAACTAAATGGATCGCTGTTGTCCCGAAGACTTTTCAGTTGCTGTCTACGTAGGGATATTTCATCATCCTCCTCATCAATCAGCAGTAACATTACCAAAGAAGTCGCCATTATGTTTTTAATATTGAAAACTCGTATTCCAACCGGTTTAATAAAAAATCAACGTTTAATACTTCACTACTCTTTAATTTATTACAAAAATGTAAATAAACGTCAGCTGTTTTCTAGTAGTTACCACCTAGTGCGGTGGTAAAAAAATTTTCCGGTAATAAGAACGTGCAGAATACCAAAAGGGTTTAAAAGTTTGCGGAGGGTTTTATTACCGGTAATAAAAATGTTGTTACCGGTGCAGAATAGACCTGTTAGAATACTGTTGATATTTGTTATTGTTATATGTATGTGAGTGTTTTACATAACTACTCATACCATTTCCAAATCTATTAATACGAATCAGGCCCTCACTTTCTAATAAGCTGCAAGCTTCTCTGAAACTATTTACTTGTCTACTAATAGCAACAGAAGCTAAATTTGCATCAATATTATTTAAAAATGTACGTAAAATAATTTTTCCTGTGTATAAGGGGGTAACCTTAACAATAATTTATAATATTCACTTATGCTATTACAACGAGCTGCAAACGCCTCTTGGTACAGTTGATGGTATGACTCTTTTATGCCAAAGTTTTGTTTTAGGATCTCCTTAATTGCACTCCAATTTGCACTTGCCGGTAGCGCTCTCACCGTATGTAAGGCCTCACCTTGCATTTTGTTGCTAATTATTCTGCAGAGAACATATTCGGATGCCATTGGATTAGTGTATGTAATGGCTAAAATAGCATCCACCTCTCTTAAAAACAAGGAGAGAGCATATATGTACACCATCTTCCCTGAACTCATGCACTATGTGTGGATCTTTAATGATACCGTTAATTGAGAGCTGAAACATTGTTTGCTCACCATTCGCATGTGGTTGTGCCATTGTTGGTGGAGTTAGGGGAAATTTGCACCAACTTCTCCAAATAACTGTTTATAGTAACGTTAACTTTTCAATATATTGTTGTCACGCCACTATTTGCACTTTGAATTTTTTTTGTTTTTGTGTTTTATGTTTTTGTCGCGAACAGTGGAAATTTGCTAAGACCACGTTTAACCTTAAAAATTTTCTTTTTTTTTTAGGTTATCAAAGTACTGCTTGTACATGTACATACATATATGAATTTGTATATTTTTATTGATCTTTTCTGTTTGTTTCAAATAGTTTTTTATTTATTGTAGTTTTCATAATTTGGGAGACAGTTTCTTAAAAATCAGTACGTTCTCTTATCTTGCACCAGTGTATATATTATGTGTTTTATCTTTATTAAATATGTATATTAATTTTTATTTCTTCTTGCTTTTTTCTAATTTTATTTTTTTTTTTATTGTCTATGCATCCGGTTCTTTTTCTTTTTTCGACTGCGCCAGTTATGTATTTAAATAAATTACACGAGTTATGTATTTAAATAAATTACACGTAATAAGTAGCATTAGCTCCTTATATTTTGAGTGTGATCTTAAGACTGACTAATACAAAATTTACTTAACTCTAACGGTATGCTGATTTAACATAGAGTAGTGGGAGTATGATGTTGTTGTTGTTAAACAAAATATAATTAAATAGAGAGTCGTTATATTGTTGTTACATTTGTAAAGCTAAAGAAAAAAAGAGAGATTTAATTGTTGTTGTTGTTAAATACATATGTAACTCGCGCGTATTCCTGAAAACAAATGCCGTTCATTCATAAATGCAAGCACTTCATCTTACCGCGCATGCGAATGTTCCTCTCAACAATATTTTTCTGCACGAGCACAAAAACGTTAAAATCTATTTTACAAACCATCGACGGTCATTGAAAAGTCTCAACATCGCAATATCAGACAATATTGTACTTTGCCAACGTAGTTTGACAATTTGAGATTTGAATAATTAGCCCTTTAAGCGAATTCATTGCAAGGTCTGCTCTGGCTTTGCTGGTTAAGTTGTAGGATGTAATGTATGTACATACAGTGTCCGACAAAACTAAAGCATGAAACTCTCCAAACTACTACCTATCGAAATGATATTTTCAAACAATTATTAAAACCAAATTGTTCTATATAATTAACAAGATCGTACATTTATTTTTGTGTTAAAAAGCATATACAATAAAACTTTATATTAAACTGAAATATTGATTCAAACATGAAAGTAGTGTTAAATATAGTGCGATAAAACTAAAGCATATTAATATGTAATTGAAAAAAAAATTGTTCCACCCAATATTTCGTTGCGTATCCATTGCTTTTCAATACCGCAGTACATCTTCGTGGTTATTTAAAACGTCTGCGGAAACTCTTTTCTATTTGCACGTTATATCATTTGTCCCATAGTTCGAATTCCAGCCTTTTAGTACGATATAAAGTACTAACAATCATTAATTTTTTGGAAACCTTTTTTCATTCATTTTATTCTGATTTCATTCCGTTACAAATGAATATACAAAATAGATTAAAAGTTTTAATTTTTTTATTATACTGAGCCCGTTTCTTTGTAACCAAGTTGCAAAAGAACACTAGATAGGATAACGAATTGCATGTAAAGCAACAACACTAACTTGGAGAAATATGAGAGTTGAGCCAACTCGGTTTTGGTTTTATTTGCATAGCATTTGTAAATATATTACTACATAAACCTAAAAATTGCCGGCACAACTATTGTCCATTCCTTAATAGCACTAAACAAAGAGGCTAACAGGGTTGCTTTTGCAACTAAAGAAAATTTTATCCGAGTTGGGGCGTTCTTTCGCAACTCGGTTACATTAAAGTGGGCCCACTATTATTTTTGTTATTATTAAATAGCACAACAAGATTAGAAAAAGAAATCATATTAATTAAAATTAAATTTGACTTTTTTTACCTAATCACTTACAAGAAGACAAAAATATTGAAATAAATTTTAAGAAAACGTCCCATTATATGAAATTTGTTTATATTATATTTGACAATATATATATAAAAATGAGATTTCAATAAAATATATTCTTTTCTAAATTTATTTAATTCGGAAAGTACCTATCAACAAGGGGATGTTTCCGCAACGTTGAAGTCGTGTATTTTTCTAACAAGCATTTAAAATAAATAAAAATGTTTGAGTCACCTTGCACCTTCTCATTGTTTGATCAGAGAACTTGTAAGAAATGAGAAGGTGCAAATGTTATAACAGTTTTTTTGATCAACAAAATTTGCGCGTGCAGCCGAAAAAATTAACCGACGAAAAATTAGCCACCACTCTGAATTTAATTCACTAATAAAAACCATTTTTACCATAGTTTGCTACATTATGGGCAGAAGGGCTATTGCGGAGGTGGGCGGGAGGCAAAAACGACAGAAGAAAAATAAGTAAACGAAGAAAACACCCATTTGTGGTTCGCGAGGGGAACTTGAGACGGCAGAGGAGTAATGCAACAAGTGTGAATAAGAGACAGGTGAATATTTGTGTTGATCGCCATCAGCGTAAATTTCTTGCTTTTTCAGCGCGAGTGCGCAAATTATGATTATTAGATATGGATGGTTATTACGATAATATTACATACATACATACAAATGTATAAGCACCTATCTACTAACCTATCTACAAATTTTCTAAGTTCAAAATAATTTTAATAAAAACATGACAAAATTATATATTTCAATGAAAAATCTCTTATGGTTCATTATAAGAAGAAAATATTCATTCACACATGTGCAGGCAATTTTTCAGCGCAACTGCACATCGAAACATATGCACATGCTTGTCAAAATTGCAAAATTTAATATCATTTAATTATGATTTTTACGTATATTTTAATAACATAAGCAATCTTAAATGAGCTAAGAAGAAAAAATTTCAAAAAATGTATGCAAAGTGAAAGCGAAATTGCACAGTTTCTGAAATATTGAAATATATGTAAAACATTTTGTTTTAATAAATAAAAAAATGCATCTAATTCCTATTAAAAAAGTGCCTCTAAACCACATTAAACTCATTTCAGAAATTCAACTTCCAAACAATACATGCGCTAAAGTTTTTTTATTGGGAAAGATGAATCAAGATGATTAAGAATTTTTTTTTTATAAAATCCGTGCAACTTAAGGCATCAACACACACCCATCGGGCCACGAAATACAGTATATAGTTGCTCGCTTAACTTCTATGGATATTTTGAGACGAAAGTTTCAAAATAGAGATACAAATTGCGAAGATGACGAAGATTTGAACCTGGATTGGAATATTGCTGACGAAGAATCTATAAGAGAAAACTTAGAGCTCTCGGAGCAACTTGCCGTGGAAACCGTTGATATTCCAGATGACTATTTTGCTCTGGCCGAAAGCATATCAGCAGAAATTCAGGTTCAAAGGTACTACACAGGCTATTAAATTTACCAAAAACTGCTGTGTAAGTCAAGATGCGAAAAATGTATCAAAGCGATGGTGATGCCTTGAGGAGATTTAGAAAAACATTCCGATGCTTTGATCCGCTCTAAAAATTATAAAGAGTGCCCGACTTGAGGCTAGTAAATCTAAGTGACAGTGTATTTGAAATATGCCGGATGCAGATGTCCTGGTATAAGTACTTATTTCAAAATCATGCTCACTCACTTGGAGTTCAAAAATTGATTGTGTCCGCGATTACCAGGAAAACAGAAGAAGTGTGCCAGGAATCTGATGAATGTTTGCTCAAGAGCGAAGCCAAACCAACATCGAACGTGTAAAAGTAAATTAAGGAAATTAAACAAGTAAATTTTCAAATTTGGATTTCGTTAGTATAATAGTTAGTACAAAAAGGCATTTTTTATTACAAGTTACTAGTTCAATAAATATAAAGGTGGAAAGTGTCGGTCCACTTCATCTTCGTGTAAGTAAACTATTAAAATAAAATAAATACTAAATGATATGCATACATACATATGTATGCTAACTATAACGCATTTTAACTAATTTTATCGCAATTCTTATTTTTTATATTTTTCTTCTAATTACAGTTTTTTCTTCCATTCACAGTTTTTTATTCTATTTACATTTTTTCTTCTTTTTCGGATTATTAATTTTTGTTTAAATGTCTTCTATTTCCAGCTTTTAATGTCAATATAATTTTAGAACATATATTAAATTTAATTCAAGGTAACTTTATTGTCATGGACGTGAGCCTAGTATAAAAAAAAAAACAGATGAATACCGAATGGTTTTTATCAAAATTGCATTAGTTTTTCCATTTAATTTTTCTTTTAGAATCTGACATTAATATACCTATACCTTCATATGCAGTTTTTCTTCTTAGTTCGTTGCAGGGGCCTTAAATTTCAGAATTTTTTCTTCTTTTTTTCTTCTATTTCATTTCAGATGTCTTATATTAGATATTACATGATGTGAGTATATATGTTGTAAAAATCATAAATTAATGATATTCAATTTTGAATTCCGATCAAAATTTAATTGAATCTGAGTTGATCTCATGTTTGCATAGTAGCAAAAGTGAGGTACATACATTATTTATCCACAAGCATGTATGTATGTATGTACATATGTTTCGCTGTGCACTTGCGCTGAAAAATTGCGTGCGCATGCGTGAATGAATCTTTTCTTGATTTTACTTATGATGAACCGTAATAGATAGGTGCATATACATTTGTATGTATATGTGTAAATATGAATAAAGAAATTAAAATCCTGATTATTAGAATATCTGCTTATTTTTCTTCTGTCGTTTTTGTTTTGATTTATTATTTAATCTTCTTCTTTTTGGACCCACGCAGCCGCTCGCCTCCGCAATAGCCCTTCTGCTCATAATATAGCAAAATATGTTTTTATTAGTATGGTAGAATAAAATTCAGTGTGGTGGCTAATTTTTCGTTGGTGAATTCTTTCGGTGCACGCGCAAATTTTGTTGATCCGAAAGCTCTTTTAACATTTGCGCCTTCATAGCGACGAAGACAGGACCAGTAGTCCGCGGAAGGCGCAATCTTATATTCCATCATTCTTGTATACGAGTGGTGTACTCCTAGTGAGAGTTAAAGTTTTTTGCTTTTTGAGTGATTTCCCTAATAGTTATGTAATAGTTTTTGTGGGAAGCGAATTGAAATTGTCGTATGTATGTAGTATATTTATTTAGTTTTAACACCAGCATATTGCATCATGAATAATCTGTCTTCTTTCTAACTACAAAACTTATCGGCCGACAGTACCTGGAAGAGAGGGACTACGATTACTCCATATTATTACTTTTCGTTCATTAACAGTTGAAAACATTTGAAGAAGTACAAAACAAATGAAATGCATACTACCGTCCAATGAAGTTCCGATATAAGTAAATACAAGTATGTGCTCTATACTTTCGTGTTGCAATCAATACTTTAGCTTCGAAGTACCATAAGTAGGTATCGGCTAAAGCGTAAATTTAAAAGGATGAGTACAGTTTCAAATATGATTAAGATTTTTGTGTTGGGTTTTCTTATGGTCGAGTTTCCATCTTTATAAATGACAATACTATCGGGTGGGTTGTTAAAATTATTGTAATAAAATTGTTTTCAGATAAAGCGAAATTCGTTTAAAATACCAAAGTGTACCTGAGTTTCAGAAAACCACTGAGATGTCTCTCTTGATTGCAAAACATATATTGATGTCATCTGCTATCTTTCAAAATCCAATGGCAAGATATCTAAAATAGTGTTTAAAACATAATTAGATGTGGTTCTGAGCGCGCCGCTAATGCATATCATACAAGATCTTTATACCTTTGTAAGTAGCCTGAGGTTAGCATTTTTTAAACAACCACCGACAATTCATGCCTATGATTCTCTAACATAGCGTTGAACTATATAATCTTTCCAGTAGAATTTCTTACCTAACATAACGCTTAGAAATTTGGCTGTTGTAGCAAGGCTTAACAGGATGCCGTTCAGTTTCGGTGGAGTTAGCGAATGAATTTTATCCTTCTCGTAAAGGAAAGAGTTTAATATTGCTTCAGTTAACGCTTAGTCCGCAGCGGTTGGACCGCTTGGATACGCCCCTTACCTTTTTGGTTTTGTAGCACTCTTGGTCTAGTCGGAGGAAAATTTAGTATACTCTCAATTTAACGATAGTCAGAAAAAGCATGTTTGTCTAGAACTCGCCAGCACTAAATTAACTCATATAAATTTACACTGCTCAAATTTATGTCTAATACCTCCTTACGGATTTTAGTAATGAAGGTGGGCTTCACTGAACGTGGTGGGCATTCGCATCTCTGCCGAACTATATTCCGTTCTCATACTTAGTCTCCAAGTTCCACATTGTTGAATGAGGAGGGAGCTCAGCGTCAGAGGGAATATATACTGATACCAGCACTATGTCGTGACGTCACCATAACTGTAATGGTTCCTGTGCGAGTGCCACCGCAACGTATCCTTTAGACAGCCGACATAAGTGAGCAGCCAAATTAAAATACCACCTCTCCTACATGGCTACGATGGTGACATCATCTTTGTACTGTCCGTTGTTGGGAAGCAGTTCATTTCCCGCAAACAGCCTGTGAATTCTTGGTGCGTAGTTTGTTTGGGAGGAGGCGCTGCTTGCAGTGTCGGCCAGCTACAGCTCCGGTTCAGGTGCTTTAGTGGACATTACTCACCCGCAGTGGAGGCGTGTTGAGCGTCCCCGTGTCTCGGGTTTCGTCCTTTCCACCGCTTCTTTCGCACTCTGGGGCAGCATTTCTAACGGGACCCCATCATATATTTAAAGTCTTCGTTGCCTTGCGCTTTTCTGCGAACTTGAACCGTTCCGACTGTTGGTTGGGGGGAGTGATGGGAGGAAACAGGGAGGATACGCGGCAGGCAGCAGAGATCGTTGGTGTGGTTATCACCACACAGGAAACCATTTAAGCTCGAATCTTATTCAAATTCTCATACGAAGCCTCCTTCTTAGTTCATGGTGGCACGGAAGTCCCTGACAGGGACAACGGTTTGGGAGCAAAATGAGTAAAACTTTGTTGCACTCTCCAATTCGAAAGAATTATATTAAGTACATAAAAATATAAAGAATGTAGTTAATATGATTCACAAACTTAACCTCGAGTCAAGAGTCAATGGCAAACCAAGCATCAAGATAAGAATGATGGCCTAATAAATTTTAGCTTTTTAGAGATAGTCATTGTCATGTGAATACATTCCTTATTAAAAAGTAACTTATTTATTTTACTCCAGTTAATAATAAAAATAACAATTTTACGCTTACACTCTAAATTGATGTTTAGCCGAGATTCTTCTTCAATTCGCGGTGATGTAAGCGCCCATGATTCAATTATTAAAGGTTTGATACATAACGACAGCTAATTTCTAGCTCTCCCGTACAAAAGGTTGCATTTGCGAGGGAGGTAGAAAGAGGGAAGAATGTAATCGCTTTTTGTGAAAAAGTAGTTTAAAAAACACGTGATTACGTTATTTGTAATTATAAAAAACAAACAACACAAACCAAAACTCACCTGAACTCTCCAAACTCTTTAATACGCTTAATTTACATACGTATTAGTCCGTTTCGAAAAACGCGACATTTGTCAAAACGGCGTAAACCGAATTTTTAGTCTTCCATACGATTTCAAAGACAAGGTATGTTTTCGCAACCTATACTTGAATTGCACCGAAGAAATACTCAATAATGGCCTGGTTGAAACGGTACTTCAAGATATATTGGATATCGTACCTACCTCTAAGCGGGTTATTGCACTTAAGAATACTTTTTTGGAATAGTAACAAAGTTTGTTGGACCAACCCCTAAAAACAGCAACAGCAAAAAACGGCTACAGAATCAGTTAGATTATGTTCCTGTTTCTGTTCTTTGCGACACAGCGCCTTTAGGTTGCATTTAAGATAGTTAAAAAAAAGTGGACACATAATAATTGTTTCTACTGGAAAATCAGTTTATCGTTTCTGTTATCTATGCAAATAAAATGTTACGCACGAACTCATACTTCCGTGACGGAAAAATAACTATGTAATTACTGGATTACATTTCGTTTAAGGGTTTTTTTGTTCTTATATTATCTACTAGCTGGCAACGGTTGCGCGAGGCTTCGCCACGCACTTTCTGTTTATGTATACGTATAAGAAATTACTTACTATTGGTTACTTTGGTTCTGAAATAGTTTGATTTTGCATTTACCTCAATTCCTAAATATACAAACTCATAAAAATAACAATTTTATGTTGCATACAATTGCAATTAAAACTTTTTATTGGACAAACATCAAAAAATTTCTTTGTATACAATATTATGCGTACCTCCCTCTGCAAGGACAAAGAGGTTTCTTTTCGATGTAACAAGAGATAGGGCTACGTACAGTTGTCCGTGTGAAAAACATGGCTTACTCAAATCCACTCCGGTTACATTAAATGTTTGCCCCTGTGCTTTGTTTATGGTCATTCCAAAACAAACCTTTACCGGAAACTGAAGTCTTTTAAATCTAAATGGCAAATCTGTAGGTATCATCGGAATTCTAGGTATTAAAGTAGATTTTCCAGTACCACAACCAGTTAAAATAGCACATTCAACCAGATAAAAATGTAACCTGCTGGCGAGTTCCATTGCATAACAGTGGGGGACTTAAATTTCGCAATAAAATTATTGGAGCTCCAACTTTTAAAGTAAGTTTGTGGGGACGCATACCTGAAGGGTTCATAGAATTTAGAAATTCCGTTGGGTAGTGCACAGCTTCTTCACCGTCGACTACTGTATCCACCGAGTAATATTCTCTCGTTCGTGCGTGGAATTTTACCAATACCAATTTGTTAATTTTTTCGAATTGTTCATTAGTAGGTGTTAATATTGCTCGTTCCTTTAACCAGGATACAGGTTTATAAGCAAGTTGGTCTATTAGGGGATATATTTTGTCAATCAGTTGTTGATGGGTCGGTGACTGAAACGCATATGTCAATATTAAAGGAGATTTTCCCACAAACTGTTGGAAGCTCACCGTTACCAACTTTCAGTAACATGTCAGCAAACATCCCGTAATCTTCTGAGGCTTTAAGCACTCTCATGTTAATCTTGAGTGCTAATTTTATTACATGGGACCAAAGGTATGATCGTTTTAATGAAGCATTCACCTCATCAGCCCTGGTTCCTCTAGATATAACCGGCACTATTTGACGGAAATTTCCTGAAAATAATACCGTACAACCACCCATAGGTGTCTTCATACTTCTTAAATCGCGCATGGTCCTATCTAGGGTTTCAACTGACGCTTTATGTGACATTGTGGCTTCATCCCAAACTATCAGTGAGCACATCTGGATAAGCTTAGAAGTATTACTTTGCTTAGAAATGTTGCATACGCTGGCACAATCGTCAGAAATATTTAAAGGAAGTTTAAATGTAGTATGCGCCGTTCTTCCACCTTCTAAAAGGGTAGCTGCGATCCCAGAAGACGCTACCGCAAGGGCAACGTTACCGCCAGATCTTACTTTAGTGAGAAGTAAATTTATTAAAAATGTTTTTCCCGTGCCGCCAGGAGCGTCAAGGAAAAATATCTTTCCGTCCTTGTATTGTATACAAAGAAATTTTTTGATGTTTGTCCAATAAAAAGTTTTCATTGCAATTGTAAGCAACATAAAATTGTTATTTTTATGAGTTTGTATATTTAGGAATTAAGGTAAATGCAAAATCAAACTATTTCAGAACCAAAGTAACTAATAGTAAGTAATTCCTTATACATATACACAACCTCTTCGGGGCTAATGTCCACATATGTGGACATAACTCTTCATAGTTAAATATTTGCTAATTTCTCGTTATTTCTTTCAAATGTTGTGGCAGTAGAAAGAGAACATTTTGTTCTCTCTTTACTACTCTTTTAGTTTCTCTGTTTATGTTTTTTGGCGCGTTTTTTCGTACACGTTTTGTAAATATGTCGCGCAAGCAAGCTCCCCTTTTTGGTAAGTAAAAAAACGACAATAAACAATGAATTTATTGAAAATAAGGAAAGATTATTAAAAAATAAACAAAACTGTATACGAGTGCTGTGAAATAAAAAAAAATTACTGAAAAGTATGAAAATAACCAGTCAGTAAAGCATGTACACATATGTGGACTGTAGGTGTTTGTGTGTTCAAAAGTGGAAATTCGCTGTGTCCGCCATGTCAACGTATGTGCTCTTTGGGTGATTACGCAAGCAAAAATAGCCACTTTGTAATCAGTTTTCTTTGAATTATTCCCAACGATTTTATTTTTGAACCTAACTGCAGATATATCCAAGAAACTCAACGGCGAAGAAATTGCAAACTTTTTAAATAATAGCGATACTGAACTGTCCGATGAAGAAAATGATAACTACGAAGCAATTCTTCAGCAAGTGCAAGATTCTTTCGGAGATTGTAGTACTGAGCAATTTGAAGAAAGCATCATTGTTCATCAGGTGAATGATACTTCTGAAGTTGGTCTCGATGCCGAAAATCTTGTAGAGACCGCTTCTGCCAATTGTGCATGAGTTAATGCAGCTTCTCAGTCACGAAATTTGAAATGGCTTAAAAAAGGGTAAAGATACGAAGTTTTAAGTATATTTATTTCTACAGCGCAAGGATATCTTTGGTTTTATTAGATTTCCAATTCGGCCTGCTAATGACGATTTACTTATTTATGATGAAGATACTCCAGCATCAATTTTAGATGCCTTTATCGAATATTTAGGAATGTCTTTTTGGAAGGAAACCGCACAAATTACAAACCGGCTTTCATTTGGAGAATTAAACCACCATTCGTTAAATACTTCAGCAGAAGAGCTTCTTTATTTGACAGGATGCCATTTACTAATGGGATGCTTGGGATATCCTCAATTATCGATGTATTGGGCAAATGAGTTTCGTGTTCCTAAAATTGCTGATAGCATGTCGAGAAACCGATTTTGTCAGCTTCGGCGATTTCTCCGATTTTCTGCAGAAAATGATAGCTGCACGCCAGATCGACTTTGGAAAATTAGATCAAGGAATGGACCTATTCTAAAAAAATGCAAGACATTGCCCATTCCATATCATACATCGCTAGATGAACAGATGATCCCATTTTCAGGCCGATGCATATTTCGCCAGTATATGCCTGCAAAACCAAATCCGCTTGGTCTGAAAAATTTCGTTCTTGCTGCAAGTTATGGTTTAGTTTTAAACTTTCATATATATACTGGTAAAGGATCTGTAGAAAACTTCGACATGAAACAACTTGGGTTAGGAGATGCTATAGTAAAGCTCCTCACTAATGGCATACGACATGAAGGCTGTGTCTACACAGATAGATTTTCTACAAGCTTGAAAACTCTCGAAGTACTGAGAGCAAATAATATATTTCAAACTGGCACAGTTATGAAAAATCGCATTGGACCTGTTATAAACAAATTTAGAGACGACAAACTTTTGAAAAGAGGAGAGTGGGATGAATGGGTACGAGAAGATGATCAGGTCACCGCGGTCAAATGGAAGGACAACAAAAGTGTTATTCTTATTTCTTCGTTTGTTGGAGCTCAGCCAGAAGTTGTATGTCAGCGGTGGTCTAAGGCACATTCTTCCAGAATTGCATTACCGCAACCAGCCGTTGTCAGCATGTATAATAAATATATGGGCGGAGTAGATCTTTGTGACCGTTATGTTTCATTGTACCATTGTTATTTGCGCACTAAAAAGTGGACTGTACGAGCATTTAATCATTTCGTGGACTTAATCATTGTGAACTGCTGGATAATGTATAACAGGCAGCAAAAAAATCAAAAGAAGTCGAAAATGTCACTTCTTGATTATAAATTATATGTAGGAAAAGCATTGGTAGGGGTTTCAAGCAAAGCTAGGGAAGCGTATCCGTCAAAGCGTACAAACTCTGACGTAAGTCCACAGTTTAACCATAATTTGGCGGAGTGCTCGAAGCGCAGGAAAGTGAGCTTGCCGATGGTTATGGAAAGCCGATTCGATGCATTTGAACATTTTCCAAAATTCATTGAATCAAATAATTCGTCTAGATGTCGAAACTCAGGTTGCACTTCAAGAACTCGTACAATGTGCACGAAATGTAATTTGTACCTTTGCGTTAATGGTAATAATTGCTTTTTAAAATACCACCAAAAAACATAGAAATATGTAAGTATATAAAATAATTTTTTACCACAACTTCATATTTTACCACAAGTCCAATGTTTTTTTATACATTCCTATGTACATATGCATTTTACATATTGATTTATGTTTTTTCAAAAAAAAAGTGAGTTATCTTTTTCTTTAAATTATAAAGGCATTATTAACTTTTGGTTGAATAAAATTTAAAATGAAAAACACAATAGATTTTAATTTTTTTTATGCATGAACAACCGTTGTCCACATATGTGGACATTAAAATACTATTACTTGCCAAAGTTTTTTCAAAATTTTTTTTTCCCCAAATAAGCTACTCGGACCCTGTTTAGTAAAAATAAGTCTTTAAAAGTTATTTTTCCAGCATATTTTTGGTTCGGGATTGAAGAGGATAAACAGAAAGCGCGTGGCGAAGCCTCGCGCAACCGTTGCCAGCTAGTAAACATATAAACAAAACTAATTTTTGTATGGAAGGAAATGCGCAACACCGTAAGCAAAACACTAAAAAACTTTTAAAAATTCAGCTGTAGTTTCTAGTTTCTTGTATGATGACAAAGCATCTGAAAAACAAACATATCTAACAGTGTGGATCAAAGTTATCATTTCGCCTTGCATCGGTTTATCAACGAAGTCAACAGCACAGCTCTCTACGCTTAGCCGAACGAAGTAGTAACGAAGAGCAGTTGATTTACTACTCATACAACTACACTTAAATATTTCAGAAATGAATAGGCTAATTTTTAATTTAAGTAGCTATCATTGTAGTGCTAACTGCAAGCAATAATTTAAAAATAGTTGCATCCCAATCCGTTTAGTAGTGCCCGAGATTAGCTCTTTCCAAAATTTTAGACTTTGTTTTATAACATGTATAGATATTGAATTTAGATAAGACAAACTTACAGTGTATCACTAAAGTAAGTATGCAGTGATGATTTCACCATGGTACAAAAGAAATAAAATTCAAAAGTAACAATGCAGAAACAAAATACAATTTTATTTATTTTTCAAAGTCTTATCTACATATTTACAACAAAAAATAATATAAAAGTAATTCTTGATTTAGCCAGATCGGCTTAATATGAAAAAGGTCTTAAAATCACATCACAAAAATAAGTATGCATTCAATCAAAAACCGAATTCAAGAACAATTTTTAAAATTATAATGAACTGTTAATATTTCGTTGGATAGCCTTTACGCTTTTTGACAGCTTGTAACCGCGATGGCATAGAGTTTACCAGGTTCTGAGTCACAGAAGTTGGAATCTTTCTCCATTCCTCCATAAGTGCTTTCTTTAAGTCATCTTTGCCCTTTATTTCATGTTTCCTTATTTGTCTGTCAAGATGTTCCCACAAATGTTCAATAACATTCAAATTTGGGGATTGAGGTGGTGTTTTTAGTTGCTTTGGTGTGTTATACAGCAGCCATTCTCTGACAACTAGAGCTGTATGCTTGGGGTCATTGTCCTGTTGGAAGGCAAATGATCGCTCAAGCCCCAATTTTAATGCACTTTGCTTCAAATTATCCTTCAAAATGTTGAGGTAAACAGTTTTATCCATTATCCTTTCAATCACAACCAGATTTCCTACACCAGAAGCCGCCATACAACCCCACACCATTATTGAGCCACCACCATGTTTGACTGTGCCGGTCATGTTTTGAGGATCGATCTCTGAATTTACTTTTCTCCATACTTTTTCACGTCCGTCGTTGGGGGTTAGAAGTCTTGCCAGTTTCTTTTTCCATTTCGGCCTGTATTTTAGGGGCACTTGTTTTGGGGGTTTTCTGAACCTTTCGTACAATTATTCTGCGTTCCTGCTCCGTGAAAATTTTCGGGCGCCCAGTTCTTGATTGATTCTTGGTATTACCTTCTCTTTTAAATTTTTCAATAATTTTTTGTACCGTGGCGTTGCTTTTATTAACGTCTTTTGCAATTTGGCGTTGGCTTTTATTATTTTTGTACAATTTTATTATTAAATCCTTTATATCTTGTGAAAGTTCTTTGCCTCGAGGAGCCATGACCAAAATTTTAACTTAAATTGATTTTATAACTTTAAAAAAGGTTCGCGCCTACACAACCAAACAAATTTGATGGTCTTTCTCGCAAATAAATCACATAAAGACGAACGAAATACATAAATTATAATAAATTATAATTAAATTATAAGTTACACTTTAAACAATTTACATACAAGTGGGACAGGTGATATGATTGGGAGAAAAATACTCCAAACCCGTCGGCGTTCACGAAGATCAGGAACAGGCGTTAATAGCAACCTACATACATACATACATATGTATATACAGACAACGGTCGGCATTAATATTTTCACATGCTCTAATAGAGATTTTCCTTGAAAATTAAATTTTGATGGCAAATACTTACACGTGCTAAAATGACGAAATAGCGGAGGCTGCTCACTCACGGGCGTCGATGCAAAAGAATGCTTGCTCAGGGGTAGAGGTGAAAACATATGTGGTTTAATTATAAATATTGAAATTTAAAAAAAAATACTTACTACAATTTTCACAATTTTCAAAAAACTATCAGCGGATCAGAACAAAACGAACGAATCAGTGAAACCGATTCTTTTTTTTTTTTTGAAATTTACTACTATTTAAATATATTTGATAAGATTCATACAAGAATTTTCAAAGAAGTAACATGCTTTTAGCTAAAGGGAGACGTCATGTGAAGAGTGAGGAGCAAAGCTGTTTATGTATCAAACCTTTCATTATTGAATCATGGTAAGCGCCAAACCATTATATTACTAATACATATGTGTCAATCAAAAAGAATTTCGTATTGGTGTATGAGTGAACTCTATAGATGTAAGTAATTTAATGAAAAATGCTTTCAAGGTGTTATCTTGTAACGTACAAATGGACAAAATACGCAAATCATCTTGAATTGATTTTAATTGGATCTATACCATGAATGCAAAATTGTTGAGTTAGAGTAAAAGTCAATAAACGTATATATTTGAAACTTTTATCGATGTTTTTTTCAAAAAAATACTTCTGAGGCATACTGAGGCGCACGTATTTCTATATATTTCGCGTCGCGCTCTGTGAGAATTGTATTACTTCGTCTCTATGTGTATGAGCCTGGGGTTAAGTACCAACTTGCTTATATTTGACTATGTAAACGGGGGTATTTACGGTGTTATAACTTTCAGAAAATGGTTAAAAGAACGAGCTTTAATCAATTTGTTTAATACATTGCTGAACCGGAACACAATCCTGCACTTACCAAAGAATTTAATTTACTTTTTTTTCCTAATAGGCAACAGTTTTGCTCGTCTTGTAATGTTCAGCTAAAACCCGTTTCGCGGAAATTATACTCCAAGTTTGAGAATCATATACCGATAATGAGCGGAATTCCTGACCACGCGTCAACTAATAAGCTTGATTTAGCTGAACCTATTGTAACAAAAAGTTTTCTTCCTCGTAAAACGCTGGGTAATAGTTGTAAAAGTCGTCCATTGATGTTATGCGCCTTCTTTTTTGTAACATAATTGAATGAACCCTTTTGTTAAAAGCTTTGGAAAAACCAGCATAAATAACGTCAAACTGAGTCTGATCTCCAAATGCATTAAAAATTTATTGGCGATTAAAGCCCACTTAGTCAAAATTTATCTCCCCGGGAAAAAACCGTGCTGGCATTCAACTATTGCACTGCTATATTGCCGAAATTAAACCTATTGTTCGTTCTCGGGTTTCAAGACACTTTAAACCTCTTTATTTCAAACACTGTAACACCAATTCCGAATTAAATGAACTTTTCCGAAGTTTGTGTGAAGATTTCAATTGTCTTTTCAGCCTGCCTCTTTTCCGATTACCCATTCTCAGTGAATGATTAACGACGGCATAATATTCTTGAATTTCATGTATTATATTCAGCTGAAGAAGTTTTTTTCTGTAGCTGAACAGTTTTATATATCGACGCTTGACAAACTCTCCTCTTTGACAACTCGGTTTTAAACTCCGGCGAGAATTATATCTCCACGGATGGCTAAAAAATGGACATAGAACAGAATCTGAAGTTTTTTCTCGTCAACTTTCATGGAGTGAGGCTTCCTGACTTTCAGCTTATCGCAGTTGGTAGGATCTTGGTCCTTTAAAACAGGGAAACCCGAAGTTAAACTAAAATAAATTATATAATCAAGTCAATCAAAACAAAATACTTCAACAAATTATTCATATATAGGACGCACAAGACCGATAGTGACAAAAACGACGCCATATTTTTTCCCGCTCTTTTGACATTTCTCTTCAGTAAGGTTTGCCATTTCATCATGGAAAGCTATACGATCCAACAACGAGTCGAAATTATTAAAATTTACTATCGTAATTCGGAGTCAATGGCCTCAACTTTAAGAGCGCTACGTCCAATTTATGGTCGTCGTTATTTCTGGCTGAATGGCTTCGTCAATAAGCAAAATATACGTTATTGGACAGGCAGCAATCCACATTATGACTCAATATTGCATCCCGAAAAAATTACGGTTTGATGCGGTTTATGGGCCGGCGGCGTCATTGGGCCGCACTTCTTCCGTGATGATCAAGACCGGCACGTTACTGTGAATGGCAATCGCTACCGCTCAATGATAACCGAATATTTTTGGATGATATGGACTTGGACAATATGTGGTTCTAACAGGACGGCGCCACAAGCAACTTAGCGAATGTCACAATCGATTTATTGAAAACCAAGTTTGGTGAACGTATTGTCTCACGAAATGGCCCTGTCAATTGGCCGCCTCGGTCGTGCGATTTGACGCCGTTAGACTATTTCCTGTAGGGCTACGTCAAGTCTATGGTCTATGCCAACAAGTGAGCGACGATTGATGAACTTCGTACAAATATCGAACGTCAAATTGCAGCACTATCGGCCGATTTATGCTTGAAAACCGTCGAAAATTGGGTTCAGCGTCTGGACTTCTGCAATTGTGCCCGTGATGCCCATGCAAAAGAAATCGAGTTCCATACATAAAGGCATCGAGTGTACGATCACAAGAATAAGGAATTTAATTCATATCCC
Source organism: Anomoia purmunda (assembly GCA_951828415.1). Lineage (NCBI taxonomy): Eukaryota > Metazoa > Arthropoda > Insecta > Diptera > Tephritidae > Anomoia > Anomoia purmunda. The sequence goes on from OX639994.1 coordinate 51,114,130, forward strand.
AAACCGTTTTTGTTTTATTTAAAGAAACTTTTGTAGCGTTCCTTTGAAAAACCCTGTATCTTCTTTTTATTGCAATTTTTGTTGTGTTTAACTGCTTTATGTAATTTTTTAATTGCATTATGTCAGATTTTTTCGTCAATAACATCCGAACTCTATTAATTACTAAGTGCAATTATTATCATAACCGTTTAAAGTAAAAAACAACAAATCAATATGACTTATATTTATGTAGAGTTAGCTTATACCCAGCAGACGTTGTCATGCCTTTATCTATTTATCAATTGCCTTTGCATATATGTATAACCAGAAACCCTTTTTCGGTTTCTCTCACATATAACTTGTGTATAATTTAATTAAATCCGACTTTTTCAACCAGGTGGCATCCCTCTCCAAATCATAGCTAGTTATAAGCCTTCTCCTCAGCGAAAGGAACCGTTTGATATTCATATTTAAATTTTTCAAATAACTTACATATGTATAATTGAATTATTTCCCTGTGAACCTTCTCCTTGCCAAAACGAACCGTTTGAAAAAAATTATTATATAATTTAATTAAATTCGACTTCTCAAACAAACGGCAACCCTCATAAAAGTTAGCCATTAATCCTTCTACCCGATGCGAACAGTTTTACCCATATTTTAGTATGTCATACAACTTGTGAATAATAATATAATAACAATAATTAGAGCTTACATCATTGCTTAATTTTTGGAAGAATTTCTTCTACTATTTGTGGTGTGCGTCCTGATGTTTTAACACAAATTGAGGGGCCTACAGTTTTACGCCGACTATGAACGGCAAATTATTTTTGTTGGAAGTTCTTTCATAGCGGAAATACGCTCGGAGTAGAATGAAAGTTTGTTTTGTAGACGAGGTCATGCCATATTGGTTTTTTATGAATAAGTTACGAATTTGAGGGTATTTGGAAATTTTCAAACACATTTTTGTGAACAACTCGACCAGATCTACGACCTCTACTAGGTCACTTGTAAAGTGTGCTTTCACTGTAGAACTGTGAAATTAAGTAATGTTCAGTTTTATAAGCTCAAATATGTAAGCTTCTTGATTTAGAAATCTAAAACCGTGGAATTGTGTCAGTTATTTACTTATCAATCGTGTATATTATACTAAGAAAATCATCGAGATCGGTATAATTACGATGCCACTGATTATTCAGATAGGAGGTTTTAATTTAACATCCTCGCAATCCTTGAAACGCGATTGAGCCAACTCGGATTGCATTCATGGCTAGAAAATGTTTCTACTACGAAAGAACAAACTGCGAGTAATTGGTTATTGAGGATTTTTTCTGGAGATAATTCAAAGGCGGTAAGAAATGAAACCTTTTATAGTAATTATGAAGGAATATTGGTCAATGCGAAATATCATTATAAGTATATTATATTTCCATATGGATAAGTAGATACGTATATAAATTTTTCCAGGATAAGGAAATATATGTTTTTACCTTGTCGGAAAACCAAAAACACAAAAAGAAACAGCAATTTCTTTTATCAAAATTTTCATTTTAAAATACAATACAATTTTTTATATGATAGAATTCTGTGTATGAGGAAATTTTCGCTTCAGTTTTTGAACGAAGTTATGGCAATATATAATAATATTTTCAAAATAGTGAACTAAAGCTGAAACTCCACACCAGTCTTTTCAGCCGATATGGGGTTCGAAGTTGTTCAGGTTTTACAGGCGTTTCAGGTGTTAGATGTTGTCATTTTTTATTTGTTTATTGTACATACATATTATCAAAAGCTTCTGTTTATTTTATTACCTAAATTGTATGCAAAATTTGCATAAAACGTTGGAAGAGTTATCAATTGCTTCGTTGCCGTATTCACGCGCATGAGAACTAAGTTCGAACTGGGTGCGAAACAATTGTCACTAGAGTCCGGGACGCCTGGGAAAAATTTAGTTTGGCTACTTTTAGGCCTGAAAATACTGGTGTCTCCACGCCAATTACTTTTCATTTCGTGCCAATAAAGTTTCTACTTTCATTTGAAGCTTCACAGATGTATTTTACAGGCTTCAAAAAAAGCCTTTTTGGTCATACCAAAATTCAACTGAAATAAAAGAAATGTCCGACCCTAGCTTCTGCCCATTTCCCGCCTGGCGACATCGAGTTTCTCACGCAGGGGCAGAACGACCGTGCTTCTATTTCTGAGATGACCACATCTCCTCTTCAGACTTCTTTCTTGGCTTGACCAGATATTGAACCCTGTCCTCAGCTTTTCAAGGCAAGTTCCAAACCTTCCAACTAAAAAACTGGTCTAAGCTCAATTATTTATTTTTGAAAGCAGTAAAACATATAGGTATGTAATTATAAAATCAAAAATATAAAGAAATTTTTAGTAACATATGGGTTTTGTAAAATATATATAAATTTATATAATTTTGTTGAACTTCAATATAACAATATTTGCTGAGTACTAAACTTACGGTTTTAAAGTTCACTGTTTATAAAAAATAATAAATAATCAGAAATTTAAAATATATTAAATAACTTCTTTTTTTGGTTTCACTTAGCGATGGGCAATATAAAACACTTAGACAAACTTTTTCTGATGATTTTTTTTTTTTTAAGTGATATTCAGTGGCGGTAGTAAATTCAATTCACGTGTATGTATTCGCCTCCAGCACATCCAGCTAAATTTAAATTTCTAACTAAATTTCTCGAAATGCGATATCATCTATCATATCCTTAGATGTCTCCGTATATCTCTTTGCTTTCATTCGTAGATCTACAAGACTAACTTTTTTACTATAGGTTGATGCTATGACTGCCAGATCAAATGTGTTTGGGCACAAAGGAATCCAACTTTTTGCTGAAGAGTCGTCAATAACAACAGCGCTCTGGAAAAAATATGTTACAAATCGTATTACATAGTGATTAAAAATTGGGTATTTCAGCGAAAAAAAATATATATTTACATATATACATAAATATGTGTAGTGTTAATTAGTTATTTAATAAATGTAAGCCGGCATTGCGTAACGCACATCGTGTTATATTAAGTTTTCACTGGCGTCAAACCCTTTGTTTGCAGGTTTTGGTTTGAGAGAGTTGTCGCACTGTTTTCACTGCGTGTTTGATCATAATTGTGCTGAAACTGGCAGTCGTTTGTTTACTTTTCTATTGTTCTGAAGGAAAGGCCATAAAGAGTATGAGTACGAGTTAGCCATGGAGGTCGTGAGTTTGATCCCTGGAGGAAGTCTGATGAGGAGATGTGGTGATCTCAAAAATAGCTATAACTTCTACCATTGTCTTCTATAAATTTTTCAATAATAACACCAGCTCATAAAAAAAGTTTGATATAAAAAAAAACTGAAATAAAAAAGACTAATTCCGACTTTCGGGGTTTAAAGTGGCTTTAATTTGTATAGTAAGCTAAACGGAAGGGTGAAAACAAACGTGCAGGTTTACGTTCGCAATTAATTCATGCAAGCATCTGTGTATTGTATATGCATGTGTGTGTGTGTGCGTATATGTATGGTAAATTCAAGAGAAGACCGTAAATTCGGAGAGACCTTGCGAAAGGGGCCGTGAGTTTAAAACGGTTTCGATTTGAGCTAATAATGCAGTAAGTTCTTTGTAAGTGGATTTGCAATTATAGCAGTTTTTGAAATGCGGTTTAAAGCTTTCTACTGCTGATTCCCATAGCCCACCCAAATGTGAAGCGCTTGAGGGAATAAATTGCTTGAGACTTCCTTTGTAATTTGGGTGAATTGTTTTCAGTGACATTCAGAGCTCCGAAAAAGGGGTTTCCATTGTCGCACATGAACATAACTCAAGGCGCACGGCTTTTGTCGTACAACATACAAAAAATGGCCACGTAGCCCTTCATGAAGGTGGAGGACCTTAACATAGAGGCCTTTATTTGGAAAAGCGCCGCAAAGTCGACACCCGTGATGTTGATGGGCAGATTGAAATTACAGCGTTCAGGTGGTAGGGCTGCCATAATATGCGAGTGTAAAGTGCAGACTTTACACAGGTAAATGCATTTCCTTATCTGAGGCTTAAGTCGTGGGATATAGAACTCTTGTCGGATCATTTGTGGCATGATGTTCGGCGTGTAGCATCAAGGAATGAAAAAAGTTTTGAAATAATGCGACAAAGGGTGCAGTGCCGTTCGTTGTAGCTCAAACTGGAGACGTCGATTGGCATAAGACAGTTCCTTCGAATCTAAAGGAAAAGAACTAAGAGTGAGTTTTTTATATATTGGCATTGCTCCCAACAGAAGTGTTTTTTCACGGCCGTAATAGCGTATCTGAGTAGCACTAATCTTGATGCAGTAGTGCATAAGTTGTTAGGTGTGCCTTTTTGCCTTGTTGTTGAGGCGATTTATAAATTGGAACAATAAGCTATTACTCTGAGAGCTTGGGAAAGTGATGAAAATCGTTTCAGGATTTCATTGTCTTCCAAAATCGAGTGGATACTTTCCATGTTCCGAGTTTATGGGGGTATAATATTGCGTGCTGGGGATTTCGGCCAAGATTCTGGAGATTCCGTTCCACCAAAGTAGTGTGACGGCAAGATTTAGAGATGTGCGTCCTCTTGCGCCATGGGCAGCGGGGTTATCACCACTGGCTACTATGTTGGTGGTCCAACTAAATCAATTATTTAGGCTGTTCGGTTTGACATATTTCATGTATGGGGGGTTTTTGTAACCAAGCTAGAGCGATTTCGGAATCAGACCAAAGATATAATTTGCAATTGCTCTGGCAATTTTGCGCAGTTGATGCTAATTTTGCAACTAGGAGTGCATCTTATAGTTCAAGCCGTGGTAGGTTTACTGTCTTTAGTGGTGCGACTTTTGCGACTAATAGGAGGCTTGCTGTTTTGCCATCGTGTTGGGTGCGTACATGTATAGCTGCACAACATGGCTTTTCGGAGGCGTCGCAAAACCCGTGGAATGGAATTTCGGAAATCGTTAGTAATTTTTTTGTAAGTTGGGACCATCATACCAGGCGGATTGGTTTAACATGCTCATCCCAATATATCACTTCAAAAATACCATTATACCAAGCGGATTGGTTTAACATGTTCATCCCAATCTGTCACTTCAGAAAGATTGAATGGAATCCTAGGCTAAGTAACTTTGAAAGTAAAACAGAATGATTAACCTTGTCAAAGACTTTCAAAACAAGTGCATATACAGAATCGACTTGTACATGCTGGTGAAAAGCCGATAGGCAGTATTCCGTAAACAGTGTCAAATTAGAAACGGTAAACCTACCTGCCGTGAAACCGTGCAGGTTTGGGGAAGTTAAGCGATTAATTTAAAAACAAAATTTTTCTTTAACTATGAATTCGAATAATGTAGATATCGTGGATAAATTGGCATCAATTAACTCTCCAGCCGCTAAACATGTGTTAAAAATTAATAAAGTAGGATAAGCGAAAGCGTGACAGCTTTTCAGAAGGTATGATGACAAACGATCAACATCTGTTTGAGTTGACGTTTCTATTTTTTGGATGTCATCTTCAACCTCTTCTATGGTTAAAGAAGGTGTTCCAAAATTAACGGTATAAGCATTTTCAAGGAGATTATTTTCATTTAAATCAGGTTTTGATTCAAAATTAGACTTAAAGAAATTTGCAATTTGAACGTGATTTCTTTAATTTGGCATACGTCCAGAAATTTTGGGATTCGACTTCATATCAGATTCAATTTAGAACATAATTGCACTTTAATTCTTCACTTAAAGATTTGAACTGCTTAGAGTATTGCAGATATTTATTTCTTTGTAAGAAGGAGTTAGATAATTAAAATCTTTTATAGAACTTGTTTCTCAGATTCTTCAGTTTTTCCTGCACTTTGGTGCACCACGGAATCTTATAGAAGCGAATTTTACTTATTGCTATATTCTTGCTACATATATCACTAGTCTTACATTTAAATATGTCAAAACATTTAGTAACTTCAGAGAATAAGGAATTCTAGTCAACAGACGTGGTATCAACGCTTATTGCTTGAAAGTCACAGTGTATGTAACAAAACTCGTGGAGAGGCAGTGGGAACAAATATTATTGAACTCGTAAGTTATGGATTAGCGGAACGTAATGCAATCCAGGTGTGGATGGGGGGTTAAGACATCCCAATAAAGAAAAATTCAGATTACCATTTAGGAAAATAATATCTAATGTTCGACGCAGACTATTCGTAAAATTATTTCCTTGCATAAAGTTGCAAGTTAAAAAATTATCCACCAGATAGGTTTCCTCTCGAAAGACCAGTTTTTGAGCATCATGGCCTTTGCGAAACACGTTAAACAAATTGCATTCAAAGAACTCGTTATTAAAGAAATTGTCATCAAGCCATGTTTCAGCAATGACAGAGATACCGTAGTCCAAATGTGAACTCATGGTAAATCTTCTTGATGTGCGTCTTTTCGCAAAAAATCCATGCGTTGACCAAATATCCACCTTAAGCACCTTTCCATAGCAACATTCCGATAGCCGAAAATTAAAATTAATTATCTTAAGTTTGTCAGTGTCCTTCTTCACAAGCATATTGCAAGCCAAAAACTTGAGTTAATCTCCGCGTGCTTTGGAACATAATTTACAATATCGGCAACAGTTACTTTATTTGAAAAAGATGATAAGGGCAACAACTTAAAACCGGGAACTACATGCAAGTCTTCACTATTTACAAATAGCACAGTCAATCTTCGGTTGAACACGATCAACTTTTTGACCACAGCAACACGGCATATTACGGATTTTTAAAATATAATTTCGAATGAAGTTCGCTTAATTTCACAGAAAGTAGTTGTATTTTGATCAACAAGAGTCACTGTCTCCAAACGAGTTTGTGGTATAAAACCAACTAACTCCCAATGTTGTCTCAACTGTGAATTTCGATATTCATTTGATATTTCTTCCACTTGTGATGTGAATGTAGAGATTTTTTCTGTGGCTTGGCCGCTTCAAATCCATCCAAAAATGGTATTTTCAGCTAATAGTGTGTTGGAAATTTTCTCAACACCTTCAAGCATTATTTGGTGTATGAGATCGCTACCTAATAAAATGTCGATTTGAGCGGGGCTGTTGCTGTTGTGGTGTGCTAGTTTCAGATGTGAAAACTTTTGTCAATGCTTGGCATGTGTGTGATAGCTTGGAAGCATATTTGTGAGTTGCAGCAGAACTATAGCTTGAGTTTTTATTCTTTTGTCCGCCTTGGGGGAAATTAAGGTAAATGAAAAGACTTTATTTGAGTTTTGAACTACTCAAAATTGGCATTTTGGATTGGCAGTTCTAATCTGTTTTGGCCCTTGGTTGATATAAGCGATCGTTGCGACCCTTGTTCTATTAAGGCCCTAAGTTTAAACAGCTCTCCTCGATGTTCGATGGAGACCACTGTTGTGAGTAGTAATATTTTGCTTTCATTTTCTGAATGAAGCATTTGTATTCTTGTTGCTTTTGAGCACCATGGTACTTCCTGAACAATTTCGGAGTTTTAAATTTTTAATAAGTGCAAAGTTCCTCATGGTAACTACAAATTTAAGGAGTGATCCATATCAATTATTTTAACTAAAATTTATTGTTTAAAATAACAATAGCTTTTTCATACTCCTCTTTATTTAGCTTTTCTTCAAAATCATATACTGCAGCCAAGAGATTTAATGGTTATAGAGAGTCCATATCCGAAATTAGGTCGTCGGGATTTTCTCCGGTTATAGTGTTGATTGTTGCCAAAAACTCTATTTTGCCAACCATGTAAAAATAAAAAGATATTTCTTAAAAGATGTTCTTCTGTTTACTTGTAACTTTTGTCACTGATATCAAATCCCATAATACAATAAACGGGTATCCAAAATGCATTGATACATTACACCAAAGCGTACAATTTGAAAATTCAAAGAGTTTAGTTGAGCGTTTTGAATTTGGAATGCTACCTCAATCCCTTTGACGTAATGCATTTAGTTGATTTTAAGTGCTCCATATTTTGACCAGGGTTCGGCATAGTGCACTAAAAAATAAGTGCAATAAGGTTTCACCGGGACTACTTCTTCAGTGGTAGTTAAACAGCAAAATCCATTATCACTGAAAATTTAGTGATAGTGAAAAAATGCACTATCACTAAACCTTTAGTGATAGTGAAAAACGAATTACACTATCACTGAAAATTTAGTGTTAGTGAAAAAAAAATTACATTAGCACTAAACCTTTAGTGAAAGTGAAAAACAAATTGCACTACCACTAAATATTTAGTGATAGTGAAAACCTTTAGTGATAATTAACATTTTTCAGTAACATAACACTGTTTCTTGAAGAATAAAAATAAGACTATGTATGTATATGTATAAGCTGAAGCAGTATGAGGAAATGTATTCAAAATAAACCATATATTTGAGTAGAGACTTCTAATTATGCCGCACCAAAATTAAGAAAACATAATACATTTTTTATTTGCTTTTTTTAATACCAACATTTCAAAATTACAGTCAGTGAGATTTTGCCTTGTCGATCGATTGACAATTCCAGCAAAGGAAAAAAGTCTTTCCACTGGCGCAGAGGAAGGAAGAGGTGTGTTGCATTTTAAAAACATTTTTTTTATAATAGGAAAGCGGTGCAAAGCATCAATGCTCCTATCAGCGTCATTCAAGTACAAAATTATTTCGGTTGCTACAGCTCCGCCGTGGGAGTATACTTTTATACATTGATTTTCATCTGAAAAGGAAGTTATTTACAAAAATTTCGCAGGTTGGTTTCTTTAAATCGAATACCTGTGGACTCGTCATCGAATTCGAGAAATGATGTACTAGCACTTATGAATGGCTGTAAATTATTTTCTTCCCCTACCGGTTGTCTTTTAAAATCCAGCGCATATTCTTTAACTTTTTCTCGAACATCATCTAGTGTGTATGACTCAGCACTTTCCAACAAGACTTTGCAAAATTTTAATTTGATATCGGGAATGATGACTGCTGCAATAACTTCCAATTTTTGACAGTGAATTATTTGACAAGACTAAATTTAAGTAAATAATTAAGTCTTACCTCAGCCATTTCGCAGCACAAACCAAAATTAAAGTAAACAAAGTAGCAGATTGAGGGTTGCACAGCCTTTTTTGTGCAAAAGGCTTTCCATACAAATTTTTACATTTCATTTGCGAGGGTTTAAAATTGCACAGTTTGCCTAGTTTGCGAAAGTTTTGCGCCTTTAAATTAGAACCCTTAATAAATTGGAAGTTCGATTTTTTATTTCTAACCTGTTGAAAGTAGCTTTATGAATGTTACGAACTGCCTGATTTGTTGAGCCATCTAATAGTTTTATAAAATCAACAGTGGCCAAAAGGTTGAGCGTATGGCTAGCACATCGAAAATGCTTTGACAAAATTGGCGTATAATTGTGGAACTCAGGGATGGAGCATTCTAACTGGTTATCATTGTCGGAGCTATCATCATTGTCGCTCTCATTTTCACCTTTTTTCTCTAAAATAATTTATTCGCACTTAACTGTTTTACAATATGTTACTTGCTGAGAATAACTCCAAATTCTCTTAGCGCCTTGACGAAATTTGATCCATTGTCGGTTATGGTATATAGTATTTTTCCGACTGGTATATTGTATTGGCTATTGATTTCGCGAATAATATCAGTTATTCGATCAAAAGAATGTGTACCTTTAAACCTGCGGCATGCTAACGCTGCAGATTTTCTTTCTAAGGTATCAGCCTCTAGCCAGTAACAGGGGTATCCAAAAAATGCTTTTTTTCCTCCAGGCCAAATATCAGCTGTTGCACATATAAATTCAATTTTGGCCAAATCTGCTGACAACTTTTGTTTGAACTCCGTGTGGCTCTCGGAAAGCATTCTGGTTATTGTACGTCTACTGGGGATCCTTCTTCCGGGAAGCAATTTTAAGAAACTAGGATGCTCGATAATAGACAATGGAGAGCACGTTTCGCAAACAAAAGAAAGAAGATCTCGATCAGTTGCAGATCTAGCACGCAAACCATTTCTGGTTTCTGATTTTTTCTTTTGAAAATGTTAATTATCACTTCCACTAAATATTTGCAATTATTGTGCAATTTGTCTTTCATTATCACTAAAGGTTTAGTGATAATGTAATTTTTTTTCACTATCCCTAAAGGTTTAGTGATAGTGCAATTTGTTTTTCACTATCACTAAAGGTTTAGTGCAAAAATGCCCATGCCCAATGCGTTACGGAAACGAACGAGAGCATGATTTCATTTAAGAAATTTGTGCAGAAGGAATTTGGCCACCTTTCCAGAAGTTTAGACGAGATTTCAAATTAGAAAGCAACTGAGTTTAGGCAGTTTTTGCTATACTCTGAGATATTTATTCTCAAAGATTGTGTGCAGAGTGACCATTATTACCATTTTTTGTTACTGCATGCTGGAATCCGGTTGTTGTCTTGTGAAAGATCACATGTATAATAGAAATTAATATAGCACAAAAATTACTTCAAGAGTTTTTTAATATAGTATAATTTATTGAGCTGGAGGCCAGATTTTTATTTAGGGAATAATTGAGAAAAAAACAATTTTTCAAACTAGTAGAAGTGAGATCGCCACATCTTCTCATCAGACTTTTCTTTTTAGATTTTACCAACTTTATGTTAGGAAACCAGTGTAATTTATTGAGCTCGAGGCAAGATTTTTATTTAGGGAATAATTGAAAACCCAACGATTTTTCAAAGTGGTAGAAGTGATAGCTGCTGATTCGTATAGCAACTCCGTTTACCATGGTTCAAACCTTGGCAAAGTCTGATGAGGATATGTGGTTATCTAGCAGCTATCACTTCTACCACGTACTCCATGAGTCAACATTGCATCCCGAAAAATTTACTGTTTGGTGCGGTTTATCGGCCGTACTTCTTCCGTGATGATCAAGACCGACACGTTACTGTGAATGGGAATCGCTACCGCTCAATGATAACCGAATATTTTTGGCTCGAATTGGATGATATGGACTTGGACAATATGTGGTTCCAGCAGGACGGCGCCACAAGCAACACAGCGAATGTCACAATCGATTTATTGAAAACCAAGTTTGGTGAACATGTTATCTCACGAAATGGCCCTGTCAATTGGCCGCCTCGGTCGTGCGATTTGACGCCGTTAGACTATTTCCTGTGGGGCTACGTCAAGCCTATGGTCTATGCCAACAAGTGAGCGACGATTGATGAGCTTCGTACGAATATCGAACGTGAAATTGCAGCACTATCGGCCGATTTATGCTTGAAAACCGTCGAAAATTGGGTTCAGCGTCTGGACTTCTGCAAGCGTGCCAGTGGTGCCCATGCAAAAGAAATCGAGTTCCATACATAATGACATCGAATGTACTTTCACAGGAATAAAGAATTTATTTCATATCCCAAACCAATTTTGTTTTATTTAAAAAAACTTTTGTAGCGTTTCTATTGCAAGACCCGATATAAACCTGCTTACATTTCTACGTGCATTTTGCTAACATACATATGTATATTCATGAGTTTTTTGTTTAGTGAAACAGATCAAAGGAAATTTAAATAGATTAATATTACTTACATATTGACATGAATTCTCTCAGCTCTGGCGTTAAGGCCTTACCGCGTTGTAGCTGCTTTGCAAATGTAAATGGTGTGCCAATGGGAGTTTTTAAATTAAATTTATTTCTTTTTTTCCGTTTCGCGATATGTTCTTAGTTAATAACGATAATCTTAAGTTAAAATTTTTCACTTCATAAGAGATAAAACAAGATAAAATAATTATTTCTATTTTTTCTCCTTACGTTTTTTTTTAAATTACTTATAACAAATTTAAACATTACACAATAACAACTAATTCACTATCACCACTGGAATGCAACATGTGCATGCAAGTCGCAGCGGCTTTTGCAGGCTATGTTCTGGCTTCAAGGCAGCTATGATTTCCTTGCTGAAAGCGGAGGAGAGGTCATCCGGGCTTGAGCGGGACTGTTGAATACTGTCAAGGTTTTTGTGTATTTCCGGCGGTCCGGCTGATACTTGTGCAAAAGCTAAAGCACGTTGAAAATTAGACTCCAAAATGAACACGATGCAAGATTTTTAGCATCCACAACAGACGCACTATATGGGTCACTAAATGCTTTTCAAAGATGCGATGGGGTTTGATTGGACTTCGTTGGGTGCACTCTGCTTAACCAGACGTCCTGAAAGTCAAAAGACGTTTTGGCTTTTTTGTTAAGGATTTCTGCTAGAGATTTAGCAACCAGTAGAAACGATTCGGTTTCGAAACCGCGGCGAAGCTCACTATATCCTTGTAGGTAAATGCTGGCAGTAATTTCGTTTTATTTTAAAACTAACCTTCCACGACTCACAGAAATAACTACGTGGATGTTGTAGATCGAGGCGTAGTCAGAACAGCAGAAAACACCGTTTGCAACCGCGTGCTCGGTCTTGTACTCCGACTACTAGAACTTTTCTTTTGGAAATCGGGATATAAAGCAATGCGCTTACAAAGCAGTTAGGCATAGCAACATAACTGAATGAGATATATAAGTATGATCAAAGCTTAAAGCATTCTTTCTTTCTGCCGACAGCTTTTATTGCAAAGTGAAAGAAATAGAGCTTAAGTTATCTACAATAAATATGTACACGGAGAAAAAACAATGGGCGACCATTACAAAAGCGGATAATTTGACAACGTCAGGGGCAATTGATGAATTGGGGTCCTAATTTGGAATTTAAGTTTTGAGAAAACTTGCTGAGGGCAAAGTTATGACGGTTAACTTCTTGACCTTCTTTAAAAGTAAGTGGTTTGGAGCCTAAATTATAATTAACTCTATTACGGATACTTACTAAAATGGTCGAGTACTATCAATAAGCCTATATGTCCGCTTTTACAGCGGAGATATGGTCCAAGCAAATCTTAATAAGGCTTCTGGAAAGGGCGACAAGTAGGGTTGTGAGCACCCATGGAAGGCCGTATAGTGACGTTTTGAGCCTTAGTCTGTTTGCAGGTATCGCACTGACGTATATAATCGCAAACCTCGTTTGCTAAGCCAGGCCAGAACAGATGTCGACGTAGTTTTTCGATCGTTTTTTGCATGCCACGACTGTCATGGGTTTGTTTAAGAACATAACAGTCGGTACGGATATACAAGAATTTATCCATAATTTTAATATCAGGCAGTTTTGATTTATTTTCACCGAACTCTCATATCAAACATATGAATCATCTTTTCGTGTAACCGGGAGAATGCTTCCGGAACAATATGGTATTTTCCTTTTCGATGGGAAACAGAAAACTTAAATGCCTGCAAGCGGAAAATCCAACGAGCAAGTCTGCCAGAAACATTTTACTGGCGTATAAGCCTAAGAAGGCGTGAATGGTCGGTGACCACCTCAAACTCTTGAAGCTCTAAATATCGAAACTTTTCAACGGCAAGTATAACAGCCAGACATTAACGTTCAGTGGCGCTATAGTTCCGTTAAGCACGACTCAACTTCTTTGAAATAAATGCTACGGGTTTCTTTTCGCTATCCTCTAACAATTGTACGAGCACCGCGCCAATACCGAAATCACTGGCGTCGCAGTGCAAATAGAACTTTTTATCGAAATTTGGATTAGTTAAGGCGGGGGCAGTTGTTAACATTTGTTTTAATCGGTCTATTGCTGTTTGAGCTTCTGGGGTCCGCAAAAATTTGTTCTTTGTCGATAACATTTCTGTAAACTCCTAAGAAGCCTCGAACTTGCTTCAAATTATTAGGCGGAGGCCAATTAATAATACAAGCAATAACACATAGTTGCTTGGGCATTACACAGGCCAAACTTTAAACTGGTAAATCGGTCTCTCAAGCACTGTAAATGCAGTCAAGGGCTTTGACTCAGGACTAAACTCGATTTGCCAAAAAGAGTCCTTTAAATCTAACTTAAATATTATAATGTCTTTTGGTAAAAAATACCACCAATACTCGGCAAGGAATAAGCGTCTTTTACAAGTTGAAGCATGCGATCTATTTCCTGATAAAGCAGTTTTTCATCCGCCGGACGGGGTAAAAATGTTGTTTGACAGGCTTTGAATCACCCATATTGATATGATGTTGTATTATAGTGGTGCGACCTAACCTTTCTGTGACACTAGGAAACAAAGATTTCACAACTTCAAGTTGCTGAGTTAACGGATAAACATTATTATATCTTGTGTCAAATGACATTAGGAGCCAGTTCAAAAGTTCTCCAAAAATCATGTCCCAAAATAAGCTTTTGCTTAATGGAAGGAATTACATATAGTTTCATTGGCATCTTTTTAGATTTATATGTCATCAAGACATCCAACATTCCAGCGATTTGTTGATTTTCACCATCAGCGGATAAAATTCAGGAAATCTTAAAAAATCTTCTGTTGCGAAAGCTGATCATATGCAGCTAATATTGCCTCTTGTATCTAGCAGACCAAGCCCTGTATGATTCAGTAGGGAAACTTCGGCATAGCTTCACATATCATTTTGATCGCTAAAAATCGTAGAGACTAACAACTTTTGGTTTCTCTTGACATTTTCATAAAATGATCGCAAACGTAAAGTACGTTTACCAAGTCTAGGGTTTGTATTGTTAAATATACGGTTTCGTACTTCTAGATAATTTTGTAGTTGTGTTTCATAGTTTTCTGAGTGCTTTATTTCCGTATTCAACTTTTGCAGTGTAGTGTAGTACTCTGGTTTGGTTTAATATCTGGTTCGTTTATGCTGTGGGGCCCATCCGGTTGGTGAAGGGATGCACACCTTTGGCAGTTTTTCGACAGTCTTCCTTGATAGGTTTGGCAATGTGGCTTATAAATATTAGGAGCACCACAACCATAACAAAAAGTACGACGTTCTGCTAAGCAATTTTCATAATTATGACCTAAGGCGTAGGAGTTCCAGCATTTAATTTTAAAATGAGAGCTACGAAGTGCTGATACATCTATGCCCATCTCTAAATCTCCAGCTGGATCTGAACTAGCTTCTTCAAGGGCATATAATTTTCTTCGCTTGATGACTGGTTTTGTTGTTGGAATAATATTATCGCGACAGCTGAGCTCTTTTGTCAAATTTTCACTCATCTGCACCAGACGACGTAAATGACCAACAAAGTGGACCTGCTGATATAAAATTTTCCAGCGCAGTCATATCTCTTTGACTAATAGGAGCAATTCGAGCAATAGGAGAAACCTATCCGAACAGAATGGCCACCATCGTAAACCTACGACTCGGTAGGAAGTCAAGCATCTTCACTTGCGGAGGTTATACTAAGAACATCTAAGTACAACTCTTCAGCAGGTGAGATATTCGTACTAACCGAAAGAATTTCATTACTCTCAATACAAAGCGGGATTATGCGGCAACTATGAATTGATGTAACACTTAAAAAAATGTTGTGGCTTGGCAACGCAAACCCATTAAATAGATGATAACTGCGTGAACTCAAAACGTTAGTTGTCCACGATGGGCGCCAATAATTTATGTAACAAGAGATGGATGATGGATTGGTATTTGCAACCGGAAGGGTTGGACGTGGTTGAGGGTTATACTTTTATTTATTTATTTATTTATTTATTCAGTCTAAAAAATACAGGATTTCTTACAGACTATGTAAGACTATGGGAATACAAATAGTTTTGCAAAATAAGGTTTATCTAATTAATTCATTTAATAATAGCTTGAAATTTTGCTTAGTTAACGAAAAATCAAAAGCGAGAGAATTTGAGACTTGATTAAATTATTTCAAAGTTCTAAGAAAAGGTGCATAAGAAGCATAAACAGTCCTGGCACGCTCCAAGAAGAACAAATCATTACTCCTCGAGTTTATTTGAGGAATATGGAAGTAAATACGCTCTAGAAGAGCTGGAGAGTCGATTACTCCACTTACAACATCAAAAACAAAGCAGATTGAAAGTATACTGCTCCTACTTTCTAAAGATTTTAAGTTTATCAATGCACATCTTGAACTATACGATGGAATCGGATCAGAGAAGAATAATGATCTAAGAGCAAAACGCAGAAACTTCTTCTGAATGGTTTCTAGTCTATTAATGTGACAACGGTGATATGGCCTCCATATAAATACTGCATATTCTAACTTAGATCGCAAGTAAAATCAGCACCAAAACGACGAATGAAAGCAAAGGTAGAATAAGACTTGGCGATGATGAAATTTAAGTGATTGAGAAACGTAAATTTCGAATCAAAAATTACTCCTACGTCCAAGACCTCACTCAAAGTAGTGAGTCGGGAATTGTTAACAAAATACGAGGTAGAAATAACTTCCCTAGACTTTGAAAACGACAGATGAGAGCATTTCTTAATGTTTAAATGAAGTCGATTCCGATCACACCACGCCACAACATTATTAAGATCCAGCTGGAGCTTGAAAGAATCCGAAAGGCTTGAGATTGTGTTAAATATTTTCAAATCATCTGCATACAGGAGGAAGTTAGAGAAGTGAAAACATTCAGAAATATCATTAATAAAAATTATAAATAGCAATGGGCCCAAAATACTCCCCTGAGGAACACCGGAAGTAGCTATAAAAGAATGCGAAGAGTTGTCGTCGACAACAACTACACATTTACGACGAGAGAGATACGACTTAACCCATTTTAAGAAAATGGAGTGAAACCCAAAACTAAACAGTTTAGAAACTAAAATCGAGTGACTAACTCTATCAAACGCCTTGGAAAAATCCGTATACACAGTATCTACTTGAAGTCTATTATTGAAGGCAGACGTACAATATTCAGAAAAAACAGCAAGATTGGTGACGGTTGATCTACCAGCCATGAAGCCATGCTGGTTATTAGAAATACAGCGCTTTACTGCGAAATATAATTTCTGTTTGATGATATATTCAAATAATTTTGATGTTGTAGAAAGTTTCGAAATAGGCCTATAATTAGAAATATCACATTTATTACCACTTTTAAATACAGGTGTGATACTTGTAACCTTCCAGGCGTCTATGAATTCACCGCAACCTAAGGATTTATTAAAAATTAGCAAAAGTGGATAGGCCAAGGCCGAACATTTCTTGAAAAGATGAGATGAAAACCCATCAACATCAACTAGCCCGTTTGCTAACATACCCATGACTATTTCAATGCAATAAACTTTATAATAAAAATTTTTTTATGGTACGAAACCTTATGCCGGCCACAGTGCCAATCTCTGCGTACAAGCGGTTGAGCTTGTCACTGATCGAGAGAGTTTAAGCAAATCAAGGGGGTTGTTGTTTTTCAGTTTTCTCTTTTGTAGTTCTTTACGTTACGATAAACTAATTATGTCGAGAATATAAAGGGTCTTGCAATAGGGACGCTACAAAAGTAGAGCGACAGTGACAGCAAACGACGCCATATTTTTCCCCGCATGGAAAGATATACGATCCAACAACGAGTCGAAATTATTAAAATTTACTATCGTAATTCGGAGTCAATGGCTTCAACTTTAAGAGCGCTACGTCCAATTTATGGTCGTCGTCATCTCTGGCTGAATGGCTTCGTCAATAAGCAAAATATGCGTTATTGGACAAGCAGCAATCCACATGTACTCCATGAGTCAACATTGCATCCCGAAAAATTTACGGTTTGGTGTGGTCGATTTGTTGAAAACCAAGTTTGGTGAGGCGGGGTGCTATAAGGTAAACGGCAATGTGAGGCAGAGGGGGGATCGGCGCGAGGACGGCACAGCGCGTGCGGCGCGGACGGCGGGGCGCGAAGGAGAGTAATCACAGACCCGCCAAACTATCCTGATATACTCACATTTTTCCTTTTAAATAGTTATATCGAATAAATTGTGAAATATTAAGTAACCATATCTTTATTTTATTAAACATTAACAGAAAAGTCTAACCGTATATTGGAAAGGCGTCTCTTATAACTGCTCGGCAAATTGGACATAACGTTTTTATATGGTGATCATTTGCATGCTGCTTCATATTTCCAAAACATTGTTGGCAAACTTTAAAATGTTTGCATGGGACAAACAAAAGTTGCCGTTCTCGTTGGCAGCATATAACGTAAAGAACACGGTTTCGAGTTTCATCTTCGCTTAAACTTTCGGCATTTTCGTCGTCATCACTTGCCTCGCTATCTGAACTGTCGATTTCGTTTAAAAAATCTTTACAACCCGTTATATTGTTCATGTTCGAAAACTGAATTAAAATTTCATTTAAAGAAATTTTTTTCATTTTCAAGAGATTTAAATGTTGTTTAATGAATATATCGCGTTTTTGAAAGAGGCAAGAAGATTTTTTCTTACATAATGAAACTAAACATGATATTGATTTCATATAATCAGTTGATTTCACTTCATCAAGGTCACACAACATTTCTAAAAATTTGTAAAAATTTCCATGTTTTGTTATTTTCATATTGAGCCGGCTGTGTAAACCTTCCGCAGAGTTAGTCGTTCTAATTGGTTCTTTATAAACTGAAAAGTTGACGGGCTTTACCTTTAATTAATAAAAAGAAAACGCTTTCAAAATACGTAGTTAGAATTAGATATGTATTGCAATACCTTTTTCATCCACTGTGAATTGAAATATTTTATAAACGGTTTGAAGTAATCCATTGCTTCGGTTACTAAAATTTCGTAAGCTTTTGTCACATCTGTTGGTTTCAATAACGGTAAATAAAGGAATTTGTTAAATACTCGTTTAGCGTCTTTATCTCTGTTGAGTTTATTGACAAAATTCGGTATTTTTGACGCTTTTCGCCGTAAAGCGTTTGTAAAATGAAACCAGCATCCAACCATTTTTGAAGTTGGAAAGACAATTTTAAATGCATTGCGCATACTTATTTCAAAATCACTGACGACAGTGTGAGGATGCAAGTCTAGAATGTTTGACTTGATATATTGAAAAAGATGTGTATATGTTTCCTGCGACTTTTTAGACATTAAAGCGTATATAAAAGGATAAGCCTAGAAGCAAAACTAAATAATTATATTTTTTTACGCAATAGCTACACATAGATTACTTACATGGTCTGCAAGGATGATGTGAATAATGAGAAGCTGTTTAAATTGCTTCGATACGGGAATCACATTAAATGTCGCATCGATTATATAGGTACGAGGCTCAGATAAGTTTTTGGAACGCAAAGAATTCGTAATTGTAGGTGACACAAATATGGAATAGGAAAAATTGGTTGTGATCACTGTATCAATATAAAAAGCGCTCTCATCCTTCTCAAAACGCGAAATCCCAAACTGCTTATAAACTTTTTCATTTCCTAATACTTTAATGATTTCTTCAAAATCCATTGGCGTTTTTGGAAATATTTTTTGTTTAATATTAAATAACTGTCTTCGCATCGTACCATATTGTAATGAGTGCGACGCTTCTTTAAATTTTTTACAACTGTTATCAAAAATTTCACGCACGCTTGTTCCACTTCCTTTTTAATATTATTTATTGCTTCTAATTTTTTTAATAATTCAGTTTGTGGACCATGCATATACATAATTTACCAATCTTGCGACAGTATTTAGTGTTACTAAAATCAACTGCCACACCAATTTTGCAATTTTTGTTGTAGCAATAATAATATTTAATGCCGCCTTTGCTTGTTTGGAATCTATATATTTGCTCCTCTTTTGCAACATACAGAAGTTTGCTGGTTCTCCTCAAACCAGCTATTACTTTGCATTCCAAAATATTTTCCTACTCCATTTCGCAATAATCACCAAATTTTCAATTGTCCGATATATTCTATTCTTGTATTATAAGAAACACGTGGCTAAATTACCTATTAGAACAGATGTTCTTCGAACTTACTGTTTACCAGCTGCATATAATTTTATCAAACGCATGTGGGTTGCCATGTGCAGTGTTTTGCTTTATTGCTCAATTGTCAAATTTATTAGTTTGTGTTATTGCTCAACATAGAAGGAAATATTGCAAATTTCACAATCAAGTGGGAAATAACACAAATTTGCATTATTGCCGTTTGCCTTATAGCACCCCGCCGTTTGGTGAACGTCAATTGGCCGCCTCGGTCGTGCGATTTGACGCCGTTAGACAATTTCCTGTGGGGCTACGTCAAGTCTATGGTCTATGCCAACAAGCCAGCGACGATTGATGAACTTCGAACGAATATCGAACGTGAAATTCCAGCATTATCGGCCGATTTATGATTGAAAGCCGTCGAAAATTGGGTTCAGCGTCTAGACTTCTGCAAGCGTGCCCGTGATGCCCATGCAAAAGAAATCGAGTTCCATACATAATGGCATCGATTGTACTTTCACATGAATAAAGAATTTAATTCATATCCCAAACCGTTTTTGTTTTATTTAAAAAACTTTTGTAGCGTTCCTATTGCAAGACCCGATATGTACATATGGACATACCTATATACGCTTAAACACACACACAAGGTCCATACATTCGTATGTTAAGCGCATGAGGTGTACGTACCTGCTAACATATCTACGTGCATTTTGCTAACTACATATGTATATTCATGAGTTTTTTTGTTTAGCGAAACAGATCAAAGGAAATTTAAATAGATTAATATTACTTACATATTGACATGAATTCTCTCAGCTCCGGCGTTAAGACCTTACCGCGTTGTAGCTGCTTTGCAAATGTAAAGGGTGTACCAATCGGAGTTTTCAAATTAAATTAATTTCTCTTTTCCCGTTTCGCGATGTGGTCTTAGTTAAGAACGATAATCTCAAGTCAAAATTTTTCACTTCATATGAGATAAAACTACATTTGAAAAATGCGCTTGTAAAGCAGTTAAACATAGCAACACAGCTGAATGAGAATGTGCAAGATCAACATAACGGGTGTTTTTTGGACTGTTAGAACTTTCGATAGGGATAGCTGTCACTTGACAGCTGGTAAATGATATTTCGTTTTGGCATTTCTGTTCAGTAAGCATTGAGAAATCATCATGGAAAGAATGAACAACATTTAGGATAGGTTAGGTTGGAGTGCCATCCAAGAAGAAGAAATTACCCCTCACTAAACCATTTTGCCTCACTGATGAACCTCAACGGGCAGTTTACCTCGGTGCTTGAAACATCACTAAGGTCATCCTAAAACGGTGATCCCAGGTATCGCATTCTGCTTTTACACAGTGCAGTTCACTTACACAGTAGATGCAAGATTGTTTCCTCCACCTCGTCATTCTTGCAGCTTCTACAGCATCTTTGGAAGGGTACTCCCAACCTTTCAGCATGTTTCCCTATCAGACAGTGCCCTGTTAGAGCCCCGATCACGTTGGAGATGTTTTCCCTTCTTAGAGAGAGAACGCCGCGCGACCGTTTCCGATCCTATTTAGACTACGTCTGCCTTGAGGTTCGACAGGTCGAATTTTGCCTCCATTTTTTGTAAGCTTGTTTATGTATACAATCTGAGTAGCAGTTTGCAAGTGGCAAACAGCATACCAATGCGTTCTTTAACCTGAAGAATATGCTTGGTCGTACCTTGTCTTGCAGAACTTATTCAAAATACAAGAGTGCCCTTGGCTTTCAGGGTGCCACTGGGATGTCTCTCATAGTTCTCTTTCCGGTTCAACTTCCTATCTAAAATAACGCCTAGAAATTTGGCACTTGTAGAAGGACTTAACCGGATACCATTCAGAACCGGTGGATTTACCGAAGGCACTTTATACCTTCCGTGTATAAGTACAAGTTCCACTTAACATGAGCAGAACCTGAGCCCGCAGCGGGGGGACCACTTGGATGCCTCCCGTAGCGCGCGTTGCATCAGCTCGCACAATCTCTGCGGAAACTTTCCCCTGCGTGCGATCGCGAAGTCATCAGCGTACGCGACAACTTTTACGCCACCCCATGCCGTATCTCGTAGTAGCGTATTTACGGTGAGGTTCCACAGAAGTGGGGATACGACACCTCTTTGTGGCGTCCCCCTCGACACGTGCCGCGACAATTCGCTCACACCCAGTTTACTACTCTGCAACAGAGCAGCCAGCCGATAATCTCAACCAGTGAGCGTTTAACCCCTAGATCCTTAACAGCACCAGTTATAGCTTCTGGAAACACGTTATTAAAGGTGCCTTCAATGTCCAGGAAGGTTACAAGACAGAACTCCTTGATGCTGAGAGACTTCTCAATATTGCCTACTAAGTTATGGAGTGCAGTCTCAGTAGATTCGCCTTTGCGGTAGGCATGTTGGTCATTAGACATTAGCCGACTATCGATGGTATCGGACAGGTAGCTACAAACAATCCTTAAGAGCAAAATATGATAGCCTGATAGGCCTAAGATCCTTTGGATTAGTGTGTGAGGCCTTACCGGCTTTAGGAATAAAGACAACGGGGACATTTCTCCATGCCAACGGTATGTGATTCAGTTTCTCCACGAAGATCTCTTTGCCGCCCTTAAAGCTTTTTTGTAGATCTGGAGAGACTTTTTGTACTCTTGCTATACCAGCTCGAGACTAAGTCTCTTGGCTTTGTTGAAATTTTTCCTACAAGATTTACGTAGTGAGTCTAACTCACGTTACCACCAATGGGGTTTACGTTTGCCCCATTGTTTAGGTTCAGGGAAGGCCTGATCTAAGACATTTGAGCAGGTCAACGTAAAGTCGTTCACCATGTTCTCTAGGTCCCCGATATAATTAGAGGTTCGCTGGTTAGCATATCCTCAAATAACCTTTTATAAGAGCACCAATCCGTGTTTTTTAGGTTTTACGCACTTTTGGGCTGGCAATAGAAAAGTTCATTACGATTTCAATATAACGATGATCAGAGAAGGATTGTTCATCTAGCACCCGCCAACTCTAGATCAATTTAGATAGACTAACACTACATTGAGTTACATATATCTAAAACTTCTTTACGATTGCTAGTAATGAAGGTGGGATCCCCGCCTTTGTTTATAAGTAGGTTAGTTGTTAGAAGGTAGTTGAAAAGTAACTCACCTCGATCATTGATACGGTGAGCATTAGCGTCGCTGCCGACCAAAATGTGTCTGCTCCGTCTGGACACCAAGTTCCGCACCATAAAGGGAGGAGGGGCTCGGTTTCGTTCGGCATGTAAGCTGATTCTAGCAGGATGGACATGCCCCCTATCTCCACGAGAATTGCCGTGACGTCACCATCACTGTAATTAGGTAATAGAAAGATATTTAAATCTGCTTTAGCCAGAATACAAGCTCTAATTTTACCTTTATCGCGCTTCACGAAATCTTAACGCCGGTGGCACTCAACCCGCATACCCTTGAGCTGCGAACCCAATGAGTACCACCGTAACGTCGCCTTTACTCAAAAGCAGCTTCCTCCACTCCAGCTACGACGGTGACGTCAGATTCACACTCTCCGTCACTGAGAAGCAGCTCCTCCTCCACAAACATCCTATGCATTGTTGGTGCAAGATTTGTCTGGGAGGAGACACTGCCTTCAGCGTCGGAGAGTTCCGGTTCCGGCTCCGGTTCGGGTGCCTCAATGTCCACGTCCATTGCTTCAACCGCCCCGGAGGCACGCCGAGCCTCCCCGCGGTACACTTTGATGATGACCTCATCGAGGCCATATGAAACTCGGCTTGCCTCTTCTCTAGAAGTCTAATGGACCCCTAATTTGGGGACAATACCACTTGTCTAGAAAGGCCTTCCACGTCCTCGGCTCGGACGACCCTCCAATCAATTGTCTAGAGGGCCGGGTTCATCACCTGAAGCATCTTTGGGATGCTTTCCGGTGCCGATGGTTTCACCGGAATCCATGCCCTCGCCCGGGGTCTGACTGGAACCAGCTCAAACTTAGACCCTGGGTAGACAGGGCCCACCTTTGAAACGGCGGCCTTATACAGCGCCACCGATCTCACGTCCTCATAGGTGACCACCTTAGTATGGCCCTGGTTGGTACCAGCGTCTTTACAGGCCGGGGAGTTCCCGGGGTTCTCCAGCAGAACGTCAAAGATGACGCACGCCAGAGCTGCCTTCAGGCACCTCCACTCGCAAAGCTAGGCCTGCCCACCCAGGATTGCGGCCGGATTTTTTTCGAGGCCGGAGTTTGTTTCTCCACCGATCTTTGTCGCATAGACGGAGGCACCCGGTTTTCCACCGAAGCCCCAGTGACCCGGAAGTTAGGCAGCAGGGCTTTCGCCCTTTCCACCGCTTCCTTCGCGCTCTGGGGCAACGTTTCCATCGGGACCCCGTCGTATCTTTTTAGCGTCTTCGCGGCAAAAACGTTTACAAATTGTGGAATCAGCAGTGTTCTTTTCGCCAAACTTATAGAGCACTTCGTGAATTTTATGGTCCACATAATCGAGCATCAGAGCAGCTTATTCGTTCTGTTGATAAAAAACCAACAGCAAGACAAAGAACTGTACGTACAGAAGAAAATATTGGTGCTGTAAGTGATAGTGTTGGAGAATATCCGAATTTGTCTATTCGCCGCCGTGCTCAGGAAGTTGGTCTTTGTCCATCCACAACATGGAAATTTTGCAGTGGTTCAAAATTGGACTGATCGCATCCGATTCACCAAATATTAAATGTCATGAAAATATCATTCAAATAAAAAAAATTTGGCATCACACTTCATTTTTTATGTGTTTTATTTCAATTTAAAGTTCTATCAGTCTAAAAAAAAACACCCTTTATGTATGATCAAAAGCTTACTGTACAATCAAGAGCTTAAAGGATTATTTCTTTCTGGCGACAGCTTTTATTGCAAAGTGAAAGCAATAAAGCTTAGTTTATCTACTATAAATATGAACACTGAGAAAAACCAATGGGTAACCATTACAGATTTCAACTCATTACACTTATCTGCCATTTCACCATTTCACCAATTCAATCTTTAATTTCCCCATCCACTGCATCACTTATTTCACTATTAATGCTTTCATTAGTTCCTGCTATATTAGAACTTTCAATCCCCTGGGCAAATTCGTCAAGCGCCCTATATTTTTCTGTGCTTGATGCAATATTTTGTTTTTCTTTGCACATTAGATTTGTTAATTTTTTAATTTAATTTGCAATACTTATCCCGTTCCTTTTGAATTCGCCTCGAAATTATTATCCATCGCCATAGAAGTTTGCACGAACATAGAACCATAGGGAATTCAGGTGAGTTGACAGTGGTATTACTATTCATTTTATGTGCTACAACGAGACAGCATCTTGATGACATATAAGAGAACTTTTTCAAAAGTCAATAAAAATGGTGAGCATGTATAAGTGAGAACAGAATTTTTGGTTTCGTTGCTCGACTTTCGATTAGGCTTTGCTCATGATTGAATTATTAAAGATCTGCACAGTAAACAGTTTTCTCGCTCACTCTTGACAAAATCGGCTCCCTTAGTAGTACTAAATCTTCAAATTTACGTGCGAACTTTAGTAAAAGCTACAGTTGTAGAACAAATATTTCTATGTTCCCTTTGAATATAGTAAATAAAAAATTGCATATTGAATGAAATTCATTAGAGGTTTTGCTTAGGTAACATGAGGTCAACCTTTGATAAGGGAGTGTCAAAACTGTAATGTAATGAGGTACCGGTTTTGATAAATTTCATGTTTGATCTTTTCATTTAACGTGTTAAAATCTGTACTGAAATTAGAAGGTTTATAATAGTTTGACCATGTTTCCGCAAATTTATTAGTCATGTTTTGAACATCGTAAATCGGGTCACCTGCGAAATTAATAAAATCAATACGATTCCATCGAGAAGAAGACGTTAGAATTTTTAATATCTGCCCACACTTTTTTTTTGGACTGGAAGAAGGAGTGATTTCCGACATTAGATTTTCCAGTGACTGTCGTTTATAGGCTTTAAGTTCTCGCCTAAAAAGAAGCTTTGGGCAGTTTTGTTTCTTTTGATTGGAACCCTAATTTTTTCTTTGGATTTCTGAGTACAGATAAAAAGTTCGATCAGAAGGATAAGTTACCAGAAATTTTTTCAGTGTTGGTTTGTGGGATTGCAAGGTGAGCAGCTGAGCGGAGAATTAATTTGATTGCTGATGCTTTCGTATTAATGTTGGTAGAGTACGACTTGTCGTCGGACCAAATTATTGAGGAGCTGCAAAATTTTGACCAATCTGCCTTTTCTGTTATTATAGGGAAGCGGTCACTATTATGCAAGTCATCCAGCATTTTTTATGATAAGTTTGGAGTTATGGAGGTTGAGGATGATATCAGCGTGGGAAAATGTTTTAAGAGTGGAAAAATGGAAATCATTAAGAACTACGAGATATTTTGAAAGGACAATGTCCTCAACTACTTTTCCCCTTTTGTTGACCGAAACAGATTCCCAAAAAGGAATCCACGCATTAAAGTATCCTAATATTATTATTATTAAATTGAATTGATTGAAAACAGGTTAAAACTTTGATCTGGAGGGATGTAATAATTGTAGCCTTAAAATCAATATCTACTTCTAATGCTAACGACTGAATGTTTGAGCTATTTCAAATTTTTTTATGGCTAAGTGATTTTTGCACAGATACGGCAATGTCTTGTTTATAGGAAGTATTTTGCAGACTATTATGAAAATAGCTCACATATTTGTTCGGGGAATATGTTGATTTTCTGGCTGGGATATGTGTCTCTTGCAGAGCTATAATTTCGGGAGTAAATTCTTAGTAAATTTAAATCCGGGTAGTTATTAAGAAGGCCATTTAGATTCCACTATAGTATTTTCGTTATTGTTGTTATTGTTACTTGCCTTTGTATCACTAGTATCTAACGTAAGGGGAGGAAAGGTAGGAGAGGAGTTTATCTAGGAGATAAAATGTGGGATTAATTCTGATGGGAGAGAATTGATTTGGGAGATGAAATCGTAAGAGAGGGAACCGGTTATTGTTGGATCATCGTCTGATTCAATTGCATGTAAGGTGTTGGGAAACGGGATGCTTTGGTTGTTTTCAGTATTTTTTTGCTTGCGTTACTTTTTTTGCAGCTAATACTTTTTGTGGTTGAATTTATTGTTTGCGTGTTGTTGTTTTGATTATTTTTGTTTTGTGACTTTTTGCGCTACTTCCGAGGAGAGAGTGGAGTGTTCGTAAATTTTTTGTGGAATTTGTTTTCTCTGAATGTGGATTGCTTCACGAATTGAGTACTTGTTATCAGTTTCAATCGTAATGATTTGTTTTATTTGAATGAACTTATGTCATGATTTACTTGATGCCGGATGATCGCCAAAGCAATTTGCGCTTAAAGGGCATGAGCAAGGAGACGTGTTGTGCGAAGGAAGTGTACGGGGTTTTTGTACATAATAAGGCAAACCTATTATCCCCTAAAGGAAGCCCACCTGGGGGCATTATTGGTTTTGCTTATATCTTTGCTATGTTAAAATTTAATCAGTACACGCGTTTGAGATATAACAACGAAAGCTTGTGAGAGGTGAACACCAATATGCAATACAAATCGCAAAAACACTATGTACCAGCAACGAAAATAGCCGAGAAAGACAACTGAATGCAATGGAGATCTGTCGATGACTGATAAAAAATGTTGTTTGATACAAATAAATAGACCGAAAAATTAATATATGAATTATTTTCACTGGTATTTGGGTTTAAACACGCTAGCGGCCGCAAACCAAGGGTTTTTTTTTGTCGAAACGTAAAGAGATAGATCATATCAAGAGATATATGATAATAAAAACAAATCGCATAAAAATATTCTCGATCTATCTCATTCACCTTGTTTGTTCACTTTTAATCGCAATCTTGGCTTTTCATAAATCTCATCCAAGTTTAAATAATAGATATACTTACTGGCTTAAATATAAAAAATATGTAAGCCCGCCTGTAAAATCAAACTCAAATCTTAAATCAGTAATAGACGTGGATCATGCGGTTACAGTCTATACTGACTTTCTTCATATAGCAGCGCAAATTATAATAATATACAAAGTTTTAATGGTAAAGAGGTAAATACATCATCTACTCGTACATATGAAAAGGCAACTAAAAAAAAAAATTCGTTCCCCTGCTTTGAAACGTGATTTCAGCAAATGCACAGAAGAGTTTCACAGCATCTTAGCCGAAAAAGAGAAACTAATTTTAAAAATAAACTCCAATCTACCTAACATTAGCGCTAGTTAAAGGTTTCAAAAAACCAGTTCTTCCCGATCCCCCACTACGAATTATAAATGGTGAATAGACTCGAAGGGTTTACGAAAAAGCTATATCGTTTGCCACTCATATTTCCAATTTATTTACACCTAATCAAGTTAACAAATCCTGTCCGGAAACTTATGTGAATTTAGATGAAGCCCAATACAATTTAATATTAAAGCCCTTAATATAACTATTACCAACGATATTCAGAAAGCAAAGCACGCGGTTATGACAGGATGGCAGGAGAAGTGATAAAAATAGCTTCCGTTCGTTGCAACTAAACACTTGCTTCATATTTTTAACATCATATTACGATTGCACTACTCTCCTAACTCCTGGAGACTCTCCGAAATCATTAGAAATGCACAGTACAATTGAACAAGTGTCGACTGTGAAACCAACAAAATATTGTACTGCAGTGTTTTTAGATGTTGCGCGTACATTCGGCGAGTTCTGGCTAGAAGACCATTGTATAAGTGAATATGTTCAGTTCCGTGTTATATTTAACTTATACAAGTGATCTGCTAACAGACTTAAATCTAGTCATATCAGCTTTTGCAGATGAGTTAGGTAGCAACAACAGTTAAAATTAGTAGAAGAATGGCTAGCAATTTGGAGAATTAAATTCACTGAGTCTAAGAATATGCAGGTAACATTTACACTTAAAAATACACTTGTTCTTCAGTTTCAATCCACGACAGAACTGCAGAACATACTATACTAAATTAAAAATCGCAAATTTGCATTGGATTATAGTTCCCAAATCCAAATTAAGCTTAAAAAACAAGGTACCATTTTTTTTTAATAGTGATACAAACATCTTATATGGGATACAGCCTTGGGGTTCAGCATGTAAATCTAACTTAAATAGATAAAATTCAAATGCTGCATTCTAAAACCTTGAAAACAATATCGGAGTATTTATGTGAAAAACTCCATAAGTCACAGTGACATTACGATTATCACGATGATGGATGAGCTAGAGATAGTGCAAAGAATGACTCGTTATGGTTATTTAACCATCCGATAAAAATTTAAATTTAAAAATTTACCCAAACGGAACTACCTTAGGCGATCAAAGAAATCGATATAAGATTAAATTATGATTAAAGGCTTTGCCCTATTTGCTTATTACTACACGGAAGATATTTTTTGATATTTTATTTCATATATACTATATATTTCTTTTAAAATATTGACTGAAATTGATCGGAATCTTTGCCACTTCATTCCGCCAAACCTACCGAACAAACGGCAAATATGTAGAACTGATCGTGATTACTTCTCTAACAGGAAACGGCTCGAAAGCTTGACCTCGTCACACTGAGGGTGTAAGCGTGAAGACTCAGCCTTTTCACTCTTCGCCAGGAAATTGATGGGAACAAATCATGTTAACAAAAAATTTTTTTTTTGATATTTCATTTCATGACATTTATTCAATTCAAATAGTCTACAGAGGTTATTACAGACTACGACTTATTATGATTAAAGGCTTTGCCATATTTGTTTATTATTGCATGAAAATTATTTTTTGATATTTTATTTCATATATACTATATATTTCTTTTAAAATATTGACTGAAATTGATCGGAACCTCTTCCACTTCATTCCGCCAAACCTACCGAACAAACGACAAATAGAACTGTGGACGCTAATAATATCAGATGAGATGGTCCCTGGAGTGTTTGAGAGAAAGATTATCCGAAAGATTTTTGAACCTTTACGTCTTTGCGACTGCGAATACTGCAGACGATGGAACGATGAGTTGTATGAGCTGCCTTTACGTCAAATTTCTTCAAGGAATACTGCAAAAGTGTAGCCATACAACATTTGTCAATAGTTAATGGCGCATCTCGTGGGAATGGTCTGGTGGAACGAGTCCGTTCAATTTAACATTCGTAATATTTATTTTTAAGTGTTATATATAATTCATGCATGTGTTTGTGTATTGCACAATTGGTATGTGTGTGTATGTATGTGGTAAATATACGTTTTTGGTGTGTGTATTGTTGGAAAGATCATGTGTGTTGAATTTCTGTGTGTGGTGTATGTTTGAACGATCGTGCACGATAGAGGGAAGCGCGGCTTGAACTCATTTAGCCATCCCGGCACTCTTAGGTGAGTCCTCAGTCTAGTTAACGCTGCAGTTGCTGTAATGTATCCACGGCATTGCTTAGCCCGATTGGGCGACGGATGTGGTATAGATTACTGTCGGTGTAGCGTTGCTGTCGGGCTCTAACGTTGTTCGATCGCTAAATTTCGTGTTAGGCAGGCGGTCCGAAAGAACTGGTTTCAAATCCGCGTTGCCTGCTCTTCACATTAGCAGCAGTTCTGCCCCTTTTGCATCTCGGACATCATACCCCTTACCAATCCCATTTTCATTATCTGCGCATATTGTATAGCACTATTTGAGATAGTCAAAATGGACGGGATTCCAAGCCGCCCTATCGCTAAGTTTTGTGTTAAGCAGGTGGTCCGAAAGGACTGGTTTCAACTCCGCGCGGCTTGTTCTACATGTTGCATCTGTAGCAACATATTTCTAACCATTGACAGTTTAGTTTTCTAAGTATACTGTAACTCACTATTGAGACAGTCGTAACGGACGTGATCGCTAAATTAGTGTTAAGCAGGCGGTCCGAAAAAACTGTTTTCAAATTCGGGGTGCCTGGGCGGTTGGAATGGACTGAATTTCAAGCCGCGCCTACGCTTCAGCTTCTGCACTAGATTTCGTGTTGAGCAGGTGGAAAAGTTTCAAAGCCTGCTAGCTGTTTCAAAAAGTCCCCACGGTTCTTCCACCAATCATATCTTCGTTGAGGGGAAGAAAATTAGCCGACACTGCTATGCCTATGTGTCAGGATCAATAATAAGTGGCTAGTTGTTTTGCCATGTTGGGTGAGTACATATATAGCTGCACAATATGCCTTTTCGGAGGCGTCGCAAAAGCCGTGCAATTCGACTTGATAATGGGGCGAGAAATGTACCCATCGGGTGATTTCAATTTCGGAAATCATTTGCAAACTTTTTGCAAGTTGGGACCATTATATCCAATCTCTCCCATCTACTTCCCGATAAGATATCGCCAATTTATGTGGAATTTAATTCAGTGATTAGCTTGGATTAGAAGTGGGCTGTATGGAAAACGTGATTGAATGAAGACATCATACGGGAACATATTCAACAGATGCAGAATATAAAAGTAAGAAATTTAAGAGAATTGTTTGATTATTTTTAAAAGGCTAAATTTGAAATAAACCAAATTTATTTGTTTGATGAAGATAAGCCTAATATTTATAAGCCAGAGAGGGTAGATAGAGATTTAGTTAGCTTATTGTTCGAAAAAATTGATGTACCTATGCGATCACATTTAGATGAAGATTGTTCGCTTAACGATACTATAAATAAATATTCAAAAGTTAAGGCTTTAGATGCCACTAGAGCTATATACATTACACACAGAAAAAACTTAAACAAACAAAATTTTACAATGAATAAAACACACTATTTTAGCATTAACCAAAACACAAATAGAAAGAGCTCAGTTAGACGAATTCAACCAAACACTAATATGTATAACAAAAATTATTCTAATAGAAACCAAAATACACTTGAAAACAGTACAACCGCACAAGTTCGACCGAGTACTAACATGTAAAAACAAAATCAACAATATTCACAAAATTATGGCAGAAGAAATAGTATCAACCAGACCAGATTTTCACGTAGGAGAATAAATATTAATAATTCCGTATTAGCACCGGAACCTATGGAAATAGGTATGCTTCACGAGAAAGAAATCGAAAGTGAAAATGAAATAAATTTTTTAATAAACGTACTAAATTACCCATAATACAAATTACAATAGGAAAAAGAAAGTTAGATGCCTAATTGATACAGGTTCCTCTACTAGTATCATTAAGGAAGGGATATTATCTATATATATAAAAATAAGTCCGTATATGTACGTCGCCGAACTAATCATAAACGCGTCGTGCGATTTCATATACATTACGTAGGCAGTGGCCCATATATGGTGTATATGAAGTTTGGTTGAAATCCGATAACACATGTGTGTGCGGTGCGTATGTGAAGTGAGTGTGTTTTTGCCGCAGGCATTTTTTGTACCGCATACAGCATTCATTAGTATTGAATACATTTTGGTCGTTTGTGTATTGGACAGCATTGCACGGAGTGATGCAAATAGCAATTTGTTATCATTTCTCTTTTCTCTTTGGACGTCATTGGTAATTGATCTTATCATAATCGATTTTTGAAAATATTAATTTCTTCGCATTTTTGGGTGAGTATTTTGATAAAAATAAATTAATTTTCGTTCTAATCATCGTTTTAATTTGAATATTTTGATAAAAAAAAATTAAAAAAAAACAATGATTAATGAGATAAAAATCGATTGTTTTGCTAAACAAGTGTTCTGATTGTTACAAGTGCATGATATGATTTTGTGACATAATCTCAAATTTGATATTTTGTGAAAAAAAATTAAAAAATTTAGTGAATTTTTTTTGTTTAATGTCCGATCAGTGAGCTAAAAACTAATTTTTATTAATTTTTTGGCCAATTTTTAATTGAATTTTGTCACATTTCCAGCAGATTTTCGTGTCTTTTCGTCACTTTTTGGTGCTTTTCGAGTGCAGACGATCTCGAACGTTTCATTTTCGCTTCCGAACTGTAAGACAAAAATTATTTCGATTTTTTGGCCAATTATTAATTGAATTTTGACACATTTTCAGCATATTTTTAACAATTTTCGTGTCTTTTCGTGACTTTTTGGTGCTTTTCGAGTCCAGAATTTGCTGGATTTCATCAATTTATTACTGAAGTCCTTTATTATCTTTGGTTTAGTTTCTTCTAAAAATGCCACGAAGAGCAAGAGCTGACATTGGACGTCGGTCGCGTAGAACGCAAAATAGATCAAACGAAAGGGAAAATCAATCGCAAGAACAGCGAGAACAAGAGATTGCAAATACAAGGGAACGTGTTGCAAGATCGCGTTCAGATCGTAGGCCGACAACTATTAATCAAAATGTTCAAAGGCGTGCCGCACAAATCTACGTTAATGTTGCTTTAAATGGTGCTGGATTTAGATATAATCACGCAATTGATTACAGTTTGCATAAGTTTGTGGTGATTGGTGGAATGAACAAAGTATGCCAACATTGTAATGCACTGAAATTTCATAATGAAACACCTGGAATGTGTTGTGCCAGTGGCAAAGTAAGATTACCCGAATTACAATACCCACCGGAACCATTGGCAGCATTAATTTCAGGAACAACGCCGCAATCGAAACATTTTTTGGATAATATCCAAATGTATAATTCGTGCTTTAAAATGACTTCCTTTGGAGCGACGAATGTAATACGAAATAATTTCATGCCGACATTTAAGGTAATTTCGGCTCTGGGAATTTCGAATGAAGCATACAGCGACATTTCAGAACTTTTCACAAGTTCTAATCAATCATATTTTGCCTCACAATTTCAGATACAAGGGCAAATTTATCATAGGATTGGTTCACCAGTTCTTGCAAATCTACTTCCTTGGCAATAATGAAAATGAAGTAGATGCCCGTTGTTCAATATTCACAAGTGCCAGAAGAATAATAATACGTGAATTGCAAGCATTGTTTCATGAACATAATGATTTGATTAATACTTTTCGGACAGCACTTGATCAGATGCCGTCTGATGATCATAAAATCGTGATTCGTACTGATAGAAGACCAATCGGAGAACACGAACGAAGATTTAATGCACCTATAAATAATGAAGTTGCTGTGGTGATTGTCGGCGATGAGTTTCAATCACGTGACATTGTATTGCGTAGATGAAATAATCAATTACAACGTGTTTGTGAAACACATCGCTCTTACGATGCCCTACAGTACCCAATTTTGTTTTGTCGGGGTGAAGATGGATACTCTATTAATTTAAAAATGGTAGATCCCGCAAACCCACGTGAGTGTTTGTTGTGTTTAATATACTCTTCCAATTTTGTTTAACAAGAATTAGTATGAAATGATTTAAATTTCCATTTGTTTTTTTTCTCTTCAGAACGTGAAGTCAATAAAAATGTCAGCGCTATGAACTATTATGCACATAGAATTATGATACGACAAATCAGGAAAATCATATTTTGAAATGTCGGAGACTCTTTCATCAATATGTCGTAGACATGTATGCAAAGATAGAAACAGAGCGTTTGAACTTTATTCGATTCAATCAACGGAAGTTGCGATCAGAAGAGTATATACATCTCCACGATGCAATCAATAATGATGGAAATGTTGACAATGTTGGACAAGTTGTTATTTTACCAGCAAGTTACACAGGCAGTCCAAGGCACATGCATGAATATGCACAAGATGCCATTTGCTATGTTCGTTTGTATGGTCGACCAGATTTGTTTATTACATTTACATGTAATCCACAATGGGACGAAATCAAGCAATATTTATATGAAGGGCAATCTTCTACAGACCGTCACGACATAACTGCACGAGTATTTAGACAGAAGCTGAAGTCATTGATGAATTTTATTGTTAAACATCAAGTTTTCGGCGAAGTTCGATGTTGGATGTATTCGGTGGAATGGCAAAGGAGAGGATTACCACATGCCCATATTTTGGTGTGTTTAGTCAACAAAATAAGAAGCGATCAAATAGATGACACCATCTCAGCAGAAATTCCTGATCAGGAAATCGATCCAGGTTTATTTGTTGTTGTTACAAAAAGTATGATTCATGGACCATGTGGTGTTCTAAATATTAATTCGCCATGTATGAAAGATGGGAAATGCACGAAGCGGTATCCCAGAGATTTGATTTCCGAGACAATTAATGGAAATGATGGTTACTCATTGTATCGCCGACGCTCAACAGATGATAATGGCAAATCAATCAATCTACGAGTCAATAATCAAGATATTACAGTTGATAATAGGTGGGTTGTCCCCTATTCGCCAATACTATCAAAAGCATTCAAAGC
Source organism: Anomoia purmunda (assembly GCA_951828415.1). NCBI lineage: Eukaryota > Metazoa > Arthropoda > Insecta > Diptera > Tephritidae > Anomoia > Anomoia purmunda. The sequence goes on from OX639994.1 coordinate 51,149,145, forward strand.
TCATATCAATGTAGAATATTGCAATTCTGTTAAATCGATTAAATATATCTGCAAGTATGTAAATAACGGCAGCGACATGGCTGTGTTTGGTGTTGCAGAGAACCGAAATGATGAAATAACACAATATCAAATGGGAAGGTATGTCAGTAGCAATGAGGCAGTTTGGAGAATATTATCGTTCCCAATTCATGATCGAAATCCGGCAGTTATTCATTTGTCAGTACATTTGGAAAATGGACAACGTGTATATTTCACAGTTGATACTGCACAGCAAATTGCAGAGCGACCACCATCAACTACATTATTATCGTTTTTCGAATTGTGTCAAAATGATCAATTTGCTAAAACATTGCTTTATTCACAAGTACCAACATATTACACTTGGAACGCATCTGGAAAGAAATGGAACAGACGTAAGCAAGGAAGACCAGTTCAAGGTTATGCTGGCATTTTTGAAAGTGATGCCATTGGTCGTCTCTACACAGTGCATCCCAGTCATGCTGAATGTTTTTATTTGCGTCTATTATTGATTCATGTTCGTGGGCCTACATCTTTTTTGAGTTTGAAAAGAGTTAACGGCCTACAGTGTCACACTTTTCGTCAAGCATGTCAGGAATTGCATTTACTGGAAGATGATAATCACTGGGATGCGACACTTAGGGATGCATCAGCAACAGGTTCTCCTCATCAAATACGAACATTATTTGCTATTATTATTGCAACATGTTTTCCATCTGATCCATTGCAATTATGGGAAAATTTTAAGGATTTTATGACCGAAGACATTTTGCATCGAATGCGCCGAATTGCAGGAAATAACGATTTAATGATTACACTTGAAATGTTTAATGAGGCATTGATTATCATTGAAGATATTTGTTTGGTAATTGCAAATAAAGCATTGACACAATTGGGTTTGCCAGCTCCAAATCGACCAATGCATGATGCATTCAATCAAGAAATAAATCGTGAAAAACAATATGATTTGAATGAGTTGACCACATTTATAAACTTGAATTTGCATAAATTGAATCCAGAACAGAGACACGCATACGATACTATAATGGAATCAGTACGAAACGAAACTGGAGGAATGTTGTTTTTAGACGCTTCAGGAGGAACTGGCAAAACATTTCTGATTTCCTTGCTATTAGCGACTATAAGATCACAGAGTAATATAGCATTGGCACTTGCATCGTCTGGAATAGCAGCGACGTTATTAGATGGTGGTCGGACAGCCCATTCTGCACTTAAATAACCACTGAATATGAATGTAAATGAAAATCCCACCTGTAATGTTTCCAAAAATTCGGGAATGGGCAAAGTCTTGCAACAATGCAAATTAATAGTGTGGGATGAATGTACAATGGCCCATAAGAAATCAGTGGAATCGTTAGACAGGACATTGCAAGACTTGCGTAGTAATGATCAACAGATATTTGGTGGCGCTTTGATCCTGTTGGCTGGTGATTTTCGTCAGACATTGCCTGTGATTCCCCGTTCTACACCAGCAGATGAATTAAAAGCATGTTTAAAGTCTCAATACTCAATTTGACTACAAATGTGCGAGTACAAATTCAAAACGATCTATCGGCCGACACATTTTCAAGGCAACTGTTGGCAATAGGCAATGGTCAACTTGCTGTTGATCGTGAAACTGGCTTAATCACTTTACCAGATAACTTTTCTAATATTGCACCGACAAAAGAAGAATTGGTGTCAAGTGTTTTTCCAAATATTGCAGAAAATTATCGCAATCATAATTGGTTAGCAGAAAGAGCTATTCTGGCCGCTAAAAATAAAGACGTTGGTCAAATGAATGCAGACATTTTAACCCATGTTCCTGGCGAGGTTGTAACATATCAATCAGTTGACACGGTTACGAATCAAGACGACGCTGTTAATTATCCGACAGAATTTTTGAATTCATTGGATTTACCCAGATTTCCACCTCATCGTTTACAATTGAAAGTGGGTGCTCCCATTATTATGCTTCGAAATATAAATCAACCACGATTATGCAATGGGACAAGATTAGCGGTTAAAAAGGTCATGAACAATTTGATCTAAGCAACAATTTTAAAGGGGAAGTTTAAAGGTGAAGATGTATTGATTCCACGATTTCCAATGATTCCATCAGATTTACCTTTTGAATTCAAAAGACCAGTTATATGTTTCGTGCTCACGTGTTGGCAAGCCTTCAGTTCTCTTTATCTACACAACAACTCATGGCAAAACCAAAAATGTTGTCTACGAAAGAGCTCTAAGATAGTTTAAGTGATACATAGTCTAAGATTGTAAGAAACTAGAATTAAAAGTTGAATAATAGGGAACAAAACCAACTTTATTAAAAACAAATGTGTTTCTTTTCTTATTTTGTTTTGCCGTGCGAAGCAGGCACCGGACCCGCTAGTAGAATATAAAAAGGCAATCCTTAATAAACCTTTATTTTATAAAATATTAAACGGATTAAACGAGCGCAAATATACAATTACCACACCATTCCGAAAGGAATTTGATTGTACTGGTACACTCCAATGGAAAATAATTAATTATTATTATTTTTGGCCTTATATTTATGAATCGTCTGTATGTATAATTTATAGAGCTTGAGGCCAGGTTTGTATTAGGGAATAATATGAGAAAAAACAATTTTTCAAAGTGGTAGAAGTGATAGCTGCTATTTCGGAGATCACCATATCTCCTCATCAGACTTCTTTCTTTCTAGACTTTACCAAGGTTTGAACCATGGTACACGGAGTTGCTAGGCGAGCACGCAACCACTCAGCCACGCTAACCGTGTGAAAATTGCTTGTTTTTTTCATTATCCCAATCTCCAACCATACCGCTATTCAGTGTGAAATCGCCACTCTGTGCTTAATAGCGTGGTTGGCATTGTTGTTTTGCAAATCTATAAGCTTTTTTTTCAACTTATAGTTTGCTTTTAGGCTAATACAAACCTGGCCTCAAGCTCTATAAATTATACAGACGGAAAATAATTAATTTTGCAAACAATAAATTTTCCGCAATAATAGGCCAACATTTTTTACAATCCTTAAAAATAGAAATAAATTATAGGGACAATTATATACAATTTCTAAACAATAAAATTTACTTTGAAGAATACAATTAACCTCCATATATACAAAATATTTTTAATTTACAAGAAATAGAAACTAATGAGACAGTAAGCAATTTTAATTTATCTCACTTGAGCACCGAAGAATGTCAGGCAACCCTAAAGCTGCCAAATCAAAGATATGTTACAACAACAAATAATAAGAGAACGTAATCCACCATACAACAGTCCACTGTGGATAGTAGAGAAAAAATTAGATAATTCCGGAAAAAAGAAATACAGAATCGTTATTGATTACAGGAAGCTGAACGAATTCGCAGTCGACGACAAATTTCCAATACCCAATTTAAGTTCAATTTCAGATAAATTAGATAGAGCACAATACTTCACTACATTAGACTTAGCTAAAGGCTTTCACCAGATTCCAGTTAGAAACGAAGACAGAGAGAAGACCGACTCCATTCGGACATTACGAATTCATTCGTATGCCATTCGGCTTAAAAAATGCCCCATCAACATTTCAAAGGTTGACGAATAGAGTCCTTAGCGAGTACATAAACAATATATGTGTCGTATACATACACTTCTTTAGAAGAGCACCTAACTAATTTAAAGCTAATATTTAAAGCCCTAGGACGACCAAAATTAAAAATACAAGTAGACAAATATGACTTTCTGAAGAAAGAAACACAGGTTTTGGGCCACATTTTGGCCTCAGAGGGTATTAAGCCGAATCCAGCTATAGTTGAAATTATTCAAAATTTAAAAATTCCAAATGCCGCAAAAAAATAAAATCCTTTATAGGAATGAGAGGTTTCTATAGAAAATTTGTCAAATATTATGCATTCTATGACTCAGTGCTTAAATATATGCAATCCGCAGTATATAGCTGCATTCGAAAAATTTAAAGACATAGTAACAAACTCACCCATATTACGCTACGCTAATTTCACGAAAAAAATTCAAAATTAAAACCGATGCTCGTAACTTCGCAATAGGAGCAGTTCTGTCTCAAGATGGGCATCCGATTGCATTTATGTACGTCTAGAACTCTGAATACACATGAAAAAAATTACGCTACCATTGCTAACAGATAGTGTGGGCTGTAAAACACTTTCGATCATATGTTTTTGGCAGAGAATTTGATTTCAGGCAAGGATATAAGCCCAAGGCTCAAATATGGCTAATTAATCTCGGGGAATATAATTTTTCTCTCGAATATATAAAAGGAAAAACCAATAACATTGCTGATTTCTTAAGCAGGATAAAAGATGACGAAATAATTTCGCAAATAGAAATCTTCCAAGGTAGTGACGAAAATAATAGCATGTCAGAAAAATAGAAACGGCCCACTCACAAGAAGAAAATTTAAGGTTTGAAATTCCTATTTTGGACACTATAGTGAATAGATTTAGAACACAAATAATCATAGTATAGCAGAAGCCAAACCGCGTTGAAATCATATTTAATTCCAAGAGAATTAAATTATACAAAAACGATATCGATCAAAACAATGTGCTAAATATCATTAGAAGAGAAATAGATAAAGGGAAAGTAGGCATATAAATTATTGGTTAAGCACTATCTATATATATAAAAATAAGTCCGTATATGTACGTCGCCGAACTAATCATAAACGCGTCGTGCGATTTCAACCAAACTTATACATTACGTAGGCAGTGGCCCATATATGGTGTATATGAAGTTTGGTTGAAATCCGATAACACATGTGTGTGCGGTGCGTATGTGAAGTGAGTGTGTTTTTGCCGCAGCCATTTTTTGTACCGCATACAGCATTCATTAGTATTGAATACATTTTGGTCGTTTGTGTATTGGACAGCATTGCACGGAGTGATGCAAATAGCAATTTGTTATCATTTCTCTTTTCTCTTTGGACGTCATTGGTGATTGATCTTATCATAATCGATTTTTGAAAATATTAATTTCTTCGCATTTTTGGGTGAGTATTTTGATAAAAATAAATTAATTTTCGTTCTAATCATCGTTTTAATTTGAATATTTTGTTAAAAATGTAAAAAAAACAATGATTAATGAGATAAAAATCGATTGTTTTGCTAAACAAGTGTTCTGATTGTTACAAGTGCATGATATGATTTTGTGACATAATCTCAAATTTGATATTTTGTGAAAAAAATTAAAAAATTGAGTGAATTTTTTTTGTTTAATGTCCGATCAGTGAGCTAAAAATTACTTGAATTTTTTGGCCAATTTTTAATTGAATTTTGTCACATTTTCAGCAGATTTTCGTGTCTTTTCGTCACTTTTTGGTGCTTTTCGAGTGCAGACGATCTCGAACGTTTCATTTTCGCTTCCGAACTGTAAGACAAAAATTATTTCGATTTTTTGGCCAATTATTAATTGAATTTTGACACATTTTCAGCATATTTTTAACAATTTTCGTGTCTTTTCGTGACTTTTTGGTGCTTTTCGAGTCCAGAATTTGCTGGATTTCATCAATTTATTACTGAAGTCCTTTATTATCTTTAGTTTAGTTTCTTCTAAAAATGCCACGAAGAGCAAGAGCTGACATTGGACGTCGGTCGCGTAGAACGCAAAATAGATCAAACGAAAGGGAAAATCAATCGCAAGAACAGCGAGAACAAGAGATTGCAAATACAAGGGAACGTGTTGCAAGATCGCGTTCAGATCGTAGGCCGACAACTATTAATCAAAATGTTCAAAGGCGTGCCGCACAAATCTACGTTAATGTTGCTTTAAATGGTGCTGGATTTAGATATAATCACGCAATTGATTACAGTTTGCATAAGTTTGTGGTGATTGGTGGAATGAACAAAGTATGCCAACATTGTAATGCACTGAAATTTCATAATGAAACACCTGGAATGTGTTGTGCCAGTGGCAAAGTAAGATTACCCGAATTACAATACCCACCGGAACCATTGGCAGCATTAATTTCAGGAACAACGCCGCAATCGAAACATTTTTTGGATAATATCCAAATGTATAATTCGTGCTTTAAAATGACTTCCTTTGGAGCGACGAATGTAATACGAAATAATTCATGCCGACATTTAAGGTAATTTCGGCTCTGGGAATTTCGAATGAAGCATACAGCGACATTTCAGAACTTTTCACAAGTTCTAATCAATCATATTTTGTCTCACAATTTCAGATACAAGGGCAAATTTATCATAGGATTGGTTCACCAGTTCTTGCAAATCTACTTCCTTGGCAATAATGAAAATGAAGTAGATGCCCGTTGTTCAATATTCACAAGTGCCAGAAGAATAATAATACGTGAATTGCAAGCATTGTTTCATGAACATAATGATTTGATTAATACTTTTCGCACAGCACTTGATCAGATGCCGTCTGATGATCATAAAATCGTGATTCGTACTGATAGAAGACCAATCGCAGAACACGAACGAAGATTTAATGCACCTATAAATAATGAAGTTGCTGTGGTGATTGTCGGCGATGAGTTTCAATCACGTGACATTGTATTGCGTAGAAGAAATAATCAATTACAACGTGTTTGTGAAACACATCGCTCTTACGACGCCCTACAGTACCCAATTTTGTTTTTGTCGGGGTGAAGATGGATACTCTATTAATTTAAAAATGGTAGATCCCGCAAAACCCACGTGAGTGTTTGTTGTGTTTAATATACTCTTCCAATTTTGTTTAACAAGAATTAGTATGAAATGATTTAAATTTCCATTTGTTTTTTTTCTCTTCAGAACGTGAAGTCAATAAAAATGTCAGCGCTATGAACTATTATGCACATAGAATTATGATACGACAAATCAGGAAAATCATATTTTGAAATGTCGGAGACTCTTTCATCAATATGTCGTAGACATGTATGCAAAGATAGAAACAGAGCGTTTGAACTTTATTCGATTCAATCAACGGAAGTTGCGATCAGAAGAGTATATACATCTCCACGATGCAATCAATAATGATGGAAATGTTGACAATGTTGGACAAGTTGTTATTTTACCAGCAAGTTACACAGGCAGTCCAAGGCACATGCATGAATATGCACAAGATGCCATTTGCTATGTTCGTTTGTATGGTCGACCAGATTTGTTTATTACATTTACATGTAATCCACAATGGGACGAAACCAAGCAATATTTATATGAAGGGCAATCTTCTACAGACCGTCACGACATAACTGCACGAGTATTTAGACAGAAGCTGAAGTCATTGATGAATTTTATTGTTAAACATCAAGTTTTCGGCGAAGTTCGATGTTGGATGTATTCGGTGGAATGGCAAAAGAGAGGATTACCACATGCCCATATTTTGGTGTGTTTAGTCAACAAAATAAGAAGCGATCAAATAGATGACACCATCTCAGCAGAAATTCCTGATCAGGAAATCGATCCAGGTTTATTTGTTGTTGTTACAAAAAGTATGATTCATGGACCATGTGGTGTTCTAAATATTAATTCGCCATGTATGAAAGATGGGAAATGCACGAAGTGGTATCCCAGAGATTTGATTTCCGAGACAATTAATGGAAATGATGGTTACTCATTGTATCGCCGACGCTCAACAGATGATAATGGCAAATCAATCAATCTACGAGTCAATAATCAAGATATTACAGTTGATAATAGGTGGGTTGTCCCCTATTCGCCAATACTATCAAAAGCATTCAAAGCTCATATCAATGTAGAATATGGCAATTCTGTTAAATCGATTAAATATATCTGCAAGTATGTAAATAACGGCAGCGACATGGCTGTGTTTGGTGTTGCAGAGAACCGAAATGATGAAATAACACAATATCAAATGGGAAGGTATATCAGTAGCAATGAGGCAGTTTGGAGAATATTATCGTTCCCAATTCATGATCGAAATCCGGCAGTTATTCATTTGGAAAATGGACAACGTGTATATTTCACAGTTGATACTGCACAGCAAATTGCAGAGCGACCACCATCAACTACATTATTATCGTTTTTCGAATTGTGTCAAAATGATCAATTTGCTAAAACATTGCTTTATTCACAAGTACCAACATATTACACTTGGAACGCATCTGGAAAGAAATGGAACAGACGTAAGCAAGGAAGACCAGTTCAAGGTTATGCTGGCATTTTTGAAAGTGATGCCATTGGTCGTCTCTACACAGTGCATCCCAGTCATGCTGAATGTTTTTATTTGCGTCTATTATTGATTCATGTTCGTGGGCCTACATCTTTTTTGAGTTTGAAAAGAGTTAACGGCCTACAGTGTCACACTTTTCGTCAAGCATGTCAGGAATTGCATTTACTGGAAGATGATAATCACTGGGATGCGACACTTAGGGATGCATCAGCAACAGGTTCTCCTCATCAAATACGAACATTATTTGCTATTATTATTGCAACATGTTTTCCATCTGATCCATTGCAATTATGGGAAAATTTTAAGGATTTTATGACCGAAGACATTTTGCATCGAATGCGCCGAATTGCAGGAAATAACGATTTAATGATTACACTTGAAATGTTTAATGAGGCATTGATTATCATTGAAGATATTTGTTTGGTAATTGCAAATAAAGCATTGACACAATTGGGTTTGCCAGCTCCAAATCGACCAATGCATGATGCATTCAATCAAGAAATAAATCGTGAAAAACAATATGATTTGAATGAGTTGACCACATTTATAAACTTGAATTTGCATAAATTGAATCCAGAACAGAGACACGCATACGATACTATAATGGAATCAGTACGAAACGAAACTGGAGGAATGTTGTTTTTAGACGCTTCAGGAGGAACTGGCAAAACATTTCTGATTTCCTTGCTATTAGCGACTATAAGATCACAGAGTAATATAGCATTGGCACTTGCATCGTCTGGAATAGCAGCGACGTTATTAGATGGTGGTCGGACAGCCCATTCTGCACTTAAATAACCACTGAATATGAATGTAAATGAAAATCCCACCTGTAATGTTTCCAAAAATTCGGGAATGGGCAAAGTCTTGCAACAATGCAAATTAATAGTGTGGGATGAATGTACAATGGCCCATAAGAAATCAGTGGAATCGTTAGACAGGACATTGCAAGACTTGCGTAGTAATGATCAACAGATATTTGGTGGCGCTTTGATCCTGTTGGCTGGTGATTTTCGTCAGACATTGCCTGTGATTCCCCGTTCTACACCAGCAGATGAATTAAAAGCATGTTTAAAGTCTCAATACTCAATTTGACTACAAATGTGCGAGTACAAATTCAAAACGATCTATCGGCCGACACATTTTCAAGGCAACTGTTGGCAATAGGCAATGGTCAACTTGCTGTTGATCGTGAAACTGGCTTAATCACTTTACCAGATAACTTTTCTAATATTGCACCGACAAAAGAAGAATTGGTGTCAAGTGTTTTTCCAAATATTGCAGAAAATTATCGCAATCATAATTGGTTAGCAGAAAGAGCTATTCTGGCCGCTAAAAATAAAGACGTTGGTCAAATGAATGCAGACATTTTAACCCATGTTCCTGGCGAGGTTGTAACATATCAATCAGTTGACACGGTTACGAATCAAGACGACGCTGTTAATTATCCGACAGAATTTTTGAATTCATTGGATTTACCCAGATTTCCACCTCATCGTTTACAATTGAAAGTGGGTGCTCCCATTATTATGCTTCGAAATATAAATCAACCACGATTATGCAATGGGACAAGATTAGCGGTTAAAAAGGTCATGAACAATTTGATCTAAGCAACAATTTTAAAGGGGAAGTTTAAAGGTGAAGATGTATTGATTCCACGATTTCCAATGATTCCATCAGATTTACCTTTTGAATTCAAAAGACCAGTTATATGTTTCGTGCTCACGTGTTGGCAAGCCTTCAGTTCTCTTTATCTACACAACAACTCATGGCAAAACCAAAAATGTTGTCTACGAAAGAGCTCTAAGATAGTTTAAGTGATACATAGTCTAAGATTGTAAGAAACTAGAATTAAAAGTTGAATAATAGGGAACAAAACCAACTTTATTAAAAACAAATGTGTTTCTTTTCTTATTTTGTTTTGCCGTGCGAAGCAGGCACCGGGCCCACTAGTGTGCTTATAAAAAACTACTGAAGTTTGTTAAGCGCTATGCGCTGTTATTTATTTCACGACTAACTAACTTGGGAACTTAATAATTAAGTACATTTTTTCATTATTTTGAAAGATTTTCAATTTAGAGTTATTTACAATATCGCTTATGCTAACAGAAATTCTAACATTAGAAGTGTATTCAGTGATCAATATTTTTGAAATTTATTCTGTATCCAAAATTATAGGATTAACAACATTTAACTTCCCCAAAACTATTGAGTAGATGATATTGTCCAAATCTGTTATAACAGCTCTATTCCTAGCTATTAATAATTCAAAAAGATGGACCGTGTCAATTTCCGTTTTCTTTGTGTTTTTAATAATTTTGTTAACTGTCTCCGTAAGTTTGTCGATTTTTTGCTGTATTTTAGTATTGATAAAAAATTGACGGTCACTGTCCTCCATAAGTGCTTGCTCCTTATTTTTTACTTCATTAAAATCATCAAAATCTGGAGTACCAGCTATGTACTTCAGCGCAGCACCAATTATGTTTATGCTCCGAGCATGCCTGTGGTGAATTTGTACAGTGTCAAGTAATCGATAAATTTGGTCTATGTCTGCCTGAAGGGGTTTTGTCATGTGGGATTGGGGAAAACATGAAATATGTCCTCAGTTTTCCTCAAGACGTTGCGATAGTTCGTCAGATTCGTACGGTGCGTTACGTAATCATATTTGTCCCATATTGCTGCACTTCCGTCAATTACTGGTATGTAGTTAGATTTAGAAAAATCTATTATTTTACTCTTCGATCCCTGAGTACCTAAAAGTAGTAGTACTAATCTGAAAAGAGAAAAAAAAATAAAAACCTATTGTCTCAGGTTGCTTTTGTGAACCTTCTAATATTTATCTAACAACACAGCAGTTCCTAAATCCTTTTGAAGTACCGTTCCTATATATATTTAGAAAACTTATTACCTATGCTTTTATTGGTCTTAACATAAACTACATCCCCTGGCTTGAAAAACTTGGTGAGTTTACCTTTATTGTCCCTTTCCAACTCATTTTCCTGGGCTTAAATTAATTTTGCCTTTATCTCGGATCTGATGGCATCGAAAAATTTAACTCAATAGGTTTCCAACCACTTACTGAGTGAATTGATCTGTTGTATTTTGCCGTAGCAATAAGTATCAAGTCGGTGGTGTCACTTATAGCTTCCTCCAGCTTGGTGCACCTAGCGATCTCCGTAAGGGTGCTATGGAACCTCTCTACTTGCCCATTTGTTATACTATGGAAAGGAGGGGTTGTGTAAATTTCCGCTCCAAAATGATCCTTAAGGTGGGACTTAATTGTCTGGGAATTCAGTGACATTTCATTATCAAATGTTACATTTTTCGTATTTTCAAAACAATTAAGGATTTGCAATAACGCTTGCCTAACGTCAACAATGGCCCCAGATTTAATTGGAATGACAGTGGCGAATTTCGAAAATTTATCTACGCCAGTTAAGAAATGATGCTTATTAGTATGGTTTTACCTAACTCTGGTTTCGCAGGATGGCGTTGATATTTGGCCTCTTTACAAATTTTACAGTTCAATGTAATTTTCCTTAATTTTTTTCGCATATTCGGAAAGTACTTGTTTTATATTCTCCCGGATAGATCGATGTGCGATGTGTGTAAAAATATAATTAACTTGTTTCATTGTGTGGCGAAATTTGATTGACGGGAATTTCTTTATAATCTCATTCTGAATTTTCCCTAAAGTAGGCAAATTGCAATGAACAGCGTTGACAAAATCAGGATTAACGCACTCATCAATTAATGGCAGAAGGTCCCGAATGTAACTTGATGCCTAATCCTTGATTTAAAAATAATTTTTGTAACCTTGGTTATGGTGTTACCTTTTTCCAGGATTATCTGATTTCGAAATGAGTTAACCAGGTTTTCAACAGTGGGAATTACTTCAGTTCGAGATTCCTGACTGTGCACTGTAGCGGATGACGAATCCTCTGAGTGCTCTATTACATTTATGTGTTGTTGAGACAACGCATCGGCAACACAATTATTCTTGCCGGGTTTGTAAAAAATGTGGGCAAGAACTCTTCAACGAATGCTCTCCAGCGCTTCAATTTTGTATTCGGATTTTTATCCGAAACAGCAAAGGTTAAAGGCTGATAATCGGTGAAAATGTTAACCGTTTTAAATAGTTTCGCAGTTTTTGAAGTGCCCATACAATCGCTCACAGTTCCCTCTCATTAGTAGCATAATTTTCTTCGGTAGCCGATAACGTTCTAGAAATCATGGTTATCGGTCTCCCTCCTTGCGACAGGACTGCGCCAAGAGCATGTGCCGATGCATCGGTTGTTAGCTCAAAGGGTTTATTGTGATCAGGATATAACAGAAGTACATCCTCTGAGAATAAGATCCTTTTAACTTTACCGAACGCTAGCAATGCATCGATGTCCAATTCAATCTTAACATTTTTTGATTGATTGGTTCCCACATGACCATTGTCTCCTCTTAAATACCTTGTAAGGGGCTTCACTATAGAGGCATAATCCTTAATAAACCTCCTATAGTAACCGGATAGTCCCAAAAATGATCGTAAACCAAGAAGAGTGTCAGGGGTTTTATAATTTAAAATATCATTGACCTTGTCGGGACACGTTTTAGTTCCTTCGCGTGAAACAATAAATCCCAGGAATTCGACTTCTTCCTTGACAATTTGGATTTTTCCATTGAAACCCGCATGTTTGCCTGGTACAGTTTTGTCAAAACTCTGTCTATATCCTTGTAATGCTGTTCTTCGTTGTTTGAAAATATAATTACATCATCGATGTAAACATGGCAACATTTCCCTATCTCATCTGTTAAAACATCGTCAATTGCTCTCTGAAAAATTACAGGAGCATTCTTCAATCCAAAAGGAAGTCGGCAGAACTCATATTTTCCATTATTCACCATATGGGATTGTTATATGGTGACCGAGAAGGGCGAATAATTTCATCTCGCATTAAATTGATAATTTCCTCGTTTATAAATTCTGAAGCGGCTACAGGGTAAGGGTACGATTTCGAATAAATTGGTTCATTATCAACCGTTCTTATTGTGGCAACTACATTAGAGTTGAATGGCAAAGCCTCATTAGGATTTGCGAAAACTTTGGAATGTTCTTCCAATATTAATGAAATTCTGATACTAACACCTGGTATCCTATTAGAATTTCCACATGCCACAGTTTTGTTCACATCCCTACAATCGTAATACCGATTAAATTTTTTCTGTTCCCCTTTATAGTGTAAGATTCCTGTTTTTAAGTATATTTTTTCATCGACCTCCTTTAAAAAGTCAAATCCGATAATTCCATCGAAAGTTTTCAGTTCTGAAAGGAGATAGAAAGGCGCATTCTTCCCGAAAATATTTATCAAACACCTTTCGTTGATCTCAGCAGTACCGTGTAGGGATTTAATTTTGAAAGGTTTGTCAATTTCCTTTACTCCTTTAAAATTTTCATTAATACAATTTTTTTCCGCCCCCGTATCAATAAATAATTTTATCGGTCGCCCTGCCAGTGTTTTACTTACATAGGGCAGAAGCGACCTTCGTCTAAAAAATTAACTTCCTCTAAAAAGTTATGTTGAGACGTATTATCGGAAAAATTTTCCTCAGCCGAATTCTGGGTTTAGTGGTTAATTCTAATTAAATTAAATTTATAAAAGTCTGTCTATTGCTTTCGCGCTGCCTCTTAACAGCCTCCCTGTGCTGCAATTGTTAGTTAGCGTAAGTTATCGGCCTTTGGTTAAAATTTTGGGACGCCTGACGAGGCCTATGGGAATCCTGTTCTGCTCTCCAATTCGGGTTAAAGTTCGTTCTTTGCCTAATATGTGAAAGAGTTGGATCGACTTCCATAGGGATTTGCCTATTTTGAGGCTGTCTATTAACCTGCCTATAGTGAGGAGAATGGTGCGGAGCAATTGTCCTTACACCATTTCCAGCCAGGACTGCTTCACTCCTATTGGAAAAAGAGTTCGCAAAAGAATATCGAGCAAAATTTACTTCCAATTCTTGGGCCAATGCTAAGGCACTAGGCATATCCTTTGGCTGCGAAGAGAACGTAATGTCACACATTGGCTTCCGCAAACCTGACACAAAAGTTCTCAGAGAATCCTGTATATATTTGTGACGTAACGATTCTATAAGAGCATTGTTGCCTTCATTCAACATGATGGTCTTATTTATTATCAGAGTCAACTTCTTCTCGACCTCGTCATAAAACTCAGCAATTGACAACCTGCCTTGTCGAAGTGTTGACATCTCTTGCTCAATCAAATAAATGGGTCGCTTATCTGCTTAAGTGAAATCTAATCTAGCAATAATCGCTTTAAAATTCAAAACCGTATTGAATGATGATAAAACATGGTCGGCCGGACCGACAATTTTGTTTCTTATAGTCGCTACGACTTGGTAGTGCTTAGAGCTATTTTCGTAGTTTTCGAACAACCTCGACTGGCATCTCTAAAACCCAAAGGCTTTCCGTCAGTTGTCCTATTGTCCTTTCAAATGCAGTTCTTGTCCGTTCCGTGGCAGCGCTGATCGCAGCGGCCACCATTACTCTTAACTGTTCCTCATTCATTTTAAAATTCTCTTTCTAAACACTGGATACGGCTTATTTGGAAATTTCAGATTAACTTTAAGCTCGAATTTAATTTAGTTAACTTTCCAACTTCAATTCAACAATTGAATTTAGCTTTTTTCCACTTAATATTGCTCACTGAATACTTACATACAAAAATTACTAAACATCTTAAACCACTAGATCGCTGGATTCCACTTAACTTTCCGTTTGAGGGATTTCGCTGACTCGTCCTTACTCCGATCGCAGGATTCCGCTTAAGGGGTTTCGCTCTTAGTGTGCAGTTGGCAAATTGTTCACACGAAAAATAGCAAAAATGCTATGCAGTATAATATTTCTTTTAACAAACAGTTTTTTCCACCTTTCTGTCAGTATTAATTAAATCCTTCAATTGCTTATGCTCTAACGAGGCTGGCCACAATAACACTTGCTTTTAATTTTTTTTAAAAAGTTTATCTTTGTCCGCTTTGGCTTTTGTTAAGATTTCGAAAAAAATTCCCACTTTTAAACGCTTTTTTTTATAATCACGCTGTTAATATTTCTTGCAATAGCTTTTTTTATTTTTATTTTTTGGATTTTATTAGATTTCTCAATTTTTGCACTTTTTAAAAGTTTCTTTAAGCGCGATTTGTCACCGTGGGCGCCAATTATTGGTTAAGCACTATGTGCTTATAAAAAACTGCCGAAGTTTGTTAAGCGCTATGCGCTGTTATTTATTTCACGAGTTGATTAGAACTAAACTTAAATTATTTTCTACTTTTCTATCTGTCCCTATGCTTGGCACAATTTCGGTGGTAGAGTTCTTGTTGTGGCACATGTTGGTCAGTATGAAATTCGTCCGGCGTGGGAAAACGCTGACGCGAACAGTTCTCGCGCTGGCTGACTTGTTGCAGCGCATGCAGGTGAGTATGCAATTCGTCCGGCATGGGAAAACACTGACGCGGACAGTTCTCGCGCTGGCTGACTGGCGTGGCAAGATTCCCAGAACCGCTGAGCCAGTGTCTATTCCGCGGCATCGAGTTGGCGAGGGGACTCATGTGTTAACTTATATTCCCACCTTAATGATCACGAATATTAAAAAATTCATAAAATTATTCAAGAAGAGTTTTCATCAAATCCCAACGTGAAATTCGTCAAATATTCACGAATGGCGATCGACATAGGAAACGAAAAAGAACTAAGAAAATAAATTGCTCTTTTTCACAAAAACGAAAGCAATCACTGTGGTATAACAGCATCCTTTGAGCAATTAAAGACCAAGCTGTATAATCCTCACCTCAGGGAGCAAATAAATAAAGTAATTAATAACTGTGGCATATGCTCAAGCGGAAAATATGACCTAGATAATGAATTAATCCATGTCTATACTTATGTAAATAGCAAACATTCCTTTATTGCCTTCATCGACAAATTTTCAAAACACGCTACATGCTTACCACTGGTAGATAGAAACAGCAAAACTCTCGTAACTCAATTACAACAATTTTTATCCATAAAAGGCAAGGTAACTAAAATAATATTTGATAACGAATTCAATAACGGAAATTTTAAGGAATTTATGCAAAAAGAGGGAACACAATATAATATCACCAAACCTAACAGCCATACAGAAAATAGCGATATAGAAAACTAAATAACACAATAACAGAAAAGATACGAACTTTAAATTTAGAACAATATTTACCAATAACACAACAAATTAACAAACCCATAATATTGTACAATAACACATACCACAGCACAATAAAATGTACTCCAAGATTAAAGAAAAAATATAGTAAAAGCAAATAAGAAAAGGGGGTCTAAGTCTCCGGATCTGTCAATGGATTTTCACAGCGGTCGTCGGACCAATACTCCGATACGGAGTGATCGTGTGGTGGCCTGCATTAGAAAAAGAGGTTAACCTTAGACTACTCACCAAGGTGCAAAGATCTAATATGATCTGCATAAGTGGGGCGCTCAGAACCACTCCAAATGAGGCCTTGAACGCCATTTTAGACCTTATTCCTTTAGATTTCGTTGGACAACAGATGGCAGCGATGACTGCTTTGCGACTAAGAGAGACATCCCAGTGGCACCCTGAAAGCCAAGGGCACTCCCGTATTTTGAATAAATTCTGCTCTATTCCGAGCAGCACGGATCGGTGCACCTTGACATCGGTTTCTGAAAGTAACTTTATTACACGAATTCCAAGCAGGGAGGAGTGGAAACTTGGGTTTCTTACTCCACCTGACAGCATTGTCATCTATACAGATGGCTCGAAGCTCGATAATAAGGTAGGAGGGGGAGTTTTCTCACGAATCTCTCTCCTGCAAATTTCCTTTAGGTTACCAGATCACTGCAGCGCCTTCCAGGCTGAGGTCTCGGCTATCATGGAGGCGGTAGAGAAGATTGGGACCGGGATTATAGGAAGAGACATCTTCCTTTTTAGTGACAGTCAGGCTTTCACGTTTAACTCGAACATCGCGCTGGACTGCCGCCTATCTCTGCAGGAGATGGCCAGGCAGAACAGACTGTACCTCATTTGGGTCCCTGGTCACCGAGACATAGAGGGAAACTGCATGGCAGACGAACTTGCAAGACAAGGTACGACCAAGCAGATTCTTCAAGATAAAGAACGCATTGGTATGCCGTTTGTCACTTGCAACTGCTACTCAGAGATTGTACATATAAACAAGCTGACAACAGATGGAGGCAAAATTCGACCTGTCCAACCTCAAGGCAGACGTGGCCTAAATGGGATCGGAAACGACCGCGCAGCCTTCTCTCTCTAAGAAGGGAAAACATATCCAACGTCATCGGGGCTCTAACAGGGCACTGTCTGATAGGAAAACATGCTGAAAGGTTGGGAGTACCCTTCCGAAGATGCTGTAGGAGCTGCAAGAACGACGAGGAGGAGGAAACGATCTTGCATTTACTGTGTAAATGTCCTGCACTGTGTAAAAGCAGAATGCGATATCTGGGATCACCGTTTTTGGATGACCTTAGTCAGGTTTGAAGCACCGAGTTTGAGGTTCATCAGCGAGGCAAAATGGTTTGGTGAGGGTAATTTCCTCTTGGATGGTACGAATTTTTCCTTGTGGTAACACAATGGGCTTCCTAATACTGGCTTAAGTGAGCCGCTGCAGGCGGCTGCCTCTCCAACGTAACCTAACCTAAATAGGAAAAGGGAAAATTATACAGAAACAAGACAAGAGGGATTTATAAAGAATTACAAAAATTTAAGGCTTTAAGAAGAGTCAAAATTTAGGAAAAAGCTTCTACGAGGAATTCATACAAGTAATATCAATTGCCAACTAACTAGTAAACACTCATATCAATAATAATCATTAATTCTTAAATTACAGATAATTATGTGGATATCAATACTATCTAATTCATCGTCGTTGATACAAGCTAATTTAATTACGTACAAAATAACTGAAACTATTGGCTACATTGAAATTGACAATAATAACTATAGTATTCCATTAGAATCTGATTTAATTTTGCATAAAGTAGATACAAGGGAAATAACAAATGTACTACTATTAATGAATGAAAATTACTTTAAATTTAGATCAAAAAGCATACATAAATAAACAAGTAGAAGTATTATTAAGTAAACTAAAAACTCTAACACCCACCATTAGACAAAAAAAGGATTATTTAATTTTGTAGGTAATACTTATAAATATCTTTTCGGCACCATGGACGACACAGTCCGAGAAGATATTACTAATCACCTTATCACAGTCGACTCCAATATGCACAACTCATTAGCAGGTCTAAACCAACAAATAAAAATTAATAAAGACTTCAATAAAACAATACAGTTAATAAGAGACACAATTACACAAACCCAAAATGACATTCTTTATCACATTAAAGGGCTTCAAAGAATTATAAAATTTACTTAGAAAAACTGCTCATGTTAACTACAATTAAGAATCATGTTGAACATATTCAAAGTTACGTAACAACAGCACAAGGCGGCATAAGTAAGCGACACAAGTATTCTTACAGATAAAGAAATAAACGATTACGAAATAAATATAATTAATATTGTACAAATAGCAAGCATTTTTGCTATGGATCAAACACCCGAAAAATAAAACGCTATGATTCAACTATGTTCACCGTATGTATATTCAGATAAATGATGATTACAGCAAGTACCGTCTGCCCTTAAATACTAAACATATTGAGCTTAAAATGCTGTTACCTAAGTAGAATACCAATGATGTGTATTTACAATTAGCAACAATGCAAACGGTATCGAATAGGCACATTAAGAAACGAGCGTAAAAGAAACTAGACTTAAAAGAGCAAGTACAGTGCAGGGCAACATTATTATTACGAAAAGTGATATATATTGTTAACTATTTTATAATGCTATTGCTTCTCCAAACATCCTCCCCCCGTTGGAAGGTGTAGGCTTTCAACTGCATCAGTGTCCACTGGTAAGGCGCACAGCTTGGCAACGGCTCGCCTGGTCGTTCCATTGACGGTGCGCAGAACAACCACTCGTACGACGCTGTCGTTACCCTTGATGGGCTCTATCACTCTTGCCAAAGGCCACTTTAGGGGAGGCAAGTTTTCATCTTTGACGAGTACCATGGCCCCAACTTCAATGTTTGGCTTATTGGAGCGCCATTTGCTGCGCTGCTGCAGAAGTGTAAGATATTCCGTGGACCACTTTCTCCAAAAAACTTGTTGCATATAGCAAACGCGCTGCCATCTATCCAAGCGATTGATGTTAAGCTCTGAAACGTCTGGCTCGATTAATGAAGTAAATGCTGACCCAATTAGAAAGTGGGCGGGTGTTAAAACGTCCAAGTCTTCAGGATTTTCTGTAAGAGGACAGAGAGGCCGAGAATTCATTATTGCGGAAATTTGAGCTATCAGTGTTCTAAGTTCATCAAAGTTCCAAGTGGAGAGTCCAACGACTCGCCAAAAGTGAAATTTTGCAATTTTAATTGAGGCCTCCCAGAGGCCACCAAAGTGTGGTGATCTGGGTGGTATAAAGCGAAAGTCGATGCCATCATCCAGGCACTGCTGATGAATTGCTTTAAAATTGTTGTCGTTGAAAAATAACCGTTTTAGTTCTGCCAACTCGTTCTTCGCACCTACAAAATTCGTAGCGTTGTCCGACCAAACAATTTTAGGCTTTCCACGAGTACATATAAAACGCTTGAGTGCGGCCAGAAAGGAAGGCGTAGACAAATCACTAACCAATTTCAAATGCACTGCCTTTGTGCTGAAGCATATGAATAAGCAAACATAGCATTTTGTTGGAGGCTTGTTTCGTATATCCGATCGATAAGCAAACGGGCCGCAAAAATCCATGCCAGTTACTAAAAAGGCTCTGTTCGCATGCACACGGTCTGCAGGCAAATCTCCCATGAGGTGTTCCGTAGTTCTAGGCTTCACTCTAAAGCATCGTATACATTTGTTGATCACACTGGCCACAGTCTTTCGGCCACCTAAAGGCCAATATTGGAGACGAACGGCTGCTAAGACAGCCTGTGGGCCAGCATGCAACATTTTCTTATGAAAATGATCAATAAGTGATACTGTAACCATATGCCCCTTTGGCAATATAATTGGGTGTTTGGACTCAAAATCTAGTGATGAGTTTTCTAGCCGCCCACCAACGCGTAACAAGCCCTCACTATCTATAAAGGGCCTTAGTGAATACAATTCACTAGAGCTAGTTATCTCTCCATTCGAAGTTAAAGCCCTATAATCTGAGGCCAGGTATACTTTCTACATCATTCTCAATAAAAGCTTGGTTCCCAGTTGAATATCTATTGTAGTTAGCAAGCCAGTTCGCCGTTCATTTTTACACCCAATAGCCCTGCAAAATCTGTTCATGTAAGCATAAATGCGCTGCATTTTCGGGAACGAATTAACATATTTACAATTAGCTGATAAGTCAATAGTTTTGGCTGTCGATAACATAGCAATTTGGCGTCGCTCAGGTAGGTCGCGAACGAGCGCCGGGTCCGTAGGCCACTCGCTGGAACTAAGCTGAAGAAAGCAGGGTCCATGCTTCCACAAGGTTGGTTTTGATAACTCCACAGGTGATGCTCCGCGCGACAAAATGTCTGCAGGGTTTAAGTTAGTTGGCACATAATGCCACGACATATGTTTAGTGAGCGCTTGAATACTGCTGACTCTGTTTGATACGAAGATTTTGTAATTTGAGGGCTCGCCACGAAGCCACGACAAAACAACTGTGGAGTCCGACCAACAATGAAATTCGCTGCCGAAGATGTTTAGGTTGGCTACAGAGTTGATAAGCGTTGCTAACAATAAAGCAGCGCAAAGTTCAAGCTTGGGTACAGTCAACGTTTTTAATGGAGAAACTCGCGACTTAGAGCACAGTAAATTTGATTTTATTTCGCCGCAGCTTTCAGCTGTAATGTAAACACATGCGCCATATGCTGAGAGACTTGCATCGCAAAATGCATGTACTTGCAAGCGCGCGTGGGGCAGGAGAAAAAATCTGCTGAACTTGAGCTTATCAATAAAGTGAAAGCCTTCGCAGATATCAAGCCATTCGTTCTGTAGTTTTTGCGGCAAACTTTCATCCCAATGAAGTTTTTCTTTCCACAATCGCTGAAGCAATATTTTCGCCTTTGCTATGACGGGTCCGATCAAACCCAATGGATCGTAGAAACGAGCAATGACTGAAAGTATATTACGTTTTGTGATTCTTTTGTGCTGTGTTGATATAGGTACGAACGAAAAAAGGAAACAATCAGTTTTCGGGTCCCAAATTAGTCCAAGTGTTTTGGTTACCTCGCTTCAGTCATGAAATTTCAAAAAAATTTGCCTTTCACATTCTGGTATTCGGCTTAAGACCTCTGAATCGTTTGTGCACCATTTTCGAAGAGTGAAGTTGCCACTAGCTAATAACGCAGAAGTCTGGCTCTTAATTTCAAGCACCTCTTCTAATGAGTTGCCGCCAGAAATCATATCGTCTACATAGAAATCCCTGCGAACGATTTTTGCTCCGAGAGGGTATGTCAGCTGCTCATCCGATGCAAGTTGATGCATCGTTCTAATGGCCAGGAACGAAGCGGGCTTTGTACCGTACGTTACCGTGTCTAATTTATAAACTTTAATTTCGTCCTCAGGGGTATCTCTCCACAATATGCATTGCAGCAATGAGTCAGGGCTTAAAACGCGCACGCAGCGATACATTTTGGCAATATCGGCTGTCAGTGCAATTTTGAACGAACGAAAGCGCAGCAATGTATCGAACAACTTTGCTTGTATAGTCGGGCCTGACATGAGAATATCGTTCAAGGAATGTCCGGTGGATGATGCTGCCGAACCGTCAAAAACCACTCGCAATTTGGTAGTAGTACTGTCTTGTTTCAATACACAGTGATGCGGCAAAAAATATGTAGGTGTATTATTAGGTCTGATACTGACAAGCGACATGTGTTTTAGATCTATGTATTCTTTTATGAACGCTAAGTATTGTTCTCGAAGTGAGTTGTTGCGCTTAAGCTTTCTCTCTAAGGCCTTAAAGCGCTGAAGAGCGAGATGATATGAATCACCCAGTTGTGAAGGGTCATTCTTCATGGGTAGGCGAACCGAATATTCGCCTGAGTCCAAGCGAAGGACATTTTGAGCAAAATGGGTCTCACAATCTAATTCTTCCTTTGTATGCTGTGTTCCAGACTGAAACGAATTTTCAACTGCCCAAAACTGTTCTACTAATCTATTCAAGTCATCAGATTCATCCATAAAATTATTGTCTATGGACGCTAAACAAGCAAGCCCTCTACTTGTTGATTGACCACCACCAGCTACGACCCAGCCTAGTCGAGTTTTCTGCAGTAGAGGCAGGTGTTCCTGAAGGCGAATTTGACCAACGCAGAGTAGCTCAAAAAAAAAGCCAGCACCTATGAGTAGGTCTATGCGCTGCGACTCAAAAAACAACGGATCTGCTAGGGATATGTTTGTCGGTATACTCCAGTCTATATTTCCGAGTGAGCAATTAGGCTGGAAATCGGTGATGCTTGGTGTTACGACTGCAGACAAGGAAGTTGCATACTCGCCAATACGAGAATGCATACAGAGATCAACAATATGATCTGCTACGAATTCAGATTTTCCGATACCAGATATGAGGGTTGTAACTTTAGACCTTTTTAGCTGAAGTTGATGAACGAGGCGACAGGTGATAAAGTTAAGCTGAGAAGCCGAGTCTAATAATGCTCTGCATGGTACGAGAGAGCCAGCTAGATTTTTTACATTCACGATAGCTGTAGCGAGAAGCACGAAGTTTTGAGGTGAGGCTGTCGGAGAATTTGTAGGTAATGTGGCAAATGAAGATGCTGAGACGAAGGTTGATTGTGCCGAAGCGTTTGGCAATAGTTTATTAGGTTCCGGAGAGCTAAATGAAGACGCCACATCAAGCGTTTGTAATTGGGTGGAGTTTAGATGCAACAATGAGTGATGCTTGGCCGA
The DNA here is from genome assembly GCA_951828415.1 of Anomoia purmunda. Classification (NCBI taxonomy): domain Eukaryota; kingdom Metazoa; phylum Arthropoda; class Insecta; order Diptera; family Tephritidae; genus Anomoia; species Anomoia purmunda. The sequence goes on from OX639994.1 coordinate 51,172,364, forward strand.
GCAATGTCGACAGCAGCCAGAGGTGCAAGTTTTTATCAAGTGACCTTTATTGAGGCAATTAAGACATAACTGCAGTCGTTTAACTTCCTTATACCTCAACGAAGGAGACAGACCCAAAAACTTTGGACACTGTTGTATTGCATGTTCGTGAGAATTGCAAACTGAACAAATTTTAGTGGATGCTATGAATGCCTTACGATTGTTGTTAGTACAAATAGATTTTTTTCCCACCTGATGGCCTGGTGTTTGCGTTACCAAGGCGAGTTCCACATTCTCCAACCGTTGACATCGTTTCTCTAAAAATCTTGCCATTGAGTTCCATGCTGGTATTTGGCTAGTAGGAGTCTCCTCTTCCCACTTGGTTTGCGATGCTGAGTCAAGCTTGCTGCTGATGAGATGTATAAGCATGCAGTCGGCGAGCTGCTCCTTCGTTGCCATTGTTTGCACAGCACGCAAATGTGCATTGACCTTGTCGCTTAATTCACGAAGCTTCGAGACAGACCCAGACTCCACCTGTTTTAACGCAAATATTTCCCTTATATGAGCCTGAAAATTGAGACGCTTATTATCGAATCGATTAATCAATAGTTCCAAAGCTTTTTTGTAGTTTGTGTCACTAATTTCAAGCGAACGAATCGTATCAAGTGCCGAATCCTTCAAGCTTGAACGTAGATGTTGAAACCTTTCAATATTCGTAAGTTCTGAATCCCTGTCTACCACGCTGCAAAACATTGAGTATAAGTCCGGCCACTCCGTGTACGAGCCACTAAATTTAGGTATTTGAAGTGGTGGCAGCCGCAATTTTGGCTGCGAAATGATGAAAGACGGAGGCTCATCAAACGAAGACTGCCGCGCTGGGAATGATTGCCGCCTTTCTGTTGCCTGCCGCTCACTTTGCTCCTTGATAATGGCGGTTTTGATGTCTATATAAGAAGCGAAAAACTTCGAACGCGCGTCGCCTTCTAGCTCCAAGTGGTCTAGCTCCTCAAGTTTCGTTTGTACGCTGTCAAAGTTTCTTTCCGCGCGCTCGACCTCCTCTAGCCACACGGTTAGTGCCGCCGAGTTCAACTCAAGTAACATGGCAGAAGTAAGGAACGTCTTGATGCCGTCGAGCTGCCGTTTAAGCGCTTCACCCTTACGCTTGTAGAAAGTACAATTTACGCCAGCATTTGTAGGGTTTCCACTTGCAGATGGAAGCGACATTTTGAATGGCGTTGATGAATAGTTAATTACACAACCAGATTATACTAGCGATTTTAAGCGCGCACTAGCTATCAAAACTTCAACTCCTCTATTCACGAAAAATATGATCGAATCCAACTTGTTAATCACGTCGGGGTCACCATGTACAAATAGCAAGCATTTTTGCTATGGATCAAACACCCGAAAAATAAAACGCTATGATTCAACTATGTTCACCGTATGTATATTCAGATAAATGATGATTACAGCAAGTACCGTCTGCCCTTAAATACTAAACATATTGAGCTTAAAATGCTGTTACCTAAGTAGAATACCAATGATGTGTATTTACAATTAGCAACAATGCAAACGGTATCGAATAGGCACATTAAGAAACGAGCGTAAAAGAAACTAGACTTAAAAGAGCAAGTACAGTGCAGGGCAACATTATTATTACGAAAAGTGATATATATTGTTAACTATTTTATAATGCTATTGCTTCTCCAAACAAATATTATGTATTTAAAAACGGCTAGACTTCAAAATAATAATAATTTAATATTTGTAATTAAGGTACCAAAAACGTTTCTGACTATAAATAAATGCAGAAATCGAAGAAGTATTTGAGTATAATAATAAAATATACACATATAGAGAAAATAAATATATAAATTAATGTGTTTTATCAAAACATTGCACAATAAATAAAACATGCCAATTAATAAAAAATTAAAATACTGCAATTGTAAACATTAACGATTAGACAATAATTGTGAAAAATGCAAAAAATAATTCAATCGCAAGTTACTGCGATATAGCAAATAAAAGTTTATATGGAAATTTTGTAATACAATACAATAATTGTTCAAATGAAATTGCAAACAAAAAATTTTCAAACAATTTAGAAATGTACTCTGATAAAATTATCCTAAAAAAATTCAGCGACACTTACAAAATAACGTATAAACAATCATTGCACTAAAACAAGGGCCAATGGCATCCAAAATTTCTTAAGCAAAAAATAAAAGCCACCAACATTTATGAAAGGTATCGTATAAACATTGCTGCACTAAACAACAAGTGCCAACGACATGGGCAAACGTTGCGCCGGATATGAGGTGTCATATAACCGTCGCAGTATTAAAATATAAAAACAAATCGTGCCTTAACATTGTTGCACTCACTCAACGTTTAACGATTACATGATCGCTTCACTTTAAGTACTTTAGACAATTCGGACAATAGTTGCAACGCTGCACACACCGAATGCGTTTGTCCGCAAAAGAGTTGACACCGGTGAATTACCGGGTCCCGATGTCGGTCTTTCCGGACGTCTGTAAGTAGGGATGATTTTAATATGATACGAACTTATAGACTTATGACCATAGTGAACTGATGGCGGACTCAATTTTATAATTAGAAGAGTGAAAATCCCGTTTTGTGTCTTAACGTCCGCAACACGCACAATGTCAGGCACATGATAAACCTTTGCCACTCAACCTAAATGCCACTCATTTGGTAATAGTGGTTCATTTTTGATAACGACAAAGTCCCTTACGGATATATTTTTCTGCGGATATTTCCATTTGTATCTCCATTGTAATTCTTTGAGGTACTCATCTTGCCATCGCTGGCTGAATTGTCGATGCAGCAGTTTTAGTTTTTCCCAGCGATTTTGAAGTGACAGATTGTCGATTTAGGGTTCTGGAGGTGCAAGTATTGGGGCACCTCGCTAGAAGAGGCCAGGTATCGGAGCTAAAAAGTCGTGAGGACTAATTGATGCAGATAAGAGAGGTCGCGAATTTAACACCGCTTCTATACGAGCCGGTGAATGTGAAGTAGTGACATCCAGGGGCGGCATTACGCATTCAGTGAACGGTATTACCCGAAAAGTGAACGTATCTCTTATATCGTAATTAGCTATTACGAGTTCAGTAAACGTAATTTATTTAGCGTAAACGTCTAAAATTTTTCATACGATTGCAAGACGCCGTTCGTGTTCCGAAAATTTCTACTTGTTGCTGTGATATTATTAGTAACAATTTAGTTGGATATTTAAAGCGGCTATTAATTCATATGTATATACGCATATGTGTTTATACTACAAAATATGTGTGAGAGTGTAAAAGAAAAAACTGAATTCTTCATTTACAGACAAACGGAACTAAGCACATTATAGAAATCAAAGAGGAAACACGGATGTAAAAAGTGACGAAATAAATAAAGAATACATATTTTTCTAAACAAAAATCATTTTTATATTTTAAGATAATTCAAAACCCCGAATCAGCAGCAGAAAAGGATCATAAGCAATTTAATAGAGGAGCATTCTCATTCGGCAAAATACATGCTGCCAAATTGTGGGCAGGGCAAAGCAACTGCTTTAAGACTTTTCAAGTAAAATAATAGCTCGGCATTCATGTTATTTAAAATGTTTTATAATTTTTTGTGTACAAACAAGAAAATTTCAGAATTTCTATTACAATTATTGTATAATCTAGCGCACCCCAATATCATCTAATATTATCGTACACACGATCAGTCACGTAAATTATTGTTATCCGATTGCTGTTTCGTTCACTGAACACGTAATTCGACCCCAGCACTTTGTTTAAAATAATGTTCAAAGCCTTTAACGGCCGCCTCCCAGAGACCGCACAAAATGAGGCGTGAAGAGCTCTCTAAGCAAGACTCTAAGTGAATTGCCTTGGTTGAAAAACAAATGAAGACTCAAACGTATCCCGTAAGTAGTTGGGATTTTCGCATGGTACCAAAAGGGCCTGCAAAATCTGGTTCAGTATATGTAAATGATACGAAAAAGCATGTGCGTTCTGATGGCAGAGCTGCCATGATTTGTGAGTTGGTATTGTGCTTGAAGATGGTACAGGTTCTGCAGTTACGTATTGTGGTTTTGACTTTGGGTTTTAGTCAGGGAATGAAATACTCTTGGCTTGGTGTTCTGATCATTAGTTGATTTTCGGCATGTATCAATATGTTATACGAAAAATGAAGAAATAGAAAGCAGAATAGGGAGGATTCTGGGATGATGATTGAATGTCTTTCGTTGTAAGACATCGAAGAGTTTGCTAAACGGCCATTTACTCGGAGGATTCTATTTGAATTTATAAATGGATTAAAAGTCAAAAGTGAGCTCTTTCTGGATATCGGCAGTTAGTTATTCAGCTTAGTGTATTTATTTGGGTAATGTAATGTGGCAGTGTTATTAGGCGTGTTTTATCTCAATGAGTTTCCTTGTGGGTAAGGACTACAACCATTGGTCAAGAGGTTTTTGGAACCAGTCTGGCCTATGCCACCAAAGGGACTGATGTATTAAGTCCTATGGCGTTCCTAGGTCGGCTGAATTGTGGTTGGTTGGATGTACGATTTGCTACTTATATCTTTAATGTGCATGAAAGCTTTTCTAGCCACGAAAGGACTATTGAGGGCTCAGACCATTAGAAGATTTCGGTGTTCCCTAAAGGGACTTCATTGGTAACGATTTTAATGCATTATGAAAGCAAGACTGCACCACACAGTCCCAAGCGCGGAAGGCTTACGGTCTGAAGTGGTGCCACTTTGATTTTTGAAAAAAGAAGATAATATGTTACGGCATTGTTTGTTTGTGCTCTTATGAAGATTGATGCACAAAATGCCTTCTCATATGCATTACAGAACCCGTAAATTTGAACTTTTGTATCGGTTGAAAAATCAGTCCATCTTGGTATTGGTATTTGCTCGACTGCGGGGAGATCGAATACAAAATGGTTCCATTTTTAAGCGAGAATGATTTAACACACTCGTCCAATTCGGGGCTTTTTAGCCATATTTGTTCCCATTTTGCGGCATTGGAAAATGGTTTGATAGGATCGATAGAATAAGAGAAAAAATCGTCTAACGCATTTCATCGAATGCCGGGAGTTTTGGTTGAACTTGAACAATCTAGTTTAAGAAAATTCGAATCGAGTAAGTCTTCGGATGAGATGTGACTGAGAAGTTCAGGAGTGTTAGAAGTTATTTTCTTTAAGAGGAATCCAGCTATGAGTAAGCATTGGATTAACAGACAAAATGTTATCGGCATACGTTTCTTCGGTTTGAATTATTTTGGCCAAAGGGTGAGTTTCCCTAGTATCGTTTGCTCCTGGTGTAAAGTAGGAATGGCGAGATATGGAGCGCAGTTGACTCCGAAACTTACGGTTTTTAGCGCGAAATCAGTGAGTTTGATTTCGTTTTGTCCATGGAAGAGAATTCTTTGGAACTCTTGATCTTTTTCGTGTAAAAGAATTTTACGGTACATTTTTTGTATGTCGCCGTTGGGGAGCGTGTCATTATTCTGTATTACAAAATTCTGGGTGACAAAATTCTGTAAATTACAAAAAAATTCTGCTTTTTTAAAATTCTGTATTACAAAATTATGTATTAAAATATAATGTTAACAATGATAAAGAGGTCATGTAATTATTTTGAAAAAGTGCGCACAACAATATAAGAACCGTTGTAGACTGGTGTGGTGAAATTGTAATTCCTCATTTGTGATAGAAGTTCTCATCTCCAGGTAATATTTGATTGCAAACATATGTACAATGTATAACTGTTGTCAACTATAATTAATGTAGGTATGTACATATGAACGAATATGTTAAAAACAATGGGGCGCATATACTCAAATTGTGTAAAAAGTTTTACTAACTAATAACCATACCTAAATTTGGCAATGAATATCCCACAATGTTCTGTATTACAAAATTCTGTATTAAAATATAATGTTAACAATAATTACATGACCTCTTTATCATTGTTAACATTATATTTTAATACAGAATTTTGTAATACAGAATTTTGAAAGCAGAATTTTAGAAAGCAGAATTTTAAAAAAGCAGAATTTTAAAAAGCAGAATTTTAAAAAGCAGAATTTTAAAAAACAGAACTATGTTTTTAGAATTTTGTACATACAGAATTTCGACACGAACCCTCGCCGTTGAAGACGTATTCGTACAATCGCCAATTCAAAATTACGATCATGAGTTCAGCTTGAAGAGTAGGGCCTAGTAAAGAGTAGGATATAGTTAAGAGAGATTCCTGACGTAGATGGGTTGGAAGTGTTAAACACCACACGGACTTTGGTGGATTTGCTGTCTGGTTTCACGACTGAATGATGGGGTAGATAATATGAGGAATAATTACCCTTTTCTTTAATTTTATCGCAAATTATAGGTTGCATGAGTTAGGGTTTCAATATAATCGCTTGTTTCATCGTTTGCGATCGAGATAGACCAAGACAGAGCTTGGATGGGAACTCTTATTTGAAAGACAATCGGACTGCATATCGTCTATCGGATTGATAGGTGTTTTTTTTATAAAATTTCTCACAGAACGCATCTGCGCTTGTAAGTGGATGTGGTTCAGTAACTTCTTCTAATTCCAAGAACAGCTCGAGTTGAGAATTGAGACTTTCGCTTGGATCTTCCACCGCGTGGGTGTGGAACGTTGAACAGCCATTCAAAAATAGTATTTCGGGCACGATGACCTTGTGCTTGACTCCTTGAGGAAGAATGTCTGGTATAAGGTCGCTGCCGATTACCTTGTCGATTTGAGCGGGAGTGAAAAAATGAGGATCAGCGAGGTCTAGTTCCTTGATTTCTGAGATATTTGGTTTGTTGATATGGAATGTTGGCAGGAAGCTCGTGAATTTTGTGAGGACAATCACTTTGGTCTCGATACGGATGTTGATTATTTGGAAGTCATAAACGATTTGGAACCTTTTTGGAGATGAATGTTTTTTGGGAGCCATGGTCAATTTAGGCCCATAGAGTAAAGAACTTGCCCAAGTGTTCGATGTGTACTTGGGGAGTAGGGGGCAATGATATTTTGTTAATGCTTGAGAAATTTGCTTGGATATGAGACTCGCTGTCGGCAGAGAAAACGGGGGATTTCTCGTATGTGTTGGCTTCAATGATGTCGAAGAATTGGGTTTGGTAGTTTGATTTTTGACTTGTATTTTAAGAATCGGTCTAGTAGTTAATGCAGGATGTAACATGGTATGGTGGGATTTTTTACAATGAAAACAGCAGAAAGCACTTTCGTAGTTGGTGAAAAGATGATTGTACGCCAGCCAATTGATACAATAGCGATTTTGTTCTACGAACTTGGTAGTTTCGTGAACATTAACTTTGCGAAATTCAGCGCAAGATTTCAACGAAGGGTTATTGTTGCATAATATTCACATGAACGAAAGTTTTTTTAGAATGATAAGATTGAACTTTCGTTGAAACTTTTTGGTGGAAAGGAACTGCGTAGAGTGAAAATGTTTCTTCTTTGCGACATAAGGCACGAAAGGCAATCGTTAATTGTGTTTTGAATTTTTTGAATTCCTTCGCTATTTTCGGATGTAGCTGAATGGAGATAAAACAGAGCTTTCAATTGTTTGGCGATTAAACTTCTTTTGTTTTCGAAACGAACTCTTAATGTTTCCCACGCGTTACCTCGAGTTTTGTTTCGTAATTGATAAACTTTTTGGGCAGATGTTAGCCTGGAATGGTTGAGAAAAAGGGCCGTGAGCATGTGTCGAAAAGATGGCTAATCCTCATGGATAGAATAGAATGTTTTTGTATCGCACGGAGGGACTTTGACACACAGAACGGGATTATCGATTAAAGAAGGGTTTCGATAAGTGCAAGCTTTGTTGTCTGGGCTACTTTGAAAATTTTTGAGCTGACCAGGAATATGCGATTTGCTGGTATAGAACCTATCCGTGCATAATTGGAAATTAGTATCAGCTTCTTATTTTGCCAACCTCTTCTTTGAAAATACTTCTTCAAAAAATTGTACCATCGATATGAAGATTAGAATGCTCTAAATCTATTCCCGTTTTTCGATCACGTCTAGATTTTGTGTTATGATTTTTTGGCATTTTTGCGAAACATTAGTGTATAAACATATATGCATACATACGAAATGGGTCTCAGTGAGTAGTAAAAGAAGTTGGGAGCCGTAAGTAATTTCTGTGACAGTAATGTGCTTTGCTCAGTTTCGCTGTAAGTTAAGAACTTGTCTTTCAATTAGGTTACATTATATATGAAATAATTTGGTAAGTTTTGCACATAGTCAAAATTATATGTAATTATTTATTATTTTTATTTAACCCGAATCACCGTACGTAAATTTTTTGTGGAATTTTGAAAAGATTTTTTTTTTGCGGTATCCTTTTGGGTAAACTAAAAAAACGGTAGCATTAGATTTTATGTCCTGGACCCAGGGTCCTTGAAATGTCCTGTTGCAATATGGCAACGCTAGGTAAGCTAGGCCACTGGTTTACATATACATATGTAGAAAATCATTCCGCAACCCCCAAAAATCAAACTTCAAAACAAAAATTTTCAATTCACTTTATTATATATCATTAAAAAATTCAAAAATAATGAATTCATTTTATTAAATATCATTGAGATGATACAAAATTTTATTGAAAAATCCTGGTTTTTCACATTTTTGTATGATATGCTTCGAAGCAAGGCAAACAAAGTCCAACATCGCATTTTTTGCAGGCTGTTCGCACGATGGACTTGCATACATCACCTGCACATTCGCCTCTTATTTCCAATTGGAACCACAAGGTTGATCAGTCCTGTCATAGCGCAGGACATTCGTTACGAATTCAATTCGTTTATTTGACGATTTTTGGAACTTTTTCGGCTCGACGCCGTAGTGCTTGCAGTAGTAAATGGCTACTTCTCTCTTAAAATCTTTAAATGACTTATTTTCATTAGCGGATCTATAAAGAAGCCAGCTGTTTTTGCAAGCTTGCATCAATAAGCCAAGTAAAAATGGAATGCCACCATTTTTTTTCCTCTAAAGCTTATGCGGTGGCCTGCAACATTTTGGTCAAATTCGATCCACACCCGACATAAATTTGTTGTATTGAGTTACAACGCACGGACGTGGAACTGGTATTTTCCTACGCAATTCTCTACCGTAGCGAGGTGCTGTGGATTTTGGTTCGCCACTAAAACATGTCGATGCAAGGCAGACTACCGAGTTATCTACCCATTTAGTCAGATAAATTGACTCTTCTTTGATTTCCACGCTTTCGTAATATCCTCTTTGCTGTTTACGCAAATCCTTCTTATGTGGAATAGGACAACTTTTTGGAATTCGGTTTTCTCGAATTGTACCGGTAGCCTGGAAACCTCTTTTTTTCAAATAAATCATCAATGGTATTCCAGTGAAAAGATTGTCAAAGTAAAAGGATAACGGAAGTTCTTGCACCTCTCCCGAAAATTCGTCAATCATACACAAGAGTGGAGCTGCGCAAGTGCCAAAGCGTTCTTCATATTTAGGATTCACCCTCGGATTCTTACCTTGGTATATTTCAAAATTGATCATATATCCTCTAGGAGTGCAAAGAGACCAAGCTTTGTATCCGAAACGAATTGGCTTTCCTTTAATGAACTGTTTACATCCATGGCGACCGAAATATGCAATCATACTTTCGTCATATGAGAGATTTTGTTCTGGGTGAAAGTTTTCAGTCATTTTGGCCTTTATATGGTCAGTCAGTGGGCGTAGTTTCCAAAGAGTGTCAAACCTATCAGAACTAGCAGATGGTTCGTGCAATGCGGACTCGAAGTGCAGCATATAGTTGATTTCCTCAAAGCGGTTCCTTCGCATAGCATTGAAGACCATAACGTTTTGAACGTCATCATCGCAGCTCCACATGTCTCGAAAGGCTCCTGTAGAAGTGTAGCCAGTTACTATCAAAATTGCGATGAACACACGTAACTCTGAAAAATTTAGTGTTAAATATAAATATCATGAAATCAAAATAGAGATTACATCGTCATTACCATCTATAGTAAGTTCTTCGTATCGTTTCTGATGATGAAAAATTTCTCAAAAAGTTGATGAGGTCTAAGATCCCGACAATCTTCGAAATTTGTTTCAGGGAATATGGGAAGGACTGGTAATGAATTAGCGGTTTGCCAAGTATATTTGCTGTCTTTGTTAGCTTGTGGAAGTGGTACTCCAGTATTTGATTGAATTGGGCGACAAATTTTCTTGGACGAGCTCGGTAAACAATCGTCTAAAGTATCGTCATAAGGTTCCTCGTCATCGACATGCTCTAGATTACAATCGTTAGTTTTCATTCGCGTACTATTTTCAAATACAATTTCACATCCGGCTTTAAGTTGTGCTGGGCATACATTGTCCGGAACTCCACCTTCATCCTCGCCATCATCTTCCCCACTTACATCCCCATCCTGATAAGGTGGCTCGATGTAGAGTGCCTGGATATTAGTAGGAACATCGTTTTCATCATCAGAACACAATTCCTCTAAAAAATCCAAAGCTTCTTGCAACGTTAGAGGTCTTTAAAAAGTTAAAATTAGAAAAAAAGCATTTGTAAGGTAATAAAACACAACCAACAAATTCAACGTATACCAGTGGCCTAACCTGCCTGGCGTTGCCATATGGACACATGCACAGAAAAATGCAAAAAAAAAACGCATTCAAATATAATTTTTTTTAGAAAAAAATCATTGAGAGTTATTTTATATTCCAATCGCTACACAAAAACACAACTATCATAGCCCGACCGCGCGAATCTTCGATATCTTAGATATACTTACTTTTTCATTTCACGTTTTTCCCCACTCCACATTTTGTATACACTTGCAATGCACTCACGACCACGAACCAAATATAACTGACGAGCAAATGAATGCTGCCGAAAGCGCGATCAATTACGCAACAGCCACGTGCTAACAGATAACGGTATCTGCATTCTTTGGAATTTTGTGGACATATTAAGCAAGACTATCGCGCGTTGCCATATGGCAACCCCAGGGTGATTTGGGTTAATTGGCACTATAACAACTTATGCGATTTTGGCCGAACTTCTCCTACAATTTGTGGTGAGCGTCTTGATGTTGTAACTCCAATTGAGGGACCTACAGTTTTACGCCGAGGGGCGACCGCTATTAGAAGCAACTTTTTCTATAATTTTTCATGTTACTTGCCCCGGCCAGAATTTGAACCAGGGACCCACCGAATGAAGCCGGCTCTTCGTTACTACTTCGTTCGGCTATGCGCAGAGGGCTGTGCTGTTGACTTCGTTGATAAACCGATGCAAGGCGAAATGATAACTTTGATCCACACTGTTAGATATGTTTGTTTTTCAGATGCTTTGTGATCATACAAGAAACTAGAAACTACAGCTGAATTTTTAAAAGTTTTTTAGTGTTTTGCTTACGGTGTTGCGCATTTTCTTCCATACAAAAATTAGTTTTATTTATGTGTTTACTAGCTGGCAACGGTTGTGTATAAGAAATTACTTACTATTAGTTACTTTGGTTCTGAAATAGTTTGATTTTGCGTTTACCTTAATTCCTAAATATACAAACTCATAAAAATAACAATTTTATGTTGCATACAATTGCAATTAAAACTTTTTATTGGACAAACATCATGAGAAAAACATTTTTAATAAATTTACTTCCTTCCCTTGCGTCTTCTGGGATCGCAACTACCCTTTTAGAAGGTGGAAGAACGGCACATACTACATTTAAACTTCCTCTAAATATTTCTGACGATTATGCCAGCGTATGCAACATTTCTAAGCAAAGTAATACTTCTAAGCTTATCCAGATGTGCTCACTGATAGTTTGGGATGAAGCCATAATGTCACATAAAGCATCAGTTGAAACCCTAGATATTACCATGCGCGATTTAAGAAGTATGAACCCACCTATGGGTGGTTGTACGGTATTATTTTCAGGAGATTTCCGTCAAATTTTGCCAGTTATATCTAGAGCATAGATGGGCAAATGAAATGTATGGATGTATTGGTAACCGCGAGCGTAAAGTGGCTACCATGGGACAAAGAACATTTGCAGTCAGTTGATTAACAAACAACAGCGAAGCAACATCGTGCGCCGCTTGATTGTTTTATGATACTATTTATGCGCGTACCTATATGTGTTTGTTCAAAATGAATGACAAATATTGCTTTATGATTTCCGATGCCTTTGGTAATATGCAATGTCTATTGTGTAATATGTGTGTAAAGGGGACCCGGGCGTATAATTTTAGGAGGCACTATAATACCTTCCATAAAGACTTTGAGAAATATGAGGGTATTGAGAGAGATAATATGTTTTTTGAAAAAAAAAATACCCTTTTGCAGAAGTATAAGGATTGGGGTTTCCAAGTTGAAAACGATGGTCAAAAAAATTATACAGGTACGGAAACCACACTAAAAAAAGATATCTCGAGCATAATTAGTTCAAGCATTGCTATGCATGGAAGACCTTTTTCAGACGGTACTTTTATCAAAGAAGTGCTTGTAAAAGTTTTACAAATACTCAGCAGCCCATTAGCAGCTTTTTTTGAAAAAGTTCCTCTATCACGTAGAACTATAACACGAAATGTAGACGAAAAAGGGACGTTTGTTGAAAAAGCTATTATAAAAAGAATTGATGACTGCCAATTTTTCTCCATATGCTTGGATGAAAGCACGGATATAAATGACATATGTGAAATGGTCATTTGTGTTCGATGCGTAGATTCAAACTTTGAAGTTTTTGAATCAATGGTCTCGTTAGAAAGCTTCCACGGAAATGTAACAGGTAAGTTAATTTTCGAAACCATTCACCAAAAATTACTTTCTGAAGTGGACTTAAGGAAATTTGCTGGGGTTTGTACGGATGGGGCCAACGTAATGATTGGTAAACTGAAAGGCTTCGTTGGGCAGTTGGAAAAGCAAAATATTAAGGTTTATTCCTTTCATTGCATAATACACCAGCTGTCTCTTGCCTCCAAATTCCTGAGCGCGCTTCCATATATGAAAACTGCAGAGAAAATAATTAACAAAATAAGAGGAGGTCATCATTCACTTACGCACCGGAAATTTAAGGAGTTCTTAAAAACTTCAAATAGTGAATACAGTGACCTAAAGATGTTCACCGAAGTACGGTGGTTAAGCCGGGGTGATTGCCTGAAGAGATTATTTGCCTTAAGGAATGAAGTGCTAAAGTTTTTAAAATTGGAGAGTTTAGCTGGGGCAAATGAATTAATACAGGCATTAGAAGATAGCCAATTTATTTTTAATTTGGCTTTTCTTTCTGATTTGTGTAACCGTTTGAATGAACTTAATTTGAAATTACAAGGAAAACAAAAAACCTTGCCCCTTTTATTCAAAGAAGTCACTCATTTTCAAACTATTTTATTTTTATTGCTTTCTGAGATCAAAGACGGAGATTATTCAAGTTTTCCACAAGCCTACTCCCTCATGAACAGTACTGATGTCTTAAGTGTAAAACGTGCGCACACTCAGTTATTAGAGACTCTGTTTTTTAACTTTGAGGACAGATTTGAGGACTTCCGAAAAATTCAACCTTTAATCGATATATTTGTAAACCCGTTTGAATGTGATGTAAACCAATATGAATTAAAAATCCAGTCAGAATTAATAATTCTTAGAAGTGAAATGTCATTCAATGATAAAAAGGATATTACCGATTTCTGGAGGAACTTAGAAAGCTCATTTTATCCGCAGCTTAAAGAAATTTCCCTCAAGGTTTTATCATTTTTCCCCTCAACATTCTTTTGTGAACACATTTTTTCTGATATGAAATTCATCTGTTCCAAGCAAAGAAGCAGGTTAACTACTAGAAATTTATCGAATGCAATTTTAATAAGAAACTGTCACAAAAGTATAGAATTAATGTAGGCATTCAAAATAATTAAAATACAAAAAATTTAATTTTTTGGGGCGCCCAGAAACAACCCCGTTTTGACGAAAAGCTTTATGTAAGTGAATATATTTCAAAGCGAAGGTGTTTTTGGACGCCGAGGCAAGCCTTATTTTTAAGCATGATTTCTCTAGAACTTCACAATTTCAGCTTTATCTTAAAATTTCCGCTAACTAGTGTGCTAGTAAAAGTAGTCAACTCCCAATTTACCCCACCAAAGGTATCTGAAATTATAACATTTTATTTATGTTATACATTTCAAATGGGGCAAAAATATACTAGGGCATAAAAAAACATCAACATACCGACTATGTATGTTACCTCGTTGCTGTCTGCAGCGCAACTGGCAGGAAAATCAATTCATTATCCCACAGTGCAAAACTGGTTTTTTCGCTCTCAATAGCGACTGAAATAAGAGCGTAAGAGTACGTGTGCTGAGAGTAACTGCTCATGTGAGTCAAAACGCCCACCTATGATCTAGAGAAACCAGGGCTGATGAGATGAATGCGTCATTAAAATGATTATACCTTTGGTCCCATGTAATAAAATTAGCAGTCAAGATTAACATGAGAGTGCTTAAAGCAGTGCTGTCCATCCCATAGCTCAATTGAGCTTACTCTCCATCGTTCAGTCGTTAGCGAACCAGCAACGAATAAACACCAAGCTTGTTCGCGACGCTTAGTGTATGCAATACAATGCCCTGTAAGAACTTCTTTATGCTAGAAAATGCCTTTGGCGACTTGCAATGCCTTTTATGTTACAAGTCGTTCAAAGGAGGCCAAATATCTAATATCAGAAGGCATTTCGATTCCTCCCACAAAAATATACAAGTTTTAGACAAAAAAGCTAGCCAGGGATTATATGAAGCAAAAAAGTTAGTCTTTTTGAAAAAATTCAAAGGGTGGTTGGCTAAAGTAGAAAATGAGGAAGTTGTTAAGCAATCAAATCGAAAACTGAAACTGAAAGCTGAGCTATCTTCCGTGATCAGCTTAGACATTGCTAAACAAGGCCGGCCTTTTGTAGATGGAGTTTTTGTTAAAAACATTTGTCTGAAAATTTTTAAAAAACTGAATCTTGATACAGAACTAGTTAAAAATATACCCTTGTCCCGCCAAACAGTAGCCCGACGGATTGATGAACTAGGACTACACATTCAATCTGCAGTAAAGGAAAAAATTAATGATTGCCAATTGTTTTCTCTGTGCTTGGACGAAACCACCGATATTAATGATTTATGTCAACTGGCGATATGTGTTCGGACAGTTAACGTAAATTATGAAATAACTGAAACAATGTTTGCTCTTGAAACATTCTGTGGGAATGTGACAGGAAAGATCTTGTTCGACGTAGTAAACGAAAAAGTTTTTTCAGTTTTCGATACAAACAAATTTGCAGGAGTATGCACGGATGGTGCAAACGTTATGACCGGCAAGAATGAAGGCTTCATTGGCCAATTGAATAAAAATGGAATTTCTGGGAGACATTTTCATTGCATTATTCATCAAGTTGCACTCGCTTGAAAATTTTTGAGCGGTCATCCTGTCATGAAACGTGCAGAACAGATTATCAATGAAATACGGGGAGGGCACCATTCCCTCACCCACAGAAAGTTTGTAAATTTTTTAAAAACAACTTCTGCTCGGCATATTGACCTAAAAATGCATACAGACATTCGTTGGCTAAGTCGTGGTGATTGTCTCAACAGGTTATTTGAGTTGAGGGAAGAAGTTTTACAATTTCTTGAAATCAGTTGTAATGAAGACACCCTAGTTCGATCTTTAAAAGATGACAATTTTATTTTGGATTTAGCATTTTTGGCTGATGTCTCCTTTTTTTTGAACAAACTCAATTTAAAGCTTCAAGGAAAAGAAACAGGAATAAACGATGCTGTGAAAAATGTGCATCAATTCCAAACAGAGCTATTTTTGCTTTTAAGGGAACTTCAATCTGGCGATTATACTCATTTTCCGAAACTTCGGTTATTATTACGAAACATGAGGGTGTTAAGCCGAGTGATCATATTGCACTTCTCGAACAATTGCTTATAAATTTTGAAGACAGATTTCAGGATTTTGTTTCTTTTCAACCATTTCTTGACATCTTTGAAAACCCCTTCAAATGCGATATAAGTAAGTATGAACTTGCAATTCAGTCCGAGCTAATCATCTTGCAAAGCGAAAACGTTCCACCACACGGAGATAATACTGAATTCTGGAAAAATTTAGAAGAATCATCATATCCAATATTGAAAAGAATATCTTATCAGTGCCTTTCACTTTTTCCCACAACATATTTTTGTGAGAAAATTTTTTCGGACTTAAAGTTCATTTGCTCCAAGCAGCGCCACAGTTTAACATCAAGTCATTTATCGAATGTACTTTTATTAAGAAGCTGCCACGAAAGTATTCATATTGACGCAATGTGCCTAAAAAATTGAATTGTTCAGTTGACCTACAAAGCATTTATATTACCAGTCATAATGTTTTCCCATCAGTCCACACACTTATAAAAATTAATTTGCATTAAATAATTAATATCGCTGGTACAAGAATTTTACCAAATACATAATCTGTAAAATACCGCCCTTATTTAACAATGTGTAGGCTTAACATATAACACACTTGAGTTTTTTATTTCTACTCTAATCCAATATGCTTTTATTTTGGTTTAAATTTCCTACTGGGCTGCTCCCATTCTCTCGTTGTCACTCATACATTCACATTTTTCATTCTGGACAGCACTGGCTTAAAGCCTCAGAAGATAACAGGATATTTGCAGACATGTTACCGAAAGTTGGTAACGGTGAGCTTCCAACAGTTTGTGGGGAAATCTCCTTCAATAATGATATATGCGTTTCAGTCACCGACCATCAACAACTGATTGACAAAATATATATCCCACAATAGACCAACTTGCTTATAAACCAGTATCCTGGTTAAAGAAACGAGCAATATTAACACCTACTAATGAACAAGTCGAAAAAATTAACGAATTGGTATTGGTAAAATTCCACGCACAAACGAGAGAATATTGCTCGGTGGATACAGTCATGGCCGGATTAAGGTATGGGCCGAAGGGGCCACGGCCCGGGCAACCACATTTAGGGGGCCCCCACATGACGATCACCTGCAAATCATTTGCTTGGAAATTCATAAAAATTTAAAGGTTGGCGGAAGAAAATAATCAAATATTGACCACGAAATATTTATAGTTTCTAATCAATTACAATAAAAAATAGAGAAATAAGTTTTGTATTGCATACTTTTCGAAATTCAAATGACGTCTGTTCAACTCGTCTTTTCGATACCATTGCATGTGCTAGCCCCAGAATCAATTCACATTCAATGTTTATTTACTGGAAAAAACCATTATCATTTATTGACCGTGTTTCTGCAAATGTGTAAAGCAAATTGAAAAAGATCTCTCGTAGTGAAAGGTGAGAATAATCTAACATTTGAAGCATATGTAATAGTAATATAAACCGTCGTATTTGGGTAAAATTTAGGTTAGAAATTGGAGCAATATAACGGGCAGGCATCTAACTCCACGAGTGCACCAAAGTGGAGCCCAAAAAAGGAAAGTTGCTTTGGAGAAACAAAGAAACCAGGGACAAGTTTTAGCAAAAACGCCCAAACTTGACAGCTTTTTCGTAATCAAGATATCGTCGAATGTAGCAGATAAAGCTCACGCGTCCAATTTTGACGTTACAGAAGAAACATTACTTTCGGAAGAAGTAGCGTCCACGGAGTCAACTTCTGAGCAGAGAGAAATCGCCGTAGGGTCCATTGAAACCCCAATTGCAAATTGTGAGGAAGATGAGAAAGATGCCAATTTCAAGAACGACATTGGGCTTTGGGCAGTGCCGCCGACGAAGGCAATGATTGACTTTTGGATAAAACAAGGATCGACTGAACTGCAAAATTGTGATGAACGTGTTTTGACTCACTTTTCCGTGCCTCAATTACGAGATGATGGATTTGTAAACCGAAAATGCAGCATAAACCTTTTCCATCGAAAGCTTCGGAACAACGAAAAAGTCGATCGTACTTGGCTTTTTTTCTCACCCACGACAGGCAAAATTTACTGCTACGTCTGTACGTTATTATCAACTGAACGTCAAAATCAGTTCGTAAGTTCTGGATTTTGTGACTGGAAACACTCGTCTCAGCGTGCGACTAGACTTCGTAACATGGCTTGTATAGATCAAGCAACTGATCAACAAATTACCGACAAAGTCAGGTATTGGACCAAAGTTTTGAAGAGAGTTGTCAGCACCGTCAAATTTATAGCGGAACGTGGTTTGGCTTTGCGGGGCTCTGATGAAATTTTCGGCTCTCCAACAAATGGAAATTTCCTTGGAATACTGGAGCTACTTGCTCAATATGATGCATTTTTGGCTGCTCATATCGAGGAACACGGAAACAAGGGACGAGGGTACACGAATTATTTATCATCGACCATTTGCGAGGAACTCATAAACCTGATGGGGGAAAAAGTACTTTCGGAAATTATTGCACGAGTGAAAAAGAGAAAATATTTCTCTTTTGCCGTCGACTCAACTCCTGATAACGCACACATCGATCCATTATCTGTAACTATCAGATACATGGAGGGCATCAGACCAGTTGAAAGATTTCTAACCTTCCTCCCAAATTGTGGCCACACTGGACGAAACATGGCAGAAGCTCTTCTACAGTTTTTCAAGAAACAAGACATCAACATACAGGATTGTCGCGGTCAGTCATATGACAATGCGGCAAACATGAGTGGCAAGTATAAAGGAATGCAAGCTCTTATACTTAAAGAAAATAGCGATGCAGTTCACATTCCATGCTGTGCGCATTCACTAAATTTGGTCGGAAAGGCAGCGGCTAGTGCATGTCCCGACGCGGTCAATTTTTTCAGTTTTGTAGAGGGCATATTTGTATTTTTTACATCTTCGACTGCGCGATATGACGTTTTGAATACTAAGCTGCTGGCGTTGGAACCATCTTACAGTCTTAAAAGGTTGTCTGATACTCGCTGGTCATGCCGTGCTGATGCTACAAAAGCTTTGAAAGTTGGATTTCTTCCCAGCATAGAAGCGCTGACATCAATTCGAGATGATAATGAGCAAAAAGATATCGTAAGAAATCAAGCTCGACGATTTGAAAAGAAAATGTGCTCTCTTGAAACAGCTTTGTACGTTGTGTTCTGGCATGATATTCTTGAAAGATTTAATTCGTGTAGCAAATCTCTGCAAAGTCCAACTATGAATCTGCGGGTTGCCGTCGATTGTTTGAAATCTTTGAAAGCTTTTGTAGAATCCAAAAGAAATGCGTTCGACACGTACGAAGAAACTGCTAAAACATTGTCTAATATTCACGACTATAAACCTGGCCGCGTCAGAACAACGAATGTACGTCAGCAACCTATCGGTTCACGAAAATCGACGGTACAACTTCCTGCCAGGGACAAATTCCGCATAGAATCATTCATTCCGGTGATAGATAAATTGGTAACAGCGCTCAGTAACAGAATACTGACGTACGAGATTGTAAATGCGCGATTTAGTTTTATGGCCGATTTTCTCACTAAGAAAAATTGCGAAATCGAACTTCACGCAAATAAGCTTGTAATGGACTACCCTCGAGATGTCGAAGATACTTTATCAAACGAACTTCTCCAACTCAAAGCTTTTGCCAATCTCCATAAAAAATGCGAAAATGAATCGTTAGAAATGTATTTATACCGCGTTATCAAAGAGAACAATTTGCATGCTACATTTGTCAATGCAGAAATCATTTTGCGCATGTACCTATCGATGATGGTAACAAATTGCACTAGCGAAAGGTCTTTTTCAAAACTCAAGTTGATCGAAAATCGTCTTCGGACAAGCATGAAAGACGACCGACTTGTTAATTTGAGTATTTTAAGTTTAGAGAGGGATATACTGCGTGAACTCAATTTTGATGATATCATTACTTCCTTCGCGAATCGAAAATCTCGAAAGGAATTGTTTTAGCAGTACATCACATGCTTGCTTTATAATCATACGCCTTACATTTAAAAAACAAGTGTCACGAGATTATGGAAATAATTATTACATTGTCAAGGATTTTAAATAATATGTGAAGGTAAAAAATAAATGAAATACATGAACATATGTAATTTTATATGTAATTCCGACGATGCAAAGGGCCTCCACACCTTACTCGGCCCTGGATACAGTAGTCGACGGTGCAGAAGCTGTGCACTACCCAATGGAATTTCTAAATTCTATGAACCCTTCCGGTATGCCTCCCCACAAACTTACTTTAAAAGTTGGAGCTCCAATAATTTTATTGCGAAATTTAAGTCCCCCACTGTTTTGCAATGGAACTCGCCTGCAGGTTAAAAGGTTACATTTTTATCTGGTTGAATGTACTATTTTAACTGGTTGTGGTACTGGAAAGTCTGCTTTAATACCTAGAATTCCGATGATACCTACAGATTTGCCATTTAGATTTAAAAGACTTCAGTTTCCGGTAAAGGTTTGTTTTGGAATGACCATAAACAAGGCACAGGGGCAAACATTTAATGTAACCGAAGTGGATTTGAGTAAGCCATGTTTTTCACACGGATAACTGTACGTAGCGCTATCACGTGTTACATCGAAAAGAAACCTTTTTGTCCTTGAAGAGGGAGGTACGCATAATATTTTATACTAAGAAATTTTTTGATGTTTGTCCAATTAAAAGTTTTAATTGCAATTGTATGCAACATAAAATTGTTATTTTTATGAGTTTGTATATTTAGGAATTAAAGTAAATGCAAAATCAAACTATTTCAGAACCAACGTAACTAATAGTAAGTAATTTCTTATACATATCCATAAACAGAAAGTGCGTGGCGAAGCCTCGCGCAACCGTTGCCAGCTAGTAGTCAATAAATATATGATCGAAATTTTAAAATTTTATTACTATTATTTATTAGATATCTCAAAAAGCTTATATCTAAATATCAAAATGAGTACTAGCTGTCAGCGCTTACGACTCTTTCATTAGGTGTGTATTACATTATTTTTGTGTTTTGTGTAAATCTGGTTTTGAGATTAAATGTGTTTTAGTGAACTGCATAGTTTCAAAAAGTTATATATTTTGTTAATATTTTCTGCCGAGGGTTTGCCAAGAAGTGCAGTCGGTTTAGAGTATTTGAAGGTTTCGATCCTGTGGTCTTGGAGAATTGGGCATTCGTCAAGGACCACCGTCTATTGTGGAATCTGATCCGCATCACGGACATGTGTTTTTGGGTTTCCCTGTAAAGGAGGTGTTCGTGTGTCAATAGAGTGTGCCCAATGCGTAACCGTATAAAAGTAGAAGTTTGGCTTCGAATGTTGTCGCTTGGAAAACGAGGTTTTTGTCCTGATGGGTTAAATTTTATGTATCTGGATGAGAATTGCTTCCAGGACTTCTCTTTATCCCCTCGAATATAGGCTGCAACAGTGCTATTTATGCAGGTCGAGATTTTCAGATGTGGCAAAAGTAAGACATGGTAGTTTGTACATTTGTTTTGCTGCTTCATCTGCTGCCTCATTGCCTTCAATCCCAGTATGTCTCGGAACCCACAACAGGTTGATTTTTTTGTTATGAGTATGAAGTACGCTTAGGATTCCTTGCAAACACGATAAACTGTCTGTGCATATAACGAATTTCCCTTTGTTTTTAATCGCATGATCAATGGCTGTTTCGATTGCAAATGCTTCTGCTGTGAAGACTGAGGTTCCATCCAGAAGCCAACCCCCTGATCTGAGTGAACATGTGTTGGACACTGCAGCGAACGTGGTTGTATTGTTAGTCTTTGAACCATTTGTGTAAATAAATCTCCAGTTTTCTTGAGTATACTTTGAAAACTGTTCGCGAAATAGACCTCTGTATACTTCAGGACTAGTTGTGGACTTTTTATGCTGGTGGAGGCGCATGTTAGTAGCTGATTTATCAAAGGTCCACCAGAGATGACGTGGTGTCTTGTTACAAGTTTTTTGCGGCTCAATACCCAATTTTTTGCAGAATGCTACACAGCGTCGTGCGGTGGAAATTTGTTTGTACCGCCGGTTGTGACTAAAAACTTATGTAAAGCAATTAAATAGAACCGAATTTGTGGTGTTTATTAAGCGGGGCACCAATTTTAATGTGGTTGCCTTTACTCTTTCTTCCAAGGAGGGAAATCCGGCTTCGAGTAGTATGGTTCTTGTTGGCGAAGTTGGAAACGCGTTAAGACTGCGACGCACCGCCGTGTAGTATGGTGAATTTAGCTTTTGGATGTTGCTTTTGGCACACCACCCGTAGATTGGCAGACCATAGTAAATTTTGGACAAAATTAGCGTTTTTGTTACATTTGTCAGTATGTTAGTGTGAGTTTGGGATTTTTGTGATAGTAAATTTTGGACAAAATTAGCGTTTTTGTTACATTTGTCAGTAAGTTAGTGTGAGTTTGGGATTTTTGTGATGGAATTTGATAATATTTAGTCTAGCAGCTGATTGGCTTCTTAGATCTAAGCAATGCGATTTAAAATTAAGTTTATTGTCAAAAATTGTACCCAGAATTTTAAGACCTTAGAGTTGTCCTATATGCGTGTTTTTAAATGCTAAGTTAAGAGAAGGACAGTGATGTTTCTTGCAGATATGCAGTGTTTTGCATTTAGTACTGATTGATAGTGATGCTCCAGAAGTGTTACCCCATCTGTCAATGTCGGTAAGAATTTTCGAAAAGACTTCTTGGAAAAGTGATAAGTCGGGAATTCTCGTGAAAATAATTAGATCATCCGGGTACTATTGGGACAACTGGTTGAGTATTCTGACGCAAAAGTTACGTTTGGTCAAAAAGGCTTTGATTATGCCAAAGATTTTTGGACCAACATTCCATTGTTGCAATTGCTCTAGTACCGTGTGTACTCCTACGTGATCAAACGCGTTTTCGAAGTCGGTAGCAAGAATTGTAGCATGACCTCGGGATGAAAGAGCATCGAACGCAAAGTGTTGAATTTGGAGTAGAACGTCCATAGTACTGAGACCTTTCCTGAATCCGATTTGCTTTGGTGACAGTAAATTTTTCTGAGTTATGAACCAAGAGAGTCTGGTGGCTATGATTTTCTCAAATATTTTGGCTAAACAGGGGAGAAGGGATATTGGGCGGTAACTATTTACATTATCAACAGGTTTATTGGGTTTGGGTATTGGTACGACGACTGCGTTGAGCCAAGTGTGGGGGTAGACGCCGTTATCAAACATTACGTTGTAGAGTTCCATTAATTTTCTTTTCCCGATTAATGGAAGGTTTTTGATCATAGGGTAGAAAATACGATCGAATCCTGACGTTTTACCCTTGGAATGTGATAGCAGATTCCAGTTCGATGAAAAAAATATCTAATTCCAGGTTTTTGGCGGAACCAGAGGGAGAGCTTGGGCTATAATTTAATCTTAAAATTTCGGATTTTTTTAATATATACTCATTTGAAAAGTTACAGTCTTTTTAATAGTTAGACCATGTGTCTGCAAAAGCTGCTGCAACATCAACAGAATTGGAAATTAAAGAATTTTTGCACCCAATGGCTCGGATAGATGGAGGTGGAACGCCTGTTAATGACTTGATGTTGGACCATATCTTTTGGGTTGAGCAAAATGGTGTGATTTTAGAAGAAAACTCTTCAAACGATTTCTTTTTGGATTCCCTTAACTGCCTTCTGAATGCGGCATTCACTTTTTTAAATTCAATGAGAATGGAAATTGTTTGGGATGATTTGAAAATTCGCCAACACTTTTGCTTTTCGTCTCGCAGTTGTTGGAGATTCCACCAAGACACTTGATGCTTAATGGGGTAAGATTTAGCTTGCGGAATTGATTTGTTGGCGGCTGATCTGATAACCTTGGTTATTTTTGAGACTTCGTGGTTAACATTTCTAAAAATCCATTTATCAAAATTATTGATACACTCCTGTTGAAAATACTTCCAATTTGCTATGCCAGTTTTAAACTTTGCTGTCGGTCGCCGTTTAGGGAACTGAAAATTTGTGCGTATTTCCGTGAGAATCGGGAAATGGTCACTTCCAAATAAATCTTCATATACTTTCCAATTGCATCGAGTAGATAATGTAGATAAGCATAGAGAATTATCTACATGTGTGAGTGAATTTCTTGTCGAAAGGTGAGTTGGGGAACCATCGTTAAGTACCATAATGTCTTCAGAGAGTACAATATCTTCAATTATATTTCTCCTACTATTAGCTGTTTTCGAACACCATAGCGGACTCCAGGCGTTGAAGTCTCCCACTGTAATGGCTGGAGTGGTGGGAGTGTGAATTAAGGCCAAAAGGTCTTGAAATAATAATTGAAATTGCGGCGGTAAGTACAAATTTACTATTGTTAACGAAAATAGTAAGTTAATTTGAATCGCCAATGACAAAATTTTGGAATTCGTTTGATTTGCTGATTTAGGTAAATTTAAGCACAAAGATAAGCCGTTTGAGGTAACTCGCATAGAAAATAAAGAAGACGTCCGCACTCGCTGACAGATTTCTTGCGACTGAATTTTAAAATTGTTCTTATAGAACGCAGCGAACTTGCAAGAATTCTGCAGTTTGTTTTTGGCGCATTTGTGGCGAATTTACTCTAATGTCACAACTGTCTATTAACATTTTTTATGTTTTCCTTTTATTTTATATCAAACAATAATTTTATAAGCTCGAGGCCAGTTTTTAATGGGAAGAATAATAGGAAAAACAGCAGTGGTAGAAGTTATAGCTTTTTCGGAGATCACCACATCTTCTCATCAGACTTCTTGCAGGGATTCTCACGTCCCCTAGCTTATACTCATTAAGGCAAAGCGTATTATTCGAGTTTTTAAACACCCTTAACACACTCGGTTGACCAATATAATGGTCGTGGACCTTAGTGTGAGTTGACCCTCTCGTGGGAGTTATATACATATATGCATAATAACGTCGATATAAGCAATATCGAAAATCAAAATGATACTCATGTAAATGCACCGAGCAGTACACTCAACAACAAAATCGATGAATTGCTAAAACAAAATGGCACAACAAAACACATAACCGGCACATGCCGATCATAAACCGCATAATTGACAAGATGAATTGGCACATCAAAATATGCAATCGGCACGTGTAAATTGTAAACTGCTTACCTAAGAACATGTGAAAGCAGTAGACAAAAATTAGTAAGTAAGCTATTTTTATATATGTAATTTTAGGTTTCTTTGTACGAAACACACAGCGTCAGTTCGCTGTCCGGAAGGACAGGAATTTTGCCAAAACTGGTCTAAGTAGAGGTGGTGGTGTACTTATTGCTACCCGTAAACATCTGCGAGCCTCGATTCTTCAGCTCCAAAATACTGATTCTCTGCTGGATCAAATTGGCGTTAAACTACATAGCGCTGATGGGTTGCTGTACATTTGTGTGTCTTACATTCCGCCGGGTAGCTCTGATATTTTATATAAGGCACATGTTGATAACATACTGGCTGTGCACGGTATAATATGTGAAAATCAACTCTGTGTTTTTGGCGATTTTAATTTAAGTAACATTTCATGGAATTTCTTAGATGGTAATGTCTTTCTCACACCATCCAATCTTACAAGTGCGTTAGAATCTTATTTTATCGATAATTTGCAATGTATTGAATTATTACAAATCAATAGTTTTCTTAATGTTTTAGGCCGCATTTTAGATCTAATTTTTGTTAGCTATAATTTAAACTATAAGCTCTCACATGCAGCCAGTTACATTTCGCCTCCTAATCTACATCATTCTCCTTTGGTGTTGGAAATCGAATTTTATCGGTATTTTGAATTACCAACTGCTAAGAAACCAATTGCTTTCAACTATTCGCGTTGTAATTTTGTTGATATAGATACTTTGTTAGACTTGGATTGGCCCAAGCTTTTCGGAGATCTTGATGTATCTGGTTGTTATGATATTTTTAAATCAACAATATTTGAAGTTTGCAGGAATCATATCCCAATGCTTAGTTTGAAAACTGCTAAGCGTCCTTGGTTCTCTAGGGAGCTCAAACGCTTAAGAAACTTGAGGAATAAGTTTTATAAAAAGCATAAACATTCTAATAACGTCAGTTTCCATCAGCGTTACGTATATTACAGAACTGAATTTAATAAGCTTAATAGATCTCTGTATCGAGGTTATATTAGTAAAATTGAAAATAACATTAAAAGTAATCCAAAATTCTTTTGGAGCTACATTAAGTCAAAAAATAATTGCTCAGTTATACCTACATCGGTTCAGCTTAGAGGCCATTCTGCTAATTCTTTGTCAGAAGCGGCTAATCTATTTGCTGATTTTTTTTCGTCGAATTATGCATCTGATAATTCTAATGATTGCATACCTGAAGATCTCCTATCAAATTTAGACACTTCAGTTAATTTTGGAAACCTATGCTTGACGGATTTGGATACCACTAACGGCATTGATAAGCTTAAAATGTTAACAGCAACTGATGCTGATGGTCTCTCAGCTATTCTATTGAAAAATTGTGCTTCTTTGATTATACCTTTGAGACATATTTTTAACATGTCTTTGTTTGTTCGAGTTTTTCTTGATGCTTGGAAATTGACATTTATCACGCCTATACTAAAAAGCGGAAATAAAAATGATATCGAAAGCTACAGACCAATCTCAAAACTTACCACAGTCTCAAAACTGTTTGAGTGTATAGTAAAAGAAAAAATGTATTTTGCTGTAAAACATCTACCTGTCCGCAACAGCATGGATTCGTTCCGGGTAGATCGACTCTTACAAATCTAGCTGTTTTCACGGAAGACTGTTTGGATACTTTTCAGAAAGGATTCCAAATTGATGCGGTTTACACTGATTTTTCTAAGGCTTTTGACAGGGTATCCCATCGAATTCTATTGGCCAAACTGCTTGGCCTAGGCTTTCATTCTAATTTTTTAAAGTGGATCTCATCCTACTTAGACGACAGGCGTTGTGTCGTTCGTCTTGACGGTGTGTCGTCTTTTTCTTTCGTAGCTTCGTCTGGTGTTCCCCAGGGCAGCGTTCTGGGGCCCTTGCTATTTGTTTTGTTCATTAACGATATAACTTCATGCTTTTCTAAATGCAATTTTCTTCTATATGCAGATGACTTAAAGATTTATCATGAAATAAAATGCCTTGAAGATTCTTTAATTTTGCAAAGGGAGCTTGAAAACCTCTACCTTTGGTGTGGTCGTAATAGCTTATTTCTTAACGTTAATAAGTGTCATTTTACCACTTATTCTAGGATTCTTGGTACTACTGCTACGTCATACTGTATTTCAAACGTTCCACTAAAAAAGTTGATTGAATTCAAAGACTTGGGAATTTATTTTGACCCCAAACTGAGCTTCGTCACTCACATAAATTTTGTTATTTCTAAAGCGTATGCGATGTTAGCTTTTATACGTCGTAACTGTTCTTCGTTCTCTGATCCCTATACTCTCAAACTATTGTACTCATCTTTAGTGCGGTCTAGGTTGGAGTATGCGGTTTTTGTTTGGAGGCCTTTCCATGCGGTATATATTAATAGATTGGAGTATGTTCAGAAAGCTTTTATACGCTTTGCTTTACGGTCGTTAAATTTTCTAGACCCTATTCCGTCTTATCGCTCACGTTGTTTACTAATAAATCTCATGACATTGGAGTCGAGGCGTACTATGCTGTCGATGTGCGTTGTGTTTGATATCATTACTGGTTCCATTGATTGCTCATATCTTCTTATGAAAGTTAGCTTTAATGTGCCCTCACGGATTCTTCGTTGCAATGAATCGTTTTTTGT
Organism: Anomoia purmunda; assembly: GCA_951828415.1. Lineage (NCBI taxonomy): Eukaryota > Metazoa > Arthropoda > Insecta > Diptera > Tephritidae > Anomoia > Anomoia purmunda. The sequence goes on from OX639994.1 coordinate 51,200,098, forward strand.
GGGCGTTGCTAGAACTCTTTATGCAATAAATGCTCCTCTAAGGAGAACACTTTCACAATTTAATGCCTTTTCCTCTACATTGGGGTGTGATTTTTGTTATACAAAGTTTAGTTTTAAGAGTTTGCTTATAAGACACTTGTCTTAATGCTTATTATACATTTTTTTTTTTTTAGATATTTATTTTGTAATGCAATAGATATCACTACATATAGTCTGTAAGCATATTGTTTGTTGATTGATTGAATAAATAAAACATTGCCTTTGGCTTTTTTTTTAAAACCGCAATCGGTAAAAAAAATAATTTGAGTGGCGCAGTCGGTAGGATTATTTTCAAAATAAACGAATCCAGTGATACGAATTCCTATAACACCCTAATAACGCCCTGCGTTTGCCGTAGTCAACTCAGGAGTTGACCGGACCCTTCAGGGTATAATTAAATAAAAAGAAAGACAAAACAAAAAAAAATTATATATAAAGGCGCAGTGACTTTCCAAAATCGAATCATCACCGAAAATTAATAATAAAATTAGTGCAGTGACTTTTTAAAATCGAATCACCACAGAAAGTTTATTAAAAATTCGTGCAGTGACTTTTTTAAAATGAATCACCACAAAATTTTTAGCGAGAAAATCCGTGAGGCGGCGTGTTTGAAAGTGACCACCGTAATCAGCGGCAAAATTAATAAAAGACAGGCTAAACACGACAAAAGAAGGATGGCACAGGACCAACTCCAGAGATCACCATTGGAACTAATGGAAGAAATAAACGGGAGAGATCAACATCTAGATCAACTCAGAGAAGCATACCTGAACTTGCAGCATAGACAAGCAGTACACAATAACGACCTAGAAAGGATACTAAAGAACATCAGCCACCTGCCCACATTCACTGGCAGTGGCGATGTAGATAGATAGACAGATATATATTAGAGGATTGCACTTCGACCTTAAAGATCCATTGTGCCCTCTGCTCTTTACAGTACCTCGCCTAAACCCAACTCCTTTATAAAGTCTAATATAATAGTTGGTGGCAACGAGCGTACATGCTCCTCAGCTGGGCTATGTGTACCTAGGTAGCTTTGTCGTCTTCTCGAGATAGCGTCACACTCAAGCAACAGGTGCATCGGGGTCTCCGGAGCTAAGTCGCAAAAGCGACAGGACTCGTTCGACCATATTCCGAGCCTGTGCAGATGACCTCTCAGCCTGCAGTGTCCTGTGAGAAAGCCTGTTAGTATCCTCAGACTATTCTTCCAGAGGTGCATAAACTGCTTGAAGCGTTTATGGTTGTAACCTCCCAGTAGACACTTCGCCTGACGTAACCCCGGCTCAAGCTGCCAGTGTTCCTCCTTCAGGTTGTTTTCTTCTATCCTAAGCTCTTCCTTGATAGTGTATTGTCCTATCGCTAGGAAAGGCTCAGGTCCTATAGGCTTTTTTGAGCCGCCTCCCTTGCTAATCTATCAGCTTCCTCGTTACCCTCTATACCTTGATGGCCTGGGATCCAGAGGAGCTGAATATGGTTTAGTATTGCTAGTGTGTTGAGTCTCTCTATGCATTCAAGCACTAGTGAGGATTTCACCTCATACGAGGCTAGCGCCTTGAGTGCTGCTTGCCTATCGCTCAGAATGATTATACGTTCATTGCAATAGTTTCTCCTCTGGTTGACCTCTGCACATAGCAGGATGGCATACACCTCCGCTTGGAAGATGCTTGGAGTCCTTCCCATTGGTACCGACATGTGTGTTCTGGGACCAAAGACCCCAGCTCCTATGCCTTCCGGTGTTTTAGAACCGTCAGTGTACCAGTGCAGGTTGCTAGCTTGGAGGTGTCGTTCTAGTGCGGATACGCTCCATGTTACTTTGTTTCCTAATTCAATTTTAAAATTCCTTTCAAAATTGGTTACTTTGATGATGTCGTCCCTGGGGAATTGAGCTAGTAGTAGCCGTGCGCTGAGCACCTCCATTTCCTTAGACGATATGACTTTCCCTTTTCCATATCCTTCCTTAGCAATGTTCAGCAGGGTTCTATTTGCTGTCTGTTCTATAACTATGTTGAGTGGCGTTAGGTCTAGGATCACCTCTAGTGCTCTAGTCGGACACGTGCGCATGGCTCCTGTTATGCACACACACGCTAGCCGTTGGAGCCTTGCTAGTGATTTCCTCACCGTTGAAAGGGAGGTTCTTGATACCCACGCCACCGCCCCATAGGCTACTATCGGCCTAACAATCATAGTGCACATCCATCTAAGCATATTAGGGTTGCAGCCCCAGGACTTTCCCGCTAGACGTCTGCACACCATTATTGCTTTGGTTGCTTTGGATATTATCGCATCGACATGTTCTCTCCAGAGTAGTTTGGAGTCTATTGTGAGACATAGGTATTTCACCTTGCTCACCATGCTGACTTCAATCTCTGCCAGGGAGATAGTTCTCATCCCTAGTAGTTTCCTTTTTCTGCTAAATGGTACGATGGGCGTCTTGTGTGGGTTGATATTGAGCCCCACCCCGGCGCACCATGCCTTTGTAAGATTTAGCGCTCTTTGTACGATGTCACATAATGTGTTCTCGTATTTTCCTCTTGCTATAATGACAATGTCATCCAAGTATCCCTGGCAGCGAATTCCGTTGTCGGTTAGCAACTGTAGCAGTTCATCCACTACCAGGCTCCACAGAAGAGGGGAGATTACTCCCCCTTGTGGGCAGCCCTTACCTTGTTTTAGCAGCACAACGCTGCCCGCTACAGTTGTTTGCGCTGTTCTGGTCCTAAGTAGTGCCTCTATCCAACTGCATATGGATGAGTCCACGTCCCTATTCGTTAGCGCTTTGTATACCCCTGTATGCGTGGCGTTGTCGAAGGCTCCCTCTATATCCAGAAAGGCACATATAACGGTATCTTCGAAGTCGAATGCACTCTGTATCTCCGTCGTCAGTTGGTACAGAGCGGTATCCGTAGATCGTCCCGCTCTGTATGCATGCTGACTGGGGTGAAGAGTTTTCCTTCGCAGAGTTTTTGACCTTATCTCATTATCGATTGAATACAAAGGAGGTTAGACTAATTGGTCTAAAGGACTTCGCTAGTGAGTAATTCCTTTTTCCTACCTTTGGTATACAAATTACCTTAGCTCTCCTCCACACAATTGGAATGTAGGCAAGAGCAAACGAATCCCTCATAACATTCACAAGGTGCGAAATTATACCTTCGCCACCCTGCTGTAACATCAGTGGCAGTATGCCATCAACTCTCAGAGACTTATACGTTCAAACGAGCTCATAGCCCACCCCACTGAACGGTGGGTAAATACACTTTTAGCCACCATCCAGTCAGTTTGTGATGGTCTCGATTTCCGTGACCAAGGCTCCATGTCAGTTGCGGAGGCATCCGGGAAGTGAGTCGACAGCAGAGCCAGCGCTCTTTCCTCTTCACTAGCGGTATACGAACCGTTCGGTAGTTTAATGGCTAGTTTCGTCTCTATTTTATCTTTTGCTAGAGCTCTGTGAAGTCTTGCTGCAACTGGAGTGGAAGCAATGTCCTCACAGAAGTGTCTGAAGCTGTCTCTTTTTGCTTTTCTTATCTCCTTACTGTACTTCGTTAGATTCGTGGTTATCAACATTCCGAATTGCGACGACTGGATGCAAATCAAAAGGACACTGAAACTAAGTTATAAACCTGGCATCGAACCACATGAAATCTACAGGCGAATATGCAGCCTCAAGGCGAATACGGTGAGTGAATTAGCAATAGAAGTGCAAAAAAAAAAGGGAGTAAAGGGAAGTTAATAATATTCAAATGGCAGGACACCCTACGTACTACCATATTAGGCAAAACCAAGAAGAACAGGAATACGATTCAGGTACGGAAGAGGTTAACCATACCTCGTTTTTTATAAACCAGCCTCGGGTGAGACGCCCAAACTGCTAATAACAATAAAAAATTAGAAATATAAATATAATAATTGATGAAACTGTATTGGATATAAAAAATTAAAATTACAAAATCCTGTACATTTCAAAACGATCACCAGTAGGGGATCCCTAAATTTCGAAGTACATACAGAAGCACCAGAAGAATTTGGCTTACCAAATTCTGCGAAAGTAAAATGGGGAGTTGCTAAACTTAATAAAGATTATAATTTCATGATAGGTATGGACATCCTAGATTTTCTCAATGCACACATTAATATTGAGCACAAATCTATAGAATTAAATCCGAAATGTAATTTCACTAAAGAAGGCTATAAATGTAATGAAATTTGTACGCTGGAAACTACAGATCCAAATCTAGAAAGACTAGCGTTGGATGACCTTGAGTAAGTAAACTATTTTTATACATGTAATTTAAGGTTTCTTTGTACGAAATTGAGTAATTAAAATTGAGTTTGGTTTTTGGCCTACACAGCGTCAGTTCGCTGTCAATTAAAATATTGCCTTTGGCTTTTTTTTTAAACCGCAATCGGCATCAAATAATTTGAGTCGGGCGATTGAAGCACATACCTCTGTTCGTATTCCCGATACTACAACATCAAATGTTGCATACAATAATTATAAACTAATTCTTTTACTGAAATAAAGTTGCAAAATGCTGTTTTATGTGCATCTATCTAATTATTTATTTTTGTTCTATGTTATATCATCTGAATAAGCATATCTTTTCATAAATATTTCTCATTTCTCAAGGTACTGACAATAAGAATGTAATATTATACTATAAATGGCAGTAACTTTCCTATATAATCGTTATATGTACATACGTACGGAGAGTTATTCGACTGTGTTAAGGACGGTAGCCTAAATATTTTTCTAACCGCCCTAATGTGTATACTATGCCCATTTTTACAGACTGTAATTTTAGAAATTCATTTCGTATTCCTTCCACTTGTGTTGTGAATGTGGAGATTTTTTCTGTGTCTTGGCCGCTTGAAATCCATCCAAAGATGGTATTTTGGGCTAATAATGTGCTGGTATGAGATCGCTACCTAATAAAATGTCGAGTTGAACGGGGTGTTGCAGTTGGGGTATGCTAGTTTCAGATGTGAAAACTTTTGTCAATGCTTGGTATTTATGTGATTGCTTGGAAACATATTTGTGATTTGCGCAGAACTATACATAGCTTGAGTTTTTATTCCTTTGACCGCCTAAGGTAAATTAAGGTAAATGAAAAGATTTTATTTGAGTGTTGAACTACTTTTCCGCCCATTCCAGAAATTTCAAAATTGTCATTTTGGGTTAGAAGTTTTAATCAAATTTTGGCTTTGGCTGACATAAACAATTTTTGCGATACTTGGTCTATTAAGGTTATATGTTTAAACAGCTGCCCTCGATGTTCGATGGAGACTAGTGCTGCGAGTAGTAATATTTTGCTTTCATTTTCTGAGCAGCATAGTTCTTCCTCAACAATACCGGGATTTTAATTTTGGGATTGCTATAATTAGGCCCGTAGCTCTTTTTGTGTTTGCGTTACCTTGGGATGTGCTTTGAAAATTTATAAAATGAGGCATCGAATGAATGCTGTTTTTTGATTCTGACGAAGTTGTTTCTATCGTTTACTTTAAATTTGTTGAACTTTTCGCAAGATTTCAATTTCTGAACTCCATTACACAGTTCGTACGAAAGGTATTTGTTTTGTTCTGAAATGTACAATTGAGTAAATTTAAAAAGTATCCTCAGTTGTGTTTTAATATTCTCCAATAAAAAGTATAATAAGAAGTAATTTGTGTATTCAAGGAAAATGCAGTACATTGAAATCCCATTGAAGGTGAATGAGTGAAATCCATAGTTGATGTAGCAACAGCCAATTAATTGAATCGGTGATACGAGTATCAACAATACTAGCAGCAATAATAACAACCTAGAATTGACAAGAGAAAACATTTTAATGCGCATTGGTTTAATGTAGGATTATTTCATTTTATTATTAAGTATTTTAGAAAAATATTGTATAACGACAAGCGCTCCACCAACTGACTTATACATTGAATCGTAAGATATTTTCATTTTTATTGTGTTTTCAAGTATAATATTAACCCTCTCATGCCCAATGTTGCCTATAGGCAACATTGCACTTATTGGCTTCTAAGTTCCGTTATTTTAATTTTTTGCACTGCGCTTTTTTGAGCTATGTAGCTTTATGTATAGTGCAAGTTCACGGTTATTCATTCTATTATAAGCTCTTCACGTGTCCATTCAGTAGGCGTTTTCCGTAGAGTGAAATTGTCACGATCTCGAAAAAAACGTTTATACCAAAAGTGTTCAAGAATAATAAAAAAATTGTTGTATTGTAAAACCAAGTGAACAATATAAATAAATAAAGATAAGAGAGTTATTTAAAAAAAAAACAATCATGAGAAAAGATTTTAGTTTGTTTGTAATAATTTTGTAAAAGTGCTGTTGCTTATTTTTATATTGGTCAATTGCGGTAATTTCCGAACAAAGTGCATTTATTTATGTATATATATACATATTTAGATGCGTCCAAGTGGTCTTACTCACGCGGATATTGAAAAAATAGTTTATTTTGACTGGGATGGTTCTGCGGATGAGGAAAATGAAGAATAAGAGCAGGAAATCGCAGTAAATTTAAGAGAAGGACGGAAAAGAAATTGATAATGAAGAGGTTACACAGATGATGGAAACAATTGATGTGCAAGTTTTGAAGTGGAGAAGCACAGAGGTATTATCGAATATTTCTCCCAATTCTTTACGGATGAAGTCTGGGAGAAGATTTGTAATGAAACAAATTGAATGCGGTACATACTAATGGAACGGAACATGTCATGTGCCTGTAGTTAAAAAATATGTTGGTATATTACCACGGTGTACTGAATACTGAAGGTGACGCCTTTAGAAGTACCGCTACTTTGGTTTTGCCGGGTTTGACAATTCTCAACTTCAACTAGACAAAGCTTTTTTCACAAATTAAGAAAAAGAGACACTTTTTTTAGTATTTTGCGAATTTATTTATTAAATGTCTGCCTATAAATTCATATTTTACACTTTAGAACAATTAGAACACGTTTTTCAGGGAAATATTGGAAGTTGTTCAATTTTCTCTCTCCCGTATTCTTGTTTACTAAAGGCGAGATCTGTCATTTCACCGCGGGAAGGCGCAATCTTATATTCTATCATTCTTGGTATATTACTATACGTTGCTGTAGTAAATATTCCAAAATATAGAATGGCATGGGAGCGAAATTTCAAACTGACGGAAGTTGCAAACGCAATAACGCTGTTCAGCCTCAAAAGGAGCAACCTGGGAATGATAAGTTATACAAAGTTCGCCCGTTGCTGGACTTTATAAACAAAAAAATTCATTGAAATTTCCCAAGAAAAATTCCAAAGCTTCGATGAGCAAATGATTGCATATAAAGGTAATTAATTTTATAATATGTAAGTACACATACTTATGCAATAGATTTCTATCTAATCCAAAATATATTTTTTATTAGGCCAACACAGTTTGAAACAATATCTACCAAGTAAGCCCACAAGTGGGGCTTCAAAATGTTCACTATGGCTGGTGTATCCGGCATATTTATTTATAACCTTTTATATTGGAGAGGGAACGTGTGAGTCTTTTGGTTTGGGAATATCATCAGACATTGTTTTAGATTTAGAATAGAATATCCCCATGAACCAAAATTTCAATTGACAATTGGTTTACGTCAATAAGCTTGATGATTGCTCTAAGACATTCGAAGCAATCGATTGCAAAATTGCGCTCTAAGTAGTGAGAAGGAGCTTCCAATAGAAGGACGTGGATCAAGCGATTTTAAAGTTGAGGTGACGCACAACTTGATTGCTTGTCGTTGGTATGACAATAGTGTTCAACTGGTTTCGAACTATATAGTTCCCATAAAACAGCGTATGTTGCCGAACCGGCAAAATCCCTACGATTTGATAAACTTGGTCACTGGGTGGAATGGGGAGCAAAAGGCAGATGCATGCTATGCCACACTGGTTATCCGCGCTCTAAATGTAGCAAATGCAAAGTACATTTATGCTGCAATCCACAAAAAAATTGTTTTGCATCTTTTCATACCTACATAAATGTCAATAAAAATTCATTAAAAAAATAATGTACATGTTTTTTAAAATTCACTACCGTTGCCCAATGTTGCCTGTAGGCAACATCCTGTAGCTAACGAACCAGGACATTAAGGACTTTGAAATTTTTATCACTTCTTATTTGAGTTAAGACTAACATATATCTGTCCTGAAAAATTGTTTAGCTCCGTCCACTTTAATTCTGACATGAGAGGGTTAAATAGTGATTCAGACTATTTTATAAACAAACAATGCAGCTAAAGGCTTGTACAGCCAATAACCAGGGTAAATTCTGCGAATGTGAACTCCAGACCCTTTAGAAGAGAAGAGCCTGCTTTCCAAGAAGGGAGCAACAAATAAATATATATAAACAAAAGTGGAAAGCCAAAATAACTAAAGGCTTGTTCAGCCGAAAGGGGAACCGTTTGTAATATTTGGTCTGATAAAAATAAATCCATTAGTTTTGCATTAAATTGAAGGTTTTACTTACCACAGTTGGAATGATTCGATTTAGGACAAAAATTTGCTGTTCTGTTCGATAACTTAACTTGCTGCTGTTTTGAAGGTAACTTTTTACAATCCCACTCTTATCTGTGGATGTTTAAGAACCTCAACCAAGCTCACGGACCATTTGGCAAGTCACTTTCGATGTGTGTTGCCTCGCGTTTTCCTGATGTAACACAATTCCTCTCCTATTGGTCAAAGTTGGCCGGTATGCAGGCTTATTTAAATGGTGCCAAATGGTTTTGGAGCATTCGAAACAGTGCGTACATCTCGACAATTTGCATTATTTTATCGATATTTTCGATAACTGGCCTTCCAGAGCATGGTGCATTTTTGATATCAATCAAAATTACCACAACGGAGTGGAAAAAAAAACAAAAATTGCGCAATCTTATTACAATGTCAGGCCATGACCGACTAGACTTCGCCTATATTAAAAACTGTAAATATGGCGTATTTTCTTTTTGCTAACGTCTATCTTTGACGCGTGCTCAATCAATGTTGAGTCAAGTAATCACAAAACTGTCAAAGAAGTTTTTTAGTACAAAACTGTTTATTTCTAACGCTATACAGTATAAGCTTTACTCTCCACACCTAATCAAATAACATTTTATAAAGAGTAATAAACCCAGTAAATCTAAATACGAACTTCGGTATAAATCACAAGAGGTCAAATTGCCCATATTTAAATAAACCTGAATATAATATAAAACGCTAAGCTTTAGTGAAGCCAATCCGGTGTGGCTGCCACGTAAAAAAACCTTGGACCTTGCGACGACTACTACAACTGCCATGTAAGGGAGTTCGGTGTGACACAGTACAGTGAATTAAGATTCAGCGGCTACGTTGGCATTGAATGCAACACCCGCTTGTGGAAGGCCTCCTTTAGGTTGAAAAGACAAGGTGGAGAGAGACTTGGCTTCACTTGGTGTATCTAGCTGGCACGAGCTATTTCCTCCTGAAGCACAATAAACACGAGAATTAGACAATAATCGAAAGCATGTTTATGATTATAACATTGACACCTTTAAAACCGATTTTTTACAGTCGAACGTAGTGAATGAAATTATTCGTCGGGGTCTCGCAAAATTGCCTGCTATATTTCCTCATGGTCGATTACATGAGCCATTTTATCTTTCGCTCTTATCTAAGAACTGGTCTAATGGAGAAATCGTGAAGCGAGATTTGTTAGTGTGGAGTACCAGTATTTGCTTTTATTGCTAAAAAAAAGGCTAAATTCTTCTCATCTTTACCTTTCAGAAGGGTATTCAAACATCTAGATTGGAAAAGATTATATGAAGAATTGCCAGCACATGAAAACATTGCAATTTCTTATTCAGAAAGATACTTCAATTGATACACTCTTAATAAACAAATCATCAGTGAAACAAAAAATAGTAAGAAATATCATATCGAATTTTAGATACTATTCGTTTTATTGGTGAAAGTATATAAGTCTTAAGAGGTGAGAGCAGTCGAGTTGTAGAACCAAACAACGGCAAGTTTTGGGTATTCTGGACCCCATTAGCCTTTACGATCCGATTCTTCGTGAATATTTAGGCCAGGCATAGTCAAAAAGCACAGCGCACAAGTATATTACCTTTGCGCTGATATTAAAAATAAATTTATCCAAATGTGTGCCCAGCATATAATTAATGTCATAATAGAAGAGCAAAAAAATATAAAAAAATATTTTGCCATTATTGTCGAAGCTACGCCTCATACAAGTCATATCGAACAAAATACACTTTATTCTGCAGTACCTAAATTTTGATCAGGAGAAGAATTATTTACGATTCAAGCACGATTTATTTCTTTCGTCAATTGCAACAAAAAAACCTTGGAAAAATACAATATTCCTCTGAAAGACTGCTGTGCACAAGGATGCAACAACGGAAGTAAAGTGAAAGGCGAGGATACCCTTCTCGCTTCTAGTCGGAAGACGGTAAAGACTGTCAAAAGGAGTACCACCCATAGCTCACCAGCGGCAATAGCAGTAACGCGACCAGCTAGTAAGGGGCCCAATCAAAGTGCCTAAATACTAGGAGCACCACCTACATCGGAAGCTGCCGGGAATACCAACCAGAGTACACTGGCAGGCGAAACAAGTAAGGGTGCACTCAAATCAGGAGGCGCTAAGAAAAAGCATAAAAATCACCAAAAGCCGCTGCCAGAGAGCCATATACATGTGGAACAAAATATCTAACAGTGAGGCTGCTGGCGGTTCCCTTGAGACTAAAGGTGTGAATCACTATAAGCAAGTTATCCTGAAGTACAAGACCTTTCTGAGAGAGAAACAGCCCGCTCCTGGCAATGCGCTCAACTCTAGACAACAAGCGGAGGCTTAGTATAGAAACCGGTCGGCAAACGAAAAAGCCTAGGACTACGATCCGAAAAACCCTAAGAAGGCCTCCGCGGCAGAACCGACCGTAGCACAGAGTCACTATAATGATGTGGTTAAGGACCACCTATAACTAACGATAGTGGATGACTCCAGCAACTCACCCGCGTCGATACAGCAGCACTGGGTTGAGATCGAGGTTAGATTGCTGAGCCTCGTAGCGAGGATACAGGATGATCCGATGCGCGGACCAGGCGTCTTTAGACTTCCTGTCCGGATGCGTCGACGAAATCGGTGACGCTTTCGTCGGCCTTAAACAAATGCTGATCCCAGCTAAGTATGCCCCCAAGAGGCCGCGAGCTCGCATCTCGTTACCAATACTGTAGGAATCGGGGAACGAGCTGCTGCGATGAATTAAACTGCAATAGATGACTGACAACTTATTAAAGTGGAAGGGCTAAACAAACCAAGCTGCCCCTTACTTCTAGCCATATGCAAGGAGTCTATAGAGGCCCTCTTCAAAGCAGCCAACCTAATCAGCTTTGGAATGCGGAATGCTAAAATGAAAATCTTCAAGAAGATAAGGCTCCTGATGACGATGGCATAAAGGGGTCGGCGATGCGAGCCAGCACCTAAAAGACGTCGCTCTAAATCAAGAACCCGAACCGAAGAAGGAGGGTACAGCGCTCTAAATGTGCGAAAGATAATCGTCAATCCTTCTAGGTGAGGGGGATATCGACACCAGCCTAATCCAGGAGCCGTAGGTCAATAAATTACAGATTCTGGGTTCAACAAGCAGCACCCATAACCTCGTCTACAAGAGTAGCACAGGTAAGCATCGAGCGTCCATTCTAATCAAAAAAGGTATCAATGCATTTCTCTATCCAAATTCCAGCACACCAGATCTAACGGTAGTAAGGATGAAGGCCGGGGAACATCAAAACCGACGCCAACGCGCGGTATCCTATTTGGGGAAGTTCAACCACGAACAACATAGGTGAGCCACTCATGCTTCTTATCCAAAGTACCAATTTGAGTATATGTAACAGGGGCAAGCTCAGAAAAGTTTTTTAGATTGGAGGAGGTGTTGGATATAACACTAGCAACAGATTGTGGAATGGTCGATGACTGAAGGGTGTCAGGCAAGGCATCCATGTTCGATCACTGCTTGATACTCTTCAGCATTGGCAGTAAATCCGACACCATATCTCTTTTCCGAATTCCTTAAATGGCATCAAGATATCTAGGGAAAGGTCTATCTAATAGGATTACAACGGCAATAGAGACAAATCAGTTGAAAAGTTAGAAGAAACTTAGCTAAAGCCGTCACGAAATCAACACCAATTAGAGTTTTTAAGAATAAATCTCCACGATGGTGGACGGGGCAGCTTAGAGAGTTCAGGTGTAAAGTCAGGAGAACCTTTAATGACATCTACATAACTAAAGTGTAACAACCATACAAGAATGCAATGAAACAATATAAGAAACTATGGGGCTCTGCCAGGCTGAGTAAAATTCAGTCCAAAGAGCACACGAGTCAAAGTTTGATTAGAAGGGAGGACAGTGTGGGGACGATCATAGCAGAGAAGCCCCTAGAAACCTATTTTTCAGGCTGCGATCTGAGCAAAACAGTATCGGCCCAAACGGGGGTTTCACAGACCTCGGAAGGCATACTGAACTGGGTCGTTGAAAAACAAAAAATAAAGTTTGCAATAAACAACTTTTCTTCCTCCAAATCCCCAGGCCCTTATGGCATTACACCCATTACGCTGCAAAAGCTTGAGAAACCCATCATCTTATGGCTAGACATATCATCTCATGGCTAGACATGGTCTTCAATGCCAGCGTTCGCCTGACATACATATATTCAACAAAGCTGGAAAAGAGTCAAGATGGTCTCCATTCCCAAAACCGGCAGAAGAACCTACGAGAAATATCTAAACTATCGACGGCTCAAAAAGCGTACATTACAGATTGGTGAACAGAAACTGCTCTCCATGAATTTGTAAGCACCAGAAAGAGATCCCTCCACTGTAAGCAGATTACACTCGCTGCCTTCCTAGGCATAGAAAGTGCTTTCAGTAACATATAAACTGGCGAAATTACTCAATCCCTGCCTAAGGTTGGAATCTCAGACCCCATATACAGGTGGATTGAGCTGATGCTCAGAAATAGAACTATAACATCAACCAATGGTTCAGTGATACTATCCCGCTATGGAAGCAGGGGTACACCTCAAGCGGAGTCTTATCATTATTCCTTTGCGCGGTGGCACTGAACGATATTCTACTGGAGCTCAATAAAGGTGGACTAAAGGTAGTAGCAATATCAGGCCCCTTCTCCTAAACGATCAGTGAAATTCTTGAAGGAGCTCTGACAAGATTATAAACATGGGTTTCAACAATCAGACTCAGAGAGTCGGTATGCTAGAGGTCAAATAAATATGGGCATAGAAGAGCCCTTGGCAAGCATTTAGAAATAGAGGAACAAACTGACTAAACACCTGCATCGCTTGCTCTCAAGCAAACCCTTAACTAAAGCTGTCTTCAAGACGAGACTGGAGTAAAGGCACAGTAGCCGAGGAGGGCACTACGGCCATCTACACCGACGGGTCCAAAATTGACTGGTGTTCTCAGAGAAGACGTCTCTCTCTCGTTCTGATTACCAGGCTTTGCCAGCATCTTACAAGCGGAGGTCCTAGGCTTGGTTAGAATGATTGCAGGATGCTGACAAGAAAATTCGATCGTAGCATGTGCCGAAGGGTGTGGGTCACGAACGACGTGTACTTTCGAGAAAACGTCTCAATTGGAACGTGGAGAAAGTTCCGGAAATCATAGTGACATTGGAAATGTGTTCGCTACTAATACGACTGGCGATGCTCATTCTGAAGTACTTGGGCGAATAATACGGTCTTTCAACTTCATTGGTACTTGGTTATTTACAACATACCTTGTATCGTAGGATATTCGTCTTGGTGTTTGACATACCGGCACATGATAAAGTAATCAAATTTTCATCTCCGTTGGCGAAGCATGCTGCATTTTAGGATTGTAGTTTTCAATGAGACTTTCAACTTCGTTAGCTAGCTCATCATTAAGGTGTGAAAAATCTATTTATGGAGTGCTTTTGATGATAGGTGCTGCCGCCAAACACAAGTCCCTGAAGTCCTTCACCAGCTCGATTTCATTCGTATGCTCTACGACATCAACAACCGAACCACTCTTCTGTTTCTCCTTAAAAACTACATTATATATTTGTCTTAAAATGTCGTTTCCAATAAAAGCTTCATACACAATATATCGCTCACGCACTGCACGGAATGTTATCTCCATCTCAATATAGTCCACGATTACTTTTAGTTTAAAACTCCCCATTGTGTAAATACCACTCTCGCCTATACCTTCTCTTTCCTATGTTTTTCTCTTGACAACTTAACATCTCCCATTATCAACAAAACGTCGTATCGCATTAGATACAAGTCACACCCGGTATCCATAAAGGCAGAGAATGTACAATTATTGAACCTTAGATCTTTAAAAACCCAACCTATTGACTTAATGCGCTGCGTTGTCCCCAGAACATTTATTTTTATACTACCTGATGGCCTGGTTGACCACACTCATAACAACCCGATTGCCTCTGCGACTAATTTGAGGATAAATGACCAACCGTTCCACACCTATAACAACGCTTCCAATTGTTCTACTGAATTTGATATTTTATTTTTATCATCAACTACCTTTTTTTGATTAACGCTAGGTTGACACCCAAAACTTACTTTTTCGTAAATAACTATCGGGTATTCTAAGTCTTGTATAATTTTTGCCTGATAAACATAACCTTTATTGACCTTGGAATCCTATATACGATCGACAAAATATTCGATTCAACTTTTACCGTCTAACTGTATGGGTTTTCCTATTTCGATTAGGCTATACCAGTGTTCCCGAAAATCTTCGTTAGGAGGCTTACTACGGTTTCTCAACAAATGATGTGCCTCAATTGATGATGGTACTGTGCCAAATTCGTTTTTCAATGAACGCTTTAGTGCGCTTTGTAATGCCCTGAAGACTACGCACACAAATTTTTGCAGCACCCTTTAACAGATGCTTGCTATAAATATACTTTTGTAATTCATCCCACTGAACTGCAGAGACATTTTCTTCGAAAGGTTCGAGCCATTTTTTGATAGTTGGGTAACCTGAACCACTAAATGCTAACCTCGAATTTTCGATATCCTGGAGTGTAAAGGCTAGGGGCCCATCGTCACCTTCAGTTAGGCCGAAGTGCTCGCATAATCTGTCCTGTAAGGTGGCTTTACGACCAGTCGTGGAAAGATTAAGTTTCAATAGTCGTTCTTAAAGTTCATTAACAGTCAACAAAAAGATCTGTTCTCTGTCCATACCGTCGCTATGATATCTGAAATTTTATAAAATTAACAATGGAATATAAAATTTAGTACGTGTTTACAAAAAATATTTGATTTAATAAATTTTAATGAATTGTATGTATTTTACTTCATTGGACAAAAATGAATTTTCAAAATTAAGCTTATTAGAATTACTTCAAATCAAACTATATTGTTCAGTTTTGACAGAAGCTGCTCGAATGTATATAGTATCCAAATGGTTTGAATACACCAACAACTAAAATAGTGCATTAGATCATTGTTTACAATTTGCAATTACAATTCGTTTCAATTACCAGATATTCCTGTCTACCATCCGCGGAATCTTTTATTCTCTCTAATTTGCTATTCGCTCCACTATTACCAGTCGTCGATGATGCTGCTGCTCTGCTACGATGCTTGGCTAATAAATGTTTATTGCATGCTGTTTCGCTCTTTACACTTGCTTTGATAGGCACTCTCACTGTCCTTGTTGCTGACACAGTGAGCCGACTTGTTATTTTGAATTACTCGTTACTTCATCTAGAAGTTTCGGTGCTTGTGTGTTCTGCTGCCACTCTGATGCACTGAATGCACACTTCACCCAGAAGTTTCTAAGTTTGTGGGCTCTGCTTCCACCATATCGAACTAACTGTACACTTCACCCAGAAGTGCCGATGCTCTGCTGACGTTTTGTCAAACTAACTGCGCACTTTGTTACTTCACCATGAAGTTTCGATGATCTGCCGACGTCTTGCCAAACCAACCTCGCGACTCGTTACTTCACCCAGCAGTTTCGATGCTCTGTCTCATGCACTTTTGCTGCTAACACTCTGCTGCGTCACTAACGGCAATCGCAATTATGCTGTCTAATTTGTAAAGATAATTATTTTTCCACCGTTAAAACGGGACAACCGGTGCTGTCGATGTTATTGTACAGTTTGACGACTGTAACTAACGCAGCGAAATATGCTGTTTTTGCTTTTGAGCAAATTAATTATAATAATTTCACCAATTACAGTTGGCAAAAAAAAAAAAAATTTGTCACCAATTGTGAGTTTACCGAATCAGCACCAGAAACTCACTGTATTTAAGTAATTATTGCATGAGTTTATTAAGTTCAATTGCAATTAGTTTATTATTAGTCTCTTAAGTACTTCTATTAACGTCCGTTCCACTGAAATGTCGCGCAACAACTCTTCGCACGTATTCCGTTTTCTGTCTCTTCTGTTCTTTTCTGCAGAGGTGCAGTTGTTCAGTTACTAGCAAGAATGATTGAAACCAGATAACAACAACGCGAGTTACGTCCCCACCTACAGAGGTGAAGTCAACAGCTAACAGGCTAGTACATTGCACCAACGAACGACAACAACGACAGGAGCAATGAGGCGACAACAACAACATTACCCAAAGAAGACAGCAGACCCAGCAAAAACAGCTGGTAGAATAAGCTAGTTTAAGTATTTTTGTCAACGTAACTCTTTTTAGCAACTAGGTAAATATATTTCACAATCATATTAGTCAGCACATTTATTAAATTTAAGTATTTTTTTCAATGAAACTCTTTTTAGCAATTAGGTGAATATATTTCACAATTACATTAGTCAGCGCATTGATTAAATTCATAAGTTTCTTTGTAAACTAATTAATATTAATAAATCACTTATATATTGGAGTTCAAATTGAATCAGTATTGTAATGAGTAACTATATGTTGAACCCAGACAAAAGACCAAGGACCTAGCCAAGGAGTAGGAAGATTACATCTTTCTAATTTCCCAACGATATCCTGGAGGATACATAACTAGCGCAGTCTAACGGCCAACTGCAGGACAACAGCACCTAGGAGTTTCAACTCCTTTAGCAGTGGAGAATCAACGCTTCTGAATCAAAAAGAATGAAGTTATACCACTCGAGCCTTCAACAACAGAGAATGACTTTACTCCTGGGATGCATGCAACTATGAGTATTGAATGTGGTCAGTTACACAAAAAAAAAAAAATTGTGAGAATATGAGAAGTAAAAAAAAAACACATCACCCTCTAAGGAAATTGTATATACAAGAATTAATAATTAAAAATTAAATGTGTGCAAGAAATGGATAAAACTTCGGCATAATTAAAAATTTTTCGCTACCAAGTGCATCCAAAAGGAGTGTCGCCTGTAGATCGGCGCAGTAACTTGCTAACAGAAAATAACACTAAGGGTTGAGCGAAAATCAAGCTTAGCGAGGTAATTATCCGAAAGTAAAATATCCAAAATTAAGGTGCAAAAACAGTTCTTAATAAAATCAGTGCAAGCGTGATAGGTCCACGAATTTAAGACACGAATAGTGTGTGAAAAGAAATGTGTGTCCATTGAATAAAAAAAAAAATTGAACCAACCATAAATTAACGTAAAACTATAAAAAACTAAACACACGACTGTAACTCCTTGAAAAGGAGTCTAACAGTCAATCAATAAAACCGAGGCGCACAGCAGTAATAGTTGAGTTGAGTTCTAATTCAAAGCTATAATACCACTGAGTAGAAAACTAAAATAAAACTCAAGTTGCGAAAACCTTGCATTTTTCAATGCGTAAGAAATAGCCACCACTGAGTAGAAAACTAAATTAAAACTCACGTTGCGAAAACCTTGTATTTTTCAATGCATAAGAAATAGCCACCACTGAGTAGAAAACTAAAATAAAACTCAAGTTGCGAAAACCTTGCATTTTTCAATGCATGAGAAGTTGCCACCACTGAGTTGAACATACGGAAATTATTGAAAAGGAAATATATATATATATATACACAGAATTTAAAGTCACAAAAGAAATATAAAATTCATATATATATATATATACATAAGCATAAAATATAGAGGAAATATATACAAATTTTTTCTTGAAACTATCATACGCTAAAGCACATATTCCAAAATTCCAGTACAAAATCTTAATAAAAAGAAAATAAATCAATTCAGCCTAGTAGTGGCCTATTAATGTGGAAGGAAACTAGCAGCAAAAGAAGATCTAAGTTCTTCCAATATTCAAATATATTTAAAACAAGAAGCTTAAATTCAATTCCGGAAGATTCCTCCTTCCCAGAAACATTTTCAGAAGTTTTCACCAGAAGTTGGGACTCACTAATAGAACAGGATATCCAAAGCAATATTATGGCAAACGATAACACTCTTCCAAGTACTTCAGCTCGTGCAGCTTTACAAGCCGAAATGGCAGCCCAAATCAACCCCAACCCAGGAGATTATATAATTTAACTCTTTGAGAATACCAGATGCAATTAAAGACTTGCCAAAAATTTTATGGGAATCCTAGGACCTTGTACGAATTTATTAACAACGTAGAGGAAATTCTCCTATATGTTAGGGGCACAGACAACACCCCATACGGGAACGTGTTACTAAGGGCAGTGCGGAACAAAGTAGAAAGACAGGCAAATTAAATATTGAACTTGTTTGTGAAAGGATTGGTTCTATCAAATGAAAGTCAGATTATTTTCATAGAACAACCGCTAAAAGTCGTATCTTACCTAACCTCTGACTTCATAGAAATCAACAATTGAAACTTGGAAGCACGCGACACCCCAAGACTCGAGGACATTTCAAAACTCTTAAGAACAGATCATTTAAATACAGAGGAACGAAGCAAATTTGTAAGCCTTTGCAAAAAATACAATGATATTTTTTTCAGAGAGGATCAATATCTGACATTCTCCAATGATATAAAACATAGCATAGTAACCACTGATGACACTCCCCTTTTCACCAAATCCTATAGGTATCCATATATACATAAAATTTTTTTTTTTATATAATTTATAATTAATTAACAAAATTACTTATATTATTGAACTCCACTGAGGTCAATAATAATATACTTATGTACTACATATATGCAACTCCGACTCTTTTGTTACATTTTAATACATATTAATTTTATATTTAGCTATTAAGTTCTAAATGGAAGGTCTAATACATGATGTCTTTTAAGTCTAATAATTTCATTAGATTCATCAAGTAATGCAATTGCTAGCGGATTTTCATGATTACTTTATACATAAAATGAAAAAGATGTTAGAACAGGGTATAATTAGGCCAAGTTACTCCCCTTGGAGCTCACCAGTATAAGTAGTACCAATGAAGATGGACGCTAGCGGCAAGAAGAAGTGGCACTTGGTAATAGATTACCGTAAATTAAACGAAAAACTATTTCCGACAAATACCCAATCTCAAGCATTGCGGGTATTCTAGTCAAACTGGGAAAATGCATGTACTTCTCAACATTAGACATGGCTAGCGGATGCCATCAGATGGAAATGCATCCGAACGATATCTAAAAAACTGCATTTACAGTCGAAAATAGTCATTACGAATACATTAGAATGCCTTTCGGCCTAAAAAATGCACCTTCCACATTTCAACGGGTCATGGATAACGTCTTACGAGATTTAGTCGGAAAAACATGTTTAGTATACTTAGATGATATCATAATTTACTCGACCTCACTACAAGAGTACATTCAGAATTTAAAGGAAGTTTTTGAAGATTAATCGGAGTTCCTGAAGAAAGAAATAGTGTTCCTTGGCCATATAGCGACAACAAAAGGCATTAAGCCCAACTCGGATAAAATTTCTGCAATCAAAAGTTACCCTATTCCTAAAACCCAGAGACAAATTAAAGCTTTTTTAGGATTACTCGAATATTACAGGAAATTCATTAAAGATTTTGCAAAATTAACTAAACCACTGACCAGCTGCCTAAAAAAGGATAAGACTATTAAGCTGTCAGGGGATTACGTTCAAGCATTTGAAACATGTAACGATATTTTAATGAACGACCCCATATTGCAATACCTGGATTTTTCATAACCGTTTGTACTAACAACCGATGCTAGCAACGTAGCATTAGGCGCAGTTCTATCACAAGGGCCGATAGGTAACGATAAACCAATTTGCTATGCGAGCCCAACTCTAAACAAACATGAAACTAACTATAGCACTATAGAAAAGGAACTCCTAGCAATCATTTGTGCAACCAAATATTTTAGGTCATAACTCCTCGGCCGTAACTTCAAGATAGTAACAGACCACATACCATTAACTTGGCTCATGGGTTTAAAAGAGCCAAACTCGAAATTAATCAGGTGGAGACTTAAGCTAGAGGAATTTGACTACGAAATAATATACAAAAAAGGAAAAATCAACACCAACGCGGATGCCCTGAGCAGAATTGAAATAAAAGAAGTTACAACCGAAGAGGAAATAAACCTCAACGATGCAGTTTCCGTACAGGGTATACAAGGTACAACAATTCATTCAGCAGCAGAAACCCTTGATGACGGCATCTATATATCGGAGAAACCCTTAAACGACTTCAGCATTCAACTAGTCTTAGAAGAAAGTCAACAGGGCTCACCAATGACATTAGCAAATATTTTCAGGAACAAACAGATACGCACCATTAGGCAACACCAATTCAACGAAGAGGCAATAATAGAGCTTCTGAAGAAATTATGTCCCCCTAACAAAACCTCTGAAATTTATACAACCAATATTTTCCCCAAGGTACAAAAAGTATATTCAAAATTTTTTTCTCAAAGCAAAATGTTCGAACTATTGCGTTGCACTCAGGTTCTACGTGACATTAGGTTAGAAGAGGATAAAAAAAAATCATAAAAAATATCACGAAAACAACAACCACAGAGGCATAAATGAGTCCATATTGCACTTAAAAAGAAATTACTACTTTCCTAATATGAAAGAAAAAATAACGATGACAATTAATCATTGCGAGAAATGCTTCACGCTTAAATACGACAGACACCCGCCCAAAGTAAAGTTCGAAAAACCTGAAACACTCCCTACACCATTACATACACTACATTTAGAAAAGTTAGAAATTGACAATGAAGAAGTACTATATGAAACGATGCTGATCTATAACAATGCTATCCACTCCTCAACAAAACGAACACCCTATGAATTTTTTAACGGTAGAAGACCCAAATTTAATGACGACATCAAATTTTACAATGAACATGAATATCTAAAGAAATTAAACGAGTACAAACAAATCCTGTACCCTTGGATTCAGGAAAAGCTATCGACAAACATGAACAAAAGAATCGACAATATAAACGAAAACAGAGAAACCCCTATAGAATACAAAATTAATACAACAATTCTTAGGAAGGAATGCAGAAGAACAAGATAACTCCTAGATTCACTACTCAAAAAATCAAGTCGAATAGAAAAACACAGTGCTTACGCTAAATAATAAAAAGCTTCATAAAGCCAGAATCCGTAGGCGAACATTGACATAATAAAACAATTTATCAAATTATTAGTAAGAATTAGACATTTTCTTTAGCTTCAGCAAATTAACATAAATTTCCCCCTCCGGCTAATTGTGGCAAAAGCCCATATATTTGAAATACTAAAATTAATTACAACATAGAGCTTCTTTCCACCCACTTGACAGACATTTCGGAAGCCATAATACTAGCTAAATTCAATATAATAGATACCTGAACAAATTTTGAGCCCAATAGAATTGGGAAAAATCCGGGATCATTTTGCAAATCAATCAATAGAAATTTAATCTGCCACATAGATTAAATCTTCCAACCGGAGAACAATTATATTGCCATTTTCAATGCACCACAAATACTAATCTAGTCTAGTTGCAGAAACACCACCTACATAATTGAAGGTACAGCAATAATCTACCACAACAAATGCCAAATTGAAATCATCGCTATCACATACTACGATGACCCAATCGTATTCAGTGAAGAGCCAATCTCCATTCCCCTTCCAATGGTCAGAATCGAAGCCAAGTCTACAAGGAAAAAATTAACTCGCAAAGGCTTAACGAAGACCATATGACACTACGACAAGACATACAGTTCGAGCAGACAGAGATGAAAACGACGCAAGCTTACACCACAGCCGGCATACTTATAATCATCATCGCAGTCAGCATCGCAGTAGCAGCTCTCCCAAAAAAGAAAATAATCCAAATGATCACACAGAGCCAAAAATAGCTAATAAAATTAATAAGATTGTCTCCTTAAATAGTTTTTAGGCTGAGGGGTAGGTCAGACGTCAGAAACAAACAAAAAAATTATAAGGAAATCTCTTTGGTTTGCTTAGAGAATTCTTGTTGGTAATATTCATAAATATTTCTTTTCATTTTCATAAGATTTCTTTTTATATATGTTATTTATACGAAAGTCTTGTTATTTTCTCTTAAAATTTTTGTAAAAATAGGGCAAAAAAGAGAAAACAGAGAAATCTTCTTATTTTTACAAGATGTCTCTTCAAAAATATTAATAAGAAAAATCTCTTTAATCACAAATATTAATAAGAAAAATCTCTTTAATCACGCAATTAGGCAAAAACATAGAGAAATCGTTTTATTTTTCGAAGATATCTCTATGCAAAAATACAATTGCTATAACTTCATACATATCTATGTACATACATACGGATACAAGTACTTTCGTACGTATGCAGGTATGTACATTTACCTACATATGTATATATGTACATATATTTGTGTATACCAAATTTTCGTTTTTTCCGCGTTATGTGCATGCATATTCAAGTATAATATATATTTACGTCACCTATTATAACGGCACTTTGCATTCCTTTTTTCGCATTTGAGTAAGAAATTACAAAGGGCTTCTTATATTTTCAGTTTCAATTCAGCAAGAAGTGTCAGCGGATTAAAGTGCTATAAATAATTTAAATGTTTATTTTATATAGTGTCTATATTTTAGTATTACTTGATTTAATGCTAATTACTTGACACAATTTAATAATGGACCAGACAACAAATGTGGAAGAGCCATATGTTGAGACCTTCTCATTGTTTAAAATGTGGAATTTAAGTAACGACTTGTGTACTCTTCTGAAAGTTCATGGAATAATTACATTCCTAATTCTAAAGAAAATGGAAATTGATGATATTCTGACGCTTTTTAATAAATTTGATACGAAGTTTTTTGGCGAAATGTTTAAATTTAAAGCAGGACTTAAAGAATGGCGAAATAGTATGGTAAGTTATTATTCATAATATTATATTGAAACAAGTGAAGCAGACCGACTGCATACTTAATAAGGGCTACCGATGTTTATAAGTATGCCATATTTGTTTGGAGTCCAGTCGGTCACCTTTACAAGTTTACCTATAGTTTTACTAAGTATGTTATATTTACATTTTTGTTTAGAATTTGCCACTGATAAGTGACAGGGAGACATTATCCAACAACAGTCGAGTTATAGAATGGCTTGAGAAAATCTCATCAAACTTAAGTGTGTCCAGAGAATCTACACCCTCTGCTCAGTTGCCTCCGGTCACTTCTATAAACAAAAATAGGCTTATTATCCTTTTAAAGAGCACAGTAAAGGGACAGATGGCGTTATCGTATAGCGAAAAATATGGACATCTGGACACGAAAAGTCAAAGCACCATAGCTCACTGTATTGCGGATAGTTATGTTGGTAACTCGGTGAAAATGACATATGCGGAAATGCAGAAATGGGCTAACGCCATCTGTGAAGCTTTCCCAAAAGAAAAACCGGTAAATAAAATAAATATAGTTGTTATCATAATTATAGACACTCACATTTTCACAAAACTTTATTATTTGTTTTAATTTCATTTTATTCTAAAATATTTTCAATTAAATTTTAATTAACTTTCCAAATGCAAATCATTTGTCAATTCGTCATTACGTGTGTGTCTATAATTATAAAAAACAATCTATTTTCTTAAATAAAGATTCCATATCTAATTATAATATAAATATTTTAATATTTAGGAAACATACTACCTAGCTAGAAAATACAACAAGAAAAACCCTACAGGCGAATTATTTTCACGGTGGACAAACGTAAATAAAACTGGTTTGACATCAAAAACCGTGTCACAGGAGTTAGAGTTAATTGCACCGATTTCCTCTGGTATGTGTTATAACCGACTTTTAAAATTATATACTTTTCTAACTTTTAAAATATTAAGATGAATATTGTGAAAAGAAGTGTTGGCTAAATCACAACTGCAGTCCATGGGAACAGGTGATAATATATTGGAAAGAGACATCGCTGACTAGAGTTGCAGAAATAAGAAAAAGCGCTTCCTTAAATGACATTTTTAAAGAATGGCCACGGTATAACGACTACAATGGTATTTATCTCGTAAGTATATGTTTTATATTTATCAGTGTTGTGGAAATTTTTACTTAATTGTTAATTAATAACACTACAATGGTGGATAAGTTCAATTAACAATAAATTGCAAGTTGCAATTTAATTGATTTGCATAGCGATATTTATTATATATAATTTTTCTCATTTGTATTAGATCGAAATAGATTTTGAGAGCCTACACCCAGGAAAGGGAAACTTTTTGTTTTCAAAGTTGGAATCTTTTTATATACGCATATTGGATGTTTTTGAAAAAGAAATAAAGGATCGCCCTTCCAGAGATATATATTTAAAACATTTATACAACCAAAACATTTCAAACGGTTGGTATTTTTTTTAACTTTGTTATTTCTTATTTTAATGATGATATTCTCTCTTTAGATACTAAATATTGCATCACTACAATTCTTCTTCATGCTTTGCTGCCTCCTCAGCGTCTTAATAAAACCGATAAGCCCACAATAGCCGATGCTCAAAATGACTTCGTCAGTCTGGTTTCTACACCAAATGATATTCAACCAAAAATTATGGACATTACTAAACACTTTGCTGAAAGGAGAGAGAGATGTCAACCTAGAATTATTGCCGTTGGAACTGACATTACGTGTATTTCTGAATTTTATATTTTTTGTGACGGCATAAAGTGGAAATGCTGTTCCTATATGAAGTGCGTTGATATAATTATTAAGTTATCATATGTTTTTAATACAGAATATTCACAAAGAAGCAAACAAGTATGGGCATTTTTGGAACAATTTTTTTTTTGAATTAAAATCCGAGGATTTTTCCTCCGTCGCAAATCTCTTAAGCAAATTAGTGTAATATACGAATAGTTTTAATGAAAAATTCCTCTGCTTGTTTGCTTTATATGTACAAAGAGTCATCGAACACCGAATGACCTCGTTAAACATTTAAAATCAGACCATGGACTCCCAACAATTTATGAATTTATTTGTAAGGAAGAAAAATGCAATCAAATTTTTAATAACATATACAGGTTTAAGCAGCATTTAACAAAACATACTAAACCTATAACTACTGTTAAACAATGCTATAAAAAAAAGAAATTATGCACGATTCACCAGTTGTGCCAAATTCTACACAAAATTTTTCGTCTGAAACACAAGAAAACCCATTATTTTCTTCATCATTTAAAGACGCAACAATGTCATTTCTTCTTCAGTTGCATTCAAATACAAATTTTTCGCGAAAGGACGTACTTGATGTTCAAAATTCTGTAACAAATTTTTTTATAACACCAATACATAATTTTTTAAATGATTTACCTTATATAAATGAAAATAATTGTGCGCTCGATGAAATAATCCAAACTCTTTCTCAACCATTCTCTGAAGTTAGTTCTGAACATAAGTTCTTTAAACAATTACAGGATCTAAATCTGTATAAACATCCGCAGAAGTATATTCTTAGTGAAGATCTTTCAGAAATTGTACTAAACAATAATCCTTCTTTAGCATTAACAAAAACAGAAATGGCAGTAACAGATATAACTTTTCAAATAAAAATATTAATAAATCACTTATATATTGGAGTCCAAATTGAAAGAAGAAGCCAGTCTTTTTATTTAAATCAATATTATAACGAGTAACTTTATGTTGAACCCAGAGAAAATTGCCCTTGCCTACAAAGGACCAGGGACCTGGTCAAGGAGTAGGAGATTACATCTTTCTAATTTCCCAACGATATCCTGGAGGATACATAACTAGCGCGTGCACGTCTCAGATGTTCATACCACAGAAATAGCGAAACGACTTTTATTTTCGCTACAACTGCTACAATACAAAGCTTGGCACTTCTCATTTATTATTCTGTGTTTAACTTTTTGTAAAAATCACTCAAAACTCAGAAAAACCACCATTTTAAGAGCCATTTGTGATGTCAATCCTTCAAACGAGGCAATTACGAAGTATCGGAAGTGCTTTTGTCGTCACCTTCTTTCTCTGCATCGTGGTTTACTAGTAGTCCGTTTACTTATAGTTTATTTACAGTCCGTTTACTTACAGTCCGATCATACGTTCCCACATACATATGTATATGGTAAATTTTTACATTTTCATCGTACATTCATACATACATATGTAAGTATGTAGATAATATAAGAAATTTACTTTCATTTATATCATAATATAACATTTTTATTGTCACGAGTGTGCAGCATGTGCGTGCTCATTCGGTGGGTCCCGGGTTTGAGTCCTGCCCGGGGCAAGTAACATCGAAAATTATAGAAAAAGTTTTTTCTAATAGCGGTCGCCCCTCTGCAGGCAAAGGCAAACCTTCGAGTGTATTTCACGCACACCACAAATTGTGGGGGAAGTTCGGCCAAAATCGCTTAAGCGGTTATAGCGCCAATTAAGTAAGTATTGTCAGTACTATGAGGAACGAGAAATTTTTTAATAGTTAAGCTTAGGCAGATGATATACCACAGAATAAGCGTAAATACTTAGATAGATGCAAATAGAACATAATTATACAACTTTATTTCAGTAAAATAATTAGTTTATCAAGCTTCTTTTATACAACATTTATTGTAGTAGTAACGGAACATGGACAAATAAGTTATTTGCTTCACTCACACGTGAGAGGGCCAGCCCGCACTATGGTCGAGGTCCAGAACACGCACTGTCTGTCATTGTGCTTTATTTATGGTCAAGCATAACAGAGGCTCACCGGAAATTGTATGCGTTTAAATCGAAATGGGAATGCGAAATGGTATAAGCGGTATTCGATGTATAAACGCACGATCGCCTGTGCCACTGGCCGCCAAAATTTTCTCACCACTGGCGTTTCGTTGGAGAGAAGTAACTTTAAGCCTCGTTCCATTACACAATTTTGGTGAACTTAAATTTCGCAAAATAATAATTAGTACGCGGGTTTCTAGAATGATTTTATGTGATGATGATGAAGACTTGTTGCAAAACTCGGTTGACAGACATGTACCCAACGTCTCCTCCCTCAATACGACTAAGTATATCCGAGTGAATTCTTGCAACTTGATCGCCAAAAGTTTTGTGGAGAAGTTGTTTGGTTTTGACCATCATAAACGGAAGAAAAAAGTTTTTGTAATGAATGAACTCTACCACACAAATTATCAGGAGGAATAATTTTAACCTGTTTTTCGAGACTGGGCTATTTCCAAACTTTAAAAATATATCGAAAAACATTTGAGCTTCTCTGTTACTTATAACTCATAGTATTTTCCGGAAATCCCCACCAAAAAGGAAAGGAACATCCATGGTATTTCCGTTTTCCAACTATCTTTTAGAGTTTCAACAACAGCATCTACAGCTTTTCGATTAACCTGGTGTGCAACAATATCCTCCTTCAGAAACTTGTACCAAATCATTCCCGTTGGGTGATTTTTCCATCAATTCAAGGTTTTGTATTATGATTATTTTTCACAACTATTGATCATGTTTTGAATCTGTTTTTTGCGTAAACATTACAAATAATCTGCAAACATGCAAACATATAGAATGGGCTTCAGCGTGTAGTAAAAAGAGAAACTTAGAGCCGTAAGTGTTTTTAATGACAGAACTTTTCTCAGTTTCGCAGTTAGTTAAGAATTTATCTTTTAATTGTTAACATTCTTAATCAAATATTTTGGTAAGTTTTGTCCAAAGTCAATATTCTATATACATACATATGTATGTATCTCTGTTTCTTTCCTGTTGAAAACCTTGGGGAGGCTGACTGATCTTCATATAAGGGATGGGATTCCTCGTGAGCGATTGTCATATGCATACTCGAATGTCATAGAAGAGACTCTTGAACACAAGGACTTGGCAGTTGGTGCCTTTAATAACGTCCAGCCACAGGCAATAGTCGAATACCTGGTGAAGTTTGGGGTCGAACCGGGTCTTATAAGGCTCGTCAACCACCTGGTCTGTGACAGAGCTATCGTGGCAGAGCGGGGCAGCGCCTCCGTTTAACAAAGGGTGAGTAGGTTCCTATGCAGGGGGGCTTCTCTCACCACTCCTTTGGGTTGCTGTAATCAACGGCGTCCTGAAGGAGCTGGAAAGGAGAGGCTGCTCGGTGTGTGCTACAGGATGTGTGCTCGCTATTAATTCTAGCAAGTCGGAGCTCTTCTTGTTAACCGGAAGGTAAAGAATGGCGGATGTCTGACCTCTCTCAATCTGATTCTGGATAGTAAGCTCTCGTTGGGGCCAAATATTGTGGAAAGAGTGAAAAAGGTTCCTGTATACTCTTGGCGGGGTGCTATTGGGAAGAGATGGAGCCTCTCTCCCAAGGTAAATCACTGGCTTTATGAAACAATAATGAGGCCTATAATATTTTATGGAGTGTTTGTCTGATGGCACTCACTGGAGAGTGTATCGAAAGTTAAGCTGCTAGGTAGCTGTAGCCCGTGTTGCAACCCGGCTAAGATGCGATGGATACAGCTTCAATTTGGCCTATGGGCGTTCTGAACCTCTTGCCAGCTTCGACTTTGTCTCCCGTGGTGGTTCCTTCTTCACTCACATTCCGCTAAGAGGAGCTCTCCCTCAGCCGGAAATTGAAGCTTCCGGACAACTGCGGTGTGTTTCAGGCGGAGGTGGCCGCTATCACGGCTGCGGTCAATTGGCTACTCACCAATGTAATGCCCTCTGGACGGCAAACATTTATTCTGATAGTGAGGCCGCTATTAAGGACTTAGGGTCGCTAATGGTGAGGTTAAAACTTGTCGGAGAGTACCTGACTTCTCTCTCAGTCGCCTCAGAATACCTTGGCATTGTACTAATTGTGGTACCAGGCCATAGCGGCATTGCAGGAAACTGCATGGGTGATGAGCCCGCTAGGCGGGGTACCCTGGAAGTCATCACTCCATGCAGAGAGAGGATGGGGCTCCTTTGGCTGCCTACGGACTTCTCTTCGATAGATGAGCACTTTGTCTACTCAGCGAGAGCTGGGCAATTACTACGACATGCAGAATCGCAAGGACTCTCTGGCCAAGGATGGATCGTAGGCGTTCGAAGGAACTGAGGTCGCTAAGAAAGCGGCAACTCTTGATCTTCGTGGGAGTTCTGACTAGTCATTGTCCAATGGGTATTCATGCGGTCACGCTGAATATAGTCTCTGACCCTTTTCGCCGCGGCTTTATGGAGGATGATGAGGTGGAATCATCTTTTCATTTTCTGCTCAGCTGCCCTGCCCTTGTGTGCCTGAGGTTCAGGTACGCAGGCTCCTACTCCTTATCACCCCAGAAGAGTTCTCTCGGATGGAAATTGGTACTTAGACTCGTCCCTACTTTTTATAACCGAGCGCAGTGGTGCACAGGGTTTCATAATTTTACTCAATTAACAGTTTTTTGTAACAGCATATAGCAACCCAGATAGTCATTGAGATAGGCACGCGTTGCATTTCAATTGAGTCAGAAACCTTTTGAAAATTATATAAGCCGCAATATTCTTAGTAATGACATTGGTATTTAGAAAGTCATAATTTTTGGGGATTTCAATCTATGCCTAAGGTCTACTGAGAATAGAATAGAAAAGTTTCTTAAGAAATAGAATTTCTACCACACCTGCAGGGGCGCAAATTGACTGCGCGTTTTCAAATTTGGATGGTAATATGGTTAACGCAATAACTTTTGAAACGGTTCACAGTTACCATGGTAGCATTTACTGAATTCCCTTATTTTAATTTTAAGAATATCATTAGTAAATTTAGTATATACTTATACTTTAAAAGAAAAATATAATTATAAGTTCTTATATTTGGCAAGTATCATATGAAAATTGTTTAGCATAATAAAAAATAAATATGTGCAATTAAGACAATACTTTAAATATTATTAATATATTAATATAGCGAATATAACAATAATTTCACAAGCATATAACTTCACGTAAACACATCCATTAAAAGCATACCAAATAGTCATTTAGCTTTTCAAAATAAGAATTATTACAACGAGCACGGTTTATTTGAAATAAAAACTTTCGCCGGGTTTTTAAAGTTCGGTTGCACCCGAATTTAGAGTATTCTTTACTTGCATTATAGTACAGATTTAACATTTTGATAAAATATACCCTATGTTGAAGCGCCTGAAAATCCATTCATTAGTTTCGGTTATTAGTGGGTTCAAACAGGTGTATCAGAGTGAATTCTTGCAACTTGATCGTTTCATGTACAAATATCTCTCTCACAAAGCCTGAAAATCCATTCAGTAGTTTCGGTTGTCAGTGAGTTCAAACCGGTATATCGACTGAATTCTTGCAACTTTATCGTTTCGCTATGTACAAATAGCTCTCTCACAAAGCCAAAAGTTTTGTCGAGATGTTGTTTGGTTTTGACCATCATAAACGGAAGAAATACGTTCTTGTAATGAATGAACTGTACCACACAAATTATCAAAAGGAATAATTTTTACCTTTTTTTCGGGATTGGGCCATTTTAAAATTTTAAAAATATATCGGAAAAATTTGAGCTTTTCTGTTACTTATAACTCTTAGTATTTGCCGGAAATCCCCACAAAAAAGCAAAGCACAACGACAACCTCTACGGCTTTCCGATTAACTGGTGAGTATTTTAATGCTCTAAATCATTCCCTTTGGCAGATTTTTTCCACCACTTCTAGGTTTTGTATTATGATTATTTTTTTTAAATGAACATGTTTCGAATTTGTGTTTTTGCGTAAACATTACTATTAGTCTGCAAACACACAAACATATAAAATGGGCTTCAGCGAGTTGTAAAAAAAGAAAATTAGAGCCGTAAGTAATTTTAATGATAGTGCATATCTCAGCTTCGGAATTAGTTTAGAACTTATTTTTTAATTGCTTGCATTCCTAATCAATTATTTTGGAAAGTTTTCAGAAGAGAAGAGCCTGCTTTCCAAGAAGGGAGCAACAAATAAATATATATAAACAAAAGTGGAAAGCCAAAATAACTAAAGGCTTGTTCAGCCGAAAGGGGAACCGTTTGTAATATTTGGTCTGATAAAAATAAATCCATTAGTTTTGCATTAAATTGAAGGTTTTACTTACCACAGTTGGAATGATTCGATTTAGGACAAAAATTTGCTGTTCTGTTCGATAACTTAACTTGCTGCTGTTTTGAAGGTAACTTTTTACAATCCCACTCTTATCTGTGGATGTTTAAGAACCTCAACCAAGCTCACGGACCATTTGGCAAGTCACTTTCGATGTGTGTTGCCTCGCGTTTTCCTGATGTAACACAATTCCTCTCCTATTGGTCAAAGTTGGCCGGTATGCAGGCTTATTTAAATGGTGCCAAATGGTTTTGGAGCATTCGAAACAGTGCGTACATCTCGACAATTTGCATTATTTTATCGATATTTTCGATAACTGGCCTTCCAGAGCATGGTGCATTTTTGATATCAATCAAAATTACCACAACGGAGTGGAAAAAAAAACAAAAATTGCGCAATCTTATTACAATGTCAGGCCATGACCGACTAGACTTCGCCTATATTAAAAACTGTAAATATGGCGTATTTTCTTTTTGCTAACGTCTATCTTTGACGCGTGCTCAATCAATGTTGAGTCAAGTAATCACAAAACTGTCAAAGAAGTTTTTTAGTACAAAACTGTTTATTTCTAACGCTATACAGTATAAGCTTTACTCTCCACACCTAATCAAATAACATTTTCTAAAGAGTAATAAACCCAGTAAATCTAAATACGAACTTCGGTATAAATCACAAGAGGTCAAATTGCCCATATTTAAATAAACCTGAATATAATATAAAACGCTAAGCTTTAGTGAAGCCAATCCGGTGTGGCTGCCACGTAAAAAAACCTTGGACCTTGCGACGACTACTACAACTGCCATGTAAGGGAGTTCGGTGTGACACAGTACAGTGAATTAAGATTCAGCGGCTACGTTGGCATTGAATGCAACACCCGCTTGTGGAAGGCCTCCTTTAGGTTGAAAAGACAAGGTGGAGAGAGACTTGGCTTCACTTGGTGTATCTAGCTGGCACGAGCTATTTCCTCCTGAAGCACAATAAACACGAGAATTAGACAATAATCGAAAGCATGTTTATGATTATAACATTGACACCTTTAAAACCGATTTTTTACAGTCGAACGTAGTGAATGAAATTATTCGTCGGGGTCTCGCAAAATTGCCTGCTATATTTTCTCATGGTCGATTACATGAGCCATTTTATCTTTCGCTCTTATCTAAGAACTGGTCTAATGGAGAAATCGTGAAGCGAGATTTGTTAGTGTGGAGTACCAGTATTTGCTTTTATTGCTAAAAAAAAGGCTAAATTCTTCTCATCTTTACCTTTCAGAAGGGTATTCAAACATCTAGATTGGAAAAGATTATATGAAGAATTGCCAGCACATGAAAACATTGCAATTTCTTATTCAGAAAGATACTTCAATTGATACACTCTTAATAAACAAATCATCAGTGAAACAAAAAATAGTAAGAAATATCATATCGAATTTTAGATACTATTCGTTTTATTGGTGAAAGTATATAAGTCTTAAGAGGTGAGAGCAGTCGAGTTGTAGAACCAAACAACGGCAAGTTTTGGGTATTCTGGACCCCATTAGCCTTTACGATCCGATTCTTCGTGAATATTTAGGCCAGGCATAGTCAAAAAGCACAGCGCACAAGTATATTACCTTTGCGCTGATATTAAAAATAAATTTATCCAAATGTGTGCCCAGCATATAATTAATGTCATAATAGAAGAGCAAAAAAATATAAAAAAATATTTTGCCATTATTGTCGAAGCTACGCCTCATACAAGTCATATCGAACAAAATACACTTTATTCTGCAGTACCTAAATTTTGATCAGGAGAAGAATTATTTACGATTCAAGCACGATTTATTTCTTTCGTCAATTGCAACAAAAAAACCTTGGAAAAATACAATATTCCTCTGAAAGACTGCTGTGCACAAGGATGCAACAACGGAAGTAAAGTGAAAGGCGAGGATACCCTTCTCGCTTCTAGTCGGAAGACGGTAAAGACTGTCAAAAGGAGTACCACCCATAGCTCACCAGCGGCAATAGCAGTAACGCGACCAGCTAGTAAGGGGCCCAATCAAAGTGCCTAAATACTAGGAGCACCACCTACATCGGAAGCTGCCGGGAATACCAACCAGAGTACACTGGCAGGCGAAACAAGTAAGGGTGCACTCAAATCAGGAGGCGCTAAGAAAAAGCATAAAAATCACCAAAAGCCGCTGCCAGAGAGCCATATACATGTGGAACAAAATATCTAACAGTGAGGCTGCTGGCGGTTCCCTTGAGACTAAAGGTGTGAATCACTATAAGCAAGTGATCCTGAAGTACAAGACCTTTCTGAGAGAGAAACAGCCCGCTCCTGGCAATGCGCTCAACTCTAGACAACAAGCGGAGGCTTAGTATAGAAACCGGTCGGCAAACGAAAAAGCCTAGGACTACGATCCGAAAAACCCTAAGAAGGCCTCCGCGGCAGAACCGACCGTAGCACAGAGTCACTATAATGATGTGGTTAAGGACCACCTATAACTGACGATAGTGGATGACTCCAGCAACTCACCCGCGTCGATACAGCAGCACTGGGTTGAGATCGAGGTTAGATTGCTGAGCCTCGTAGCGAGGATACAGGATGATCCGATGCGCGGACCAGGCGTCTTTAGACTTCCTGTCCGGATGCGTCGACGAAATCGGTGACGCTTTCGTCGGCCTTAAACAAATGCTGATCCCAGCTAAGTATGCCCCCAAGAGGCCGCGAGCTCGCATCTCGTTACCAATACTGTAGGAATCGGGGAACGAGCTGCTGCGATGAATTAAACTGCAATAGATGACTGACAACTTATTAAAGTGGAAGGGCTAAACAAACCAAGCTGCCCCTTACTTCTAGCCATATGCAAGGAGTCTATAGAGGCCCTCTTCAAAGCAGCCAACCTAATCAGCTTTGGAATGCGGAATGCTAAAATGAAAATCTTCAAGAAGATAAGGCTCCTGATGACGATGGCATAAAGGGGTCGGCGATGCGAGCCAGCACCTAAAAGACGTCGCTCTAAATCAAGAACCCGAACCGAAGAAGGAGGGTACAGCGCTCTAAATGTGCGAAAGATAATCGTCAATCCTTCTAGGTGAGGGGGATATCGACACCAGCCTAATCCAGGAGCCGTAGGTCAATAAATTACAGATTCTGGGTTCAACAAGCAGCACCCATAACCTCGTCTACAAGAGTAGCACAGGTAAGCATCGAGCGTCCATTCTAATCAAAAAAGGTATCAATGCATTTCTCTATCCAAATTCCAGCACACCAGATCTAACGGTAGTAAGGATGAAGGCCGGGGAACATCAAAACCGACGCCAACGCGCGGTATCCTATTTGGGGAAGTTCAACCACGAACAACATAGGTGAGCCACTCATGCTTCTTATCCAAAGTACCAATTTGAGTATATGTAACAGGGGCAAGCTCAGAAAAGTTTTTTAGATTGGAGGAGGTGTTGGATATAACACTAGCAACAGATTGTGGAATGGTCGATGACTGAAGGGTGTCAGGCAAGGCATCCATGTTCGATCACTGCTTGATACTCTTCAGCATTGGCAGTAAATCCGACACCATATCTCTTTTCCGAATTCCTTAAATGGCATCAAGATATCTAGGGAAAGGTCTATCTAATAGGATTACAACGGCAATAGAGACAAATCAGTTGAAAAGTTAGAAGAAACTTAGCTAAAGCCGTCACGAAATCAACACCAATTAGAGTTTTTAAGAATAAATCTCCACGATGGTGGACGGGGCAGCTTAGAGAGTTCAGGTGTAAAGTCAGGAGAACCTTTAATGACATCTACATAACTAAAGTGTAACAACCATACAAGAATGCAATGAAACAATATAAGAAACTATGGGGCTCTGCCAGGCTGAGTAAAATTCAGTCCAAAGAGCACACGAGTCAAAGTTTGATTAGAAGGGAGGACAGTGTGGGGACGATCATAGCAGAGAAGCCCCTAGAAACCTATTTTTCAGGCTGCGATCTGAGCAAAACAGTATCGGCCCAAACGGGGGTTTCACAGACCTCGGAAGGCATACTGAACTGGGTCGTTGAAAAACAAAAAATAAAGTTTGCAATAAACAACTTTTCTTCCTCCAAATCCCCAGGCCCTTATGGCATTACACCCATTACGCTGCAAAAGCTTGAGAAACCCATCATCTTATGGCTAGACATATCATCTCATGGCTAGACATGGTCTTCAATGCCAGCGTTCGCCTGACATACATATATTCAACAAAGCTGGAAAAGAGTCAAGATGGTCTCCATTCCCAAAACCGGCAGAAGAACCTACGAGAAATATCTAAACTATCGACGGCTCAAAAAGCGTACATTACAGATTGGTGAACAGAAACTGCTCTCCATGAATTTGTAAGCACCAGAAAGAGATCCCTCCACTGTAAGCAGATTACACTCGCTGCCTTCCTAGGCATAGAAAGTGCTTTCAGTAACATATAAACTGGCGAAATTACTCAATCCCTGCCTAAGGTTGGAATCTCAGACCCCATATACAGGTGGATTGAGCTGATGCTCAGAAATAGAACTATAACATCAACCAATGGTTCAGTGATACTATCCCGCTATGGAAGCAGGGGTACACCTCAAGCGGAGTCTTATCATTATTCCTTTGCGCGGTGGCACTGAACGATATTCTACTGGAGCTCAATAAAGGTGGACTAAAGGTAGTAGCAATATCAGGCCCCTTCTCCTAAACGATCAGTGAAATTCTTGAAGGAGCTCTGACAAGATTATAAACATGGGTTTCAACAATCAGACTCAGAGAGTCGGTATGCTAGAGGTCAAATAAATATGGGCATAGAAGAGCCCTTGGCAAGCATTTAGAAATAGAGGAACAAACTGACTAAACACCTGCATCGCTTGCTCTCAAGCAAAACCTTAACTAAAGCTGTCTTCAAGACGAGACTGGAGTAAAGGCACAGTAGCCGAGGAGGGCACTACGGCCATCTACACCGACGGGTCCAAAATTGACTGGTGTTCTCAGAGAAGACGTCTCTCTCTCGTTCTGATTACCAGGCTTTGCCAGCATCTTACAAGCGGAGGTCCTAGGCTTGGTTAGAATGATTGCAGGATGCTGACAAGAAAATTCGATCGTAGCATGTGCCGAAGGGTGTGGGTCACGAACGACGTGTACTTTCGAGAAAACGTCTCAATTGGAACGTGGAGAAAGTTCCGGAAATCATAGTGACATTGGAAATGTGTTCGCTACTAATACGACTGGCGATGCTCATTCTGAAGTACTTGGGCGAATAATACGGTCTTTCAACTTCATTGGTACTTGGTTATTTACAACATACCTTGTATCGTAGGATATTCGTCTTGGTGTTTGACATACCGGCACATGATAAAGTAATCAAATTTTCATCTCCGTTGGCGAAGCATGCTGCATTTTAGGATTGTAGTTTTCAATGAGACTTTCAACTTCGTTAGCTAGCTCATCATTAAGGTGTGAAAAATCTATTTATGGAGTGCTTTTGATGATAGGTGCTGCCGCCAAACACAAGTCCCTGAAGTCCTTCACCAGCTCGATTTCATTCGTATGCTCTACGACATCAACAACCGAACCACTCTTCTGTTTCTCCTTAAAAACTACATTATATATTTGTCTTAAAATGTCGTTTCCAATAAAAGCTTCATACACAATATATCGCTCACGCACTGCACGGAATGTTATCTCCATCTCAATATAGTCCACGATTACTTTTAGTTTAAAACTCCCCATTGTGTAAATACCACTCTCGCCTATACCTTCTCTTTCCTATGTTTTTCTCTTGACAACTTAACATCTCCCATTATCAACAAAACGTCGTATCGCATTAGATACAAGTCACACCCGGTATCCATAAAGGCAGAGAATGTACAATTATTGAACCTTAGATCTTTAAAAACCCAACCTATTGACTTAATGCGCTGCGTTGTCCCCAGAACATTTATTTTTATACTACCTGATGGCCTGGTTGACCACACTCATAACAACCCGATTGCCTCTGCGACTAATTTGAGGATAAATGACCAACCGTTCCACACCTATAACAACGCTTCCAATTGTTCTACTGAATTTGATATTTTATTTTTATCATCAACTACCTTTTTTTGATTAACGCTAGGTTGACACCCAAAACTTACTTTTTCGTAAATAACTATCGGGTATTCTAAGTCTTGTATAATTTTTGCCTGATAAACATAACCTTTATTGACCTTGGAATCCTATATACGATCGACAAAATATTCGATTCAACTTTTACCGTCTAACTGTATGGGTTTTCCTATTTCGATTAGGCTATACCAGTGTTCCCGAAAATCTTCGTTAGGAGGCTTACTACGGTTTCTCAACAAATGATGTGCCTCAATTGATGATGGTACTGTGCCAAATTCGTTTTTCAATGAACGCTTTAGTGCGCTTTGTAATGCCCTGAAGACTACGCACACAAATTTTTGCAGCACCCTTTAACAGATGCTTGCTATAAATATACTTTTGTAATTCATCCCACTGAACTGCAGAGACATTTTCTTCGAAAGGTTCGAGCCATTTTTTGATAGTTGGGTAACCTGAACCACTAAATGCTAACCTCGAATTTTCGATATCCTGGAGTGTAAAGGCTAGGGGCCCATCGTCACCTTCAGTTAGGCCGAAGTGCTCGCATAATCTGTCCTGTAAGGTGGCTTTACGACCAGTCGTGGAAAGATTAAGTTTCAATAGTCGTTCTTAAAGTTCATTAACAGTCAACAAAAAGATCTGTTCTCTGTCCATACCGTCGCTATGATATCTGAAATTTTATAAAATTAACAATGGAATATAAAATTTAGTACGTGTTTACAAAAAATATTTGATTTAATAAATTTTAATGAATTGTATGTATTTTACTTCATTGGACAAAAATGAATTTTCA
Organism: Anomoia purmunda; assembly: GCA_951828415.1. Taxonomy (NCBI): domain Eukaryota; kingdom Metazoa; phylum Arthropoda; class Insecta; order Diptera; family Tephritidae; genus Anomoia; species Anomoia purmunda. Next base: position 51,238,480 of record OX639994.1, read on the forward strand.
AAATTAAGCTTATTAGAATTACTTCAAATCAAACTATATTGTTCAGTTTTGACAGAAGCTGCTCGAATGTATATAGTATCCAAATGGTTTGAATACACCAACAACTAAAATAGTGCATTAGATCATTGTTTACAATTTGCAATTACAATTCGTTTCAATTACCAGATATTCCTGTCTACCATCCGCGGAATCTTTTATTCTCTCTAATTTGCTATTCGCTCCACTATTACCAGTCGTCGATGATGCTGCTGCTCTGCTACGATGCTTGGCTAATAAATGTTTATTGCATGCTGTTTCGCTCTTTACACTTGCTTTGATAGGCACTCTCACTGTCCTTGTTGCTGACACAGTGAGCCGACTTGTTATTTTGAATTACTCGTTACTTCATCTAGAAGTTTCGGTGCTTGTGTGTTCTGCTGCCACTCTGATGCACTGAATGCACACTTCACCCAGAAGTTTCTAAGTTTGTGGGCTCTGCTTCCACCATATCGAACTAACTGTACACTTCACCCAGAAGTGCCGATGCTCTGCTGACGTTTTGTCAAACTAACTGCGCACTTTGTTACTTCACCATGAAGTTTCGATGATCTGCCGACGTCTTGCCAAACCAACCTCGCGACTCGTTACTTCACCCAGCAGTTTCGATGCTCTGTCTCATGCACTTTTGCTGCTAACACTCTGCTGCGTCACTAACGGCAATCGCAATTATGCTGTCTAATTTGTAAAGATAATTATTTTTCCACCGTTAAAACGGGACAACCGGTGCTGTCGATGTTATTGTACAGTTTGACGACTGTAACTAACGCAGCGAAATATGCTGTTTTTGCTTTTGAGCAAATTAATTATAATAATTTCACCAATTACAGTTGGCAAAAAAAAAAAAAATTTGTCACCAATTGTGAGTTTACCGAATCAGCACCAGAAACTCACTGTATTTAAGTAATTATTGCATGAGTTTATTAAGTTCAATTGCAATTAGTTTATTATTAGTCTCTTAAGTACTTCTATTAACGTCCGTTCCACTGAAATGTCGCGCAACAACTCTTCGCACGTATTCCGTTTTCTGTCTCTTCTGTTCTTTTCTGCAGAGGTGCAGTTGTTCAGTTACTAGCAAGAATGATTGAAACCAGATAACAACAACGCGAGTTACGTCCCCACCTACAGAGGTGAAGTCAACAGCTAACAGGCTAGTACATTGCACCAACGAACGACAACAACGACAGGAGCAATGAGGCGACAACAACAACATTACCCAAAGAAGACAGCAGACCCAGCAAAAACAGCTGGTAGAATAAGCTAGTTTAAGTATTTTTGTCAACGTAACTCTTTTTAGCAACTAGGTAAATATATTTCACAATCATATTAGTCAGCACATTTATTAAATTTAAGTATTTTTTTCAATGAAACTCTTTTTAGCAATTAGGTGAATATATTTCACAATTACATTAGTCAGCGCATTGATTAAATTCATAAGTTTCTTTGTAAACTAATTAATATTAATAAATCACTTATATATTGGAGTTCAAATTGAATCAGTATTGTAATGAGTAACTATATGTTGAACCCAGACAAAAGACCAAGGACCTAGCCAAGGAGTAGGAAGATTACATCTTTCTAATTTCCCAACGATATCCTGGAGGATACATAACTAGCGCAGTCTAACGGCCAACTGCAGGACAACAGCACCTAGGAGTTTCAACTCCTTTAGCAGTGGAGAATCAACGCTTCTGAATCAAAAAGAATGAAGTTATACCACTCGAGCCTTCAACAACAGAGAATGACTTTACTCCTGGGATGCATGCAACTATGAGTATTGAATGTGGTCAGTTACACAAAAAAAAAAAAATTGTGAGAATATGAGAAGTAAAAAAAAAACACATCACCCTCTAAGGAAATTGTATATACAAGAATTAATAATTAAAAATTAAATGTGTGCAAGAAATGGATAAAACTTCGGCATAATTAAAAATTTTTCGCTACCAAGTGCATCCAAAAGGAGTGTCGCCTGTAGATCGGCGCAGTAACTTGCTAACAGAAAATAACACTAAGGGTTGAGCGAAAATCAAGCTTAGCGAGGTAATTATCCGAAAGTAAAATATCCAAAATTAAGGTGCAAAAACAGTTCTTAATAAAATCAGTGCAAGCGTGATAGGTCCACGAATTTAAGACACGAATAGTGTGTGAAAAGAAATGTGTGTCCATTGAATAAAAAAAAAATTGAACCAACCATAAATTAACGTAAAACTATAAAAAACTAAACACACGACTGTAACTCCTTGAAAAGGAGTCTAACAGTCAATCAATAAAACCGAGGCGCACAGCAGTAATAGTTGAGTTGAGTTCTAATTCAAAGCTATAATACCACTGAGTAGAAAACTAAAATAAAACTCAAGTTGCGAAAACCTTGCATTTTTCAATGCGTAAGAAATAGCCACCACTGAGTAGAAAACTAAAATAAAACTCAAGTTGCGAAAACCTTGCATTTTTCAATGCATGAGAAGTTGCCACCACTGAGTTGAACATACGGAAATTATTGAAAAGGAAATATATATATATATATACACAGAATTTAAAGTCACAAAAGAAATATAAAATTCATATATATATATATATACATAAGCATAAAATATAGAGGAAATATATACAAATTTTTTCTTGAAACTATCATACGCTAAAGCACATATTCCAAAATTCCAGTACAAAATCTTAATAAAAAGAAAATAAATCAATTCAGCCTAGTAGTGGCCTATTAATGTGGAAGGAAACTAGCAGCAAAAGAAGATCTAAGTTCTTCCAATATTCAAATATATTTAAAACAAGAAGCTTAAATTCAATTCCGGAAGATTCCTCCTTCCCAGAAACATTTTCAGAAGTTTTCACCAGAAGTTGGGACTCACTAATAGAACAGGATATCCAAAGCAATATTATGGCAAACGATAACACTCTTCCAAGTACTTCAGCTCGTGCAGCTTTACAAGCCGAAATGGCAGCCCAAATCAACCCCAACCCAGGAGATTATATAATTTAACTCTTTGAGAATACCAGATGCAATTAAAGACTTGCCAAAAATTTTATGGGAATCCTAGGACCTTGTACGAATTTATTAACAACGTAGAGGAAATTCTCCTATATGTTAGGGGCACAGACAACACCCCATACGGGAACGTGTTACTAAGGGCAGTGCGGAACAAAGTAGAAAGACAGGCAAATTAAATATTGAACTTGTTTGTGAAAGGATTGGTTCTATCAAATGAAAGTCAGATTATTTTCATAGAACAACCGCTAAAAGTCGTATCTTACCTAACCTCTGACTTCATAGAAATCAACAATTGAAACTTGGAAGCACGCGACACCCCAAGACTCGAGGACATTTCAAAACTCTTAAGAACAGATCATTTAAATACATAGGAACGAAGCAAATTTGTAAGCCTTTGCAAAAAATACAATGATATTTTTTTCAGAGAGGATCAATATCTGACATTCTCCAATGATATAAAACATAGCATAGTAACCACTGATGACACTCCCCTTTTCACCAAATCCTATAGGTATCCATATATACATAAAATTTTTTTTTTTATATAATTTATAATTAATTAACAAAATTACTTATATTATTGAACTCCACTGAGGTCAATAATAATATACTTATGTACTACATATATGCAACTCCGACTCTTTTGTTACATTTTAATACATATTAATTTTATATTTAGCTATTAAGTTCTAAATGGAAGGTCTAATACATGATGTCTTTTAAGTCTAATAATTTCATTAGATTCATCAAGTAATGCAATTGCTAGCGGATTTTCATGATTACTTTATACATAAAATGAAAAAGATGTTAGAACAGGGTATAATTAGGCCAAGTTACTCCCCTTGGAGCTCACCAGTATAAGTAGTACCAATGAAGATGGACGCTAGCGGCAAGAAGAAGTGGCACTTGGTAATAGATTACCGTAAATTAAACGAAAAACTATTTCCGACAAATACCCAATCTCAAGCATTGCGGGTATTCTAGTCAAACTGGGAAAATGCATGTACTTCTCAACATTAGACATGGCTAGCGGATGCCATCAGATGGAAATGCATCCGAACGATATCTAAAAAACTGCATTTACAGTCGAAAATAGTCATTACGAATACATTAGAATGCCTTTCGGCCTAAAAAATGCACCTTCCACATTTCAACGGGTCATGGATAACGTCTTACGAGATTTAGTCGGAAAAACATGTTTAGTATACTTAGATGATATCATAATTTACTCGACCTCACTACAAGAGTACATTCAGAATTTAAAGGAAGTTTTTGAAGATTAATCGGAGTTCCTGAAGAAAGAAATAGTGTTCCTTGGCCATATAGCGACAACAAAAGGCATTAAGCCCAACTCGGATAAAATTTCTGCAATCAAAAGTTACCCTATTCCTAAAACCCAGAGACAAATTAAAGCTTTTTTAGGATTACTCGAATATTACAGGAAATTCATTAAAGATTTTGCAAAATTAACTAAACCACTGACCAGCTGCCTAAAAAAGGATAAGACTATTAAGCTGTCAGGGGATTACGTTCAAGCATTTGAAACATGTAACGATATTTTAATGAACGACCCCATATTGCAATACCTGGATTTTTCATAACCGTTTGTACTAACAACCGATGCTAGCAACGTAGCATTAGGCGCAGTTCTATCACAAGGGCCGATAGGTAACGATAAACCAATTTGCTATGCGAGCCCAACTCTAAACAAACATGAAACTAACTATAGCACTATAGAAAAGGAACTCCTAGCAATCATTTGTGCAACCAAATATTTTAGGTCATAACTCCTCGGCCGTAACTTCAAGATAGTAACAGACCACATACCATTAACTTGGCTCATGGGTTTAAAAGAGCCAAACTCGAAATTAATCAGGTGGAGACTTAAGCTAGAGGAATTTGACTACGAAATAATATACAAAAAAGGAAAAATCAACACCAACGCGGATGCCCTGAGCAGAATTGAAATAAAAGAAGTTACATCCGAAGAGGAAATAAACCTCAACGATGCAGTTTCCGTACAGGGTATACAAGGTACAACAATTAATTCAGCAGCAGAAACCCTTGATGACGGCATCTATATATCGGAGAAACCCTTAAACGACTTCAGCATTCAACTAGTCTTAGAAGAAAGTCAACAGGGCTCACCAATGACATTAGCAAATATTTTCAGGAACAAACAGATACGCACCATTAGGCAACACCAATTCAACGAAGAGGCAATAATAGAGCTTCTGAAGAAATTATGTCCCCCTAACAAAACCTCTGAAATTTATACAACCAATATTTTCCCCAAGGTACAAAAAGTATATTCAAAATTCTTTTCTCAAAGCAAAATGTTCGAACTATTGCGTTGCACTCAGGTTCTACGTGACATTAGGTTAGAAGAGGATAAAAAAAAATCATAAAAAATATCACGAAAACAACAACCACAGAGGCATAAATGAGTCCATATTGCACTTAAAAAGAAATTACTACTTTCCTAATATGAAAGAAAAAATAACGAAGACAATTAATCATTGCGAGAAATGCTTCACGCTTAAATACGACAGACACCCGCCCAAAGTAAAGTTCGAAAAACCTGAAACACTCCCTACACCATTACATACACTACATTTAGAAAAGTTAGAAATTGACAATGAAGAAGTACTATATGAAACGATGCTGATCTATAACAATGCTATCCACTCCTCAACAAAACGAACACCCTATGAATTTTTTAACGGTAGAAGACCCAAATTTAATGACGACATCAAATTTTACAATGAACATGAATATCTAAAGAAATTAAACGAGTACAAACAAATCCTGTACCCTTGGATTCAGGAAAAGCTATCGACAAACATGAACAAAAGAATCGACAATATAAACGAAAACAGAGAAACCCCTATAGAATACAAAATTAATACAACAATTCTTAGGAAGGAATGCAGAAGAACAAGATAACTCCTAGATTCACTACTCAAAAAATCAAGTCGAATAGAAAAACACAGTGCTTACGCTAAATAATAAAAAGCTTCATAAAGCCAGAATCCGTAGGCGAACATTGACATAATAAAACAATTTATCAAATTATTAGTAAGAATTAGACATTTTCTTTAGCTTCAGCAAATTAACATAAATTTCCCCCTCCGGCTAATTGTGGCAAAAGCCCATATATTTGAAATACTAAAATTAATTACAACATAGAGCTTCTTTCCACCCACTTGACAGACATTTCGGAAGCCATAATACTAGCTAAATTCAATATAATAGATACCTGAACAAATTTTGAGCCCAATAGAATTGGGAAAAATCCGGGATCATTTTGCAAATCAATCAATAGAAATTTAATCTGCCACATAGATTAAATCTTCCAACCGGAGAACAATTATATTGCCATTTTCAATGCACCACAAATACTAATCTAGTCTAGTTGCAGAAACACCACCTACATAATTGAAGGTACAGCAATAATCTACCACAACAAATGCCAAATTGAAATCATCGCTATCACATACTACGATGACCCAATCGTATTCAGTGAAGAGCCAATCTCCATTCCCCTTCCAATGGTCAGAATCGAAGCCAAGTCTACAAGGAAAAAATTAACTCGCAAAGGCTTAACGAAGACCATATGACACTACGACAAGACATACAGTTCGAGCAGACAGAGATGAAAACGACGCAAGCTTACACCACAGCCGGCATACTTATAATCATCATCGCAGTCAGCATCGCAGTAGCAGCTCTCCCAAAAAAGAAAATAATCCAAATGATCACACAGAGCCAAAAATAGCTAATAAAATTAATAAGATTGTCTCCTTAAATAGTTTTTAGGCTGAGGGGTAGGTCAGACGTCAGAAACAAACAAAAAAATTATAAGGAAATCTCTTTGGTTTGCTTAGAGAATTCTTGTTGGTAATATTCATAAATATTTCTTTTCATTTTCATAAGATTTCTTTTTATATATGTTATTTATACGAAAGTCTTGTTATTTTCTCTTAAAATTTTTGTAAAAATAGGGCAAAAAAGAGAAAACAGAGAAATCTTCTTATTTTTACAAGATGTCTCTTCAAAAATATTAATAAGAAAAATCTCTTTAATCACAAATATTAATAAGAAAAATCTCTTTAATCACGCAATTAGGCAAAAACATAGAGAAATCGTTTTATTTTTCGAAGATATCTCTATGCAAAAATACAATTGCTATAACTTCATACATATCTATGTACATACATACGGATACAAGTACTTTCGTACGTATGCAGGTATGTACATTTACCTACATATGTATATATGTACATATATTTGTGTATACCAAATTTTCGTTTTTTCCGCGTTATGTGCATGCATATTCAAGTATAATATATATTTACGTCACCTATTATAACGGCACTTTGAATTCCTTTTTTCGCATTTGAGTAAGAAATTACAAAGGGCTTCTTATATTTTCAGTTTCAATTCAGCAAGAAGTGTCAGCGGATTAAAGTGCTATAAATAATTTAAATGTTTATTTTATATAGTGTCTATATTTTAGTATTACTTGATTTAATGCTAATTACTTGACACAATTTAATAATGGACCAGACAACAAATGTGGAAGAGCCATATGTTGAGACCTTCTCATTGTTTAAAATGTGGAATTTAAGTAACGACTTGTGTACTCTTCTGAAAGTTCATGGAATAATTACATTCCTAATTCTAAAGAAAATGGAAATTGATGATATTCTGACGCTTTTTAATAAATTTGATACGAAGTTTTTTGGCGAAATGTTTAAATTTAAAGCAGGACTTAAAGAATGGCGAAATAGTATGGTAAGTTATTATTCATAATATTATATTGAAACAAGTGAAGCAGACCGACTGCATACTTAATAAGGGCTACCGATGTTTATAAGTATGCCATATTTGTTTGGAGTCCAGTCGGTCACCTTTACAAGTTTACCTATAGTTTTACTAAGTATGTTATATTTACATTTTTGTTTAGAATTTGCCACTGATAAGTGACAGGGAGACATTATCCAACAACAGTCGAGTTATAGAATGGCTTGAGAAAATCTCATCAAACTTAAGTGTGTCCAGAGAATCTACACCCTCTGCTCAGTTGCCTCCGGTCACTTCTATAAACAAAAATAGGCTTATTATCCTTTTAAAGAGCACAGTAAAGGGACAGATGGCGTTATCGTACAGCGAAAAATATGGACATCTGGACACGAAAAGTCAAAGCACCATAGCTCACTGTATTGCGGATAGTTATGTTGGTAACTCGGTGAAAATGACATATGCGGAAATGCAGAAATGGGCTAACGCCATCTGTGAAGCTTTCCCAAAAGAAAAACCGGTAAATAAAATAAATATAGTTGTTATCATAATTATAGACACTCACATTTTCACAAAACTTTATTATTTGTTTTAATTTCATTTTATTCTAAAATATTTTCAATTAAATTTTAATTAACTTTCCAAATGCAAATCATTTGTCAATTCGTCATTACGTGTGTGTCTATAATTATAAAAAACAATCTATTTTCTTAAATAAAGATTCCATATCTAATTATAATATAAATATTTTAATATTTAGGAAACATACTACCTAGCTAGAAAATACAACAAGAAAAACCCTACAGGCGAATTATTTTCACGGTGGACAAACGTAAATAAAACTGGTTTGACATCAAAAACCGTGTCACAGGAGTTAGAGTTAATTGCACCGATTTCCTCTGGTATGTGTTATAACCGACTTTTAAAATTATATACTTTTCTAACTTTTAAAATATTAAGATGAATATTGTGAAAAGAAGTGTTGGCTAAATCACAACTGCAGTCCATGGGAACAGGTGATAATATATTGGAAAGAGACATCGCTGACTAGAGTTGCAGAAATAAGAAAAAGCGCTTCCTTAAATGACATTTTTAAAGAATGGCCACGGTATAACGACTACAATGGTATTTATCTCGTAAGTATATGTTTTATATTTATCAGTGTTGTGGAAATTTTTACTTAATTGTTAATTAATAACACTACAATGGTGGATAAGTTCAATTAACAATAAATTGCAAGTTGCAATTTAATTGATTTGCATAGCGATATTTATTATATATAATTTTTCTCATTTGTATTAGATCGAAATAGATTTTGAGAGCCTACACCCAGGAAAGGGAAACTTTTTGTTTTCAAAGTTGGAATCTTTTTATATACGCATATTGGATGTTTTTGAAAAAGAAATAAAGGATCGCCCTTCCAGAGATATATATTTAAAACATTTATACAACCAAAACATTTCAAACGGTTGGTATTTTTTTTAACTTTGTTATTTCTTATTTTAATGATGATATTCTCTCTTTAGATACTAAATATTGCATCACTACAATTCTTCTTCATGCTTTGCTGCCTCCTCAGCGTCTTAATAAAACCGATAAGCCCACAATAGCCGATGCTCAAAATGACTTCGTCAGTCTGGTTTCTACACCAAATGATATTCAACCAAAAATTATGGACATTACTAAACACTTTGCTGAAAGGAGAGAGAGATGTCAACCTAGAATTATTGCCGTTGGAACTGACATTACGTGTATTTCTGAATTTTATATTTTTTGTGACGGCATAAAGTGGAAATGCTGTTCCTATATGAAGTGCGTTGATATAATTATTAAGTTATCATATGTTTTTAATACAGAATATTCACAAAGAAGCAAACAAGTATGGGCATTTTTGGAACAATTTTTTTTTTGAATTAAAATCCGAGGATTTTTCCTCCGTCGCAAATCTCTTAAGCAAATTAGTGTAATATACGAATAGTTTTAATGAAAAATTCCTCTGCTTGTTTGCTTTATATGTACAAAGAGTCATCGAACACCGAATGACCTCGTTAAACATTTAAAATCAGACCATGGACTCCCAACAATTTATGAATTTATTTGTAAGGAAGAAAAATGCAATCAAATTTTTAATAACATATACAGGTTTAAGCAGCATTTAACAAAACATACTAAACCTATAACTACTGTTAAACAATGCTATAAAAAAAAGAAATTATGCACGATTCACCAGTTGTGCCAAATTCTACACAAAATTTTTCGTCTGAAACACAAGAAAACCCATTATTTTCTTCATCATTTAAAGACGCAACAATGTCATTTCTTCTTCAGTTGCATTCAAATACAAATTTTTCGCGAAAGGACGTACTTGATGTTCAAAATTCTGTAACAAATTTTTTTATAACACCAATACATAATTTTTTAAATGATTTACCTTATATAAATGAAAATAATTGTGCGCTCGATGAAATAATCCAAACTCTTTCTCAACCATTCTCTGAAGTTAGTTCTGAACATAAGTTCTTTAAACAATTACAGGATCTAAATCTGTATAAACATCCGCAGAAGTATATTCTTAGTGAAGATCTTTCAGAAATTGTACTAAACAATAATCCTTCTTTAGCATTAACAAAAACAGAAATGGCAGTAACAGATATAACTTTTCAAATAAAAATATTAATAAATCACTTATATATTGGAGTCCAAATTGAAAGAAGAAGCCAGTCTTTTTATTTAAATCAATATTATAACGAGTAACTTTATGTTGAACCCAGAGAAAATTGCCCTTGCCTACAAAGGACCAGGGACCTGGTCAAGGAGTAGGAGATTACATCTTTCTAATTTCCCAACGATATCCTGGAGGATACATAACTAGCGCGTGCACGTCTCAGATGTTCATACCACAGAAATAGCGAAACGACTTTTATTTTCGCTACAACTGCTACAATACAAAGCTTGGCACTTCTCATTTATTATTCTGTGTTTAACTTTTTGTAAAAATCACTCAAAACTCAGAAAAACCACCATTTTAAGAGCCATTTGTGATGTCAATCCTTCAAACGAGGCAATTACGAAGTATCGGAAGTGCTTTTGTCGTCACCTTCTTTCTCTGCATCGTGGTTTACTAGTAGTCCGTTTACTTATAGTTTATTTACAGTCCGTTTACTTACAGTCCGATCATACGTTCCCACATACATATGTATATGGTAAATTTTTACATTTTCATCGTACATTCATACATACATATGTAAGTATGTAGATAATATAAGAAATTTACTTTCATTTATATCATAATATAACATTTTTATTGTCACGAGTGTGCAGCATGTGCGTGCTCATTCGGTGGGTCCCGGGTTTGAGTCCTGCCCGGGGCAAGTAACATCGAAAATTATAGAAAAAGTTTTTTCTAATAGCGGTCGCCCCTCTGCAGGCAAAGGCAAACCTTCGAGTGTATTTCACGCACACCACAAATTGTGGGGGAAGTTCGGCCAAAATCGCTTAAGCGGTTATAGCGCCAATTAAGTAAGTATTGTCAGTACTATGAGGAACGAGAAATTTTTTAATAGTTAAGCTTAGGCAGATGATATACCACAGAATAAGCGTAAATACTTAGATAGATGCAAATAGAACATAATTATACAACTTTATTTCAGTAAAATAATTAGTTTATCAAGCTTCTTTTATACAACATTTATTGTAGTAGTAACGGAACATGGACAAATAAGTTATTTGCTTCACTCACACGTGAGAGGGCCAGCCCGCACTATGGTCGAGGTCCAGAACACGCACTGTCTGTCATTGTACTTTATTTATGGTCAAGCATAACAGAGGCTCACCGGAAATTGTATGCGTTTAAATCGAAATGGGAATGCGAAATGGTATAAGCGGTATTCGATGTATAAACGCACGATCGCCTGTGCCACTGGCCGCCAAAATTTTCTCACCACTGGCGTTTCGTTGGAGAGAAGTAACTTTAAGCCTCGTTCCATTACACAATTTTGGTGAACTTAAATTTCGCAAAATAATAATTAGTACGCGGGTTTCTAGAATGATTCTATGTGATGATGATGAAGACTTGTTGCAAAACTCGGTTGACAGACATGTACCCAACGTCTCCTCCCTCAATACGACTAAGTATATCCGAGTGAATTCTTGCAACTTGATCGCCAAAAGTTTTGTGGAGAAGTTGTTTGGTTTTGACCATCATAAACGGAAGAAAAAAGTTTTTGTAATGAATGAACTCTACCACACAAATTATCAGGAGGAATAATTTTAACCTGTTTTTCGAGACTGGGCTATTTCCAAACTTTAAAAATATATCGAAAAACATTTGAGCTTCTCTGTTACTTATAACTCATAGTATTTTCCGGAAATCCCCACCAAAAAGGAAAGGAACATCCATGGTATTTCCGTTTTCCAACTATCTTTTAGAGTTTCAACAACAGCATCTACAGCTTTTCGATTAACCTGGTGTGCAACAATATCCTCCTTCAGAAACTTGTACCAAATCATTCCCGTTGGGTGATTTTTCCATCAATTCAAGGTTTTGTATTATGATTATTTTTCACAACTATTGATCATGTTTTGAATCTGTTTTTTGCGTAAACATTACAAATAATCTGCAAACATGCAAACATATAGAATGGGCTTCAGCGTGTAGTAAAAAGAGAAACTTAGAGCCGTAAGTGTTTTTAATGACAGAACTTTTCTCAGTTTCGCAGTTAGTTAAGAATTTATCTTTTAATTGTTAACATTCTTAATCAAATATTTTGGTAAGTTTTGTCCAAAGTCAATATTCTATATACATACATATGTATGTATCTCTGTTTCTTTCCTGTTGAAAACCTTGGGGAGGCTGACTGATCTTCATATAAGGGATGGGATTCCTCGTGAGCGATTGTCATATGCATACTCGAATGTCATAGAAGAGACTCTTGAACACAAGGACTTGGCAGTTGGTGCCTTTAATAACGTCCAGCCACAGGCAATAGTCGAATACCTGGTGAAGTTTGGGGTCGAACCGGGTCTTATAAGGCTCGTCAACCACCTGGTCTGTGACAGAGCTATCGTGGCAGAGCGGGGCAGCGCCTCCGTTTAACAAAGGGTGAGTAGGTTCCTATGCAGGGGGGCTTCTCTCACCACTCCTTTGGGTTGCTGTAATCAACGGCGTCCTGAAGGAGCTGGAAAGGAGAGGCTGCTCGGTGTGTGCTACAGGATGTGTGCTCGCTATTAATTCTAGCAAGTCGGAGCTCTTCTTGTTAACCGGAAGGTAAAGAATGGCGGATGTCTGACCTCTCTCAATCTGATTCTGGATAGTAAGCTCTCGTTGGGGCCAAATATTGTGGAAAGAGTGAAAAAGGTTCCTGTATACTCTTGGCGGGGTGCTATTGGGAAGAGATGGAGCCTCTCTCCCAAGGTAAATCACTGGCTTTATGAAACAATAATGAGGCCTATAATATTTTATGGAGTGTTTGTCTGATGGCACTCACTGGAGAGTGTATCGAAAGTTAAGCTGCTAGGTAGCTGTAGCCCGTGTTGCAACCCGGCTAAGATGCGATGGATACAGCTTCAATTTGGCCTATGGGCGTTCTGAACCTCTTGCCAGCTTCGACTTTGTCTCCCGTGGTGGTTCCTTCTTCACTCACATTCCGCTAAGAGGAGCTCTCCCTCAGCCGGAAATTTAAGCTTCCGGACAACTGCGGTGTGTTTCAGGCGGAGGTGGCCGCTATCACGGCTGCGGTCAATTGGCTACTCACCAATGTAATGCCCTCTGGACGGCAAACATTTATTCTGATAGTGAGGCCGCTATTAAGGACTTAGGGTCGCTAATGGTGAGGTTAAAACTTGTCGGAGAGTACCTGATTCTCTCTCAGTCGCCTCAGAATACCTTGGCATTGTACTAATTGTGGTACCAGGCCATAGCGGCATTGCAGGAAACTGCATGGGTGATGAGCCCGCTAGGCGGGGTACCCTGGAAGTCATCACTCCATGCAGAGAGAGGATGGGGCTCCTTTGGCTGCCTACGGACTTCTCTTCGATAGATGAGCACTTTGTCTACTCAGCGAGAGCTGGGCAATTACTACGACATGCAGAATCGCAAGGACTCTCTGGCCAAGGATGGATCGTAGGCGTTCGAAGGAACTGAGGTCGCTAAGAAAGCGGCAACTCTTGATCTTCGTGGGAGTTCTGACTAGTCATTGTCCAATGGGTATTCATGCGGTCACGCTGAATATAGTCTCTGACCCTTTTCGCCGCGGCTTTATGGAGGATGATGAGGTGGAATCATCTTTTCATTTTCTGCTCAGCTGCCCTGCCCTTGTGTGCCTGAGGTTCAGGTACGCAGGCTCCTACTCCTTATCACCCCAGAAGAGTTCTCTCGGATGGAAATTGGTACTTAGACTCGTCCCTACTTTTTATAACCGAGCGCAGTGGTGCACAGGGTTTCATAATTTTACTCAATTAACAGTTTTTTGTAACAGCATATAGCAACCCAGATAGTCATTGAGATAGGCACGCGTTGCATTTCAATTGAGTCAGAAACCTTTTGAAAATTATATAAGCCGCAATATTCTTAGTAATGACATTGGTATTTAGAAAGTCATAATTTTTGGGGATTTCAATCTATGCCTAAGGTCTACTGAGAATAGAATAGAAAAGTTTCTTAAGAAATAGAATTTCTACCACACCTGCAGGGGCGCAAATTGACTGCGCGTTTTCAAATTTGGATGGTAATATGGTTAACGCAATAACTTTTGAAACGGTTCACAGTTACCATGGTAGCATTTACTGAATTCCCTTATTTTAATTTTAAGAATATCATTAGTAAATTTAGTATATACTTATACTTTAAAAGAAAAATATAATTATAAGTTCTTATATTTGGCAAGTATCATATGAAAATTGTTTAGCATAATAAAAAATAAATATGTGCAATTAAGACAATACTTTAAATATTATTAATATATTAATATAGCGAATATAACAATAATTTCACAAGCATATAACTTCACGTAAACACATCCATTAAAAGCATACCAAATAGTCATTTAGCTTTTCAAAATAAGAATTATTACAACGAGCACGGTTTATTTGAAATAAAAACTTTCGCCGGGTTTTTAAAGTTCGGTTGCACCCGAATTTAGAGTATTCTTTACTTGCATTATAGTACAGATTTAACATTTTGATAAAATATACCCTATGTTGAAGCGCCTGAAAATCCATTCATTAGTTTCGGTTATTAGTGGGTTCAAACAGGTGTATCAGAGTGAATTCTTGCAACTTGATCGTTTCATGTACAAATATCTCTCTCACAAAGCCTGAAAATCCATTCAGTAGTTTCGGTTGTCAGTGAGTTCAAACCGGTATATCGACTGAATTCTTGCAACTTTATCGTTTCGCTATGTACAAATAGCTCTCTCACAAAGCCAAAAGTTTTGTCGAGATGTTGTTTGGTTTTGACCATCATAAACGGAAGAAATACGTTCTTGTAATGAATGAACTGTACCACACAAATTATCAAAAGGAATAATTTTTACCTTTTTTTCGGGATTGGGCCATTTTAAAATTTTAAAAATATATCGGAAAAATTTGAGCTTTTCTGTTACTTATAACTCTTAGTATTTGCCGGAAATCCCCACAAAAAAGCAAAGCACAACGACAACCTCTACGGCTTTCCGATTAACTGGTGAGTATTTTAATGCTCTAAATCATTCCCTTTGGCAGATTTTTTCCACCACTTCTAGGTTTTGTATTATGATTATTTTTTTTAAATGAACATGTTTCGAATTTGTGTTTTTGCGTAAACATTACTATTAGTCTGCAAACACACAAACATATAAAATGGGCTTCAGCGAGTTGTAAAAAAAGAAAATTAGAGCCGTAAGTAATTTTAATGATAGTGCATATCTCAGCTTCGGAATTAGTTTAGAACTTATTTTTTAATTGCTTGCATTCCTAATCAATTATTTTGGAAAGTTTTGCCCAAAATCAATACTCTGTACGTATGTATGTACATACATATGTAAAGTAGATCTGGGCAAAAAACCTTATTAACTTTATTTTAGATTTCGTATAGAAAATTGGCTGCTAAAATTATGCTATACCAGTTGCTCCAGAATATTGAGATGTTGGCTTGAAGCTTACAAACGCCGGCGCATAGAGAGGATATATAAATAAATAAATAAATTTTCATTCTGTAAAATTTCTGTTCATGTGTCGAATCCCATAGTGAAACACAAAGCACAAAAAAATATGTATACATATAAGTTAACTTAGGGTAAGTTAATACCACCCAAGCTGCTTGACAGATGACTCGCCGTCACATATCAAACACTCCAAGCCGATACGTTAGAACCACCCATGAAGACAACATAAATTAAAACCCGAAACCAACCACTTCCACAAGATGTCGTAAATTAGTTACTTATAATAGACCCGCATTCCAGAGAATCAAATAACGCATTCATATTCCGTTATTTGATCACTAATCATAAACTGGCTACATTAAGTTGACCCACATCAATAATCAACTTAAGAAAGTCAATATTGCACATGTTGCCCGAATTATGACCACCCATCACAAATTCGGCCGCATCAACAAACGCATAGCAAGACGACAATGCTAAGTGGCGCACAGCTATGTAGAACGGAAATCAACAAACAATCGACTCAGCCGAACTGCACTTGTAAAACCAAGTACATGATTTACTCAACAAACAAACATGTGGGGCACAGACGGAGTCAGCACAAATGTGACCGAAATTAATGTTGTAAACATTAATTGTACAACAACACATGAGAGCCACCCGCTAAATTCAACGTCAGCATGCAGTCACAGCGAAGCAGCATGAATTTACCACGCAGCAGATTACAGACGCTACGCAGCAAAATGCAGTTGCAGCGCAGGCATGGCTAGGTATAAATATTAACATTATTGTAACTTAGTTTTAGATTCAATTCTCACATTAATAAATGCGGTCGTGCTGCCCCTCTCAGCCCCGCAATTAAATATAAAACGTTTGTTTTATTAAACTTAACCACTCGTTTTATTAACTGGCGCCCGAGCAAAAGTCTCGAGGCTCGCGATAAATAAATAAATCCGCGGCGCTCGAAACGTAACAAATCCGGTGAAGTCCTGAAAATTAAAAAGTAAGGCAACGGTAAAAGTTAAAAGTGAAAACGCAATACGTGAAAAAAGTGGTCTGAAAACAAAAAGTAAGACATCGCGAATTAAAAATAAAAAAGTTTTAAAAAAAGAAAAGAACACTAAAATCGTCCCGAAACCCGCAGAAATCAGGTGTCGCGACGCAAAAAGTTGTGAGTGATAATTAAAAAAAGTGAATCACGATTATATCGACTAGGCCCCTTAGTAGCTAAGGCAAACCGGTGGTATCTTATGTACCAGCCTACGATATATAAAAAGAAATACATTGTAAAGTGCAAAACATTTAAAAAAAAAGTACTCCTTAAAAAAGGAAACAGTGAAAAATAGAAGTACGCTAAAAAGTACTATAATCATCTTTAACTCAAACCAGCGGCTCCTGCAGTTCCAGCAGCTCCAGCAGTTCCAGCAGCCCCAACATCTCCACGGGCGAGAGAAAGTATCCAGCCACACAACAGCACATCTCTACCAAGCAGTCAAGCGGTTGAAACTTAGTAAGAAATTAAGATTGTATCACTATATTTACAGCAATATTGTATTTAAGTATATTTTGTAAACTACCCCTAACCCCCACATTGTGATTGTTGTAAATGGACGCTTTACCAGTCGATTTCGACTACGACGGGTTGGACGCAATTGTAGAGAAGGTAGAAAGGGATATAGAGGAAAACAGAAGGAAACCTTTTGTAGTCAAAGGTGTTAGTAACGAAGACAAAGCTAGGTCTATGCAATCTTTATTCAATTTCATGAAAATAGACAAAATAGCCACCCATGTTGACTACGATAACAGGGATAATATAGAGGAAGAAATGGTTCGCTTAATTCGTGCGTCCGAGGACTACTATAAATCAAAAGAGTTAGAGAAACGAACACTATATCCAAAAAAAAAATTTACATAAACTAGGATATAGTAATGTTTAATTTTTAAATACAAAATATACAATAAAAAGTCAAAATATAAAAATAAAATTTTTGTGAAAAGGAAGTTTCATTTTAGGAAATTTCTTAATTTTTTAATTTTTTCTAAATAAAAAGTATTTTACCAAAAGGAAGTTTTGGGAAAGAAAAAAAATCTCTTTCATTTAAAGGAAAAATAGGAATTTCATTAAGAAAAATGGCGAATCCTAATAATCTAATTAGGCCTGCATTGCTTAATCAGGATGCCCTCCCTTTTCAGGGACAAAATAATTCACAGTGAAGCATGAGTGACTTAACAACTTTAATTTCCCAAATTGCAGCTAATGTCCTTAGACAACAAGGACCGCAAGTAGTGCAAAATGTCCTGAACCCAAATGCTAGCTTGGCTACGACGGTAGACCAAGTAATCGAAGAAAGACACAGGCAAGACCTCAGCGGTTTAGATAAAATACCAGACGTCGTAAAATGTCTGAAAGAATTTTCCGGTAAGCCAGGAGAATTTAATTCCTGGAAGAAAAGTGTTGATCGTATGTTGACAATATACGATCCATTAAAAGGTACGGCTAAATACTATGGTATGCTGAGTATAATAAGAAACAAGATTACCGGCCAGGCCGACATGGCGCTGGAGTCTTACAACACACCATTAGATTGGTCAGCAATAACTAAATGTATATCGATGCATTATGCCGATAGACGCGATTTGTCGACTTTAGAGTACCAAATGACCACATTGGTGCAGGGTAACAAACCGATAGCCGAGTTCTATCAACAGGTGTACAAACACCTCTCATTAATCTTAAACAAATTAGGTTGCGAAGGGATGAGCAACGAAACTTTAAATGTATTAACGCAATCATACCGAAACAAAGCGTTAGATACATTTGTAAGAGGGTTAAACGGGGATTTGCCAAGACTACTAGGTATGAAAGAACCAGCAGATTTACCCCAAGCTTTTCATCTGTGCCAAAAGTTGGGCAATCAAAATTTTCGGACAAACCATGCCAACAATATAAGGCAGTCCTACCAACAACCACAGAGTGCTAGGAAACAACACGTCCCACGAGGCCAACCCAAAGCGTTTTACCCCCAATTAGCGCACGACGCACAGCCAAGCCAACCAAATTGGCAAAACAGGAATACACGCTTTGCAAATGCAAATGCACCACACAGGCCACCAAAGCCACAACCACGACCCGAACCTATGGAGGTCGACCAAACCATGCATTCGCGAAAAGTGAATTACATGAATAAACCAGCGCAAACCCAGTACCAAGGGAAAAGACCCTCAGAAACTCTCAATCAACAGGTCAGCAAAGCGCAAAGGACTTTCCACTTATCCGAGGAAAAGGAAAACGGATATTCAGGAGATGAACAAATTTCGGACGTTCATTTCTTAGCTTTATGAGCTCTTCGCTCCCTTATTTCGAAGCCAGGGCGGAGAGAGGAAAAATATTAAGGTTTTTAATAGATACAGGATCTAGTAAAAACTATATTCAACCATGCTTGGTAAAAAGAAGCATAAAAAATAAAAGGCCATTCCACGCCAAATCGGTGGCAGGCAATATAAAAATTGAGGAACACACGTATATAAAATTGTTTAACCTTAATGAAGAAATCAAATTTTATTTGATGCCTTCCCTAAATACCTTTGATGGGATTTTAGGCAACGACACATTAAGAAATCTTGGAGCCATAGTGCACACAAGTGAAAACTTTATGATACTTAAAAATGGGGAAAAATAACGCTTAAACAGCTTCCCTCAAAATCTGTTCACACTATACAGATTAAGGACGAACACCTATCAGCTCAACAAAAGATTGACATGAGTAGAGTGGTTCAAACATGTCCTGATTTATTCTCTGAACCCAACGAGAAATTAACATATACGACAAGAGTCGTAGGAGAAATAAGGACGGTAACAGATACTGCCGTTTACTCCAAACGATATCCATATCCAGCATCTCTCAGACCAGAGGTAGAGAGACAAGTAAAAGACTTGCTAGCTGATGGAATCATAAGACCGTCTAGGTCACCTTACAATTCACCAGTATGGATTGTTCCGAAAAAATCGGACTCAGAGGGAAATAAACAATACCGCATGGTAATAGACTATCGAAAGCTGAATTCGGTAACGACAGCCGATAGGTGCCCAATACTCGAAATATCCGAAGTAATTTCTAGCATAGGAGATAATAAATTTTTTTCGGTATTAGATTTAAAAAGTGGTTTCCATCAGATCCCTCTAAAGGAATCTGACATTGAGAAAACAGCTTTTTCAATAAACAACGGCAAATACGAATTTACCCGGTTGCCATTTGGATTAAAGAACGCACCCTCGATTTTTCAACGAGCGCTCGATGACATACTGCATGAACACATCGGAAAATACGCGTACGTTTATATCGATGGCATAATCATTTTTAGTAAAACAGAGGAAGAGCACCTCGAACATATTGAACAAATTTTTAAAACATTAGAAGAAGCAAACATGAAGGTTCAATTGGACAAGTGTCATTTTTTCAAACAAGAGGTTGAATTTTTGGGATTTGTTATATCGCCATCCGGTGTTAAAACCAACCCTGCGAAAGTACAGGCAATAGCGAATTTTCCACAACCGAAAACCTTGAAAGAACTTCGCAGCTTCTTAGGTATGTCTGGATACTACCGAAAATTTATTAAAGATTATGCTAAATTAGCAAAACACCTGACATCTCTTCTAAGAGGGGAAGAAGGAAGGATATCAAAAAACAAATCCTCAAGAGTGAGGATCAACTTGGACAATAAAGCCATTGAAGCTTTTAACAGTATAAGACGCTCACTCATTTCTAGAGACGTTATTCTTGCATACCCCGATTACAAGAAACAATTTGAGCTAGTAACAGATGCCTCCAATTTTGCCATAGGAGCTGTATTATCTCAGGAATCAAAACCGTTAGCGTTTATCTCACGGACTCTAAGCAGAGCCGAAGAAAACTATGCGGCTAACGAAAAAGAAATGCTAGCCATCATCTGGGCTGTGGATCACTTTAGGGATTACCTTTATGGTCAAGCTAAAGTACAAATATTCACTGACCACCAGCCGCTTACGTATGCCCTAAGCAACAAAAACAATAATGCTAAAATGAAAAGATGGAAAGCAGCATTAGAGGAATTATCATACGAGCTACATTACAAGCCAGGAAAACAAAATGTTGTCGCAGACGCTTTATCAAGAATATCAATTGAAGAGTCCCAAAGTAACTCTCTATCAATAGCAACAAATTCTGATGAAAGCTCATCACATAATTTGATATATAGCGTCGAGACACCGATAAATGTTTTTAAAAACCAAATCTTCCTGAACAAAGGCACTACAACCGATTACAAATTTAAAATTATTTTTCCTACCTATCACCGACACAGCATATCAAAGCCAAATTATTCGCAAGAAAATCTCGTTCAGATTTTAAAGCAATATTTGAACCCCTCGGTAATAAACTGCATCAAGGCAGAGGAGGACATAATGGGAATGATACAGGAGGTATACCCTCTGCCAGTGGCGGAGCAAGGTTTGGTGGCGCCAGGGGCGGACAGGGCCGTTTGCCGCCTCTGAAATTATTATCTCGTTATCATTAAAAAGAGTAAATCACCAAATTGCTAGTAGGGAAATTGTTCGTTAAAAGAATTAAATCACGAATGCTGATCACAGTATAGAATACGTTTTATTATAAATATGTACATAGAAACGATTAACATATATATAAGAAACAACACTTAATAGCCATCGAATAGTAAATTTATAATTTTTTTGATCTGACAAAATTAAAAAGAAACATTTGAACATACCTTCTAAAACTTAACTTTTCTTGCTTTTGCTTCTGCGAATTCAGTAATTATGTCATTATAATCTATTGATGATGCTTTTTCGTGTTCGATTGACAGAATTGACAAATTTGAAAGCCTGTCTTGATTCATAGTAGATCGAAGGTAAGATTTTATGAGTTTTAGTTTACTAAATGATCGTTCACATGATGCTACAGACAGTGGTAACGTAAGTAAGAGTTTCAAAGCTGTCACGAGTGTTTTATATGCTTCTAGCCCTAGTGAAGATAGGTACAACAATATTCCTTTGGGATTTAGATTAAGAATTTCACCTTTTTTTGTAGCTCTTTTGAGTAAAACAATGACATCTCTTAAATCTTTGTATAATTCCCTACCATTCAGATCATTCGAATAAATGCTCGCTAATGAACTACATTTTTCTTCAAGAAATACCATTTTTTCGTCATGCGCTTTCTTATCGTCGATGAGATACTCATCGAACTTGCACAAAAACCCGAAGCGCTGATCAAGTTCTCTCAAACTGGAAAAACGATTTGACACTTCAACTGTTAGCTTATCCAGAATTTCAACTAAATAGCGTTCGGTTTCTTGATATAAATCGAGTGCAGCATCATCTGCGACTTCTCCTGGCATTTTACGTTTTTTTCTCTTTCTTTTTTCGATCGCTACTTCCATTTCCTCACAAAGACTCTTAGCTGCAAATATGATGCGACTGCAAAGACTGGTCCTCCATCCCTTCAAATGATCTTGCAATGTTTCCAATAATGTGATTGATTCTTCCAAGCTGATTTCTACAGTTTGGAACATTTTTTGCATTTTGTCAATAGTAGGAAGAATTTCTGCCCAGAAGAGAAGTAGGACGATAAAATCAAATTTTTCGATTGCTCCAATAACTAAAGCCGCGTCTTGTCTTGTGTCAACTGTTTCAGTAGGCGTATCCCGTAGCGTTTCTAAGGCCAAAAGTACTTCTTTCAACTGTGTCGATAAACTCTCAACTGCTACTGCGTTAGCACTCCATCTTGTATCGGACTGGCGTTTGACTGTAACTTCAACGAATGATTTCAAAACGTCCCATCGATGAGTGGATCTCGAGAAAAAAGAGTAAATACGTTCCACTGTTCCAAAAAATGTTATAGCCTGAGGATTGGCATGAGCTGCATGAACACCCGCTAAATTGAGTGAATGATTGTCGCAGGGAATAAATACTGCCAGTGAATTTAGATCTGAAATTCGCCGCTGGACACCTGAATGGACACCGGACATTGTTGCTTGATTGTCGTACGACTGACCTCTGCAATTCTGAATATCCAAGCCATCATTCTCAAGTTTCTTCAAGATCTCATTCGTTATCCCTTCTGCATTTTTTGTTTTCAAAGGAATAAAATCGATGAATGATTCTTTGATTTTAACGGACTTTCGTTTAACCTCGACGTACCTGATTATCTGTGACATTTGCTCCTCATGGCTGGTATCTGGCGTCGTATCAAAAGAAATGCTGTAGTAAATTGCGTCCTTAATTTCCGAAATGATCGATTTTCTGACTTTGTTTCCCAAGAGCATAACAATTTCATTTTGAATATCGTGTGAAAAGTATGAAAGATGTCTTGGATTAGCGGTAACTGACTCTACGTGAGCTTTCATAACAGGATCGAATTTACTAAGGTATTTAATGAAAGCAAGAAAATTTCCTGAATTAGAATCATTGCCGATCGATTCTCGATGTCCTCTCAGAGCCAAATTTTGTTGTGCAAGTGTGTGAATTGTAGCAACAATGCGCTCGAGAATGTCTTTCCACACTTTAGTTTCGTACCGAATTTGTTGCTGCAGATGTTCATCCAAAAGTGTTCCATCTTTCATCGAGCGCTCCAGATCTTTCCATTCTAAAAACGATGAACGATGAACAGGACTATTTTCATGTTCTTCTATACGAGGATTGAGTTTCTTCCAAGTCGAGAATCCAGTTTGACCACTGAAACTAGTTTGGTAATTTTTTTGCGGGAACAGTTTGCAGCAAAAGCAGAACAACACTTTTTTTGTCGTAGAGTAGCACATCCACGTCCTTTCAGTTTTTTCGCCATTCGTGTGTGTTCTTTGGAACCAACTTTTATTGAGAGTTCTTCCCGAATCATCAGGATAAAATGGACCGTTTTTGTTTTGAAGATTTTCTGCGCCAGAATTGACCATCATATCACGGAACGATTGGAGAATATTATTTGGCCAAGAACCAATATCACTGATAACGTCCTGCGCGTTATTAGTAATATAAGTATCGCACTGCTGCGGAATATTGTCTGCTTCAACAATTCCATGGCGCACAAGATTTTCCTGAAAAAAATGCATTTATCAAAATGATGATGTAATTGACATACGTTTTTCATTGTCGAAACATTATGACTGTACTCACATTTGTATCCTCATGAGAAGATGCTAATGGTTTTTCACTCACAGTTCCTGGTAGTCTGCAATTTTTTGCCTCAGAAATTTTTTCTGGGGAATCCACTACCTGTCGTAAGATTGTTTAAATGTATAGTAGAAAATTTTCCAATGTCCAAATATTTCTCAAGTCTATTAATTGCTACGGTTACCTGATTTTTTTCAATTATTGTATCTTCGACAACAGCATCATTACTCGAATCTACTACGTTTATTTGGGCAACCATAGAATCATTTGAATTATTTTCCATAGGTTGAATGTTATGGCCCTTAATGAAATTTTTCATGAACTCTTTTGACTGATCCGAAACAAATTGTCTTTTGATCCTCATTTTCTTGAAATGGGCCCCACTAGGTTTAATTCGTTTCATTTTGTAACGTTCCGTCTGCATAGAAAAATTCATTACTCAGCAAACGAATTTAATCAAATTTATATTTGAAACAAGATTTTTTTTTTGTTTTGTTTTTACAGATGCGCCGAGAAATCCCGCTAATTATTTGGTTATTCCAGAAACAAAGCACTTATTCGGTTGTTCTGAGATCAATGAACTTATTCAGTTGAGAATTTCCAATTTCGAAATATTTTATGACCATAAGAACGAAAATGTTACGAATTTTATTTTAAATGATAGATAAGAAAATCAAAGATGTCAATTTTGCAGCTATATCAATTTCGTTTAAAAAGTGATATATTTGGTTACTACGGGAAGCCACAGAATCATACGTAATAATAATTCTCATAACGGCAACACACTAAGCTTCTGTCGATGTTTTATTCGTGCACGGGAAATTTGATCTACATATGTTATATACATTTTTTTTTTTTAATTATAATTTTACTTGTACTATAGTTATAACAAATAAATATAGTATTGCGCTGATAGATGTAAACTGATTTCGACTGAATATTGCATCATGTGCGACTCGCGACAAATTTATAGAGAAGAGATTGCATTGCGTTCATTGAACAAAAAAAAAACTCGCTAAAATTTTCAAAGAATTCAAGACGCGTTTTTCATTCTTCGCAGAAGCATGTCTTTGCGCCACGCGCGTACAAATGACTCATTCCGAGGTATATGGAAATCGAACATTCTGTTAGTACCCAACATTATGTTATTGTTTGTCATAACTCCGTTTTTCATATGGCGACTGTGACTGGGCCCCTCACGATCATGAAAAAATGCTTGTCCAAAATTGAAAATTAAGCTCGCTAAAGTTGTCGATAAGTACGCGTATTAAATATATTATGTATATTTTGCACTGAGAACGCGTAAGAAAATTTCGCCTCCCGTAAGGCACGAACGGTTATTTGACTGTCAACAGCGGTGAAACGCGTTTTTCATGCTTTACAAGGGCATTGAAATCGTGGATTTGGCGCAAAAGGTGTACATAATATATTTTCCAGATTCTTCTGCGGCTCTATTGAGAAGCTCGTGTATTCTGGATCGAATTTGTTATAAAAGCAGTAGCGACATTGACCTGAAAATGATTTTTATGCATGCAAATACAGGTACTTACTTCTGCTATATTTTACGTCTATTCCAGTTTGCATTTATAGCCGACGCTTCATCAATAGTCTCCGGATAATCACATAAGCAATTAGCACAACCAACCAAATGCACAACGAGAAATTAATATCGTAATTGACACTGAAAACCTTCACCTGCGCGTTTGACAAAGGGAGAAAACTCTTCGGAAAATAACCGAGTGATGAGATGTGCAATGCGAAACAAAAAACATGTGTAACGAACGCAGCAGCGCTCTCTGGTTCAATTTCCACCAAGTGCACCTCGCACACCTAAGGAGGGCGGAAAATATAATTCAATCGTACGGAAAAATCCTCAACATTGACCTAAATTATAAACACATTTAACATGATATGATTAATGATGAGGTAAAATACCTGCAAGCAGAGTGACTGACTTGAAATAAACAAAAAAACAATAAAATAAAATCAAAATATTGAAAATACTACACATTTCCATGGAATGTATTCATTGCGAAATATGTTAAAGGACAATTAGTTCAAAAATTGGTTCGGATTGACGATTAATGAATTTCAAATATTAAAAACCTCACTGATCGTAAAGAAATTATCTAAAATCATATATATATATATATATATATATGTTTTTTTTCGAAAATATGAAATTCAAATCGTCGCTTATAGGTTAAGCGTCGTTAATTAGGTATTTAAACTTAATAGAAATAAATTGCGTGAAGCATCATTTGCCGCCCTCTAATATTGGCGCTCGGGGCGGCTGCCCCTTTCGCCCCCCCCCCCTCGCGCCGCCACTGCCCTCTGCATCTCAGTAAATACAAAGTAAGATTTTCTAATACACAGGTTGATGACGTAACTAACTATCAGGAACAGCAAAATCTCATAATAAGAGAACATAACAGAGCGCATAGAAGCTCTCAGGAAAACAAAATGCAACTATTAAGGAAATATTATTTTCCAGCAATGGCAAATAAAATTAAGAAAATTATTAAAACTTGCATTGTATGTAAAGAAAATAAATACGACCGACATCCGGCCAAACCAAAAATTCAGGTAACGCCTATTCCTAAATTCCCAGGCCAAATAGTGCATATCGATATACTTCATATGGGAAAACACCTGATTTTAACTGCAGTAGATAAATTATTCAAATATGCTATTGCAAAAATCACTAAATCAAAAGCAGCAGAGGACATAAGACAACCATTAAGGGATATTCTTTTTTCTCTGGTACCAGAAACTATAGTTATGGACAACGAAAAGTCATTCAGATCAGAAACGATCAATTATATGATAGAGAACGAGTTCGGCATAGAAATCCACCGAACAGCACCATACACAAGTTGCTCCAACGGTCAAGTGGAACGCTTCCATTCCACACTACAGGAAATTATGAGATGCCTCCAGTGTGATCAAACTCACCAAACTTTCAACGAACTTCTGGAAAGATCGGTCAAAGAGTATAATCACTCTGTGCATTCCACCACAAAAGAAAAACCAATTGAGTCATTTTTTGGGAGAAGAATCAATAGCGACCCCCAATTATTAAATAAGCATAGGTTACAAATATCAAATAAAATTAGGGATAAGCAAATAGACGATTTAACTTATCACAATAAGAATAGAGCAGCATTAAAGCAATATGCTCCAGGAGAAGAAATATTTGTTAAGATAAATAGAAGATTAGGAAATAAATTAACGCCTAGATATAAAAAGGAAATAGTGTCAGAAAATTAATAACGATATTTCACTTTTACAAAGTCACATTAATGACATAGGACAGGTAATTTTTTCAAGCAAATTAGGTATAATCCCTACAGACATATTAACGCAAACCGAACTTGACCTTATCAATGACTTTGACATGTACAACAGCATACAGGTAGCAGTAATTTTTCACAATAACAATATTATTATTACCTTACTAATACCCCAATTTTCCTCCAATATCCTATCCAAAATTATTTTTGAACCCATTCCCAACCAAAAAAATTTATCGTTAGTATTGAATGAATACGAATTATTAGTAGATGAAAATAATAATTTGTATAGTAAAAATGTTCAAGATAACCTGGAAAAAAATTTAATAAACTTAGACAACAATTGTTTAGAAAATATCATTAAATTTAAAGGAGCAAATTGTAATTTAAAACCATTAATAAAAACAGAAATCAAAGAGGTATTACCAGGAATACTAATATTTAAAAATTTTAATCTAAATATTTCTCACAATTGTAACAAATTACAAACTAAACAAATAGGAAATTTTTTAATTAAATTCGGAAATTGTAATATTATAGCTTCAAATAAAACATATACTAATATCATATTAAAAATGTACGACTCTTTCATATTACCAAATAAAATTACAAAAATTAAGGAGAATTCAAATATAACAGATACTGAGCTAAAATTGAATAAATTGTATTTAAAGCAAATTAATCAACATGTTCATTTAATTAGTTTAAGTTCAGATTTATTAATTGTACTATCTTTTATTGTAATAACTTTTATTTTAATATGTATCAATAAATATAAAAGAAAATTATATATATCGCCTGAACTGCAATCACCGAAACAAGATACCGCAAAAACAATGGAACGACCATTTCTCCAATTAAGAACCATAGCGTAACCTATCCACAACAACAATACCGATTGAGGACAATCGATTTAAGAGGGGAAGAGTTAACTTAGGGTAAGTTAATACCACCCAAGCTGCTTGACAGATGACTCGCCGTCACATATCAAACACTCCAAGCCGATACGTTAGAACCACCCATGAAGACAACATAAATTAAAACCCGAAACCAACCACTTCCACAAGATGTCGTAAATTAGTTACTTATAATAGACCCGCATTCCAGAGAATCAAATAACGCATTCATATTCCGTTATTTGATCACTAATCATAAACTGGCTACATTAAGTTGACCCACATCAATAATCAACTTAAGAAAGTCAATATTGCACATGTTGCCCGAATTATGACCACCCATCACAAATTCGGCCGCATCAACAAACGCATAGCAAGACGACAATGCTAAGTGGCGCACAGCTATGTAGAACGGAAATCAACAAACAATCGACTCAGCCGAACTGCACTTGTAAAACCAAGTACATGATTTACTCAACAAACAAACATGTGGGGCACAGACGGAGTCAGCACAAATGTGACCGAAATTAATGTTGTAAACATTAATTGTACAACAACACATGTGAGCCACCCGCTAAATTCAACGTCAGCATGCAGTCACCACGCAGCAAATTACAGACGCTACGCAGCAAAATGCAGTTGCAGCGCAGGCATAGCTAGGTATAAATATTAACATTATTGTAACTTAGTTTTAGATTCAATTCTCACATTAATAAATGCGGTCGTGCTGCCCCTCTCAGCCCCGCAATTAAATATAAAACGTTTGTTTTATTAAACTTAACCACTCGTTTTATTAACTTATACATATGTATGTATGCACATACATATGGATGTGTGCACGGTGCAGAGCAAAGAAGGTAACGACAAACGCACTTCCGTTACTTCGTACTTGCCTCGTTTGACGGATTGACGTCGCAGATGGCTCTTAAAAAATGATTTTTCAGAGTTTTGAGTGAACACAGAATAATAAATTTGAAGTGCCGAACTTTGTATTATAGCAGTTGCAGTGCAAATAAAACGCTGTGACGTGTACGCTGCCGGCGTTGTCGTAATCTTATTTTCTATTATTCTTGATATGTGTGTACATTTGTAATAAGTTTATTCCACATTCTTTTGAATTACGGATTGCTCTTCAGACAACTGACATTCATTTTCATTTCAGGTGAAAGTTTTTAACAACAAAAATAATCCAAGCCTACGGTGATGTCGTTAAAAGAATAAAAATAAAAAATAAAATGATTCTAAACCGTTTCTATTAAATTTTTTTTTTTTAATTTAGTGTTTAAATAAAATATTTCCTATAGTTTTTTACTTAAATGTATCCTATGCTACGTCTGAAGTTCCTGGCTAAATATGAGTTAAAGCCACATGAAAATCCATTCAGTTGTTTCGGAGGTTAGTGCGATCACACATGCAAACAGGCAAACAGACAGACAAAAAATTTAAAAATGGTACAGATATATTCTGCTACATTCTCTGCATCACTTATTGTATTTTTTTTAATATCCAATGTACTGTACAGACACGATTTTTCTACAGTTTTATTATAGTATAGAAGAAGATAAATAGAAGATAGAAAGATAGATAGAAATTTACTTGGAGTATTATTGTATATAAGTTCAAGTAAATTACCAGATATTTGTTAAGCAGAATTTTTATGATCAGAGTCATTATATGTAGTAAGTGCGTATTAAGAGTATAAAAAATATGTATATACATTAGGGTGTCCCAAAGTTGTATGGAGGAAAATATTTAAACGAATTTCAAAACGCATACCCCCCCTAAAGTTTTCTTTTGATGTGAATAGAATCCTCCGAGAATTGCCTTGGCTGCAACTCTATCTTGTACATATGTATATAGGAAATTTAACTTCAAATATGAAAGGAATATTTCCTCTTTTAAAATTGATGTTACTTTAGAAAAGTTCGATGCTCTTCTAAACAATTCATTCTGGCCAATCGGGGCGTTAGTCCGCGAATTCGAGTACAAACTTAATATAAATGACCAAAATGTTGTAAATATTTCTCGTCAAAACACTGAGCCAAAAAACTGATTGTTAAGTCTGATTTGAGTATTTATTATCAAAATGTAAGAGGTTTGAACACTAAATTAACTGACTTGTATTTGACAAGCCTTCAGTGCAATTATAATATTATTTCATTTACCGAAACATGGCTTAAGCCTCACATTTTTAATTCGGAAATCTTTTGCAGTGAATATCAGGTTTACAGAAATGATCGCCTGTGCAGAGTTGGGGGTGGTGTTCTACTCGCTGTTCATTCTTCTATTCCTTCAGAAGAAATCAGTGTCCCTGCTATGGAATCCATTGAATTTATGTGCATCCGAGTGCAGCTTGGCACAGGTTATATCTACTTAGCTCTCTGTTATATATGTACCTCCTCAGTCTGATTTGTCTGTATATACCCAACATATTTCTTTTCTTAAAATCGTTAGTTCAATGACTGAATCTTCTGACTCTATGATTGTCCTGGGTGACTTTAACCTCCCGCACATATCCTGGAAGATGATTGACTATAACATTGTACCAGTTTCTACGCGATTGGGTAGCTGCGACTTTTTGGATGAGATGGCTGAACTGTGCCTAAGTCAGATTAATGTTCTTCCAAATAAGTTTGGGAAGGTTTTGGATTTGGTTTTCGTTGATGATATTTCCAGATCTTCTCTAAATCGATGTGATCCTCTAGTATTGCCAGAAGACGTTTACCATCCTGCAATTGAGATAACTTTCGAAATAATGGGTGTTGCTCGGGGGTATGATACGACAGCAGTCGGTTCTAGCTTTGATTTTGCTAAGGCCGAATTAAAAAAGATTAGAAATGAACTTTCCAATTTCCAATTTAACATGGCCCAATTATAGTGGTGCATTTTAATACCACTTTGTATAGTTTATTTCTAAAATACGTACCTAAACGTGTATGCGTTCAAGACGAACCAATACAGTTATGGTTTAATAAGGAACTGAGAATGTTGAAAAATAAAAAATCGCGTATCTTCAAACAATATAAAAAAAACAGGTTTACTTACAGATTACTTAAAGTACTCAGTCCTGCGACATAAATATTAAATTAAATAAGAAATCTTACCAAGAATACCTAAATAAAATGAAAAAGAATATTATTTGTAACCCTAAATCATTTTATGGTTTCGTAAACTCAAAGCGTAAGGTAAATGGTTTTCCTTCAAATATGAGGTATCAGAACACTGTGTCCAGCGACAATGAAGACATTGCTAACCTATTTGCACAATTCTTTGAGTCTAACTATTCCACTAAAGTCAATCTTCCCCCTTATAAATATCCATATTATCTATATACTAATAATTCGATTAATGTTCCAGTAATATCTTCTGAAGATGTATTATTTTACCTGAAATCTTTAAAAGAATTATTCAGGTACGGTCTTGATATGATTCCGACATGTATTCTTAAACAATTTGCTGATTATCTATATCTGCCTTTATCAAACTTGTTTGACTTGTCGCTAAAACAAGGTAATTTCCCGTTTGTTTGGAAAAAGTCTTTTATAATCCCTCTTCATAAAAGCGGCAATAGGTCTTCGATTGAAAATTACCGTGGAATAGCAAAGCTATCGGCAATTCCAAAACTATTTGAAGCAATTATTACTAATCAGTTAAAATATAAGATCTCTTCATCAATCGCAAACTCTCAGCACGGATTTTGTAAGGGCAAATCAACTATTACCAATTTACTGGAATTCACAACTCATGTTTTAAATGGTTTTAGAGAAAATATTCCAACAGATGTTATATACACCGACTTCAGTAAAGCTTTTGACAAAGTTTGTCACTCCTTACTCATCCACAAACTTGATCTGCTGGGCTTTCCACTCTCTCTCCTCCGCTGGATTTCTTCTTATCTACATGATAGATCTCAAATCGCTATATTCAAAAATGCTTCTTCCAATGTCATAAATGTTACTTCGGGAGTTCCCCAAGGCACCCATCTAGGCCCGATTCTGTTTTTGTTATTCATAAATGATATTACTACTGCAATAAGATATTCGAATATACTAATGTATGCTGATGATGTAAAACTTTTTAAATCATACGCTTCGATTGAAGAAAGAAATTTATTACAAATAGATATTAACAGCTTAGTTGATTGATGCAACATAAATTATATGCCACTTAACCTTACAAAATTTAAATTTATGAGTTTTTCACGAAGAACTATTCAGCCAGCTTCTTACACAATAAATAACTATACTCTGGATCAAGTGTTTGACTTTGTTGACTTGGGAGTTACAATGGATTCCAAACTTAATTTCAATAGTCATGTTAATGCTATAGCTAATAAGGCTAGAGGGATATTTGCCTTTATAAAACGATGGTCAAAAGAATTCAAGGACCCATATGTAACAAAGGCTCTTTTTACAACTTTAGTAAGACCTATGCTAGAATACGGTTCGATAGTTTGGAACCCACGTTATAAAGTTCACATTGATCGGCTGGAATCAATTCAAAAACAGTTCTTACTTTTTGCCCTAAGAGACTTTAGATGGGATTCTCGGCTTAATCTTCCTCATTATACTGATCGTTTGAAGCTAATAAATCTTCCTACTCTTTCCAGCCGTAGAGAAATGCCAGGCATAATATTCAGTACTAAACTACTCACAGGGTCTATCGCAAGTACATTTCTTATTGCCGAAGTTAAACTTAATGTTCCTTCTCGGATTTCAAGACACTTTAAACCTCTTTATTTAAAACAGTGTAAAACCAATTATGAATTAAATGAACCTTTCCGATGTTTATGTCAAGATTTCAACTGTCTTTCCAGCACTTTTGATATTTCGGACTCACTTTTCACCATAAAAAGAGCTGTACTGTCCTTTCTCAATAAATGATTAACGGCGGTATAATATATATTTGATTTAGCTGATGAAGTTTTTTTCTGTAGCTGAGCAGTTTTGGATCTCGACGCTTAACAAACTTTTCCTTTTAACAACTCGGCACTAAAAAAAAATTATAAAAATAAAAAAATAAAAAGATCCGTACGTCATGCGGACTGTGCCCCTCGTGTCGGTTGGGCGGGAGAGAGGGTAACCGTTGGGCTTATTATTATTAAGAGCAATAAGGCTTCTCAAGTAACGGTACTTTTATTTATTAGCGCGTGAGAAAACAAGCAAGAGCACGAAAACATTATTATTTTGAATTACTTGGTTGAATCAGTTGTCAATTAAGCATTGTTGTGCGATATTATTAAAATGGCAAGTGTGTTTCTCATCATTCACCATGTCTCGCAATTTACGGAGTTCTAATACAGATTTAATAGGAGGGCTAAAACATCAAATAACGAGTTCGAAGCTTCCATCTAATGAACAAGTACTTGCGGTTTTGCACAGAATATTTCTGCAGCGTCAGAGAGAACCTCATCGACCTGGACATTTTGCTGGAGTGCATAAACAACTGACTCAAAAAGAGAATAGAGCCCAACTTAGAGCTATTGAAGAAGAAAATCGTAAAATTAAAAATACTTTAGCATCAACTTCCTATGGACCATACGAACCTTTACAGGATAGTTCTTTTTCTGATAGTTTATCAGACACTGTTGAGTACACGCAAGTTGGCTTATGCAAAAAAATCAGGAAGAGAGATTTTATCTCCCCCAAGTTAGTAACTGCATTAGACAGATGCCAGTTAAGTATGAGAGAATCTATGTTTATTCTTGAAGCTACAATTGAAGCACTATGCCATAATTTAGATGAATTTACTATAAGCAAATCGTCTATACAAAGAATCCGCATTGAAAAACGTAAACAGCGTGCTGAAGCCATAAAATTTAATTTCCAAAACGAGGTACCAGAAGTTGTGACTGTTCATTGAGATTGTAAGCTGTTACCTGCTTTGAATGCCAGAAAATCTAAAGAAGAACTCCTCCCTATTGTAATTTCGTATAGCGATAAAGACCAACTTATTGCTGTGCGCAAACTGGATCATTCAACCGGCAAAGAACAAGCGCAAGCTGTTTGGAAAGCTATTACAGACTAGAATCTGGAATATAAGGTGCAGATTTTGTGTTGTGACACTACAGCATCAAATACAGGACACATCAATGGTGCCTGTGCGCTGATTGAGCAAAAGCTTGACAGAGAATTGGTTTTTTTTGCCTGCCGTCATCACGTTCTCGAGCTTATATTAAAAAACGTATTTGCAGTGAAAATCAGCCAATTAACAACTAGCCCTGATATCCCAATGTTTAAAAAGTTCAAAAATGAGTGAAACAGATCCTAAAAAAATACAGTGCTATAGAGAAAAGGTGGAATCATGCTTTGCAGTTTCAGAAATTAAAAGTCTCATTGAATTTTACCGCACTGAACTCACTAAAACAATAATGCGAGATGACTATCAAGCGCTGATAGATCTGTGTCAAGATAAAACCTCCAGGTGCCTTGCACCAAGCTCGTTGGATGGCGCGAGCGATATATGCCCTGAAAATATGTTTACTTTATTCTCAGCAGAAAATAACAGTTGAAGACAAGACAGCACTTTTAGATGTATACTTATTTATTTCGTCGACCTATGTCAAGCCGTGGCTTCAATGTATTTTAGCAGAAAAAGCACCTTACAATGATTTGTGCTTCTTGAAGTCAATAAAGGCGTACGAAAAAATTGATGAAAGTATCTCCAAAGCAGCTTTACAGAAGCTCAGCCAGCATTTGTGGTATTTGACTGAAGAATTAGCAATATTGTCTCTATTTGACAATAATGTGAGTGAGGACGAAAAAGTGAAAATGGTGGCCAATTTACAAAAGGAAAGTTCGTCGGGCCCTGGGAAGCGCTTTATTCTATCAAAAAACTAAAAATAACTTGTGATTTATCATTATATAGGACTAAGAGATCAGCATGTCGTATAAGTGATTTTAAATAAAATTTCAAATTGAATTCGGCATGGGAAGTCGTGGTCCTAGGGGCGTGAAATTTTTTGAGGTTCCTTTTCTCATCCAAAGTAAACTTTTAGGGGGTATGCGTTATTATATTTGACAATTTATAAATTTGGGACACCCTAATGTACATACATAAAAAGATAAAATTTGAGAAAAAAGATTGTTGCGTTGATGCTGCTTGGGCAGGAGATATTATTGATAGGAAACCTACGACAGGGTATGATATAAAAATATATGGCAATACTATATTATGAGAACCAAAAAGCAAGATATTTTGACGAAATCTTCCACAGCGGTTAGGTGGGTAGCTTTCGCAGTACGTGTAAGTGAGCTAAAATTATTAAAGAAATTACATAAAGAATTTGGAATCGAAAGGTTAGTTAGTTAGTTTTTATATACATATGTATGTATGTATATATGTAGATTACTAGAGCAAATAATTTAATAAGTACAAACCTAATAGTAGGTAAGCATAATTATAAGCAGTATACATGGTGTTGCAATGAGACTTACAATTATCACTGCTTCCAAAAATGGGTCTAATGATCATCTAACTCGGTTCATTTAAGGAGTAGTTAGTTCTACAACGTGGTATACAAAATATATTATATGATCTTAGATATCGCGAGGGGCAATTGAAAAAAACTAACTCTAGTAAAAACGGCAATTAATATGGTGTGTGACTATATCTGATAAACAAAGGAAGTTTCTAGAGTCGGTATTCCAAGTAAGACACATCTGATTTTTTATTGTCGGTGGCATGTTGCCATTCTACTGCAGGCTGAACATGACATTTTTAGTAAAGTGTTGCTGTATTTTTATTATCCGCAAAGATTACCCAGGATAGAGAGGATACCAAATAATGCTGCAGTATTCGAGGTTGGACCTGACAAACGAAAAGTATAAGCTCTTTAGGGTATGCAAATCGCGGAATTCGGTTGAGTTCCTTATTATAAATCGGAGCATCGACATAGATTTGGTAACTACGAAGTCAATGTGCTTAGAAAAATAGTGGCAATGTCAATGTGCTTACAAAAATACAGTACATAAAAAGTCAATTCAATATAAAACCCAGATATTTGTTTCATAAATACGCGGTAGGGCAGAATTACCAATACTATATTGATAGTCTACTAAGTCCATACGTCTACTAAATGACATATGCTGGCATTTGTCGACATTTAGAAGCAATGAGTTCACCTCACACCACGTCTGCAACTTATATAAATCTTCGGACGATTTTACGCTACGAAATATTTTTAACATTGGACAGGATGACTGTAAGATGGATTCCGGGATATCATTAACAAATATGAGAATTAGTAGTGGGCCTAAAGGTGCTCTTGAGGTTACATCTATAACCATGCTGATTTGGCGAATTTTAACTTAACTCTGAATTACACTTAATAATCGCACGACAATTAAGAATTTTTTAAGGCCGATTCCCAGTTAATTGAGTCTAATGAATGCACAATTAATAAGTTGTATGCTTACACACAGCGCTGTGGTTTGTGGTGAACTCAGTTAGGTAGAGGTGGTGACGAGAACGTCTTCACATCAGATTACAGTTGATTGTCAACGAAAACCGAATCTAGTAACCGATTATTTTCGTTATAAACATCGTTTATTTGGTTTTGGTTAAACCCTGCGAAAGTATCACTTCACTTTCACAAGAAACTTGAAATGGTATCAGTTGGCCAACATCACTATCATTGCTCCATTTAACATAAGGCAGATTAAAATCGCCTACGACAACACCATTATGATTGTCCCTGCGATTACTAAGTATTTGACAAATATTACTTACATGTATTTTATATACTTAAGCCATACTAAGCGGCGTAATCAGCGGCTGTGAAAATGTCATGCGATTTATTAACTATAGTTTTAACAATAATTTGACCTATGTATGTCATAGTTTTTCTGTTAACATTAGAAAGCAGCTCGATCTTTGTGCCGGACAGAGATGTGCGAACAGCAACAAGTACGCCGCACATAGGTTCAAGCTTGGCCTAAATTCCTATTTTTCATGTCTTCCGATTTGGATGAATTTTTCACAGTTTTTTAACAACTATCCAAATATTACGAATCCACAAATATTAGGCCCATATTTTTATTAATTTTTTGTCCACAGCCGCTCAAATTGGACATATGATTACATGTTAAAAATGACAATAAAATGTACTAAATATTCAAAACATTGATACAATAAAATGGATCTTAGAATATGACTTTTAAGTGATTTTTCTGTCAAAACTAGTATCATAGAGGAGATTTGTTTCAATATTCATTTGAAAAAATAATGTATGAAAAATTTCGTGGAACAGCACATTTTCTATGTCAAAATGTGAATGCTTGTCAACTTCAATGGACTGCATCTTTTTATCACCGTCTGGCCCTATTGAGATATATATATATAATTACAGCCTGAAGTCTCAGCTAAACGATAAAAAAAATTCAGCTGCACGTTTTTGCACATTTTTGAAACAACTTCAAAAAACTGTAAAATGGTAGTGGAAAATTACGTATACGCCCAAAAGTATGCAATTGTTCTTAAAATTGTCTTATCTTTGATTGGTTATAAGTGTCACCTAGGCAGATTCAGGATAACCAGCTTTATTCAATTCAGTTTATCGACTATCCAATTTACAGAAAGATATTAATGGCAACTTAAATACGAATGAACATTTCAGTATACATACAAAGTGATAATGAATAGAATGACTTAAAATAAATACAGAGAGTAAATAAATTAGTATTAATATAAAGTGAGCAAACAGAGATGCCAATGAATATGAAATGTGCGATGACCTAAGTCAATAAGTCTAAAGTTTTATTATTATTGATATGCTAATTTACATTCAATTGGCAAGTGTAAGAGTGATAAGAGGTGTTTGATCAAGTGTTATATTGTGAATTATGGAAGATTTAACAATTACATATTTAAGAATTTGCGAATTAATGATGAATACCAACAGTGACATTGATATCGTGACAACAACCGAGAGTGAAACCCCAAGTTGTTCAAAGAAAGTTAAACGTGGGCGTCCAGAGATACCGTTTGAAGATAGTCAGCCAAGTACAAAAAGAAAAAAGCTGCGAACATTTAGTGAAACCACATCACAGGAGCTGATTGCGTATGCTTTTAAAAAAACAGGAGAGCAAAGATAGACTAATGAACGCGTTTACTCCGCTTTAATACTTGCTTTAATACTTGATGCTTCATTAACTAAGCATCAATATGAAGTTTTGCGCAGTTCTGCCAAGGGAATTGGATTTGATATTTATCCTTCATACTACCAGGTCTTAGAAACAAACAAAAAATGCTACCCTGCAAATGTTCAAGTGGTGGAAAGTTGCAGTAAAGTAGGTCTGCAAGAGTTACTTGACCACACAGTAACAAGAATTATGATGACCAAATCGGAAAATGAGGTTGCAGAATTCCCCAATGAACTGCAATTGGTGTCCAAATGGGGCTGTGACGGAAATTCTGGGCACAGTGAATACCATCAAAAGTTCACAGATCCGAATACATCAGATAAATATATGTTTTTAACATCGTTTGTACCATTGACCCTCACGGAGCGAAACGATGCGTCAAAGATGTGCTGGAAAAATACAGAGCCAAGTTCAACCAGATTTTGTCGTCCGTTAACATCAAATGATGGTAACATGGCAGGAAGGTTCTTCCAAAACCCATATAAAACTGCTGACATAACGGGCGTAAAAGAAGAACTTATTCACCGGTTCAAAATTGTTTTAGCGACGATTAATTGCAGTTCAGCGACCGACACCGCAAAGTTCCACGTTTATTTCATGGATACAGCAAAATTCTTTGTAGAACATTATGGTACCAAATGCCGGTAACTGCACTTTGTTATGCATGGTAGCAAGATCATTCCAGAAGCTATTCTTCCAATTGATATGTTGAAATTATTATTGATTATTGAGTTTTTAAATCTGGTCTTTACTTTCAACAGGTATGCTGTCTGAAAAAGCGCAGGAAGCAAGAAATAAGGACTATAAAGAGCCTAGATTGTATCGCTCGCGCAGAATTGGTCGTGTTGCCACTAATGAAGGCGTGATGCATCAGTTGTTGATGTCTTCTGACCCATACATAAATAAATTTCGCCATAAATCAAAAATTAAAAAATTGGAATATGATATTGAAGTACAAAAATTATTAAAAGACTGATTGAAATGATTATTCATATTTTTTCGCAATGCAATTATATGGAAAGTGGGCGTAAAAGTGGGCCCGTATTATGCAATCATAAAATTCATTTGTTGTGAAAATTTAGTCGATCGAGTAAAAATCATGGAAGTTATGTCACTTTTTCAATTTAAGTTGTATGGGAGGTGGGCGTAAAAGTGGGCGGATAGTTTTGATTTTTTTGTCATGTCCTAATAGTATCCAAAAACGCGGCTGTGCCAAATTTTGTAGTTCTACAAACACGCCTTCTATTTTTGGCCACTGCTTGTATGAACTTCAACCAATGTGCGCCGCCGTCTTTAGAAAGTCCGGCGGTACTTAAACATCAATCCTTACGAAATGCATTGTAAAGGCGACAATCGAACAATTCAGCAGTGTTATGGCACGATAAAACGCAAGTTTCAGTTAAACCTATAGCATCATATAGAGGATTTTGGTTCTGATACCTCCAGCGTTCTGATAGTAAAGCGTAAATTCACCAACATTCGATGAACTGCTAGTAGTGTGTGCACTCGCTATGTTTGCATATCTTTTTGGAAAATTTGGACTCTTACATGCTCTTGCCAAAGAGAAGGATCGAAAACATTTTTAAAGTATTGCTCAGTTACTCTTGTCAATATTGGCATGAGTGTTGGCATAATCAATTATGTTTTCTTCGCTCACAACAGGTCTCAACTACGGTAGTATAGCCGGCATCATAGTTATCGAGTTGAACCGACTGGTTATTGGGCATCAGTATATTCATAATAGCATTGTTATTGGTGGAAGCAGGAAAGGTATTAGAGCAAACAAGTATTGGGGGCGCAGCAGCAGGTGCAGCTCAGAGCGGTATTTTACACACGGAGATGATTTCCGTGCTTCGCATTGGTATTGTTCTGTGTCATTGTTATTAGTTTTTGCATTTCCTTGCGCATATTTTAGACATGGCATGCTATATCGGGTACTGCAGGCGAGCCAGTGTAAGCATCGAGCTCACGACGAGCGATTTTCACCTTTTTTGCCAATAGCTTCTTTCTCACTTACCAATGAGTTAATCAAAACGTATACGGGCATTTTCAGATCTCAAATATTTCAGTTCGGCAAAAAACTGCTTTCAAACGTACGTTTTGCTTTTCCCCCTCGTTACTCGGAGAGGTGGCGAGCGAATTGAGTTACGATGAGCCGTGATACATTGTTTGTTTCCTGCATACATATATTCTATATCCGCGGGCAGAATATTTACACAATCCTAATGGAAAATGTTATTGGCACATGGAGTTTTCGGTTGAACGCAGTCAACTTTTTCGGCGCACAAACAAGGAATAGTATTTAAAATTTAAGCAAAGCACAAAAGAAAGTTAAATTAAGAAGTTTAACAATAGTAATCCGTTCAGTAAAACGTTTCCGTACAGCAGTATAGTAGAAGAAAAATTGTAAATTCAACAAAGAAGTCTAAGTATATAGGAGCGCATCACCATTTTGTTAATGAAAACTATTCCAACGGAGAAGTCGATGTACTTAAAATACATGTAGAAAAAAATCCAGCGGATAAGCTAACATAGTTGTTAGGGGCAATAAAACCACCATACTATTCAATGCTTTGGCGCCGACTAGCATTGGAGTCTCCCTAAACGACATTTAATTGGCCTCCATTACGCCCCAGTCCTCACTTAGCGGCGTATTTCTTCGCTTAAAACGTTGTAAAATGACGATAACTGCCGACATCGAGGAAATGTTCCGGCAAGTGTTGTTTGCCCCTGGCTATTATGTGACTATTAGAGGATTAAGTGGGGGAAGTCGCATGTCAACGACATTTGTGTCTATCACTTGAAGACCATCACTTATGTTATGGCATGCAGTCCATACAACGCAGTGCGTACGTTGCAGCGATGCGCTGATGATAATGACGGTGCATGCTGAATAGAGGGCAGGCGATCTTAGCGCGCGCCTCGTTTTACGTTGATGGCTTTCACACCAGTTATGGCTGCTCAACCGATACAGTTGAACTGGAGGATACTATTTTTTCTCGGGAAAATTACGCGGTCATCATGCTATGTAGAAGAAAGGGACATCGACAATTTCGTCAACCTGTGATCAGTGTCCAGGAGCTATATGCCGCCATGAACACTCTAACCCGTCTAGGGCAAGGAAAATACTTTGATGCCGAAATACGCCATTTAAATTTATCCTCCAAACGTGCATACATATAATATCATTGAATCATTTTTAGATAAGAACCAGACCCTTCGTCCGGAGGCCACGTAAGCAAGCCACGACCAACGATTCAATATCATATTGTCGAAGTCAATTGCGTGGTATGCAGGCGTCATAGATCAGAGATGATCAAGCAGTAAATGGCTTCGCCACCCAGGCAGACGATTAAGCCTGCGCCACGGCCGTTTCCACTGGGGTAGGCTGCTCTCGAACACTCAACAAAACGTAGCTAATATCGAAGTAGTGGACGCTTTATGTGCTCAAGCTTTCCTTGTCGTATTAACCAGTTTCGTCAGGTTATGCGGTCCCATCGAGATCTATGCAGTGACAATGGCACTGCCTTTTTGTAGCTAACTGATTAACATGAGAAGATCAGTGGTCTCCTTCATAGTTTTTAGCTAAATTCTTTTTATTCATTTAACGAGTAGCTTAATTTTTATTAGTTTAATATACGATATTTCTTCTTCATAAAATTCAATAATCTTCGAAGATTTTTAGTGAATAACTTTTTTGATAAAACTAAAACTTTAGAAGATTTTTTAACCTAAACAAATGCGTAACATTTTTGTAAGCGTTAATTAAATCGCAAATACAAAATACTGCTGATACTTATATATCTCTACTGGATTTGTCCCAGCAGTCGTATTGCGGAGGAGGAAAACATTAAATACTACTATGGACGGCACTTACTTCCTATCAGACATCATAATGGGACCAATGTCCCCTCCGCCTATGCAAAGGTGCGAGGAAAACTAAAGACGTCGGTCTCGCTTTGAAGAAATTGAGCACTATTTTCTACTCAGAACATCAACTTTGTTAGCTACAAGGGTTAAAGAAATTCACTTCGAATCCCCTCTAGCTTTATCCACAGTAGAATGCCTTTATTTCAAATACCAACACATAATGAAAACAGCTAATCTCATATATAAGAATAATTGTGTAACCTTGATAGGCGTCCAAAATAATAAACCGATCTTTGTGAAATTTTTACAGTAGGTTCATGCGGCCCCTAGTTCAAACATATTTAATTTTCGGTTACGGTTACCCGCGCCCACGGAGGAGAATTCCTCTTATCTCCGCAACTAATCGGTGCAGATTGACGATATTTGGGTATATACATACAGACATATAACGCAAGCGTTAAGCTGTGAAGTTGTTCCTCTTTTGCTCTGTGAAATTTTAAAAATAAAAATAAGTTTAGTTGTACTAGTTATATTTAATCGCATACGTTATAAATTAGAGTATATAATTTGTGATTAATTACTTTAACAGTGTGTTGGATTAATTTCATTTCACTAATTTTCAAATAAGGGCCGAGTCTCTTTTTGTAATACTGATTTGGATGATTCACAATGTGTCATAATATCTCATAATTCATATAGTCATAATATTTTAAAAATACAAAATTGCTTAGTTTTAATTATTTGTTTCAATGCAATCCAAAAATATAACTTTTGAAATCTAAAATTTTATGACTTTATGATTTATGACACATTATGACACCTCGCAGTTGTGCGTGCACATTTGTTTTGCTATATACTTTTATCTTTCACTTATATCTATCTCATGTTTGCGTGTTTATTAAGTGTAATCCTAGAGTGTATCTCAAACTGTTCGTTTTATAGCTTCAAAACTTTTATAAGTATTTGTTTTATACCTGGCTTAATTTATAAATTATTTTCACATACCGTGCATACTTATTAGCAAATTACCAACTAAATGGTGAGTCCGAACGCTATGTCTCGTGCTGGGTTGGCCCATATAAAATGTGCTGGATTGACAGTTAGCGTACTATGCTCAATTAATTATGGCAAAGGCTTACGCTAGTCATGCGTAATAGATCAATTGAAATTCATCTGTTTCTGTTTCTCTAAAATCGGCAAAGAGCTTTCAGCACTTACTGAAAATTTAATTATTACGAAAATTAATTTAGCTCTTTTAAATGTTTACATTATTCACCACCTGGCAATAGCTGTAATCGTGACAATGAACATAAATGAGTTGAAGGTACTCCGATCGATCTTCCAACTCCCACATTAGAGTTAATTAATATAGCTTCCCCTAGTTCACAGATGGTTGCGTCTTCTACATCCAAAGCCTCATCAGCAAAGTCAATTCCTGGTAAAAATC
The DNA here is from genome assembly GCA_951828415.1 of Anomoia purmunda. Classification (NCBI taxonomy): domain Eukaryota; kingdom Metazoa; phylum Arthropoda; class Insecta; order Diptera; family Tephritidae; genus Anomoia; species Anomoia purmunda. Next base: position 51,282,270 of record OX639994.1, read on the forward strand.
ATGTACTTTCAAAGCCGGCAAAAGTTACTGAAACTCCTATCAAGGAGTTGGTTGTGGTTCCTCAGAGAAAACCGGTTTTCATCTTGTGATTCGCTAATGACACTACTGTTGCAGACATTGATTTTCATTTCAACCACTTCGAAATATTTCTGCTTTCTCATATTATTCCCCGTAAAAAATTGGCCTCCTGTTCAATAAAATTACAAAAACATTTCATCCAAAATGAAAATTTGAAACTTAACAACCAGAAATCTCGGATTTAGATAGGAGAGAAATATTTCATCATTTAATATGTTGCTTTAGAAAATTTGGACGTAAATTTGATATAAACCCAACAATAATGATCAGAATGCTGCAAAGATTTGAAAATATATGTATGTACTATCAAAATCTTAGAAATATATTGCTTATTTCTAAAATATGTCCCTAAACGTGCATATATGCGTCTGGGATGAACCAAAAAGCTAAGATTTAATAAGGAGTAAAAAATGTTAAAAATTACAAATCGCATATCTTTAAATTACATAAAAAACAGGCTCCGATTACAAAGCGTTGCGAAAGTGTCGCTAATTAGAGAAGTACCACGGAACGAAATAACTCTAAAAAGTCCATCAAAAGCGAAATTAACTGTAAAACAGGCGTGAGAAAACGCCACACAAACCTGCAGCAAACGAACCCCGAGGAAAAAGTAAAAACAGCTGAACTCTTTACCCATAACGGAAGAGGGAGAGACAGTGTTCCACCAGCAGAAAAAGACCAAAACACACTTTCCGGTCATCGTGAAGCTGTACATAGTGTAAGTAATCTAAGAAAGTATATTGAAGTTGTGAAAAATACTATAAAATAAAATCGTGGAAAATATTTTAAGATACAATTTTTCTGAAAATAAAAAAAAACGGAACAGATAATGTTTTAAAATAATGCAACAAAATTGTGAAGTTGTATTAAGATATCAAGAAAATTGAAAACTAACCCGAATTTTTCATTTACCTCTGGTAGAAGTGATTCTAAATACAAAAATAAGACACGGCTTGTACAGCCAAGAAAATAAAAATACACTAAAAATAAAGTTTAAATGTAAAAATATAAAAAAATTAGAAATAAATTTTTGTAAAATAAAAAATGGCAAATCCAAGCAATCTAATTAGATCCCCAGTGTCCGGGATAAATCCTCCTGCTACTAGTAACGAAATTTCACCGGAATTGACAAATATGATACAAAACAAGACAGAAAGAATCTAAGTTCGGATGCAACCGAATTTCAAATACCCACCTAAAGTTTTTATGTCAAATAAAATAAAAATAAATAAAATTTTGAAAAACTAAATGACTTTTTTTAAATTAAATAAAACCTAAAATAAATTGGTGTGATTTTATTGTGTGTATTTACGTAAAGTTATATGCTTAAGAAAGTATTGTTCTCTTTCCTTTTTGAAAATATTATATTTTTTTTAATTTACATATTTGTTATAGTATAAATTATATTAAACAATTTCCATACTACACTTGTAAAATATAAGTACTTATATTTATATTTTTCTTCCAAAGTATAAGTATACATACAATTTAGTAACGCTATTCGTAAAATTAAAATAGGGGAATTTAGACAAATACAGAAATACAAATACTATCATGGTAACTGTGAACGGTTTCATAAGTAATTGTGTTAACCATATTACCATCCAAATTAGAAAACGCGTAGTCAATTTGCGCCTCTGCTGGTGTAGTAGAACATTCTAGACCTAAAAGCGATCTAAAACTGCTTGTCTTAAGAAACTTTTCGATTCTATTCTCAGTAGACTTTAGGCATAGATTAAAGTCCCCAAAAGTTGTGACATATTACAAATGTCATCACTAAGAATATCGCGGAACTCTGCTTCCAGATCTCCGATAGAGAAAGCTGAATTCCTATAGAGCACCAGCACATATGCAAATATTATTATGTTTAAATAGAATAGCTTCTAAATGGTTTCGCGCATAATATATTTTTTTCATTCTGCAAAGTTCCATTGAAGAAGCAATTTCACGCTTTGCATATATAGAAATACCTCTTATTTCTGTTCCGCGTTTCGGTGCTGTCTGTTCTTAACTCGCTTAATAGAATGAAACCATGAATTTTATAGTGTTCAGAGGGAAAACTCCACTCCTCTACGAAACATAAAATATATGAGGGTGAAGACATTGGACATTAAGGGAAGAAATTTGAAGTTTTGATACTCGAGAAAGCATGAAGTTAAACGTTGTATTTAGGGCTTTGGAGATATAAAAATCAATCAGTTCTGTACACACTGCTTCTGATTCTGTAAATGGGTTAGCTGGAACAAAAGCGCCTAATATAAATAAAACGTCAGCACTGGTTGCTCGACTGCAAGCTACTCTAGGCATCCTAGCTCGGGTGTGAGCAACAGCTTTGTTGGACTTAGCTCCCTGGATTTATGGATTATTATTCCCTCTGCGGGAACGACCGGAAATTGGTTTCTTTCAATAGTTATCGTTCATTCCTCTTACATACATATATAAAAAAGCTTTCACTGTCTTTTCAATTGGTGTACAAAAAGCATTATCGGAATCAGATTTTTTTGACCTAGTCATCAACGGATAGTTACAAAAATTTTAGCCAAAGGATTGCTGACATAGAAGACTCGAAATCAATGTGCATTAGTTGGCCAGTTGCACCATTCAATAACCCATCACCTGTGTTTATATTAAAAGTGATCACAGAATTACATTTAGCTGTGATTTTCAAAGTTAAACTAAATGACAGACTCTGAGTCTCAGAATTTTTAAAGAGTCTAACTTTCTCCAAAATATTTGAGCTTTGCGCACATACACCATTCCCTTCACTACATCTGTGGCGGTTGACAGAATGGTCGGAGTTGGAATTTTGCTAAGGCTTAGGACATTAAGATTATTATCCTCTTCGTTGGACCAGAATAAATGAATTGCTTCTTCGGGTACTTGATTTGAACTAACCTTTCGCCTCTCGATTAAAGATATGCCCTCACTTATTATAGTGTGGATGCCTTATTATTCAAAGCGATAGCAAAAGGCTGATGCCCCGTTTTCGCGATACTTCAGTTAACTCAAAATATTTAAATAAATCCGACAACGGAGAAACAACTAAAGTACCATAAGTATCGCTGGGATTGGGAAAAAAATCCACCTGTCTCCAACTGGGGGTAATTGCCTTAAATTACCAAAAACAATCATCGGAATATCTCCAAAAGGATTACAATTTTTGAAGATTTTTTTAAGTCAAGCATCAATACAGTTAAACATTCGAGCCCTTCCATTGATGTTTTATCAATTATTATTGATTTTAAATCAATCAATTTAGAATATAGTTTGTTTACAATATCGTTGTTAAGTGGTCTCAACTCTGGATTTGACTGATTTATTGAAAGTGAAAACACAGAGTGAAGTTGTCTATCGGCCGCAGCAGATTTTCTTTTGATTTTCACAACACTCCGTTATGTGGGCGTAGTTATTGTCCAATTTCGCCATTTGCAGTACCAAAGTACCTTGGGTCCATGGCAATGTGTATACCAAGTTTCGTCTGATTTTACTCGAGTTATCCGACGGACGGACGGACAGACAGACAAGGCTTAATCAAATTCACTATTAATTCTAAGAATTTTGGTATATATATATATATATATCTCGGTTATTTTATGCTGTTACAAACAACCGTTAGTTGAACAAAAATAAAATACCCTGGGCCCTAGTGCGATCGGGTATAAAAATACATAGGTGGTGAATATAATAAGAGACGTACAAGTTTTAATGAGTGGAAACGCTTTATTCGGTAGATGACATAATATGTGCAAATAAAATGATATCTGTAAATTTGACATATTGTAGGCATTTAAACAGGTAGCAGCAAAAGGGGTGATCCTTATGCTTCGAAGCGGTTCATGGCCTGTCAAACTTTGGATACGTTTTAGTGGAGAAAATGCAATTGGAACAGGATTGTGTTGTGGAACTCTCTTTAAGTAGTTGACCATTGCCATTCGAGTAAATTACCGTGAAGTGCGTTACTGAAATACGTTTGCTGTTGCTGTACAAGATTTACACTTATTATTTACTATATTTATTTTAAATATTTCCTCGAATAATGCGTTTTGTTTACTTACTGAATTGTAAAATTTAGTTTAATCAGCCATTAACTACAAAAAAAGAAAACTCACGCTGTGGATAAATTTTTTCTAATTCTACTGGTGCTTTCCATTTCCAGACAACCGGTCAGGTACGAGCATGATTTTGAATTTCGACCAAACTCAAATACATTGTTTGTTGGTGCGAATAATGAGACGCGATTTTGTTTTTCAGTCAAAAATCGATTATCCGAATTGACAGTGAGAATTTTTTAAATGCCCATAACTTTGTCAAAATTTAATGGATTGCAACAATGTTTCTACTCAAATGTCAGTAATTCTTGCCACTTCAAGATATAATGATATAATTATTGATTTTCATTATCTAAAATTTTTTATTTAACAATAAACAAAAGGTGCAACTTTTTTTAATTTAATTTCTCAAAAAGTGTATTTTTTTTCTCTCAAACTTTTTTACCGGGTAAGAGACAAGATTTTACTACAATGTTAACAGTAATTTTCAATTAAAAAATTGAAATGATGAAAAATGCTCGAAGTGCTGAATAATTGTAAGCTTTTTACAATGAAATATTTTGTGTAGAAACCCTTCACGCACTGATAGAAGTGAAATGTGATTGACTACGTATATCTGTTTCAGAAATATCGTACAATTTTCTCATTTTTCACTTCATGCTAACTGCACTATGATGTATACTACGAAAATCGACTTGTGTATTGCATTTATCCAATACATTTCCTTCCACTGGAATACATAAAGGGCGTGAAAATATGCTTGTGCCAGTATTAAATCGTACATTAATTTACTGGTTTTGCCATTTGGTGGGCTCACGTATAAGCTTCTTTTTCTTCTTAATTGGCACTATAACCACGTAGGCGATTTTGGCCGATTTGGCCACGCTTCTGCGTCATACATTAGCACGGACATGATGAGGAACTTATTTATTTAATTATTTTGTAAAGTGATTGAATTAGTAATCACAAAGATAAAAAAAGATCAAAGATGGTTGATTAATATGGCTAAGACCACGCAAAATCAGCACCTGAAGAACTGAAAAACGAATCTAACTCAGCACATCCCCTAGAAATAGGGACATTCATACCATAATTAGTTTCTGAGAAACCAATTTTGAAGGATTCAAATTGTCGTAGAAGCTTGTATGGAATATTGAACTGAATTTTACCTAGAAGCAAGGAGCAATCAATAGTGCCAGTAATGATTTTAATAACAAATGAGCACGATAAAATGGATATTTTGCTTTCAAGTACAAGGTGGCGCAAAAGTAATCCTCCTATCAGAAAATGCTATAAATTTTGCGATTGGCCCCTAATGTGAGTTCTGTTTTGACATTTGTGTAGTTAGGTTTGGTTAGGTTAGGTTACTGTGGTAGTTCCCCAAAGGGAACTCACTTAGACATAGTAGCAGTCCGTTGTGATACCACCTAATTTATGAACGGTAACGCGAATCGGAAAGTCAGGAACGATTAACCTGAGAAACGTTGCGTGCCCCGAATAAAGTCACGCAAACTACCAATCTCCACTCCAGAAAGGTCTTCTGGAGAGCTAAAGAAGTACGAGCCTAGGTACTTGAACCTCAGTCTCGCAAATGCAGGGCAGCTGAGCAGAAAATGACAAAATGAATCCACCTCATCCTCCTCCATACAGCTGCGGCAGAAAGGGTCAGAGACTATTTTCAGCCTAACCGCGTGAATACCCAACGGACAATGCCCAGTCAAAACATCAACCAGGGTCGAGAGTTGCCACTTAGTAAGCGACATTAGCTCCCTTGAGCGCCCACGATCCACTCTCGGCCAGAAGGACCTTGCAATTCTGCATGTCGTGGCAATTTCCCAGCGCTCGCTGAGACGACATAAAGCCCATCTGTCCAGGAGAAGCCCGTAGGCAGTCAAAGGAGCCCCAACCCCCTCTCTGCAAGGAGAAATGACTTCCAGGGTACCTTGCCGAGCAAGCTCATCAGCCATGCAGTTCCCTGCAATGTCGCTATGGCCCGGTACCCAAATTAGTCTAACGTCGAGATATTCTGAGGCGGCTGCGAGAGAAGTTAGGCATTCCCTGACCAATTTTGATTTCACCATTAGCGATCCTAAGGCCTTAATAGCGGCCTGACTATCCGAATAAATGTTGGCCCGTCTAGAGGGCATTACATTGGTAAGTAGCCAATCGGCTGCCTCCTTTATTGCGGCCACCTCTGCTTGAAATACACTGCAATAGTCCGGAAGCCTAAATTTACGGCTGAGGGAAAGCTCCTCGCAGAAGGCCCCTCCCCCAACCTTACCATCAAGCTTCGAGCCATCCGTGATGTTCACCGTCCCACCGCCCCACAGGCCACCCTCCTTCCACTCCTCCCTACGCGGGATGTAAGTGGAGAAGGAGCCACTCTGAGCTGGAGTCGGCAGACAGTAATCTGCTTCCGGAGGGATAAAGTCGAAGCTGGCAAGAATCCTAGAATGCCCAAAGGCCGAACTGAATCTGTATCCATTGCACTCAAGCCGGGCTGCGGCATGGGCTGCTGCAACCCTGCCTGCAATGTCCACAGGTAGCACGTTAAGCATAACATTGAGCGCGAGAGTGGGTGTGGTCCTTAGCGCCCCGCTGATCCCAATGAGCGCGGACCGCTGCACCCGCTCTAGCTGCTTAACCTTAGATGCCCTGTCTAGTGAGTTCCACCAGACCACCACTCCATAAAACATTATAGGCCTTATTATCGTCTCATAAAGCCAATAGTTTACCTTGGGAGAAAGGCCCCATCTCTTCCCAATTGCACCCCGACAACAGTACACCGCAACCGAAGCCTTTTTCACCCTTTCCTCAATATTTGGCCCCCAGGAGAGTTTCCTATCCAGGATCAAACCAAGATACTTGACCCGGTCGGAAAGCACCAACGGGACGCCACCTATTGAAGGAGGATGGGCGACCGGTACTTTGTACCTCCTGGTAAATAGTACCAGCTCTGTCTTGCTAGGATTAATCGCGATCCCACACCCTGCAGACCACTTCACGATCAGAGTAAGGTACCCCTGCATGATATCAAACAGGGTGCTCAAAAACTTACCCCTGACAATGAGAGCAACATCGTCAGCATAGGCAATAACCGTGCAGCCTTCCCTTTCCAGCTCCTTCAGTACGCCATTGATAGCAATGACCCAAAGGAGTGACGAGAGAACCCCTCCTTGTGGAGTGCCTCTACTCACCTTTCGCTGGATGGAGGCGCTGCCCCATTCCGCCACGACAGTTCTGTCCCGGAGAAGGTGATTGATGAGCCTTACCAGACCCGGCTCAACCCCAAGTTCCGCCAGGGATCCGACTATTGCATGTGGCTGAATGTTATTAAAGGCACCTTCTATATCTAGAAAGGCACCAACTGCAAAGTCCTTATGTTCAAGAGAGTCCTCAATGACGTTAACAACCGTATGCAGGGCCGTATCCACGGGCCTGCCCTTCGAGTAGGCATGCTGAGCATGCGACAGCCGCTCCCGCGGTATTTCCTCTCTTATATGAAGATCAATCAGCCTCTCCAGGGTCTTCAAAAGAAAAGAAGAGAGGCTGATAGGCCAAAAGTCCTTTGGGGTAACATGAGAGCTCTTACCCGCCTTGGGAATAAATGTAACCCTCACATTCCTCCAAAGTCTAGGAATATAGCCCCAACCACCGACACGACACCCGTTCGGGCATCTGCAACTGGGCAGGAATGATACCATCAGGTCCCGGCGATTTGAACGCTTTGAAGGAGCGTAACGCACAGAGTAGGCGACGCTCTTCTAACATGTCACCAGGAGGGCCATAGATGGCACCTGGTTCCATGCCTGTAATCTCACAAGGTTCAGGATTTCTGGGGAAATGGGAATCGAGGAGAAGTTTGAGCGACTCCTCACTGCTCAACGCCCAATTTCCTGAGTCGTCCCTGAGACATCCCAAGGGGACGGGAGCCTTCGCGAGCACCCGCCTAAGCCTGGAGTAAACACATGCGAAATACACGATAATAAACAATGTTACGCTACACTGCTCCAGAACGCGGAATATTGCTGACTATTTATTTGACCAATAATCGGTCGGTGACTTTGGCACAACGTGAATTTCGTCGCAGATTTCCTGGCTGTCCAACGCCTACTGGTAAAACACTGCGACGTTTAGCCGCTCGCCTCGAAGAGACTGGCACAACAAAACGGTTACTGTGAATGGTGAGCGCTACAGAGCAATGATCAACGAGTTCTTTTTGCCGCAACTTGATGAATTGCGATTGGAAAACATGTGGTCCCAACAGGACGATGCAACGGCACACACTGCACGTGCCACAACCGATATGCTGAAGGATGCATTTCCCGGGCGCCTAATCTCCCGTTTTGGCGATTTGCACTGGCCAGCAAGATCGCCTGATTTGACCGCTCCAGACTTCTTTTTGTGGGGCTTTTTGAAGTCGCGGGTTTATGTCAACAAGCCTCAGACTCTTGCAGCTCTTAAAGAGAATATCCGTCAAGAATGTGAGGACCTATCGCCGGAAGTTTTTGCCAAAGTGATGGAAAATGCCATAAAAAGGGCTCAAATGACAATCAACCGTGGCGGCGGCCATTTACATGACATCATATTCTCGACTTGATGTAAAAAAAATTAAAAGACCGAATAAAAATAATCCACAAGAAGAATCAAAGTTTTTAATTTTTTTTTTAAATTACAGCCAAAAAACATCGGAAGGTTATTTTTGCGCCACCTTGTATATTTAGGTACATCAACAAGCATCGCGATCCGTACGACGGCAAGGGTTCTGAAAAGTTTAAAGATCGGTGGCAAATCGTAAAAAAGCTTTCTGTACTCTCTCAAAGATGGATTAAAATCGAAAATAATGCCTAAGTCCTTAATTTCATCAACGGATTTCGGGTGAGAGCTAGCAATACTATACGAGGTATGTAAAGCAGAAGCCGATTTAGTCTTTTTAGTAGTCTAGTCTTTTTATATAGCTTGCAAAATTTGTTTTTCAAGTTCTTCAGATGCTTTAGCCGTTTGGTGTGATAAGGTATATTATACACATTTTTATTGAAAATAGGAACGTACTTCAAAAACATATCAAAGATCTTACTTTTAAATTACACCAACCGATATTTAATAAAATTTCATTAAAAGTAGGGAAATCACATGCCCTCTAATTGAATTTGATCTTAGGCTCGTCAGGAATCTCAGCAAATTCAAAAAACTCTAACTCGAGGAACATGATGTTTATCAGTACGAGAAATGGGTGTAATATATTCCAACTGAATATTATTGGAAAAAAACATGGGGACCAACTCAAATGACATAAATTAAAATCACCGAGGACACAAAGATGACTGTCACCAGCAATGTTTAATGCTAATGACACAACGTTATCAGCGTGTGCAAAATACAGAAAGTCAGCACTATTAGGCGGAATATATGAAGAACACACATAAACTGTTCCTGACATGCCATGAACGCGTACACAAATCTGATCAATGAGTGTGCCAGGATTGGCAAGTGTTACCAACATCGCCCGAAATTTTCCCCCAACACCAATGAGGGCACCACGGCCTCTGGAAAATCCCGTTTTGACATGGTCACAGTCTTTACGAAAAACTTCATAGAGATTGGGATCAAAAATTTCACTATTGAAAAAATTTTCATTCAGCCAAGATTCAGCAAATAGAAAAATATCAAACTCTAACCTTTCATATACACAGTTGAGCATTTAGTCCGAAGGCCAGATAAGTTCTGAAAGCATATTTTTAAGTATTTATTACTAGCATTGGATTCAGTCACATCAATTACGGAACTTGCAGTTTACGACGCTCAAATACGCCTATCTTAATATTAATCTTTTTGAAATCTTATTATTTCGGCGACCAGTTGTTTTTTATCTTCACGCAGCGAACTTAGAATTGAGAGCACACGTCCTTATCATCTCTCAGGGTAGCGATCTCATTAGGGTTATATGCTTGTTGATTTGCTCATTTGACACACTTTCAGTAGCACTTTTAGATACACTGGGACTTTTAGTAGCGACTATCTCCTCCGGAGCAGCGGTTGGGTGAGGCGCGCGAATAAAGCTACGACATTCAGCCATACACTTTTTACATGCTAACACCTTATCCGAAGTTTGCAAAAATTTTAAATCTTCCTGTAGCATACCAACACAAGCTAAGTGAGAGAAATCTTTGCACTTGGCACACTGAACTTTCGCTTGGGCACGATCAACTTTCTGACCACAAGCACAAGGCATAATGAATTTGTGATTTATTTACTTCTTTTAATATGTATATTATGAGTAGATTATAATAAGTAAGAGTCACTGTCTAAAGGGGTGTACAACCACAATATACAAAGTTACTTAAATTACAATAAAAAATCACCGGGATGTGATTATTTTTACGAAAATTTCAGTGTGGTAAGAAAACACGTCCGCATAGTTTGAATTCTCTTTCGTTCTTATAGAGCGTGATTTTCGTTCGTCGAGAGTGGGCTTTATTACTCATTTGCCTAGTCAGCGGAAAGTAGAGAGAAGAGGTTCCAATATAAACAAAGTCCTCTACTTTGTCAAAATTGTAATTGTCAACCGTGACGTGGGAGCCAGCACGCGAATGCGCTGACTGATTGATGAGAGGAGGTCCTTCTGTTTGCCTTCGTTCACCTCCAATGAGGTCGATTCCATCGGCATGCACACTCTTATAAAAGATGGTGTCTGACCGGTTCTGCAGCTTGAATTATCTTTTCCAATATAATGCTAAAGAAACCTTGCTTGGTATTAAACCGCTCGGAGAGGTCCTTCCCAATTCTGACGGAGCTGGTGGTATTGCTCAGCGTCATTTAACATAGCCGTATTAAGTTTGCAGGTATACCAAATTCAGACATCGCGGCACATAGCCAACTCCTTCTCGTGCTGTCGAAAGCTGATTTAAAGTCGATAAATATACAGTGTGTGTCGACCTTCCTCCCACGGGTCATCTCCAATATTTTGCGTATCGTGAATATCTGGTCGATGATAGATTTATCAGGTCTTAAGCCACACTGATAAGGTCCTTCAGTTTTTCACACAATACGCTCGATAGAACCTTGTATGAAATGCTTAACATCCTGCGGTAATTGTAACACATTGTAGGATCCCCTTTTTGAATTCGGCTGGGCAAACTTAAATTCCATTCGGTGGGCATGTACGAACGTATAAGCTGCTTTATCGAACTTCAAACACTTTGCATGCCATTGTGCGTGACGTGCGAAGTAGAGGATGTTATTTCACTTTAAGTTATACATGCAAAAATAAACACACAAGATATTAACAAATGCGAAATTAACACAGGAGTGCTCAATTTTAAATATTTATTTTGGCGCTCTCTTGCTTCTTTTCAATGTTTGCATTCAGCTTTTATTCATTTGGCGGTATACTCATCAAGCCGTTTTTAAGACATTACTGTTAATTTCAATAGTCGCCAACAGTTTCAAAGACAGCTACGTTGTTTGAATGCACTCACGTGCTGCATATATGCTTGATTTATAAACAGCAAAATGGATCCGAGATGGTGACGTCACTGCCAAGAAGTTCAGTTTTTTCTTTCGCTCTGTTGTAGGTGATCTTGTGTCGTTGGTTCATTGTAGTATGAACAGTTTTCACCTTAGTTGTGTTCGCTTTGGATACACTTCGCTTAATTCGGTTAGTGCTAGGAATTCTCCGCGCAAAAATCGGTACGGCTCGTGGCACTAATCCATACGTCTGGGATATTCATTTAACTTGTAACCATGTCACGTTCCTCACGTTTGATTATTTTCAAATTATCGTTTCAATTGTGATACAGAATCTTGAGAATTTCGCGCATAATTAGAGCAGAGTTACAGTTAAGGAATTAACACAGAATTCAACTCGTAGTCTTCATGTACTTAAATCATCTTTTGGGCCAAAGCACCGTCCTGCGATTGCCCACAGCAGTGGCTAATTCAGCATTGGAATCACGAAGATACTCAGTCCCGCATTTACGGTCGTCTTCGATAATGCCCGCTGTATTGGCTTCACCAACATTTTATCTGCTGCCACTACCAAAATGCCACGGCATGTTCGTTTGCCGATATTGGGACTAGATTTGAGTGTATATGTAGTACTGCTTACAATTATGACGTGAGCCGTAAGGAAGTGCTGAAGTTCTGCTACAGCGATGGGAAAAACTAGGATGAAACTAGATGCACCTTACCAGCTTTTCGCTGGTAATCCATCCGCGTCAGCGGCTTTGTTGTTCCGTAGCCGCGTTATTTCTAGTCGCACTTCATTAAGGTCGGGTGACGGGAAGTTTTCGTCGCGAGTTCTAAGCATAGTACCAACCAGATACTGGGGTGTTTCTTTTGGTAATGGAAAATTTTTATAGCGAGCCGCTTGCTCCAAGATAGACGCCCGTTAACAGAGGCACTTACTAGTGACTTTGTGGACTCTTTAACGGAGCTAACAGCGTGTGAACGGGTCGCAAGAGTCAGGATCGAGAAGAGTCGCTCAGCTCGTTTGCAGTTACCCAGAAGATCAGCCAAGACACATCGCACGTTAGCGTATTTCTGTATAAGTAATCGTACATGCAAAAGCCATCATCCACTTTAGAATGTATATTGTTTTCTCGTCGACGTTCGAGCACAATGTAACGTGTTACACGTATGTGGTGTTTAGTACGTCCACCAAGTTCTCGCACATGTTGCACATGTAGCAGGCTTCAGTGTCAGCGTCCAGCGTGTCGATTGTGCCACTGTAGTACTATAGTTCAAGCAAATAGTGTGCGATATGCTGAAGAGTGTTAGCGCCATAGTGTATCACTGTGCTGAGTTACAAATCCTTAGTTTAGTTCTTTGATCAACAACTGTAATTCAAGATAATTAATAACACTGGTTTACAATATTAAACTTTTTGTCTGTTGCCGCGAATCCTGTGGTTGATATTGTTCACTCATCACTTGTTTTTGTCAAATCTACCCTCAAAATTTTTTGAGCAGCTCGAGTTACTTTGTTTTTGATTTCATCATTTATATTAATTTATATCATATATATTAATCGATAACAGGCATATTTTACTGTGTTAAAATTTGTTTCTCTAGTTTTTGCGTCATGAGTAGTTCAAGGAGACGTTGTTTAAACAATCCAGATCATTGTTGCTATATATGCAGAGAATATGTGTTTAACAATAGTAGAAAAGTTATAACAGAGTTGGTGAAAAATACCTATTTTGAGTATTTTGGGATGCTCTTGGATAAAAATGAGAAGTCTTGGGCTCCCAATTGTGTTTGTAAATCGTGTGTGGAATATTTAAGATTATGGAAAAGTGGTAAAAGAAGTGCCTTTAAATTTGGAACACCGACTATTTGGCGAGACCCACAAAATCATCTCATAGACTGTTATTTTTGTAGTGTGAACATAAACGGTTTAAACACTAAAAATCGTGCTAAATGGCAATACCCAAGTACTAGTTGTGTTCAACGTCCAGTGCAGCGTTCACCTCACTCTTCAAAGCTTAAAAATATATCTGAACCATTAGAGCAAGACATTGAAGGACCAAGCTCATCACAAAATGATCCTGATTGAAGCTATGTCTATTACATAATGGAAATAAATATGCTGGGGTACCTATTGCCCACAGTACAAAGTTAAAGGAGGAATATTGTAACATTTCGCTAGTCTTGAACAAAATAAAATACAATGACCATAAGTGGCTAATTTGTGTCGATTTAAAAATGGTCAACATTCTTCTCGGTCAACAAAGTGGTTACACCAAGTTTCCCTGTTTTATATATATTTGGGACAGTAGAGCTAAACCAGAACATTGGGTAAGAAAAAACTGGCCCTTGAGAGCAAATATGGAGCCTGGAAAGCACAATATAGTCCACAATTTATTAGTATCTCGTGACAAAATTATCCCTCCACCATTACACATAAAACTGGGCATCATGAAACAGTTTGTAAAATCACTAGATAAAAATGGGAACTGCTTTTCTTACATTTGCCAAAAATTTCCTCAGCTCACTAAGGAAAAGATTAAAGCCGGTATCTTTGATGGCCCTCAAATTAGACAACTTACGAATGATACTCAATTTAGAAATTCTATGACTGAGTCAGAACTAAAGGCTTGGACAGCTTTCGTATCTGTGATGCAGAATTTTCACGGAAATCGGAAATCTGAAAATTATGTTGAACTTGTAGAAGACCTCCTGCTACAATTAAGAAATATGGGATGCAATATGAGTATAAAAGTCCACTTTCTCCATAGTCACCTGGACAGGTTTCCGAAAAATTTAGGAGATATGAGCGAAGAGCAGGGAGAGCGTATGCATCAACACTTACGCGTCATGAAAGAGCGCTATCAGGGTTTCTGGGATACAAATATGATGTCTGACTATTGTTGGTCTCTAATACGTCATTTTCCAAAGTCGACACATCGGAGAAAAGCTTTAAAACGAAGTTTTTTAGAACTCAATGATTAATTGTTTCTTTAAATAAAGTTTTTCTTATTAAATACATGTTTTTTTCTGTCTAATACCTACAAAGCTGAAACTCAGAAACTAGAGCTGATAAAAATATTCTAATTATATTTTTGAAAATAGCATATTATATGTAGTCAGCAACAGCTAAAATTTCTTCGGCAACAAATGTACTGTAAACTAGTGTAATATATCGTTTATGTTGCAGTCTCGCCATGATTCGGGATTCTTCAGGCCGATGGCCTGACAGAAGAGAAAGACGATGTGATCAAGGATCACAAGGTTGTTGAGTATTGTTCGCTCAGCGCGCCTTTAGTGCGGTTTAAGCAATGGCGTGTACGTTGCAGCCCAAGAACCGTAGCCTTAGACGGAGTCCTCCGACGCTGAAAGCAGCGTCGTCTCTCAGACAAACTATACATCAACAATGCAAGGATATTTGTGGATAAGGAACTATGCCTACAATCTAGCTAAATCAGCTTTAAATATATTACAGTGATGGCGAAGTCACGGTAGTCCTTGTGCTTGCTAGAGGCATGCCCGCTGATCACCCTCTTCATTTAGCGGTGTGAAATTTGGTGAACAAGTAGGAAACCGGTAATATTCTATTAGGCAGTGACGCAGACGCTCACCACGTTCAGAATGGGAGCTTACTTACTTACTTCATTGGCGCTATAACCGCTTAAGCAATTTTGGCCGAACTTCCCCCACTATTTATGGTGTGCGTCTTGTGTTTTAACATAAATTGAGGGACCTACAGTTTTACGCCGACTCCGAACGGCGGAAGTTGTTTTTTTTTGTGAGAAGTTTTTCCAAGACAAAAATACACACGGCAGTTTGCCATTGCCATTGAGTTACTTCTTAACTACCTTCAAACAACTAACCTACTTATATGAAATGTAAGTAGGGAGCGCACCGAGAATGGCTGGCTATGGAAGATTATCTCGGGATCTTCTAACCCGATAGGTTCCTTACAAGGCATTACGGTTCCTGGACCGCAACGAAAAAGGAAACCCTTGAACGAAATTATACCTGCACAACTAATTAATACGCTGGAAGTGTTTGCGAAATGGCTTTCAACTATTAACTGGGCCTGCTTCGAACTGAATCATATAACGTTGGCATGAAGAAATTTTACCGCCGTTTTTGTTGTCAACGGCGGCAAAGTTTCACATATTAATCCAAAGGATCTCAGGTCCATTAGTTTATCCTCTTTCGCTCGCAAGACACTTGGAGGGACTGTTAGCAGCTTTCTCTCTACTACCAAAGGTCTTCTCCAATTGTAATGACCAACATGCCTTTACGATAAGGCACATCTGCTGAGGCAGCACTCCGTAGCTTGGTCGGCTATATTGAGAAGTCTCTCAGCGATAAGGATTTCTGTCTCGTAGCCTTCCTGGGCATTGAAGGCGCTTTTAACAACGCACTTCTGGAGGCCACACCTGGCACCGTTCTCTCTAGGGGTGGATAACTCACTGGTGGAGTTTATCGTTCATCTACTCTGCTGTAGAGTGGTAAAGAGTGCTGTTCTATCGTCCCTTCTGTGGAACGCAACCGTAAATATGCTTCGGCGATAGACGGATTTAGGACGCGCATAAGTTGTTGCATACGCTGATGAGTGCAGTTAAGGGGAAAGTTTCCGAAAGCACTGTGCGAGCTGATGCATCGAACGCCTTGGGATGTATCCAAGTGGCCCTTCGCTACGGTCTTAAAGTAACCATAAATTCACTTTACGAGAAGGTATAAAATGCCTTGGGTAACTCCTCTGGAACTAAAAAGCATCCGGTTAAGTCTCGTTACAAGTGAAAAATTTTTAGGTGTTATTTTAGAGAAAAAGTTCAACTGAAAAGGCTTCCGTAGCTCTCTATGCCGGTTAATCTTTTCGTGCAATAGAAAAAGATGCCAACCTGAGGCTACTCATTAAGGTGTAAGGTTCTAGAATGATCTGCATAAGCGGGCGCCCACAACCACGATTAATGAGCCCTAGAACGCTATTTTAGATCTCCTGCCATTGGATTTAGTAGGGAAAAGGATGGCAGGCATGACTGCTCTACGATTAAGAGAGATGTCTCAGTGGCATTCCGATACGGTCACGAAGCATATACTCTTTAAAAAAAAAGATATTTCTAAGGTGGCTGGGGCTCTAATCGAGCGTTGTCTAATAAGAAATATCCCGAATTGCTAGGCGTACCTTTCCAAAGATGATAAAGAAGCTGTAAGAATTGTGAGGAGGAGAAACCGGCTTTAAATCTGTTTTAGTAACAGGTAATCTTTCTTCTTATAGTGTCAATGTTTGTGGTAACACAATGAGTCTTCTGTTTATGGCCTAAGTGTGCCTCTCGTAGGTAGGTACCATTGTTTGCTATGTTTGTGTTTAGTTGTTGTGCTACAATTGGAGTGAAATTACTTGTATTGGCATAGCCATAGATTGTAGTTGCAGGTTACAAGCGAAGCGAAGCGAAAGGAGGGCCACCTATTATTGAGAGAATTTGGTTTCTGCTGGGAGATCTCCCGCGCGATTTATACACATTGTTGGGTGAGTATGGAGGGAGGTTTCACTGATCGCACTTTTTAGATTATTGGATTGAGCTTAATAAGGTCTCACTATGATTGAATGTCACGTAATATCAATTCGATTCGGGTGATGATATTTATCAAATTTAAGAAGACGTCATTTTAATTTATTTCTTGATCACATAAGTTTGGGACAATTTCTTCTTCATTAAGATCATTTAACCAGCGTGCTTATATAGTACCTTTCGTATGGTTGAGTTTACCTCGATAGTGAACTTTTACTTAAAAAACAGCATATAGAGATTTCTTGCTTATAAATTTTTTCCCGAGGTTTGGTTGTCCCATGCTGTTGCAATTTCACTAAATAATAGTCCTTCGAAACAACGAATATAGCATATAAGAAGATGAAAAGAACCCGCGGATTGTACTCTAAGCTTGCGAAAGAAATGGCACGTCTGCGTAGCAAAAGAAATATGTAGTCGATGACTGATGTAGTCAAAAGCAGTATTCCATGTTTATTCCAGTTTTTGTATAATTATTGATATTAACAAAGTTGGGGGTTGAACTTTGATGTTAGATTATTTCCATGGTTGGATCTATACGGATAGATATTCTATTTTCCATCGCCAATAAAAAGTTTAATGGAGGGCCTTTAACTTTTGACACCGATTTAGTATCGAGGCAGGATTCTCGTGGATGTCAAGTTCAGGGTAGCCCAAAGGGCCTTTAACTTTTGACACCGATTTAGTATCGAGGCAGGATTCTCGTGGACGTCAAGTTCAGGGTAGCTCAAAGGTGCCCATCAATAAGGACGGTACCTGGGGTAAAATACTCTATATCTGTAGCCTCATTTGAAGAGGTGCTCAATGACCATATGGTAAGGCACGCCTAAATCTGACATAAAAGTATACCGATATAATATTCAAGTGACCTATAAAGCATTTTGCTCACGCCTTCCACATACCACCAATATGAGGAGCCGTGGCGGGTATAAAATACCATGTGACAAAGTCAATACCATTGTCGGAGCATATTTTTTTTCGGGCATTCTCTTCGAGCTACAAACCGGTTAAAAAAGGTGCGGTACTTAGATAGCTAGAGCCTTTTAAGTTATTCGCTTTTGTCGTCGCTATAACTTTTGATATCAGAGGATTCTGAAAAATCTTATCCTGTTTTCGCGCTATTTGAATGAATCTTCCAACCAGTAAATCGGTTTTACATTATGAATCGCAAAGCGAAGACGTATTCTCAAAAAAGGCGAATGAGTGGTAATTATTTGTTTTTCAAGAGATTTTGCGTAAGATGGCATTGGGGAAACACCAGGCTTCGGTGGTCGTTCCATGACAGAGAAAGCGACCACTGGTGCTTGACTTACTAGCACGTTATTTCAAACTTGTCATTTGTTCCAACACGGTAGTTTTATATGGAAAATAGTAATATTCACCTTACGCTCACAATACTGTCTTTATACTTCATTAAAAGGATTTTAGGAAGTAACTGAAGGAGCGAAAATTGCACAAGTTACGAATAATTTATGAATTCTATCAAAAGGTTATTCACTTTATCGTTTCGCCGTAATAGTTATTGGTTATACTTACGTTATAAATTGTAATTATTGTTTATATTGAATACCTGTTGGACAGCTGAAGAAATAAAAGGTGAGCCGACAGACGACGAAACATGTGCGGGTAATAAACGTCTTTGATGTGTTGCAATTACAGAACTTTCCGATACCCAATCTCCATTAATCATGTCGCGGCTTGAATGATCTACATTTCTATAAGAAATATGAACTGCCAGCGGAGCATCATTTACTTTGGCATATGAAGATGTACTGGTTAGCTTCGAAGAACTAGGGGAGAGCACGCTTGGATTGTAAACTGAAATACCTGAAAAGTTATAAGATTTATTTACTTATTATTTTTATTAAAGGGGAGTCCTGCCCACATAAAAATGAATTACCAGGCAAATCAATTATATATATATACATATGTACAAATAAATAATTATTTGCATATTGGATATGCGTGTATTTACAAGTGCGGTTGACGTTGAATTTTTCACTAGGGATCATCGTTTGAGTATTATTATTGTTAATATTTTATTAATTAATATAATTAATATTACAAAACTATTATAATATCAACAGCTTCCAGGGCAGACGGCTTAGTCAAGGGATAAACATATTGTGTATTTATATTAGATGGAACATGTTTAATGCTTTAAGATATTTGATACATTTGCGCCATTTTGATTTGTTTTATGTGGAATTGAACAAAGTCAATTATGCAGTCAATGCTCCAATTGCGCGAACCTTGAGAGAGCTCAATAGTATTGAGGATATCGACCTCTCATTTCCTGGAGTGGTATTGAAAAACTTGGTAGTAAGTCATTTTCAAACTCGAAGATGTTAATTTTAAGTGAATAGCTAGTAAGAATTTAAATGTATTCCATGGCTAATTAAATAAATAAATAAATAAATATGGGGTGGAGAGGATATGAGTGGGTGTGCGTCTTCGAACGTTTTTATGCGTATAGCGGCGATAGCCGGAAAATGTAGTAGAATTTGGCGCATACTTAGGATAGTGGTGTTGCAGAAGGGACATGTGGGCTGAGAACTTCTAGTTAAATGGTGTTAATGTGTAAGGAGAGTATGTCTTTGCCTCGATGGACGAAACATCTGTTCATCCATGCTAAAGTCGTGGTTGGTAGAGATATTGCGTTGTCACTAGGATTCAACTCTTTATATTCATGGTAATAATGTTGTCAGTTCAAGTGCAGATGAGACTTCAAAGCCGTGGAGTAGATCGTTTTAATTGATGTATTTCCAAATGGGTTGTAGGTAAATACACAACAATTTAAGGCGAATTTCTCAGCATTATCAGCATGTTCATTATCGAGTATGAACGAAGTGTCCAGGGATCCACATTAACTTTATGTTTGGTGATAATTCAATTAGTAATTGTTGCGAATAGTATAATGGACCTGTTCCATATTGAACGTTTCTTGTATCTATGAAGACCGATTGACTGTAACTGCTTTTAATGGCCTTTTGGTTCCCCCGGGCTTAGGGCCGAAATGATACCTTGTAATTCAAAGATGTTCGCGTACTATGGTAACAGCGCATGCGATACGGTTAGTTCCGTGTCGTTTGTAATAGCAACTCCTTTATTCTGTTTGGTAGATATCTGCTGGCATGAAGTGACGCTAGTGTTCTCTTTTCCTAGGAAAGTAAGATTCTCGATGAAACTATTTTTTTTATTGTCCATGGAGGGAATTTCGCATGAGGAATTATCATGGGGGTCATATATTTTATCCGGTCTAGCAGAGATCGAAAGCCACTTTCCCCCAATAAATTTTCGGTGGTTGTTGTCCTGAACGCACGTAAGCTTCGCCGTATAGCTGCGTGAAATAGTGCTTTCATTTTTTTACGAGGTTTTTTTATATTTTCCATATATCTGTATACCTTGGTCGATTCTGTTTTGTATGGTTGATTAAGTTATACTAAGTAGGGTGCTAGTATGTACTCAACTTTTCTTCGACGTTAGGTATTTTACAATATTCAATCAGACTGCTAGTTCGCTTCTTAGACTGGCGCAATGTTGCTTAAAACTTTGTTTTCAACAAGTATTTTCATAGATTTTACTGTATTGATTTTATAATTGTTGTACTTAATATCTATTTGCCATCGGTATGGTATATACAATTAATGTTTAGCTGTAGACTCCTGATTTTGCTCAAAAGCTGTTAAAGCGTGTTTCACGGATAGTGGAGATCTTTGTGGGATTCCGTTGAAAAGGGAAAATGTAGTTGAGACACAGCTGATTACTTTGCTTTGAAATCTGCGATTGTTGAGAAATGCTTTTATGTAATTAAATATACGTATATTTCGCCCCACTTTCCACTCATGAAGTTTTTTAAGAACTAAGTTTTAACCAATTGTGCCAAGGTGCTGGTACCGTTCATGAATCCAACCTAAAATGGTGGTAAAGCATTTGCCTTTTTGATATGACTCTTTCTATTACCTTGGTGACTCACGTTATGAGGGAGATTGGACGATAGCTTTCTACATCAGAAGTCGATTTCATTAAAGCTGATACCTTTTTCTATCTGTAAAGCTAAGTTGTCAGTAACATTGGTTGCGGTCATAAACGGAGGGTGTCTGATAGTTTAGAGATATTCTGGCCGAAACTTAAGGTAATTGAGTTGGGGTCGGCCACTATTCAAATAAAAGGCATGTTGAGTTGGGAGAAAGTGCTCGTAAGTATTGATTACTCTGAAATACTTATATATAAATGTTTGAGGGGTCAAAAAAAGATCAAAGGAATATCCTCTTTGGGAATATCCTCTTTGGCCTCCATTAAGTGTTCCAAAGGAATTCTCGCACGCTTGAATATAAATACAATTTTCAAAAAGGAGTATAAAATGGACGACGCTCAGAGATCGGTGGAATAACAAGAGAACAAAGTAACTACAACTTTTAAATCATAGTGGGTTGCCAAATTCTTTCTAACAAGTTTATATTATATATCATAAAATTAACGTGCCTTTTTAAGTGTAACAATTAACAATAATTTTATTTATATACACAATTTCTGTACTATACGTCGCTTATGGCGAACAGCAGATTTTAATTTCAATTAATTTTTAATTTCAATTAATTCGAAACTCCAAGGTGCTGGTTTCAAGAAAGGTGTAATGAAATCAGTACGCGCATAATCTTTACATCATATATAAAAACGATTAATTTAAATTAATTCGAAGCTCTAAGACGTGTGCAAAGGAGTAATGGAATTGTTTCGCACAAAGTTTTATCATCATATAAAATGATTATAAAAATTGCTACATTTACAGATTAAATGTTTAAAAGTTAGTGTTGAAAAATTCGAAGCAAGGATGAAGTGTACAGTGATAAAATGTGAACAACCGCATTGGAAATGGTGATGAACTTTTTTTTAAAACCTGGGTGTTTGCATACATTCTCTCCGACTTTCGAACAACGAGGAGCACATAAACTTTGGCAAACTTTTTGCGGAACAGAGGTTAACACTTATTCAAAAACTTTACGCAAACATTTAAAAAGTACTTATTTTAAAGGAAATAATTTACTCAAAATGGATTAATTTTAGATATAGATACATACATGCCTTTTTTATTTACATGAATATGGTATATTTTCTTGTTGAAGCTCTGATTATTTGATGTCGGTTACTTTTTGAAGTGATTACTGACTTAAATTCGTAACCTTAAAACTGGTTAACAAACAGGTCAAGAGTTCCTTCGGCATTATTCTAGGTTTTCGCAAAACTAACAATAAAATCCAATGCGTGCCCTTGACCATCTTTGACAAGAAAAAAGTTGCTACTATGTTTGAGCAGCTTATCTTTCATGTCAAAACAAGAATATCAACTGAACAAAAGAAATAATACTTAAAAAAGTACTTGCAAGATAAAACCCCTTTTTAATCACTTTTGTTTTTAATTATCGCCCATTATTTAATCGAATTTAAACTGGGGAGCGTTTTTTCAACAAAGCCGCGGGTTCAATTGAAAATAGTGTTTTGAAATTGAGAAATAACTAATTATAAGAGTTTATAATCTTCATCGTTGCATTTATTTAACATCATATAATATCGTCAACAATAGTTTTATGAGCTCGAGGACATTTGTTGCTATTTCGAAGATCGCTACATCTTCTACCAGACTTCTTTTACTACTACGCTTCCATAGGATTCGCACATTCTTAGTGCAATCACCCTAACCACTTAAATCAAGTAGGCCATGTAAACTATTAATATCTTTTCAAGTTCTTATTTTCCAAATACAATTTCAAGTGTGGCAGTCTGTCATTATAACGTTATAACCGACTCACCACAGATGATCATAGAACTTCTGCGTCCTTCTATAACATACATCTCAAATCTCTTACGCTACCATACGACAAAATGAATTTATAACGCAAGAATTCGATACCGCAGCCGGAGTTTCACAAGGAAGCGTTCCGGGGCCATTCCTGTATATTCTCTACACAGCGGACATTATCAAATGGCGCATAAAGGTCAACGAGTATTGGGTAAGAGTAAGCACGCCACTTCCACATTAAACAGAAATTCCTGTCTGCCAACGAAGTGTTGTATCTTAGTGTGCAGGCGTCACACTTGGCGAAAGCAAATTACTTATACGAAAACTCAAATGAAGCTTAAAGCCAATACCCTCACTAAAACTGGAGTGCAGACTACTTCTCTACACTAGTATTACAAAGATTTGCTGGGCGTACGGGTCACAATTGTGGGGAAATGCATACACCAGTACCGTGGTACATTCGGAATAAGACCTTAACATTCCACCTGTACAAAATAAGCTATAAAAAATCCAGGAAAAGTATTTAGACAAGCTGAACGTGAACCCAAATCACCTAGCACAATCACTTACCGATCAAGCAACACAAACATGACTCAGGAGAAATAAATATTTCTGCGAACAAATGCCGTTCATTCATAATGCGAGCATTTCATCTCCCCGCGCTCGAAATGCCCTCGTCAACAATATTTTTCGCGACGATCATAAAAATGCTAAAACGCAAAATTTACAAACAATGTAGCACCATAGTCGAGAAACATTTTGGTGAAGATTGTACAATTTTTGTGTAAGGGCAAGTGTACATATGTATGTATGGCACATTTAAGTATATATGTGGGAGTGAGTTAAAGGGTTAAAGAGACGGCAACCACTCATGCGACAAGAGATGAACGTTGCGACAAAGACGTGAAGTTCAGTTGAAGACTGACGCGAATCCAACAAAGACGTGTGCTGCCGATACGACGTGTTAAATACTTAACTACTTTTACTAATATCAACTTTTGACTTCATTTTATAATTCACTAAATTCAAAGTTCAATTAAATTCATTAATAATACCTTAAATTAAACATTTAACCAAATAGAGTAAACTTTTCATTCAATTAAATACGTTAACTCTGTTTTCTATTAAAAAATCATAAATAAAAATTTCAACTTTTAAAAATTAACTAAATTTATATCTACGGAAAGTTTTGGTTACAGCTTGAAAAATATGTATGATATTTATACGAAAAGTTGATTGTCATATGAAAAGTTAATACCTATATGAAAAGTTAGTGCTTATATGAAAAGTTAATAAAAAAAAAAGTCAGTGCGGAATTGTGCGAGGCCTACGGCCACGCACGGGCTGTCGTGTTATTTCGAGGTATCGTAACGTTGAACGTTGAATGACGTTCTCTTTGAAAAAGTTCGCTCACAAGCACGACCACTATTGTATTGGTCGTCGCTGAGAATAAGTGAGTAGCAAACATTGAGCAACCAGCTGACATGATACATACATACATAGCTATCACTGGCGTTAATGAATGTGGTCACTGAGCGCTCTGTCAGTATGTATGCATGCATTAAAGCAACTAGTGCAAATTTTATTCTCTACAAGCAAGAGAATAGAAAAGTTCGCTCCCAAGCAAGACCACTATTATATTGGTCGTCGCTGAGAATAAGTGAGTAGCAAACATTGAGCAAACAGCTGCCCCAGAAATGCCCCCCACCTCACTACACTTCTGTTCCTCACTTTTTTACTTCAGCATACCCGCATCTATCTCTTTACCCTCACTTTTTTTTACAAATTTCTCTCTGGTTTCAATTTTGCCTGAAAACCCTACCGTATAGCGTCATTCAACGCTAAAACCATTGATCTTATTAATTTCACTTTGGCAAAAAGCGTAAGTCCAATCACGTAATACAAAACTTGCATAAATTGGGGGCTCGTCCTATGTGCAAAAATATTAAAGTGCGGTCTAATTAAAATACATATAGACAAAACGGCAAAGTGTTGAAGTGGCGGGAAAATTCGCAAATACAAATATACAAACATACAAAATGGCATGTCTCAACGACTTTATTCAAGACAGCCTGCGCAGTAGCAGTAAGGCTAAAATCGCGACGCTACATAAATATATTTTTGAATCCGAAGGCGACAGAAGTAACCGCCAACGACTACGAAAGTTCTGTGGCTTTGCCTACAATGAAAGCAGCGAAGATTATAAGCTGAAAGCGGAGTACGTGAGTACAAATTTAAACGAAGCCGACCTAGTAACTATTGGAACGTGTCGGAAATCGACTACAATGTAGCTGACGTAAAGCTACACATATTCAAAAACCTACGACGCAACAATTTGTTCGCTGAACGAACCAACGACGAAGCTGATGAGAATGAAGACGAAGACGATGAAAACGACGCTGTAAACGACAAAGAGAGCGACAACGATGTTGAGAGCAATAGCGAATTAAGTATAATGGTGCCCACAGTCACTGACGTGTACGTATGCCGTGTCTGTTTGACGGGAGATACACAAAATTGAGCAAAACTTGTGCCCGTACGTATGTTTTGTAAACAAACTTTGCGTACATAAAACTGTGTTTGCTCGCATCAACACAATGTTGCCATTCATTTGTTTGCATACATACTTTTACACACATCCGCGTTGTCAATTACAATTTTTCATTGTATAATAAACCAAAGCCAAAAACCAACAAATGCAAATAGTTCATTTATCTATAATTAACATTATTAAACATCGATTTTAAATTAATTTAATAAAAATTTAAATTTTTATAAGGTTATTTCGTTAATGATTTTAAAAAGTTCTGCTTGGCAACACTGTGCGGTGAGAGAGCACTCAGCTGACACGGCTTCACGACAAAAATCTAAATTTCTCAGATTACACACGTACACGTCGCGCGTAACCGTCACACGTACACGTTGATGAGTTTTCATTTACATGGCGCTCTCATAAGTTTGATCGTGTCAAATTACTACAGTTTACCTACAGATGCAAACGAGAGAGACGACGAAGTTACGAATGTAAACAAAACATACGAAAATAGCAACGACGGGCGCATCAGCAACAGCGCTACATACAAACCAAAATTTGCAATGACACTACGCGACGTAGAGGACTCAATTAGAATTTTTGATGGTTCTAATAAGATTTCAGTAGAAGTATGGGCACAAGAATTCGAAGAACAAGCAACAGTAATGCAACTAGACAATTTACAAAAAGTAGTGTTTGCAAAGAAATCATTACGCGGAATAGCAAAGCTATTTGTATTGATTGAAAGAGGCCTAAATTCGTGGCATGTATTAAAAGACGCATTAATAAATGAATTTAAATCTACAGCAAATAGTGCAGTTATACACAAGCAACTGTGTGAACGCAAAATAAGAGAAACGAAAGTGTACAAGAATATTTCTATTCCATGAAAGAAATGGCTTCTCCATCTAAAATCGAAAGTGACGCGTTAATGCAGTATATAATTGATGGAATTGTTGATTTGAATGTAAACAAAGCAATGTTGTACGGTGCAAAAAATTTGAAAGATTTTAAAGAGAAATTGAAGTGCTACGAAATTATGCGTAAACGCAATACGAATAAAGACGTTAAAGCAATACTTAAGAACAATACACAAAAGAATGATAAAAAAGAAATAAGTTGTTACAACTGTGGTGAAAAAGGGGGAAAAAAAATGTAAAAATCGGTAACAAAAATTATGTCGCATTGTTCGACACAGGAAGCAAATTTAACATCGTAACAGAAAGCGTGTATAAAAATTTAAGCAAACCGAAATTGAGTGCGTGTAATATAACTTTGGTTGGATTTGGTGGAAATACAAACGAAAATAAAATTCAACCAAATGGGTTTTTTGAACATGACATACAAATAGACGATCAAATATTTTATTTAACATTTTACGTTGTTCCATCAAAGTGTATGAATATTGAAGTGGTCCTTGGCGAAGAGATATGTTTAAAAGCAGAAATAACAATAAATCGCGACAGTTTAAAGATTAAAAGAATCCATGCAGACAGTGAAGGTAACGAAGAAGCAGCTCTAATGAAAATAGATGCGGTAATTAATAAGTATGAACTTGACATTGATGTTAATGCAAGTGCGGTGGCAAAATAAAAAGTGCGCGAACTGGTATCTGATTACAAACCAGTAAAGACTGTAACAACCAACGTAGAGATGCGTATCGTATTGAATGATGAATCGCCTATTTTTTCCAGACCACGCCGATTGCCATTCTCACAAGTAGCTATCGTTGGTGCCCATATTGACGAATGGCTGAAGGACGGAATAATTGAATTGTCAAATTCCGACTTCACCAGTCCAGTTGTTTTAGTAAAAAAAAACGAGACGGATCACACAGGCTGTGCATCGATTTTCGCCGGATCAATAAGGTAATCATTAAAGACCATTTTCCACTTCCCCTCATAGACGACCAGCTCGATCGCTTGCAAGCCGCAAAGATTTTCAACACTATCGACCTCAAGAATGGATTTTTCCACGTTCCTGTGGCAAAATCTAGCCGAAAATATACCTCCTTCGTGACCCAAGGTGGGCAGTACCAATTTTGTAAAGTATCGTTTGGACTGTCCAATTCGACTGGAATTTTTCAGAGGCACATAAACGCAATTTTTAGAAATTTGGCACGAAAGGACATTGTATTCACGGTTGCCGTTTTGGTCCATTTTGGACCAAAATTGGTCCTTTTTTTCTTGCTTGGTCCACTGGGCCACTTTTTTCAGATTTGGTCCTTTTTGACGGCTCTACACATAACCTGCTCATATGTAAAAATTTCAATGTGTGAAAGGGTTAACTTTTGCAAAATATATTCAACTCGACAGCACTGAACATTTCAGTGGAACGGCCAACACTGACAGCTTTAATCGATTATTCTTGCTTCCTTTTTGTCAACTGTAATCAAAAGCGATCAAAAAATTGCGCAGGAAAATTTTTGTTTACGTTATACAAATCAGCATGTAAACGAAAGTATGGATAGGTAAGCTTGAATATTATTGTTTAAAAATATTTTTGACTTAAAAACCCTGCTGTTTAACAGGTTTATTCTTAAAAAAGCGAAGGCGTCAGAAATAACACACCACCAACAACCTGTTGAAAGCGAAGTCAGTGAAAGGTAAAATAATAGTTCTTGGAAATGCAATCCGCATTACACTTACAAAATACTAATTTCAGCGATGAATTTGAAGAACAAAACGTAAAGGAGAAACGAAAATTTCGAAAAGAATGGTTAGAAAAGTTTACGTGGCTTCGAGAGCGAAATGGAAACGCGTATTGTCAAGCATGTGAAAGAAATGTATTAAATCACGCATCAAAGCTCCAGCGCCATTCACAACAAATCACGCACGTTCAAAATCTTAACAAAAAGAGGAATCAAACCAAGCTTGACTTCTTCGTTAGTACTGTAAGTTCGTCGCTCCAAACCCAAGTTCGACAAGCAGAATTGGCGCTGGTTATGTTTATTATATCACATAATCTGCCATTTTTGTTAATGGACTATTTCCCTCAATTACTGGCTGTGTGCTGCCCAGATTCGAAAATTGCCCAATCTATACATTGCGCCAGAACGAAGGCGACACTCTTGGCTGAAGTGCTCGGGACCAAAGCAAGGGAAAAAATTGTGACTGATTTAAGAGTATCAAAATTTTCTCTCATAGTCGACGAAACAACGGATTTAACTTCTAAAAAATGTTTAGTATTAGTGGTGAGATACTTCGATCAACTTGCTTGCGCCGTTCGTGACCGGTTCCTTTCATTAATTCAATTAAACAAAACTGATGCAGAATCCATTCACCAGGCTATAGTGTCATTTTTTCAAAGCCATAATGTCCCCTTAAGCAACTTAATTGGATTAGCTACCGACGGAGCCAGTACTATGGCCGGTCAATTCACTGGGTTGCAAGCAAGATTCAGGGCTAACGCCAATCTGTTCTTTATAAAGTGTACGTGTCACTCCCTTCATTTGTGCTCTAGCTACGCCTGCAAAAAACTCCCTAGTCAAGTCGAAAAGTTATGTAGAGACATATATAATTTTTTTTCTCATAGCCCAAAGCGAATTGAGGAATTTAAAGAGTTTCAAGACTACTTCAATGTCAAACCCCACAAAATACTCGGAATATCTTTTACTCGCTGGTTAGCTTTAGAAAGCGTCATTTCTAGAATTATTGAGCAATGGGAACCGCTACAGCTGTATTTCTTATCGTCATGTCTGGAAGTTAATGGCGTACGTGCTAAAGAATTAGCTGAAACTATGGCAGATAATGAAATAAAAGTTTACTTTTTTTTTTTATCTTACATATTAAAAATAATAAACAATTTAAATAAAGAGTTCCAATCAGAAAAGGTTCGGTTGCCATTTTTATATTCACAGCTTGAAATAAATTTTAAGTTAATGTTGGGTAATTACATGCACAATAACGTTATCAAAAATACTACAGCTCTGGAAAACTTCAACGTTTATAATAAAACAAATTTTCTGCCAATAAAAGACATTTTTATAGGAAATAAAGCTGAGCAATTCCTAGCAAGCGATAGATTTACTGAATCCGAAAGGGTATCGATTAAAACAAATATTTTAAATTTTTATACTGAGTTCTTAAGCCAAATACAAAAAAGGTTCGATTTCAGAAGAAGTGAAATTAAAAATTTAAGTATTATAACCCCTAGCGTGGTATTATCCGAAGCAGAAATATCCATCGAGCCTCTTATAAAAAGCTTTGAACATTTAATTCAATGTGATATTGATACAATAACTACGCAATGGAAGCTTTTAAGGCTGACAAAGAATGATCTCAAAAGTGATATGGACGTTTCTGCTTTTTGGGAAAAAGTGAGTTTGTATAAAAATGGAATGGAAGAACCACGTTTTAAAGAATTGACCGATTTTGTATTCACATTGCTGTGTTTGCCACATAGCTCTGCTGCTGCAGAACGAAAATTTTTCGAATTGTCATTACTGAAGACCAAACTTAGAAACAAACTGGAGTTCAGCACAGTAAACCACATTATGTTATCAAAAGAACTTTGCTTAAAAAGCGAAAGTTCTAACTACGTTTGGTCAGCAAAAGACTTAAAAGACTTTTAAATGCAAGATACAAATTAAAATAATATTTGAATTCCCAAGTGCCATATTAAACAAATTTACCACGCGATTCGTGGTATATTTACAGAAGATAACTTTCATTCCTTTTTTATACGGCTTTTTTTTCATTGACTGATATTTATACTTTTGTTGTTTTTATTAATGCTATGTATGCATACATTTATGTATTTTTTGTTTATGATTGTTTTTAATAAATGAATTGTTACTGTTACATCGAAAAAATTAAGTCTTTTTAATAAAATTTTTAGTTATAAACATTTTGAGTTCGTGTGTATTTAAAAAAAATTTCGTCCACTTTTTGTCATTTTGGTCCTTTTTTCTGAAAATTTTTGGTCCACAAAATTTTTTGGGTGCGGCAACCGTGATTGTATTACCATATATCGATGATATAATTTTTCCGGCCAGCGACGAGAAGCAAGCGTTAGAATCCTGAGATAGTAATGAACGCGTGCCGATACTACGGGTTGCAGCTGAATATTAAGAAATGTCAGTTCCTGAAAAGAAAAGTAATTCACTAAATTCAAAGTTCAATTAAATTCATTAATAATTCCTTAAATTAAACATTTAACCAAATACTGTAAACTTTTCATTCAATTAAATACGTTGACTCTGTTTTCTATTAAAAAATCATAAATAAAAGCCATTGATCTTATTAATTTCACTTTGGCAAAAAGCGTAAGTCCAATCACGTAATACAAAACCCAAATATGTCGGGTACATGCCGGTACGCAGCTTTTTCGTGCGCAGAAGCCACTACTTGTGTGGAGCTCTGACAAAACGACTCATTTGGACTTGGTTGGAACATAGTAATTCTAAGCTTGATAGGAAAAAAGTGATAACTGAGTTAATTTTGGTAGTGTTATTTCGCTTTCATCTTAGATGTTGCCTGCCAAGGAGACGGGGGAGCTTGCTACATACATACATATGTACGTTTGTATTTTTTTATGTCAGCATGTGTTTATTTGTATGATTATGGAAATGATTTTTATCTACATACACGGTTGGAATTGCCTAAGTGATCGACGATTTTACATATGTATCTTACAACCATTTATTTCAATTCTTAAGTACAATATATCTTTAGGGATAAATGTAATGGTTATTTTTAATTTTTTTAACTTTATTTTAACGAAAAAAGAAAAAATATTAAATATTAGATTTGTAGTAAAAGAAGGTATAATAAAATATATATATAATTTAAATAAGAGTTATGAACCGGAAGTTCATCATATCCCAATTAATAAAATTCAAACATTAATACAAACTTCGGACTTGACAGAAAAAAGCGATAACTCGAGAAGTTATTTTGATGAATTCCCAAAGAAACGTGTATAATAGAAATCGCGCGAAATTGGAGAAAATCCCCATACTAGAAAAGTTTATAAAATTGTAAACAAAAGTTTGAAATTTTGATGTAATTTTTTTTTTTAATTTTTTGAGTATTACTTTATTTCGTTCGAAGTCCAAAACTTTCAAATAACATTGAATTCATTAAGCTATATTTATGAAATATCGTAGCCTAAAATGCAAAAGGTCGTAACAATCCAAAACTGACTTTCAAAATTGAAAGGTGTTTCCTTTCTAAATTGCTCTAAGTATTAGCTTCTGAAAATTTTGATTGAGAAGTTAAAAAAATTTGAAAGTTCGACTTACATGATTTCTGTTAAATAACCAACTATATTGCTAATAACATTATTTTATTATTAAAATTATTGAAATTAAATAATGAAATACAAAATTTTCAAAACTCGTCCTTGAACGTTGCTATTAATTTTATGTATTTGCTCAAGTTCGAAAAAAGTAAATTTCAAGTCAGATTCTGCGACATGTACATAAGTAATTATTTACTCACAAATTAAAACTTTTTAATCATAATTTATTTTCGGATTTTACATTTGAAACACAAAGTAAAACATTTATACAAAAACAATTCTGAAGGACTAAACAAAAATGAAAGTTTAGACAAAAAACATCTGCAACCCTAATATGTACCGAATAACATGGTACATATGTACCTCACATTCACTCTCTCTAAAATTGTATTTCCGCTCAACCGCTGTTAACTTTTCCTGACGGGTGGTGAAAATTATCGGGTGGTGGGATGAGCCAAAAAATACAGTTCCCCTCAAATCCGCGGTAAAAGACAAGGAATGAAGCGAGATGCTACTTCTCCGTCTTATATAAGTTCTCTGCTTATACTTAATTAGCTGCAACTGTACCGCCGCTGCTACGCTATACTCTTGTTAGTTCACCAACACCAACAACCGACGCTACTGTACGCCCGCACATCTAATGTAAGTACTTATCTTCGCTTATGTTTGCATATGCTGATTTTTGTACATACATACATATATATGTGCATATATAAGACTAGGTATACATATTTTCCCCAGCTTAGTTACTATTTTGTATTATAATAAGTGAATTAATGTCAATGTACCTACCTTATTGTGAAATCTCTTATTAAATACTCACCATACTTATTACCTAAACACATATTGTAGCATAAAATGAAAACATATAAACATACTTAGGGAGTTCATTGTTATGTTATTTGTCGTATTTCTTTAATCATGTTATTGCAATACAACAGTTGTAAACTTGTTGTTTTTGTTTCACATGTAAAATTGTCTTATTTCAATACAACTCTGAAAGGTATGTTTAGTGTTTTGTTTGTGTGTGTTATTCGATCAGCTGTTTCTGTTTATCGTCACTTTTTTTTTATTATTTTTGCAAAAGCGGCCAGTGAAACAATTGAAGGAGATATATTAAAAAAAAAGAATGGAAATACATCTAAATGACGAAGTAAGTGATTTTGAATAAAAAACAAACACATTAGGCATTTTAATGTTTATACTTTTATTTCGTTTTGTTTTCTCTTCTA
The DNA here is from genome assembly GCA_951828415.1 of Anomoia purmunda. NCBI lineage: Eukaryota > Metazoa > Arthropoda > Insecta > Diptera > Tephritidae > Anomoia > Anomoia purmunda. The sequence continues at coordinate 51,315,225 of OX639994.1, forward strand.
CTCGGCTGATTAATTGCTTGAATACGACATACAATAGTTAACGAAATAGCACATTGCGTTCACACGTTCCACTGTTATTTCAATAACGGACTAAATATATACGACATATAACACGGCTTGTGAACTCCCTAACTATGTACATACTCACCTACATAGTAAGTAGCTAACGAAACACTTACATATGTTCATTTGTATCACGATGCAGAGAAAAGAAGGTGACGACAAAAGCACTTCCGTTACTTCCTACTTGCCTCGTTCGACAGATCGACGTAACAGATGGCTCTTAAAAAGTTGATTTTTCAGAGTTTTGAGTGATTTTTACAAAAAGTTAAACACAGAATAATAAATGTGAAGTGCCGAGCTTTCTATTTTAGCAGTTGCAGTGCAAATAAAACACCCAAGTGCAGTTATCACCTTCCTTTTCGTATCGCTATTCCTGTAGCAGCAAATGCTGTGACGTGTACGCTGCCGGCATTGCCGTAATCTTGTTTTCTATCATACTTGCATATGTATGTATATACACACAAACAATAAACTTTTCCCCGTTGCGGGTTCAGATTTACCGCACGCTAATTTTAAGAACAAACATAAAAAATGACTGTAAACTAAATATTAAGTAATAGGTATAAGTAGAACAGAAGAATAAAGAAATTGTTCATTGTGATCGCGAAACCGACATGCCGTAAGTTTCGGGGGAAAAATAAAATAAATTAATAAAACTTTTGCTTCCCTAACATTAACAAGTAACAAATTAAAATACCGTTATTATTGATGATTGTTCATGGCGCCCGAGCAGAGGCATAGTGCAAATTTATAAAAGATAAATAAAATTAAACAGTGAAGTGCGTTGAACTTCATATAAATTTGGTGCGTATAGACGAAGTTATTTCGCATAATACTTAAACACTCAAAAGACCAAGAAAACACAAGATTGGTGTAAATAATTTAAAGAAAAAAAATGTCTACTTTAAATTGCTTTCTCGCGTACGATATAGTGGCGCGACAATTTCTAAGCCATAAGCTCAAACGAAATTTCGGCCGGTGCAGTGGACAGTGAACAACCATTAAAAATATAAACAAATATATGTACCTTTTACGACGAAGGTCGATACTTGTAAAAAATGTATATGTATGTACATGGAATTATAAAATTGGATACGTTGTACCTTTTGAGGCGTAACAAGGTACGCCAGGTATTTGCTAGTTCAAAATAAAAACCAAAGAGGTACTCACCCACATATAGATACATAGAGTGGACTCGCGATAATATGAACACCCTAAATTATGGACACCCCAAAATATGAACACTTTTTGGCTACCATTGACTACTCTGGTACGAAGCCACTTATTATAGTAGGACGTTTGAAATATCTGCAGATATACTTATTTATATAATAAACAGGCAAATATATACATTTTTTAAGCAAATTACTTTAGTATCCAAGCGGATTTATCTCCCTTAAATTGATTAATAGTTTAGGCCTTACATGTTTTAATTCGTCACTTCAGAATAGGAGAATGGCAAAAGTCAAAAAACAGGAAACGTCCCCAGAAAATACTATTTTCTCTTCCAGCTACGGTGATGCCATATCTTTTCTAACACTCCCCCCCGGTATATCCTCTAGATTTACTTTGTCTTGCGATGAACTTTCCGAAAGTACGGCGAGCCTCGTGGCTGGTCGCTCATAAATACCAGCACTCGTCTTCACCAAGGCACTTCTCACCTGTTGGTCAGAACCTACTGCGACTGACAGAACTCTCCTTTTTGGCCAACAGCTTCTGGGGCCATTCGGATCCACTATGTAAACGATGTCTCCTTCTTCAATCGGCTTTACGTTCTCAAACCACTTGGTGCGGTGTGTTATAACGGGTAAATACTCACGCACCCAGCGTTTCCAAAATGCGGTTGCCAGCTGTTGCGCACATCTCCAATCTCTCCGCAGCCCAAGGGGTTCACCAGCGTATTCAAGCAAGGGTTTCATTCCCACTAAGAAGTGATTCGGCGTAAGAGCATCGCCCTCACAATGGTCCAGCGGTATATAGGTGAGCGGACGGGAGTTGACTACGTATTCTACTTCCATTAAAGCGCCGCGCAATAATTCATCAGATGGAAGTTGAGAATGCCTTGACAGAATATCCTTTACAGATCGGACCAGCCTCTCCCAAGCGCCACCCATGTGCGGCGATGCTGGGTGTATAAACATCCATTTCGTCGAAGAGCTCGTGAAAGTACGTACCAGTTTGTCCTTGTCCATTACGTTGAAGGCCGCAATAAGCTCTCGCTGTGTAGCTTTAAAATTAGTGGCGTTGTCACTCCAGAACTCGTGCGGAACCCCGCGTCTAGCCATGAAGCTCCGATCCGGAGTCGACAAATCTGGCATTCGTGACGCACCTTGTTGACAACTGTATGCAGGCGGGGAATCCAGAATTTCTGGCGTATCTCGTTCACAACAGTCTCTGAGCTCCCGTGATGGTACCTGATATGGAACTCCAACACGATCAGCCGAGTTATATTATGACCCCTTGGGAGCACAATTTGGTCGCGGTATCCTGGTAAGCTAACTCTGCCACCAAGTCGCAAAACCGAACTCCCATCAAGATACGGAGAAAGCTTGTTACTTCCTACTTGCCTCGTTTGACAGATCGACGTAACAGATGGCTCTTAAAAAGTTGATTTTTCAGAGTTTTGAGTGATTTTTACAAAAAGTTAAACACAGAATAATAAATGTGAAGTGCCGAGCTTTCTATTTTAGCAGTTGCAGTGCAAATAAAACACCCAAGTGCAGTTATCACCTTCCTTTTCGTATCGCTATTCCTGTAGCAGCAAATGCTGTGACGTGTACGCTGCCGGCATTGCCGTAATCTTGTTTTCTATCATACTTGCATATGTATGTATATACACACAAACAATAAACTTTTCCCCGTTGCGGGTTCAGATTTACCGCACGCTAATTTTAAGAACAAACATAAAAAATGACTGTAAACTAAATATTAAGTAATAGGTATAAGTAGAACAGAAGAATAAAGAAATTGTTCATTGTGATCGCGAAACCGACATGCCGTAAGTTTCGGGGGAAAAATAAAATAAATTAATAAAACTTTTGCTTCCCTAACATTAACAAGTAACAAATTAAAATACCGTTATTATTGATGATTGTTCATGGCGCCCGAGCAGAGGCATAGTGCAAATTTATAAAAGATAAATAAAATTAAACAGTGAAGTGCGTTGAACTTCATATAAATTTGGTGCGTATAGACGAAGTTATTTCGCATAATACTTAAACACTCAAAAGACCAAGAAAACACAAGATTGGTGTAAATAATTTAAAGAAAAAAAATGTCTACTTTAAATTGCTTTCTCGCGTACGATATAGTGGCGCGACAATTTCTAAGTCATAAGCTCAAACGAAATTTCGGCCGGTGCAGTGGACAGTGAACAACCATTAAAAATATAAACAAATATACCTTTTACGACGAAGGTCGATACTTGTAAAAAATGTATATGTATGTACATGGAATTATAAAATTGGATACGTTGTACCTTTTGAGGCGTAACAAGGTACGCCAGGTATTTGCTAGTTCAAAATAAAAACCAAAGAGGTACTCACCCACATATAGATACATAGAGTGGACTCGCGATAATATGAACACCCTAAATTATGGACACCCCAAAATATGAACACTTTTTAGCTACCATTGACTACTCTGGTACGAAGCCACTTATTATAGTAGGACGTTTGAAATATCTGCAGATATACTTATTTATATAATAAACAGGCAAATATATACATTTTTTAAGCAAATTACTTTAGTATCCAAGCGGATTTATCTCCCTTAAATTGATTAATAGTTTAGGCCTTACATGTTTTAATTCGTCACTTCAGAATAGGAGAATGGCAAAAGTCAAAAAACAGGAAACGTCCCCAGAAAATACTATTTTCTCTTCCAGCTACGGTGATGCCATATCTTTTCTAACACTCCCCCCCGGTATATCCTCTAGATTTACTTTGTCTTGCGATGAACTTTCCGAAAGTACGGCGAGCCTCGTGGCTGGTCGCTCATAAATACCAGCACTCGTCTTCACCAAGGCACTTCTCACCTGTTGGTCAGAACCTACTGCGACTGACAGAACTCTCCTTTTTGGCCAACAGCTTCTGGGGCCATTCGGATCCACTATGTAAACGATGTCTCCTTCTTCAATCGGCTTTACGTTCTCAAACCACTTGGTGCGTCGTGTTATAACGGGTAAATACTCACGCACCCAGCGTTTCCAAAATGCGGTTGCCAGCTGTTGCGCACATCTCCAATCTCTCCGCAGCCCAAGGGGTTCACCAGCGTATTCAAGCAAGGGTTTCATTCCCACTAAGAAGTGATTCGGCGTAAGAGCATCGCCCTCACAATGGTCCAGCGGTATATAGGTGAGCGGACGGGAGTTGACTACGTATTCTACTTCCATTAAAGCGCCGCGCAATAATTCATCAGATGGATGTTGAGAATGCCTTGACAGAATATCCTTTACAGATCGGACCAGCCTCTCCCAAGCGCCACCCATGTGCGGCGATGCTGGGTGTATAAACATCCATTTCGTCGAAGAGCTCGTGAAAGTACGTACCAGTTTGTCCTTGTCCATTACGTTGAAGGCCGCAATAAGCTCTCGCTGTGTAGCTTTAAAATTAGTGGCGTTGTCACTCCAGAACTCGTGCGGAACCCCGCGTCTAGCCATGAAGCTCCGAACCGCTATAATACAAGAGTCGGCAGATAATGAGTGTGCGATTTCCAAATGAATCGCTCTGGTTGTTAGGCAGGTAAAAAGTACGCCGTATCTCTTCTCAGTGCTTCCACGAACGGATACCAACAAGGGTCCGAAGTAGTCGACGCCCACGTATGAGAATGCCCGCACGAAAGGAGTGACTCGAGCTGTTGGTAATTTTCCCATCTTCGGTTGCCGCGGAGCAGCGTCACGGAGTCGACAAATCTGGCATTCGTGACGCACCTTGTTGACAACTGTATGCAGGCGGGGAATCCAGAATTTCTGGCGTATCTCGTTCACAACAGTCTCTGAGCTCCCGTGATGGTACCTGATATGGAACTCCAACACGATCAGCCGAGTTATATTATGACCCCTTGGGAGCACAATTTGGTCGCGGTATCCTGGTAAGCTAACTCTGCCACCAAGTCGCAAAACCGAACTCCCATCAAGATACGGAGAAAGCTTGTATATTGAGCTTGTGCGTCTTAATGGTTTTCCTTTTAGGAGTAGTGTGATCTCCTCAGCGAATATGTCGCGTTGGGCTTCTACCCAAAGTAGCTGCTCAGCACGGTTGATAACTCCTTGTTCTACCCGGCAAGGCTCCTTCGTGGTCTTACGATACGCCTTCCACCTTCGAATAGCTAATACAACGGCCGCAGTAATTTTCAGAAGGCGATTTCATCGGGAGTAGCATTCATGTATAGACAAGGGTGATTGTGCATTGTGGCCCATGTTGTGGTGGCCCACAAACTTCGCTCTTAGCTTCTCACTAGTTGGTTCAGGATCTTTCGTATCGATAGGCTAGGAGATACGGTTAAACTTTAGGAAAGGTGGGGCATTAAACCAGCGGCTTTGCCCCGACACATGAGGTGTTGCGTGCCATTTTGTAGCGTCATCGGCGACATTTTCCGCCGAGGAAACCCATCTCCAGCCTGCTATTTCCGTCAGCTCTAACATTTCTCCGACCCTAACCGCGACGAATGGTGAGTAGCGCCGGTGGTCAGAACGAACCCATGCCAATACAGTACGGGAGTCGGTCCAAAACGTTTGACTCCGAATTTGCTGTGTATGCGAGGTGATTGCGGCTGCAGCCATTCTAGCTCCTAAGACGGCTATAGCTAGAGGCGCGGAATCGGAAGCAACTTTAACGGAGCTACCTTCACTTTGCTGCCCACCAGCTTACAATCGATTTCAGTCCCAATGGTATGACGTAGGTAGCATGTGGCAGCGTACGCCTTTTCGCTGGCGTCAACGAAAACGTGCATTTCCAACTTGGAGTCAGGGCCCAGATTATAAAAATAGCATCGTGGTAGTTTTAAGTCTTCCACTTCAGGGAGGAGACCAATCCATTTCCTCCAGTCAGAGCAATGTTCGTCGATTATGCCGCCATCTCAGCCACATCCAGATCCCCAAATCTTCTGGAATAGTATCTTTGCGTATACAACGTAGAAATTTAGTAGTCCCAAAGGGTCAAATATACTCATGATAACACTCAATACTTATCTTTTGGTTGGGCAACGGCTACTGCGTAGTAAATCACCATTCTTGTGGTGCAGGGACACGCGGAACGTAAAGCAGTCTTCTCTGGTAAGCCACCAAAGTCCCAAGACCTTTTCGGCTTGTAGTTCTTGATCAGGATTCAAGCTCATGTTGAAGTTGGCGGTATTAGATCCAAGCGCATGTTATACCGTTTCGGAGTTTGACCGCCAATTTCTGATATGGAACCCACCTTCTCCATGAAGGTATTTTACGTTGTTAGCAAGCGTGATGGCTTCATCTATTGTGTCAACGCTATCCAGCATGTCATCGACATAATGATTTTCGACAATAAATTCAGCGGCCCTCGGATCTCGGTTCCGGAACTCTTCTGCATTCCGGTTCTTCACGTATTGGGCACTACTGGGGGAGCAAGTGGCCCCGAATGTCATCACGTTCATTTTGAAGACGGAAGGTTTGGTGGCTCCTGCTGCCAACCACAGGAAACGTTGATAGTCTTGGTCGTCCCGCCTGATGCGGATTTGATGGAACATCTCTTCTATATCGCCCGTTAATGCTACTGCTCGCTGTCGGAACCTTTTCAGAACTGATAGCAGGCAGGTCGGTTGATCCGGCCCTTTCAGGAGCACGGTGTTAAGTGATACACCCTTAGTTTTAGCGGCGGCATCCCAGACGATTCTAATCTTATTCGGTTTGTTAGGAGTGCGTACGGGAAACACCGGCAAGTACCAGCACATCCTGTCTAGCAGTGAACCATCAGATAGTGGAGTAGCGTATCCTTTGGAGACATAGTCGGCGATCTTGGATGATAGGATGTCGGCAAGTTCCTGGTCGCGAGTAAGTTTCGCCTGCAGGAATTTGGCTCTCTTTAAGGCAAGTGGTAAGCTATCAGGGAGTGCGTGGTTGGTCCATTTCCAGATTAACCCAGTTTCGAATCGGCCGTCTATGTGTTTAGTAGTTGTCTTTAGCTGCTCCATAGCTTGTCGGTCCTCCTTGAATAGCAGATCAGCAGACTTTCCGGGGACATCAATATTTTCAAGACAGACGTAGTCCTTAACGGTTTGTATCAACTCGGCGTTTACGGCAGCGTCACAATCACAAATATGGAATGCATGATATCCGGATTGAGGGCGTTGAGATGATAGCACAACTTTCAGGGTCCATCCCTATCGTGTCTTCTCCGCCACCGGTTAATTATCGGAACCCTCACGTGATCGAAGTGTTAAGCCCAGGCGGCTATTGTTTAGTCCTATTAAAAGCTGCAGCGGCAAGCCTCGTAAGTGAGCGTATTTGATTCGTAAATTCTCAGCGTTGATGGTCTGCATTGGCACCTCGAGCTCGTTCACCGTATGCACGTCCTTCAAGATAAATCGCCATTTTGTGGGGAGATCAGAAATATTTAGGTCGAGTACCTGCGAGTCGTCTTCATATCGGTGGGTATTAGCTGTCCATTTCAGACACAGGGGTTGTGCGGTGCCCGTAAGCCTCAGTCTCTTTAGTAAGTCGGCATCCATTAATGTAAGTGAAGAACCATCGTCAAAAAAGGCATAAGTTCTGATCTTGATGTTATTACCATGTAGAGTTACTGGCAGCACCTTAAATAGTATGGACTCCTTATTGCAGCTATGTGTGTTGAGCACGGAGTTAATCCGTGGCGAATTGGCTGAATTGATATGTTTGTGAAGCAAAGGGTGATGAATCGAAGTGCACCCATCTGTTCCACACACAACACCAGAAAGGCACTGAAGCCGGGTGTGTACTTTCAGGCAAGAACGACATAAATTGTGTTTACGTACTAAGTTCCACCGCTCAGATCTGTCAGCAGCCTTGAACTTGTTGCAATTTTTGGCCATGCTACACACCTCACGACAAATTACGCATGATCTCTGTTCCATAGTCCTGATCTCGCCAACGTGAGCGTTTAGATGCTCTCGTTTTGTGGGCCCCCTCGATGTTGAGAATGGTACGAGTACATTGTTGGCCCCCTGAGCTAGCTGAAGTAACCAATCCGCGAAACTTTCGAGATTACAGGAAGTTAACTGCAGTTTGCGCATGCCCCAAAATGCGGCAAGCGGTCCAGGAAGTTTGTTGACCAGTTCTTGTTCTAGTTCCGGATTAATAAGATGGCCCAGCATATTTGAGGCGTTCATTGTCGCATAAACGTTTTGCACCTCCAAAGCCAGGTCCACTAACGCTTCAAGACGGTTTTCTTTCACGGGTGGTATTTCCCGAATCCGTGTCAAGAGCACAGAGATAATGAGTTCGAGACGTCCAAACTTCATTTTTAACGTATTAAGTATTTGCGGCACGCATGAAGTGTGCAGAAACAGATTCCTTACCGAGTCTCGAGTAGCTCCCTCAAGAGCGTGACGTAAGCGTAGTAGGTTTTCACCGTCAGAAAATCGGAAAAGTTCTGTAGCTTGTTGGTAGGTGGCCAAGAACAAGGGCCATTCTTCAGGCTTGCCGCTGAACTTTGGTAAATCTTTGCAAACACTACTACGCGCCGCAATCTGGTTTTTGACTAGAGTTGGAGTGCTTTCGACTGTCGCTTGAAGAACTTTTCCTTCAGTGCCCTGATCTGACGCTGAATGCTACTGTCGTCGGGTACTTCCTTTGGCTGAGGAGGTATAGCAAAGGAGCCTGTTGGTGGCACGGTTGTAGTTTTGTGCTACTTTGTCGAGGTTTTCGGTAGTACTGAAGTGGGCAAGGTAGGTCCAGTAGCATTAATCCACGTTTGTACTGCAGTTGAGTCCAACCCTTCTTCTAGCTCGGAACACTCTTCCTCAGCTTCGAGGTTTTGTAAAAGTTTTCTGCGCCTCTCAATTATCGTTTCACTCTTTTGTAGAATTTTTAATTCATCCTTGAATAAGTGAGCCTCGGCGCGCTGTCGTCGCAATCTCGCTGATTTAGCGCTGTCAATACTGTGTGCAATACCGGTTCGTTGTGGAGCTGGTGGCGTGTTGGCGCACACTTGAGTTGTGCCTACACCGACATTGCCATTTACCGCAACAGGAACCTTTGCTTGTGCATCTGCCCTTTTAGAAGGAGCATTGCATAAGCCTGCTTGGCCCTAGAGCAATCTGCACATTTCCAGCCCACGTTTTCGATTGAAGCCGTAACACCAACGCAACGAAAATGATACCATAAATCACACTCGTCACAGCAGACCATTTGCAAATCATCGGCCTGGCCGCACATTTTGCAGCTATAGCCTTCACACAACTGTGTTTGTGACATTTTACTAAATTGTAGGAGTAACCATAAAATATTTCAAAGTGCACGTGTTACTAATTTAGCAACTAAATATGGAGTGGCAAAGTCTACAGTATGTGGAATAAGGAAAAATAAAAATGCTATCCTTAAATGTGTTAACAATACATTTATGGGTCCTGGAAAAAGGAAAACTATGCGTCCATCAGAGTATCCAAAATTGGAAAAATCGTTGTATAGTTGGTTCTTGCATATGAGGGACAAAAAAACTCCCGGTGAGCGGACTAATGTTAAAAGAAAAGGCGAAGGTGCTTCATTGTACAATTAAAGAAAATTGCCTTGATTTCAATGCCAGTGATGGATGGCTCCAAAATTTCAAAAAGAGATATGGCGTTCGGTTGCTCCAAGTTTCTGGGGAAAAACTATCTTCACAGCCCCACTTGGTCGATCCATTCAAAAAAGTTCTAAAGGCGAAAATGGAAGAGCTTGGTTTAAGTCGGGATCAACTTTACAACGCCGACGAATCCGGTTTATTTTGGCAACTTTTACCACAAAAGACGTATGTCCCAGGAGCAAAGATGGAAAAGCAAAGAATAACATTCTTGTGCTGTTCAAATGCGGAAGGATCCCATCAACTCAAGCTTCTTGTGATAGGCAAGGCCAGAAACCCCCGTTGTTTTAAGGGGTCTGACTGCCCTGTTCCTTATCGACATTCAAAGTCCGCTTGGATGACTGCCGCTATCTTTAAAGATTGGTTCCATCGTTCATTCATACCTGAGGTAAGTCTTAACTCGTATTTCAGTAGCTTACAACTTATGTAGCTTACGAAATTTGATAACGCTCCATCGCAGTATTTTAGCAGTATCTATGCCATCTAATGTCACCCCCCTTGTACAACCCATGGACCAAAATGCAATCAGGATTACGAAACTTTATTACAGAAACCGTCTTTTGGCTTCCGTAGCTGCAAAAGGATGTGACTTGCTAGAGTCTATGAAGCAAATTTCACTTAAGGAAGCTATTGAATCTGCATGGAATAATGTGGATGAGGCTGTGCTATCAAAATGCTGGAACAACGTTTTGAGTATGGTTGAAAATCAAGAAGATCTTGAAGATGAAACTCCTTTGAATATCCTTCGAAGAAACTTGATTTGGAGGAAAGCGCAGCCAATGTTTTACAAATATAAAATTATACTGTAGAGTCGCAAAAGACGATCACAGCAAGAGAAGCTATCGACATATTTAATAATGCTCTGGAATGGGCTGAAAGTGAAATGGTTGAACAAAAGGAATTAAATGTATTAAAGAACCTAAGGGAAAAGCAGTTTTAAGGTGGTTGAACAAAAGAAACAGCCAAAGCGGATTACCGATTTTTTTCCAAAATGAGCTTCAACTTTTTATAAAATTAAAACATAATATGAAATTATATCTAAACTTTTTTGTTTACATGCAACATTGTTTTACTTGTGTAAAGAAAAAAATTAATAAAACAAGTTTAATTTGAAATTTAAAATAAAAAACATTTAATATAAAACTAAATTTTTTTCGTTTTTGCACCTTTCGTAAATATGAACAATCTCGCAAAAATGAACAGTCCTGGTTTTAATGAGTTCATATTATCGCGAGTCCACTGTATACAGCGTTAGTTAAAAGAAAATCTGAACGGTACTGTGCCGTTGCATTTGCGGAAAATCCGTGGCGTCGCCGTTACGTTGAAAATTCTCGTTGCAAGTGCTGTTGCTGCCGCTACTAAATGTAGCAATGAAGTGTAGCTGCCTACTTTGCAAAACGGAAGTTGAGGCTGGAAATGAGCCTGTGAATAAACCTCACTGAGTGCGAACAACTGAGAGCTATCAAATTTTGAGTTTTCTAAATTTAAAAAAACTGACAAATAATATTTAAAAGCAGTTTTTGCTCAGTTTTTGGCATCACTTGTATTCGCTTTTGAAATATCTATATACATTTTTTCAAATTGAAGTGAAACAAGATAGTGGGGAAAAATTATTATTATTTATTACAACAAGCCTTATTTTCGGCTTATTCTCTATAGAAATAGTTGTTCGTTTAAAAAAAAAATATCGATAACTATGCAGGCTAGGACTTTTGGGGATTCCAACGTTTGGTCAATTTATTAATCGGTTCATGATCCTTTTCGTTTGTTTTGGTAGATATACAAGGAGGCTCTCTGTGTGTTTGCAATCGCATCATCAATACCTAGAAAAACTCTCAAATATATTGTTATATTTCAAGCATATAGTAACTGTTCGCATAGATAGACAAAATGACCAATAAAAGCGCGAATTCACAAGGTCAGGTAGACGAAACCAAGGCGTTGATAAGACAAAGATCGATTTTAAAAAGAAGCATACAGAGGATTAAGACCGTCATCCTTGATAAGTCGATGTCATCTAATATAGAGGATTTAGAATGTAGACTTGAGATGTTAAATACACGCAGTGAGAAACTTTTGAAGTGCCAGTCGGACATTGAAGAAATCACGGCCTTAATTTAATCAATGTTGTCCCAAAATCTAGCGTCTAAAATTCTTGAAGCTTCATTTATAGCGCCTCACAGCTCGCGACTTCTGAAAATGTCGCTGCCCAAATTCAGAGGCCAATATTCCGAATTCAAAAATTGTATGACCTTGTTTGAGTACCTTGTCCATACTGACCCTTCGATTCCGGTTATAGAAAAATTTAATCATCTAGTGTCATGTTTGTCCGATGAAGCTTTAAGCGCAGTGAAAGCTTTTCAAATGTCGGGAAACAATCCCACATCTCGGTCGAAGTGGGAGGAACAACTTGATTACGACAAACTACCGCTATGGACAGAGTGAAGCAGCGCTGAATAAGAGGTATCAGCATCTTTCTGCGGAAGAGGCGTCTACTTCGAAATCAAAATCCTCATCTCTGGAAAACCGAAGGCAAAGTTATCAGAATTCTGAGAAATCGAAATCCTCTTTTATGACTACGAACTCCAAGCTTAAAATCTGCTTTCACTACAATTCAAAATATCACTTTTTCACTGCGTACCCGAAATTTCAAATTCTGTCAGCGCTTCAGAAATTCGAATTTGCGAAATCCATTGTGTACAAATTGCTTACGTAAGGGGCAAACGGTCTCAAAATGCAAATCGGATTGGTGTCGGGTGTGTAATAGGTCACGTCATACCAAGTTACATCAATACCCTATCTCATTTCGCAATTCGGCACAATCAGTCAATATCAAAACTTGCTCCGGTGGATATATGTTAGCTCGGGGTTTACTCTATTCGGGGTCCCAAGTTAATTTTATGACCGAAGAGCGGCACAAAAATTGCGAATTCGTCGAGAAAAGTCGACATTAAATGTTATCGGCAGTGGCAATGCAACCCAAAGGTTTATGACAAAAATCATTGCATTTGTCCATCCGCGATGGATTAAAAACTTTGAATTCTCGGCAGTATTCTGGGTAATGCGCTCGATTTCAGGAAATCTTTCAGACTGAACAGTCAATGCGACAGTCAATACGACTTCTGTTGGGTGCTGAAACGTTTTTCGATCTTCTTTCTGTGTGTCAAGTTAAAACTGACGCTAGGTTCTCCACACTTCAAAAAACACTCTTGGCTTGGGTAAGTTCAGGCAAATACTCCTCCAACCAAAGTGAGAATCCTCAGGCAAGTAGCACCTTGCGTCAAGCTGAGGAGAGTTTAGAAAACATCGACGCGATTGTCCAAAGATTCTAGGAATTAGAAGGCATCCCTTCAGAAACACAGACTACAAGGTTCACTCCCGAACAAGAGGCATACGAACACAATTTTGTGGCGACCACTGAAGTTCTGCAATCGGGCCGGTTTCAAGTGAGATTGCCATTCAAAAGGGGCCATAAATTATTAGATTCATCTCATGAAACCGCAGCACGGCGGTTTTAGGCGCTGGAGAGACGAACGATGAAAGAACCAGAAGTTCGTTGAATGCATCTGAACTTCATGGACTAGTATTTGGCTTTTGTATACATGAGTTCCACTGACAATTATATCCCGAGTGAAGTCCATTACTTTATTCAGCACCAGTGCGTCTTAAGAGCATAAAGCACGTCGGCAAAACTTCGCGTTATTTCCGATGCGTCTAGCCGTACGTCAACACAAGTTCCGTTGAATTGCACCCTAATATTTGGACCGCCATACAAGAGGAGCTTTTTTCGATACTACTCCGCTTTCGGTTGTAAAAGTACGCAATGACGGCTGACATCCCAAAGATGTATCATCAAATTGTTATGCACGAAAACGACAGCAATTTTCAACTAATAGTGTGGAGAAGGCACCCACTGCGCCAGCCTCTTTTCTCGCTACACGGTGCTTGCAGATGCTAAGCCAGGCGAACGCTAATAAATATCCTCTCGGTGCCAAAGTGGATGACCTACTAACAGGATCCAATGACGTGAAACGCTCAATAAAATTCGTACTGAGGTAATTGCTATTTTAAGCCGTGCAGGATTTCAATTATCGAAATGGTTTTCTTATCACACACAATTTTTCGACAGTCAGAGCTCAGAAAAATCATTAAACTCCAATGAGTGGGACGCTACTAAAACGCTAGGAATCAACTGGCCGAGGAATGATGTTTTTTAGTTTATTCTGGATGACAATTTCGATGAGCTGTGGCCTTTCAAACGTAATATACTATTGACATCTGCCCGACCCTTTGATCCTCTTGGTTCACTAGCCCCTCTTTGTGACCAAAGCAAACATTTTATTGCAACAGCTTTGGTTTGAGAAACTAAATTCGGACGAGTCGATTCCATTAAATGTCCATACCAGTTGGCAAAATTTTAAGGCGAATTTTTTACAATTGTCATCAATCAGCATTCCTCGTTTCGTACATACTGAGTGGAACGCTTGCTGCCAAATTCATGGTTTCGCCGATGCTTCTATAAGAGCATATGGCTGCTGCATTTATATTTGAAACCAATATGCCACAGAAGTTAAATGCACGCTTTTAACTGCGAAATCTAGAGTTGCTCCGCTGAAGACGAAGTCACTTCCGTCTTTAGAGCCCCTAGCAGCGCACTTTCTAGCCAAGTTATGGTCTCTTATAGTATTAATGTTGAATCGACCGATGGATTGGGGCGGAAGAGTTGTGATTAAGGTTTTTAAAAATTGTCCAAATAATCCAAAATTCGGAATTTACCTTAGAAAAAGGTTTCGCTACTTTCGAGCCTACAAAAATCAAATCCATTTTTGCATGACCGTTCAGAAAAGTCCTTGACGTTCAATTTGCTTTGAGTAGGCGGACGTTTATTTAATGCGCCAACTCAAAAAAAATCTCATAGCAGACGGACGTGTTTTAAATCGCTCAGCGTAAAGTATTCATAATAATATATTATCGTGCAAAAGTAATATTTGTTCACAAAATGTCTAGAATGGTGAACTGAATTTGTATGTAAACATTTTAACTGGTGCGAAGCTGAAATTAAAAAAGGAAAAAAAAAACAACATAAACAATATAATTCTTCAAATTAACTGATTGCTGTTTGTTTAAATCAAACGTAGCGGTTGATCGGCAAGTGAGAGAATGTCGGAGTGCGGGAGATGCCGAAAAGGCATCAGAGGAGAGCCGGGTGTGCGATGTGAGGGTGTGTGTGGGAGAATGTACCACAAAAATATTGCATGCGCAGGCATAGACGACTACTGTCTGCAAGGTTTGGCTACCTGTCGGTTTTTGCGGTTCATGTGCGATGACTGCATGACATATATTTCTAATGTTGATGATGCGCTCAAACAAATGATGAGTATAGCTGAGTACAACAAAATAAATATAAAAGAGCAAAAAAGTGATATAGAGATGTTACAAGAACATAATAGGGAGATTAGAATGTTAATGGATAACATTAAAAAAACAAACATTGAAAAGTTAGAATTGATAAAGAGAGTAGAGGGTTTATGCAAAACCAACAAAGGGCAAATGGCAAGAGTCGACACCTCTACTAGCGAGCTTTGCAAGCAAAAGAATGAAATAATTAGTGAAGTTAAAAAAGTAGCCGTACAAACAAAAGAGAAAATACAAAGCGGTGTGGGTGTATCGTACGCTAACGCATTGAAGGGTGTTCCTCCTCTCATTATTAAAACAAAAAGCAAACAAGCAGTTGAGAAAACTAGGGTGGACCTAAATAAAGTGGATGCATCAGGTATGAAAATTGATAGAGTGCCCAATAAGCAGAATGGAGCTGTAGTAATTAGCGCCAATAGTGTAACAGACAAAAACAAAATAAAAGAGTCCTTAACTAATAATCTGAATAAAGAGTTATATGATGTCACTGAGCCAAAAGTGAATAACCCAAAAATCTTGGTGACACATATGAATGCTGAGTACTCGGAAGCAGATGTAATCAATAAAATAAAAGCCCAGAATAGCTTTTTGAACGATGCTAATCTAAAATGCATCAAAATATATAACTCGAAAAGAGGCAAGGGTGAATCCGCATCATTCAATGCTTTAATAGAAGTAGAGCATATATTTTTTTTGCAGATATTAGAAGCAAAGAGAATAAATATTGGATGGGATCGCTGTCCAGTTTATGATGGACAGTCAGTGAAATGGTGCTATAAATGTTTAGGTTTCAACCATAGTGCTAACCAATGCAATAAAAAATTAAGGTGTAGTAAATTTATGGGTGAACACAAATCGGATGAATGCACCGAGAGTAATCCAAAGCTAGTATGCGGGAATTGTTGCGATGCCAATAAAGAATTAGGATTAAACTTAAATGTGGAACATAGCATTTTTAGCCGTGATTGTCACGTTTATATTAGAAAATTAAAATTAGTGAAACAAAGAGTAGGATGTTAGCAATTAAAAACGAATAAAAAGCGTCACAACTCGTTAGAATGTGTATATCTCAATATTAACAGTTTATTAGCCAACAAAGCTGAACTCGAAAGACTTGTTGAGACTGTTAATCCAGATATAGTTATGTGCTCTGAAACTTGTGTAACAGATGAAATAAATTACTCAGAAATTAACTTTCCAGCTTATCGGTTAGTTAGGTGTGATTCTCACGGCAGACATACAGGCGGTGTGATCATAATAATACGAGACACAATCGAGTTTAAAATCGAATTAAATAAATCTGTTAACAAAAATATGTGGTGTATAGTCATACAGCTGAAAAATTGCGAAACTAAGTGGCAATTCTGTGTGGTTTACCACTCACCAAGCACTAGTGACGCAGAGTTTCTGAACTATATGGATACCGTTCTATCTGAAATATGCAATAATCTGGATAATACTATTGTAATTGGGGATTTTAATATAAACTTAAAAGTAGTATCAACATATAGCAAGAAACTCAATGAGATTTTCGCACACCAGGCGATGAAACAACTGATTGACGTTGATACGCGGGTTACGGAATATTCTAAGACACTAATTGGCTTATTGTACTCTAATAGCAAGGAAGTTGTGTGTGAAAAAAGGGAGGATCTGAGAATATCAGACCATGAAACTATAATGTTCCGAGTTAATATAAATAATCTGCCTCCGTTAAAAAACTGCTGGAAGTAACATCTTGGGATAGGTATTGCCCTGATAACTTGCTAATGCTACTGAGACAATGTAACTTTGTGAACTTGGATAGCTTTGATATGGATGAGTTATTGGATCATATTAACCAATGCTTATTGTCAGTTATGAATCAATTAACTTACAAGAAACAAACCCACATTAGGATTAGAAATAAATGGTACGATCGGCAATTAGTGGAAACAAACAAGGAGAAATTTATGTTATACAGAAAGGCAATCCTTACAGGAGAATGGGCAGAATACAACTTATTAAAAAAGGAGTACAAAAAAATTATTAAAATTTAAAAAATACAATATCTAGAAAAGAAAGTTGAACTAAATAGAGGAGATAGTCGATTAATGTGGAAATATTTGAAAAGTGTGGTCAACAATACAAATCGCAAAGAAGAAGTTACAGAAGTTCTAATTAACGGCAAAATTTTCACACACAGCGAGGAAATTGCCGAGAATCTTAACGATTTCTTTGTGGACAGCATTGTAGAAATAAATAGAAACATAGACAACATCGTATTTGACTTTAACCAGCAGGCGCACCCATTACCTCCATTTAAATTTGAGTTGGTCGATACTGAAGTTATTACACAAATTGTTAGGAAATTTAAGACAAAAATTGGTGGGAAAAAATTACTATCAGAGGGTGTTATAAAGGATTCAGTAGAATACATGGGATATTTTTATGCGTCCCTAATCAATAAAAGTCTTGAGTTAGGAACAGTTCCGATAGAGTGGAAAACCGCTACTATAGTCCCGATAAAAAAAGTAAAAAACACTATAAAATCAGAGGAGCTAAAACCAATAAATACACTGCCTTGCATGGAAAAAATCTTGGAAACTGTGGTCAAAAATCAGTTACTATACCACATTGAAAGTAATAAAATTTTTATAAGCGAGCAATCAGGCTTCAGAGCTAAGCATTCATGTGAGACTGCAGTAAAATTAGTACTATCCCAGTGGAAGGAAGATCTTAACTCAAAGATGAACGTGGTGGCCGTGTTTATTGATCTTAAAAGAGCCTTCGAGACTATTGATAGGGATATAATGTTGAGAAAACTAGAGCTTATTGGTATAAAAAACAATGAGCTTGCGTGGTTTAGAAGCTTTCTTACAAACCGGATGCAACAAACTTTGATCGAGTCAACTATTTCTAAAAAAGTGACAGTCAATATTGGGTTACCTCAGGTGTCGGTGTTAGCACCAATACTTTTCAATATATATATAAATGATATAAATACAGTACTGAAATACTCTAAAATAAAGCTGTTTGCGGATGATACACAGTTAACGATCAGCGATAGAAACTTACCGAATGCGATAGCTATGATGCAAGAGGACCTGGATGTTTTATATAAATGGCTATGTTTAAATAAACTCAAAGTAAATGTGAAAAAAACACAGTTTATGGTCTTAACTAGGGCAATTGATCTTAGCTCCACATGCTACTATTTAAAAATCAAAAATGAAATAATTGAGGAAGTCAAACTCATGAAATACTTAGGTATATACATTGATAATAAACTAAAGTTTGATGAGCATGTCGAATATACAGTCAAAAAAATTGCAAAAAAGACTGGTTTCATGAAAAGGTCATGTAAATATCTGGGAAGGAGCTATGAAACTTTAGTCTATAGATCAATAGTGGAACCACATTTTACATATTGTCCAACGATCTTCTTCGTAGCGAGCGACACACATACTGATAAATTGCAAAAAATGCAAAACAGAGCTATGCGTTTTATCTTAAACAAGCGTTACGATACACCCACCCGGGATATGATCGCGGATATGAATTGGCTGAGTATAAAACAGCAAGTGTTTTATCATGCTATGAAATTCGTGTTTAACATTAAAAAGGGTAGACTCCCAGATTATCTGAGTGATAATCTCCGATACATTAACGAGACTCATACATACATACTTCGAGAGAATAATAGGTTTAGACTCCCATTCTATAGAACAGAAGTAGATAAGAAAAATATATTCTATAAAGGTCTTAAATACTTCAATGAGTTACCATCACAAATAAAAAACTGTGATAACATTGTCATGTTCAAGAGACTGCTATTTGATCACTGTAAATCACTGCCTATTCGATAAATACGTATGGAATGGAAACTAGGCCTTTCCATCCGTCCTAATAAAAAAATAAAAATAAAATAAATAATAATAATATTAAATTAAATAAATACATTAGTATATAACTATATAATTTAGAAATACTTACATTAAAAAAGATATTGAAGTGAGACTATCACTGTCCACTGTTATGAACAAAGCCGAGTACCATGTTATCTAAATTGAGACTAGCACTGTCCACCATAGCGCTTTGACATTAAAAAAGATATTGAAGTGAGACTATCACTGTCCACTGTTATGAACAAAGCCGAGTACCACGTTATCTAAATTGAGACTAGCACTGTCCACTGAAAGGAGCTGATCCAAGAATAACGCGATGTGTACTAATGGCCACTTTGTCCGTATTGCGACCTCGTCAGTCTCAGCAGGCCCTAAAAGTCGGCGCCAAATGAGCATTTAAATTTATGCAAATATAACTTATGCATTATAAATAATATTTTAAAATTGTACTTTTAATGAATTTTGTATACAGTTAGTTCTTTTAATGTGTACAAATTTAGAAAAAAAAAGGAAGTAAATTATTGTATAGTTGTAAGTTTTAGGTCTAAAAAGCCGTAATAATAAATAAATAAATAAAAATAAATAAATCTATGTTTAATGAGTTTGTAATAATTAAATACATATACTTGTAAGATAATGTAAGATAATATATTATACATATGTTTGTATCTTTATACAAGATGTACCTTTTAAGTCGCAAGACTGTAACAAATAAATAAATAAATAAATAAACCCCGTTTTATTGAGCAAAAGTTCGCACCTTATGAAAACGTATTAACGGTTCCTGCACTTTCGCAACCATCGTGCAGGAGCGACGGCTTTTCTTCGCGAAAAAATTTGGTGAGCTAAATTAATGTTTTCACTATAAGCCAAAACTACGCGTCCAAATTATGGACAATTTGCCAGCTGACAGACTGCGTGCATTTTTGTGGTCCTAAATATGTCACTCAAAAGATTCGTGGTCGACCACCAGTAAAAATGTATATAGCAGTCTTTGTCTATTTCACTTCAAAAGCAGTGCATTTAGAACTTGTAACTGATCTGAGTTCTGATAAATTTATTCTCGCCCTAAAAAGGTTCGTTGGACGCTGGGAAATCCCAGCGACAATTCATTCTGACAATAAGACGAATTTTGTAGTGGACAAACGGAACAGCCGAAAAAATCGAAACGGTACTCATAGAGGTTGAAGCCGTCCTCAACTACCGACCATTCGCTCCGCTAAGCCATGATCGCAACGACCGGGAGGCCCTAACAACTGCGCACCTGCTCATCGGCTGCCAGCTCCGAGCGTTGCCGCCGGAGAACATGGTTCCAGACAGCTGTACTCGCTTCTCCGACAGATGGCAACATGGCACCCCACTCAAGCGACAGTTCTGGCGACTGTGGTCGAAAAGCTACCTGTGGGAACTGCAACAACGCAACATATGGCTCCATCCGCAGCCCAACGTCGAAGTAGGTGATCTCGTCGTAGTACACGACGACAACGCTTCACCACAACAATGGGATTTCGGGGGAGTAACGCAGGCAATCGCCAAGAAGGACGACAAAGTGAGAGTCGGAGACGTACGAACAAAGGCAGGCACACTTAGACGGCCGATCCACAAGCTCGCAGTATTACCGGTAGTAGAAACATATTTGAAGAATAAACTGGAAACAAACCTGAAAGTAAAAAAATTCAATAATAATTAAATTAATATCAATGCCCTTACCTTATTGTGAAACACCTTATTAAATACTCACCATACTTATTACCTAAACACAAATTATTTCCTAAAATGAAAACATATAAGCATATGTACATACATACTCACCTACATAAGTAGCTATATATACACACAAACAATGAATTTTTCCCCGTTGCGAGTACGGATTTAACACACGCTAATGGTAAGTACAAAAACTGAAAATTACTGTAAGCTAAGTGAAGTATTAGGTATATGCAAGTAGAATAGAAGAATAAAGAAATTGTTCAATGTGATCTAGAAACCGGCGTGTCAACTTAATTCGAGCAGGCAAAACGCAATCCGTAAGTTTCGGTTAAAATTCATACTTAGTTATTTTGTGATTTGCGCTCCCCTAAAATTAACCAGTAACAAAGTAAAATATCGTGAAAAATTATTTATGATTGTTCAGTGCCCTTTATGCACTTTTTAATACCGGCACCCGTGTGCCCATAGCCTTTCTATAATTTCCCATGTTTCTTTTCTGGGTCGGGATTCAACCACTGGGCACTCCCAGCGAAGCACGGCACCTTACAGACTCGACTTTAAACGAAGAGGTTAGAAGCGCGTTCCACAAAATTAAGAATTGGAAGCGCCCAGAACCTCATAATATAATATATTGGCTTAAGCGCTTCGATATGCTTCATGCGCATTTGGCTGACAATTTCTTCAAAGCTCTCACCGACTTCTCATCTATTCCGGATTCTCGAAGGGACAAAGGAAGTACATATTTTATACCAAGGGACTTCAATGCTCTTTCTGACTGCTCTTAATGTTATGCAATAACCTGTCTAAACACAATTTATAAATGCCTCACAGCTATATTGGTAAATAAAGTAAACGAGCATTGTATTTCAATTCAGAGTGCGTGGAGCGCTCGAAATTCGCTCTTCCTATTTCAAGTTATCATTCAACAGACTGATGCCATGAGAAATCATTTAAAAGTAAATCATTCAACACTGCGCTCTCGCATAAACTCCTCAAAGACTTTGCAACTGTTTTCATCCCAAGACTTGTGCAAATATAGCGCTCTTTATTTGAGATGAACAATATTTGAATTCATTAATGATAAGTGTTTCGATGTGATATTCTTTCATTATTTAAATTTTTCACGGAAAAGTTTTTCGATGTGAAATTTAAGGGATTGTTTTTACCATGGCCTCATCACCGTTGGTCTCCTTGGCGTGGGGATGAGGTTTAAGTGTTGGCATGGTTGCTCCTCGCGGATTTCCATGACACCACGAACTAAGAGGGAAGCTCCATATATGAATCAATGTAGGACTCGAACTTGCACGGCTTCTTATGTGGAGAGTACCGCACCAACATCTCTCAATTTCCGCATACCCTGCATCTCTCCTAATATCTCCCAGTTCTCCTTCCTCCCTAGTCAATCCTCCCCCTAAGCCAGGGTGGGGCAAGAATGCACAGGCGCAAGCGCCTAATGCGCCGCTTCGCTCCGATAGGGGCTCTTCCGGGCTGGAGGTGGGTGTTGCACGCCGGCCCGTGACTATGGGTGTTATGGCGGGTCCTAGCACCAGCAAAGCTGCGGGGATTGTGCTGGAGACGGCAGATCGTTCCGTGGCGGTAGGCACTAGGGTCCCGCCAAACACCGGCGTGGCTGCGAAGCCTAATCTTGCGAAGGCAGGGGTCTCACGGCCTGGCCCGAGCGGAGGACGCTAAGGAGATACGACGGGGTCCCGTTGGAAACGCTGCCCCAGAGCGTGAAGGAAGCGGTGGAAAGGGCGAAAGCCCTGCTGCCTAACTTCCGGGTCACTGGGGCTTCAGTGGAGAACCGGGTGCCTTCGTCTAAACGACAGAGATCGGCGGAGGATCGAACTCCGGCGACGAAAAGAATCCGGCCGCACTCCTGGGTGAGCAGGCCTGGCTTTGCCGAAGTTTCAAAGGACAGGATCCTTATTGGGGTCCTGGACCGAGGCAACGAGCTCCGGTCCTTACCAAAGGACCAGTGGAGGTGGGGGAAGGCAGCTCTGGCGAACGTCACCTTTGACGTTCTGCTGGAAAACCCCGGAACTCCCCCAGCCTGTAAGGACGCTGGCTGGTACCAGGGCCATATTAAGGTGGTAGCCTGTGAGGACCAGAGATCGGTGGCGCTGTATAAGGCCGCCGTTGCAAAGGTGGGCCCTGTCTGCCCAGGGGCTAAGTTGGAGGTGGTGGACTGGAAGGACATTCCAGTCAGACCACGGGCGAGGGTATGGGTTCCGGTGACACCATCGGCACCGGAAAGAATCCTTAAGATGCTCCAGGTGATGAACCCCCGCACCCGACAAGGGATTGGAGGGTCGTCCGGGTCGAGGACGCGGAAGGCCCTTCCAGACAAGTGGTGTTGTCCCTTAATAAGGAGTCTATTGGGCTTCTAGAGAAGAGGCAAGGCCGCCTTTCGTATGGCTTCGATGAGGTCATTATCAAAGTGTACCGCGAGGACGCTCAGCGTGCCTCTGGGTCGGGTGAAGCAATGGACGTGGACATTCAGGCACCCGAACCGGAGCCGGAACCGAAACTCTCCGACGCTGAAGGCAGCGTCTCCTCCCAGACGAACCTTGCACCAACAATGCATAGGATGTTTGTGGAGGAGGAGTTGCTTCCCAGTGATGGGGAGGGTGAAGCTGACGTCACTGTCGTAGCTGGAGGGGAGGAAACGGCTGTCTCGCATGAGGGTGCTGCAAATAAACCTCCATCGTTCTAAAGCAGCTTCAGCTGCTCTCCTAGGTCGCCTAAGCAAAGGCGACATTACGGTGGTACTCATTCAGGAACCTTGGGTTTGCAACTCAAGGGTATGTGGGTTGAGTGCCACCGGTTTTAAGCTCTTCGTGGAGAGTGGTAAAGGTAAAATTAGAGCCTGTATTCTGGCTAAAGCAGATTTAAATATCTTTCTTTTACCTAATTACAGTGATGGCGACGTCACGGCAATTCTCGCGGAGATAGGGGGTATGTCGATCGTGCTGGCAGCGGCGTACGAAGCCGAATACCCTCCTCCCTCTATGGTTCGGAACTTGGTGTCCAAGTATGATTGCGGACACATGTTGGTCGGCAGCGACGCAAATGCTCACCATGTCAACTGGGGGAGCACGGACATCAATGATCGAGGTGAGTTACATTTCAACTACCTTCTAACTACTAACCTACTTATATGCAACAAAGGTAGGGATCCCGCCTTCATTACTAGGAATCGTAAAGAAGTTTTAGATATAACTCTATGTAGTGTTTGTCTATCTGAACTGATCGACAGTTGGCGGGTTCTAGACGAACACTCCTTCTCTGATCATCGTTATATTGAAATCTTATTGAACTTTTATTTTACCAGCCCAAAAGTGCGCAAAAACCTAAAAAACAGGGATTGGCGCTCTTATAAAAGGTTATTTGAGGAGAGGCTAACCATCGAACCTCTTATTGAACCTAATTGCGTCGGGGATTTAGAGAACATGGTGAACGTTTTTACGATGACCTGCTCAAATGCCCTAGATCAGGCTTGCCCTGAATCTAAACAATGGGGCAAACGTAAACCCTATTGGTGGCCACGTGAGTTGGACTCACTACGTAAATCTTGTAGGAAAAATTTCAACAAAGCCGAAAGACTTAATCTCGAACTTGTATGACAGGAGTACAAAAAATCTCTCCAGACCTATAAAAAAGCTTTAAGGGCGGCAAAGAGATCTTCGTGGAGAAACTTCTGCGGTGGCATCGAGGGTGTTTCCGAGACAGCCAGGCTAAGGAAGATTCTCTCAGGATCTTCTAACCCGATAGGTTTCTTGCAGAGGCAAGACGGTTCCTGGACCTCAACGGGAAAGGAAACCCTTGAACTGCTATCAGATACCCATTTCCCTGGTAGTACAACTGCGGAGGAAAGAACTCCTCAGTTTATTTCTTCCAACCCCGTCAACATACAGGTTTCGGAAGAAAAGGTTAAATGGGCTATCCAAAGCTTTAAGCCTTACAAATCTGCAGGGCCGGATGGGATAATACCTGCTCAGCTAACTAAGACACTGGAGGTGTCTGAAAAATGGCTCTCTACTATTTTCAGGGCCTGTTTCAAACTAAATCACATACCGTTGGCATTGAGAAATGTCACGGCTGTTTTCATACCTAAAGCTAGTAAGGCCTCATACACTAATCCGAAGGATCTTAGGCCTATCAGTCTATCATCATTTGCTCTTAAATGATTTTTAGTAGCTACCTGTCCGATACCATCGACAGTCGACTAAGGTCTAATAACCAACATGCCTTCCGCAAAGGCAAATCTACTGAGACTGCACTCCATAGCTTGGTCGGCTATATTGAGAAGTCTTCCAGCGTCACAGAATTCTGTCTTGTAGCCTTCCTGGACATTGAAGGTGCCTTTAATAACGTATTTTCAGAAGCTATAACTGGCGCCGTTAGGAATCTAGGGGTTGAACACTCACTGGTTGACTTTATCGGCCAGCTACTCTGTTGCAGAGTAGTAAGGGCTAAGCTGGGTGCTAGCGAATTGTCACGGCACGTGTCGAGAGGGAAGCCACAAGGAGGCGTCCTATCCCTACTTTATGGAACCTCACCGTAAACACGCTACTGCGAGATACGGCATGGGGTGGCGCAAAAGTCGTCGCGTACGTTGATGGCCTGGGATCCAGAGGAGCTGAATATGGTTTAGTATTGCTAGTGTGTTGAGTCTCTCTATGCATTCAAGCACTAGTGAGGATTTCACCTCATACGAGGCTAGCGCCTTGAGTGCTGCTTGCCTATCGCTCAGAATGATTATACGTTCATTGCAATAGTTTCTCCTCTGGTTGACCTCTGCACATAGCAGGATGGCATACACCTCCGCTTGGAAGATGCTTGGAGTCCTTCCCATTGGTACCGACATGTGCGTTCTGGGGCCAAAGACCCCAGCTCCTATGCCTTCCGGTGTTTAGAACCGTCAGTGTACCAGTGCAGGTTGCTAGCTTGGAGGTGTCGTTCTAGTGCGGATACGCTCCATGTTACTTTGTTTCCTAATTCAATTTTAAAACTCCTTTCAAAATTGGTTACTTTGATGATGTCGTCCCTGGGGAATTGAGCTAGTGGTAGCCGTGCGCTGAGCACCTCCATTTCTTTAGACGATATGACTTTCCCTTTTCCATACCCTTCCTTAGCAATGTTCAGCAGGGTTCTTTTTGCTGTCTGTTCTATAACTATGTGGAGTGGCGTTAGGTCTAGGATCACCTCTAGTGCTCTAGTCGGACACGTGCGCATGGCTACTGTTATGCACACACACGCTAGCCGTTGGAGCCTTGCTAGTGATTTCCTCACCGTTGAAAGGGAGGTTCTTGATACCCACGCCACCGCCCCATAGGCTACTATCGGCCTAACAATCAGTGTACATCCATCTAAGCATATTAGGGTTGCAGCCCCAGGACTTTCCCGCTAGACGTCTGCACATCATTATTGCTTTGGTTGCTTTGGATATTGTCGCATCGACATGTTCTCTCCAGAGTTATAGGACTTTACTGCAAGGCATAATAATGATTCATTTAGAACATCTATACAAATGATATCCAAAATCAAGTATTCCCCTTATTAAAAATGCGTGCCAGAAAACGTTGTAGACAAGGAAAATATAATAATCGACTCGGCTAGACCGATAGCAGCCGATAAACTAATTAAAGCAAATATATATATATAGTCATCATCGATAAACATACAAAAACATGTAGACTTGTTGATGTTTTTGTTATTACACCCTGCTAGATTAGCTTAACCATGTTCGTTATCTTCAAACTCGAGTCTTGAAAATAAGTGTTGAGCCTAATACAATATCCAGATCTTAGATGCGCCAGAGTGACGCGGGATTCTCAAAGCAGCTTAGTCTGCTATAGGTGGTGGTTTGACTCCATTTACAGGCCGAGGGTTCGTAAAGGTGTTAATTGACTCTTAGTGAATGCTATTCAGAGCCTGCCTGTATGCCACAGTTCAAGGTCCTGGTTGGGAGTCCCGTTTGGTGGCATCCAATGAGAAGCTGCTTGCTGAGCAGGATGTTGTGGTCTTAACTGGAAGCATACATGCCTCCTGACGAAGGTGTACCTCAAGCGATATCAGAAGACATCCCGTTACAGTCCGGAGTGGGGCATTTTGGCAGGCCTGTAGCTTCGCCCACTGAGTTCTTCTGCTACCCGGCGTCCAGACTGGGGCAGCATTGTTTACAACCTATCGACCGATTGCCTTCTATGTTGCCAACAACGTTTCTTTGTTTTTGCCACAAGTTCTGCCGGCGAGCGACTTGAGGACCTTGTTGCGGCTCTGTACTTTACTGACGTTGGGATGGGAGGGCCATCAACATGGATGTCGAATTCTAGCCTGACTTCCTTTGTTTATGTAGTGAATAAGGTCATCGAGGACTTAGTAGGGTGTCATATTACGTCCAGTGAAGTAGTGAGCAAGATCAGAGAGATAACTATTCACCTTTGAGCACATGCCATCAATTGCATTGCCTGTAGCAATTATCGAGCAGTGATCAGCATTCGAAATGATGGTGACCCCCTCTGGCGGTTGAGGGGCCTTTGAGACATAGAAGTTAAACAGCATCAATTGCATTGCCTGTAGCAATTATCGAGCAGTTATCAGCATTCGAAATGATGTTGACTCCCTCTGGCGGTTGAGGGGCCTTTGAGACATAGAAGTTAAACATAATCGGGGAGAAAACGGCACCCTGTGAGACCCCCTGTTTAACTCTTCTCGGCATCTCCAAAGCATACCAATGACTATCGACCACACAAATCAGCAATCTACCGCTTCAGAGTTGTTGTCTCCACATCGGCTAGTAGTTTTGCGTGGCTGACCGTGTCGGAATCCTTGGATAATTCTAACGCTACTAGGACGGTTCTCTCACAGGGACAGTTACGGTTTAGGTCGTAGTTCACTTATGTGTTTATGGCGTTAAGCGCTGTAGTTGTGCTGTGCACTTTTCGGAAGCCATACGGTTTGGTTCTGTCTAACGAAGGATGCAAAACAAATTGTCGGCTAAATAAGCTTGCGCATCTTTTCGGGTCCGACGAAGCATGGTCATCGAATGAAATCTCCACTCATCCATTCAGTTTCGCCGGTTGGACAGTGACCTTACGGTCAGCCAGAGCTTACCCACACCCGTGGTAAGGTAACAGGATCTCAGATGTTCCTCCCACTTGTCCCGTTTTTGTCTACCAACCTCCGAATCCGACGGATTTCCGAAACTCTATCGGCCGGGAGAAAGCGTTCAGCTGCTGTCGCGGCCACCTTACGGAACTTACGCTCGCCAATGCGAACATCAGTTGGAGTGGGGAGAGCACTGAAGGAACCCTGAGTGAAGGTTCGACGGTTCACAGAGACGCAGTCAGCAGGTCTATCAATCGAGATGACTATGACTATTTATTAGACCTGCGCTAGCTATTCTTAGGTCAGGTGAGCTACTACCCATAATCCTAGTGGAGGCGTCGTCGTTCATTGTACAAAATGTCGACTCGACTATCTGCTCAGCCAATTCGCTTATCCTACGATTAGCAGGTAGGCTTGAATGCCAGAGATCGTGGTGGGCGTTAACGTCACCGACTGCTATACAGGTTTCACCTCTGAGGATTGCACCTATGTCAAGGTAATATCCTGCCGGGCAGCAGGTGATATAAACTTTATATATTTCGAGCTCGACATCGTTTGACCGAAAAGCTATGCCCTGACATTTAAAGGTAGTATCCCTGCGGTCGATGTCTTCTTCGATAAGACGATACTGCACTGTGTTGTGGGTGATGAACGCTAGTCCACCACCATTATCTCACTCGCGATCCTTACGAACAAATTTGAGTTGCTGTACAGTTTCATTTCTTGGAACGCTGCTACTAACAGACGGTGCCGACTCATTAAGTCCGTCATCTCTGCGATCTTACTTTGGAGTCCATTGCAGTAGAATTGTAAGAGTTTTGTTTGTCGCGGGGTAGGGTGTGAGAGACGGGTGTGGTTTTCCACCCTGCCTCTGCTGCGCTTGCCGTTGTAGGTGTTGCTGCCTGATGGTATTTGTCAAATGTATGTATTATAATACGTCCCCTGAAACACCTTCTACAGCGTTAAATACAATAGGAGACAGAAGATAAAGCGATAAACTGCAAAGTTACCAATTGCAGTTGTAAAATAAGCAAATATAATTTAAATATATAAATAAAAATATAATAATACTAATAACAATAATAATAGTAATAATATATGTACATACATATATACGTACATATGTATGTATATACTAATCATCAAATATTTTCTTGGCATGCATCAAGAGAGATTTAAAATTTTATTGAGTAGAATGACGCGAACTTGCAAGATTGTTTTTGCCACATTTATGGTGAATTTTCTCCGGAAACACATCGAATTATAAACAACTGATCTGGTCAAAACACTTTATTTTGGATTTCCCATCGCAAATTGGCTACCAAAATTATGCTGTACCAATTGCGCAAGAACGTTCGTAAAAACCATTTTGGCTTAGAGAGAATATATAAATAAGTAGAAATAAATAAATATAATTTTAATGTGATCATTTTCATAATGTCATAATGTGTTCTCTTTATGCACCGAATCCCATAGTCAATCAGGAAACACAAGAAAAAAATATGTACATTAGGGTGGTTCAAGATCGTATGGTAAAAACTCAAGTTTAATGTTAAAGCCAAGGGACCTCCCAATTCTTTTACATTTGATAAAAGAAATGAGGAGCCAAAATTTCAAGGTCATAAGTCATTTGGAAGGCAGTGCTCAATGCTGTTGAAAAAAATGAAAATCGGAATTTTTCTGCAATTTCTGAAAAAATGGCTAGACAAGTTAGGATACAAAAACCATTATTTATTTGAATATTTTAAATGAGGTACCATTTGAAAAATTAGTACATTTTATAGTGAATATAAATAATCAAAACTAAGTCTTTATATTTTGCCTTTGGAAGTGGACAGTTTCTGTAGGCTTTCTAAAACGGCCTTCTTTGTTGGTTCAGTCGGAACTTGTTTTCGATTAGCCTCTACAATCTGCAGTAACAGCTGTTTTTCCTCCTCATCATTTGTTATGAGTTTGTTAAAATCTTGAAATAGTTTAACACCTCTTTCGGCGATGTCATTAACCACTTTGATTTTATTAACTGTATTTCTTGTAAACTCTGGCTTCTGTTCCCATTCACCTGGGTGTTCGTTTAAAAAGCTTTGCTTTATGTTTAGCTGAGTAAACAACAACATTGTTCTACTATTAGCAAAATCTGCCAATTCACATTCATCAGTTAGTAAATCGGCATTTCCTCTAATCATCCTTACCGGTGCAGGAACATACATCTTATTCACAATGCTCACTTTGTTTTCATGGCTCACTCAAAAGGGATAATCCAACCAGTTCATCAGATAGATACCACAAATGTGACTGCAAGTTTTTTTTGATTGTTTTAGCTATCTCTTCATCAATTGCGCTGTATTTTTCAGCCTCTTTTCAAAACATTAGGTCATTGAAAGCTGCATTGGTGCTGATTGGAGCCTCTACCCAGTTTTTCACGTACAAAAGTGCTTCAAAACGGATAAGTTTGTCCAAATTTTCTTTCTCCTTGTTTGTGAGATGGTAAACTGCTTGACTTTGGAAAAGGTACAATTTATAGGCATAAATAATCTTAGCCATCCATCGAGCGCGATGTATATGCCCAGGTGCTCTCCAGTGCATTTTTCCAATTGGTTGCCCCAACACCAACAGCGTCAGTTCAATAAGTTCGAGGTAGTCATCTCCTGGCTGGTCTTTCTTTCTAAGATGATGTAGCAAGGACTCGATAGCACTATTTTTTAACTCAGCTTCTCCCGCAGAAAAAATTAATGGTGTATGGTCTGATCGAACAACTTCATTCCATGATTCTTTCATCCTTTTAAATATGGAAATCTCAGGAGAGCTTGAAGGTCCCAAACATAATGTAAACACCTTGCTCAAAATTATTTCCATTATGTGATGGCGACACGGCAACGATAGAAGTTCTTTGTTCAGCTGTTTTTCAATGAAAGTGCATACACCATTCTTGATACCCGTGTTGACGGCTGTTGTGTCAAGGCCCATACCAATGACTTTATCATCGATATCCCATTTCTTAAGAGTTTTAAGTACTGCACCTCCAGTTTTCGTACCTGTTGCACTAGCCAATTTTGGCACCCCCAGCAGTTTCTCACTTCCATCAGCATAGGAAACTAGAACTGGTAGTCTATCCACTTTTTGTGAACCTAAAATGTCAGGCAAGATTTTGCTTTCCCAATGAACAACAATTGGTTCCTTGATGTCTTCTAAGTTGGACATCATCTCTGTAGAAAAATGTTGCCTTGCTGCTTCCCGTTTCCTTTTGACCGAACTTCTTGAAAGTGGCAATGCCGCTGGATCATTGCCAAGTGCGGCGGCAATAGGAATGATAAGCCTTACAGCCTCACGATCGGAAACTTTATTCCTGTCTAAAGCTCCTGCCACATTCATATCAAAAAGGCACTTCTTAGCCTTTGGTGCAGAATCATCTTCGCTCTTGCCACCTAAAACTTTTTAAAATTTTTTTTTGGAAGAAGGTTGATATAGTTCATTATCAGTACCATTTTCTGAACTGCTTTTGGCATTTGAACTATCACTTAAGTCAGCATCGGGTGGTTTAATAGAAGAAGACGTAGATTTTGCAGCAGAACCCGACTTTTCTCTTCTCTTCTCTTCTTTTTCATATCTTTCTAGTGCTCTTTCTTTCTTTTTAATATAACCTTTGTCTTAAAATGAAATGATCATTTTTCTGTCAGTTCTTTGGCCAATTAAAAAATGTTTATCTTGCTATATTTTCATTAGATTTAAGGCATCTGAATGGGCAATGTTAAAAAGCTTTTTGAGTTTGTCTGCAAATGATTGCTCGTTTGTTCTTTGTTTTTCTGTTTTTCTGCTTTTATTTTTCTTTAAAAGTAGCCACTGTGAATGCACACTTTCAAGTTTTTCAATCGAATCCTTGGTATGTTTGGTCGGGATTAGGGCTTTGCTCCAAACTTCATTCAATTCTTCAACTGTGCTATGACTGGCGTTCCTGACCGATTTTATTCCACTTAAGAAAAAATGAAATCTTAGCAAAACTTCTTTTGTTGTAGGAAGTTGGTTCTTCTTTGTTAAAGGTTCTAAGTCCTTTACACCGATTATGTAAACACTGTCTGCCTGACGCTTCTTAAGCGCACTCATTTTGATTGGAAACCTGAAATAAAAAAGGCATTAAATACCCGAAAGTAACAAATTTTTGAGGTTTTATAACTATTTTAGACTGAAAATGCTTAACATGTCTAATATCAAATGTATTGACGACAACACTTTTCTTAACTTCTGAATCCTTAAAAACAAACAAAAAAAAATTTTCTAAAATTAAGTGTTATACAGAAATTTATGAAAACAAAACCTAATTGAGCACTGCCTTCCATATGTTCCACAATGCTAAGATTTTGCATAGATTATTCTTTTGTTAGATGTAACGAAATTGGGGGGTCCCTAGGTCTCTAAACAAAACTTTAGTTTTTTGGACCACCCTAATGTACATATGTATGCATATATAGTATATATCAGTTTATTCCTACAGATATTTTTTTGAATCACGGATTTCGTATATATATATTAATATTTTTCGGTCTATTAAATTTTATTTCAAACGATAATTTTATGAGCTCAAGGCCAGTTTTTAAAGCAATAACAGCATAGTCATGGAGTGCAATGGGGTGTGGTAACTCTTCTGGGCCTGCAGTTACAGATGAGTGGCTACACTCAATCCCTACTCTTGCGTCCTCGTCGCGCACTCTGGGCAACGTGAGCAACCCTTGTGTGAGATATGGTAACCAACCCGTGTGGAGCCTTGGGTCACGGCAGAAAGAGAGGGAGCTTCAGTGGGGCCACTCCGACATATTCGGTTTAAGGGCTCACTGAAGTCAGCAGCGTCTGTTCACCAGGAGGTGCGGCTGCAAGCGGGCGTCTGACTTGGAGCAGGCGGCTCGCTATATAAATGTGTCTTCAAAAACAAAAAACCCTCCAGTATTTGGTTGTGCGCTGGGCTTGGGACCCGCCACGTAAAAAACTATACCCAATGAAAAATTTCAATGTGCCTCGGATGAGATCTCCCTTTTTTGATGACGACCACAAGCAATGTTTTAAGGACTACGATTTAAGGGCATGCACCTGGAATGTCCGAACCCTTAATGGGGAAGGTGCCGCTGCCCGGCTGGCTGATGTCGTCGTAAGAGTAAGGGCTGACATCACCGCCATCCAAGAAATGAAATGGACGGGGCAAGGCAAGAAAACCGTTGGGCCTTGCGACATCTACTACAGCTGCCATGTAAAGGAGCGCAAGTTCGGTGTTGGATTTGTGGTGGGAGAGAGGCTTCGTCGCCAAGTACTGTCGTTCACTCCAGTGGACGAGCGTCTCGCCACGATTCACATCAAAGCGAGATTTTTCAACATCTCGCTGATTTGTGCCCACGCACCGACAGAAGAGAAGGACGATGTGATCAAGGATCACTTCTACGAGCGCTTAGAACGCACTTACGAGCGCTGCCCCCGTCACGATATCAAAATCGTGCTTGGTGACTTCAATGCCAGGGTGGGAAAGGAAGGGATCTTTGGTCACACTGTCGGAAAATTCAGTCTCCACGATGAAACCTCCGCCAACGGACTGAGACTGATCGACTTTGCCGGGGCCCGAAACATGGTGGTCTGCAGCACCAGGTTTCAGCATAAAAAAATACACTTGGCTACGTGGCTGTCTCCAGATCGAAAAACGCGAAACCAAATCGATCATATTGCGATAGACGGAAGGCATGCTTCCAGTATATTAGACGTACGTACACTCCGAGGACCGAACATCGACTCGGATCATTATCTTGTCGCAGCCAAGATACGCATACGCCTCTGTGCATCAAAAAACGTGCGTGTAAATACACAGCGAAAGCTTGACGTCGGAAAGCTGCAATCGCAACAGACAGCTGCAAACTTCACCACTCGACTCACACACCTGCTCACTGAGAGCACTTCTCAAGAAACCGGAATTTGCGAGCACTGGGAGCACATTTCTCGATCACTGCGTACCGCCGCTGAAGAAGTCGTTGGCTTTCAGCGAACCCGAAAAAATGACTGGTATGATGAGGAATGCCGCGCCGCTTCGGAAAATAAAGATGCTGCCTACAGGGCCACGCTGCGATCGGGCGCAACGCGAGCTGTATGGGAACGCTACCGGGAGTTGAGAAAGGAAGAGAGACGTATCGTCCGTAGAAAGAAGAGAGAGGCCGAAATGCGTGAGTGTGAAGAGCTTGAGATGCTAGCCGACATGAAAAGCGCCCGAAAATTTTACCAAAAGGTGCGGCGACTTACGGAAGGTTTTAAGACCGGGGCGAATTCCTGTAAGAACAAGAACGGCGATCTGGTGACTGATGTCCAAAGCGCACTTAGATTGTGGAGGGAACACTTCTCCACTCTGCTAAATGGTGACAGCGAAAGCGTCGCCGGAGAAGATGAAGATCCCGAACCCCAAATCGCTGATGACGGCATTAACATCCCGTCACCCGACCTCGATGAAGTTCGAATAGCAATTATGCGGCTACGGAACAACAAAGCCGCTGGAGCTGATGGGTTACCAGCTGAGCTATTCAAGTATGGTGGCGAGGAGCTGGTAAGGTGCATGCACCAGCTTATTTGCAGAATATGGTCGGACGAATGCATGCCCGCCGATTGGAATTTAAGTGTACTCTGCCCAATCCACAAGAAGGGTGATCCTGCAATATGCGCCAACTACCGCGGGATCAGCCTTCTTAACATTTCGTATAAGGTTCTATCGAGTGTATTGTGTGAAAGACTAAAGCCAACCGTCAACGAACTGATTGGACCTTATCAGTGTGGCTTTAGACCTGGTAAATCTACCATCGACCAGATATTCACGATACGCCAAATATTGGAAAAGACCCGTGAGAAGAGGATCAACACACACCATCTATTTGTCGACTTTAAATCAGCTTTCGACAGCACGAGAAGAAGTTGCCTATATGCCGCGATGTCTGACTTTGGTATCCCTGCAAAACTAATACGGCTATGTAAAATGACACTGAGCAACACCACCAGCTCAGTCAGAGTTGAGAAGGACCTCTCCGAGCCGTTTGATACCAAACGAGGTTTCAGACAGGGTGACTCCCTATCGTGTGACTTCTTTAACATTATGCTAGAAAAGATAATTCGAGCTGCAGAATTAAACCGGTCAGGTACCATCTTTTATAAGAGTGTGCAACTGCTGGCGTATGCCGATGACATCGATATCATTGGCCTCAACAACCGCGCCGTTAGTTCTGCCTTTTCAAAGCTGGACAAGGAAGCGAAGCGAATGGGTCTGGAGGTGAACGAGGACAAAACGAAGTACCTCCTGTCATCAAATAAACAGTCAGCGCATTCGCGCCTTGGCTCCCGCATCAATGTTGACAGTTACAATTTTGACAAAGTAGAGGACTTTGTTTATCTTGGAACCAGCATCAACACCAACAATAATGTCAGCCTTGAAATCCAACGAAGAATCTCTCTTGCCAACAAGTGCTACTTTGGGCTGAGTAGGCAAATGAACAGTAAAGCCCTCTCTCGACGAACGAAAACCACGCTCTATAAGTCCCTCATCATGCCCGTGCTAATGTACGGCGCAGAAGCATGGACCGTATCAACATCGGATGAGATGGCGCTTGGAGTGTTCGAGAGAAAGATTCTCCGAAAGATTTTTGGTCCCTTACGTCTTTGCGATGGCGAATACCGCAGACGATGGAACGATGAGTTGTATGAGCTGTACCGCGACATAGACATAATTCAGCGAATTAAGATTCAGCGGCTACGCTGGCTAGGTCATGTGGTACGTATGGAAGAAAATGCTCCAGCCCTGAAAGTATTCGACGCGGTACCCGCTGGTGGTAGCAGAGGAAGAGGAAGGCCTCCTCTACGTTGGAAAGACCAGGTGGAGAAGGACTTGACTACACTTGGGATATCTAACTGGCGCCAGGCAGCAAAGCAGAGGAGCGGCTGGCGTGCAATATTGAAATCGGCCAAAATCGCCTAGGCGGTTATAGCGCCAATTAAGAAGAAGAAGAACAGCATAGTCAGCCGACTTGGCTCATCTCGTTGTATATACATATTTGTAATGGATTAGCACACCTAACCATAACAATTTCTCTAACAACAATAGTAGTACAAATATAATTTGTTATAATCAACAACAACCAAAAATTCATATAATAGCGGCAGACTGCCGTATTTGAAATTGTTTTTACAAAAATAGGAAGAAAAGAAAAAGCAATAACAGCATAGATGGCTTAACTTGGCTCATCTCGTTTAGGCTTTGCCTAAATGATTATAAGCTTTGGACGTGAGTTCGAATCCTTGCAAGAAGTCTGAGGAGGAAGTGTTGTGATCTCTGAAATAGCGACTATCACTTCTACCACTTTGAAAAATCGTTGTTTTCTCATATTATTCCCTCATATAAACCTGCCCTCAAGCTCAATAAATTACAGTCGTTTCGAATTAAATAAATTTAAAAAAACATATGTATGTTTTATTGAAATTTCATTTTTTTTAAATATTTTCAAATATAATATAAACAAATTTAATATATTGGGTATTTTTCTTAAAATTTTCAAAATTTTCGTTTTCTAGTAAGTGATGAAGTGAAAAAAATCAAATTTAATTTTGATTAATATAACTTTCTTTAAATCTTGTTTTATTATTTAATAATAACAAACATAATGTTTAATAAAATAACTTAATGCAATTTCTTTATATTCCGCATCATAAATTATTTTAAAAAATTAAAGCTTTTCACCTATTTTGCATATTCATTCGTAACGAAATAAAATCAGAATAGAAATGTGAATGAAGAAAGATTTCCAAAAAATTAACGATTTTTAGAATTTTATATCGTATTGAATTGAAAAATGGAAAAAAATAGTCCTGGCACAAAAAGGCTGAGATTCGAACTAAGGGGCAAAAGCTAAAACGGGCAATATGATAATGTGCCCAGCGATTATAAACAGCTATGTAATTATGCAAATCATATCAATGTGTGCGAAAAGAAGAAGAGCATTTACTAATCAAACTAAAAATGAAAGGAAGAAAAGTAACCCGAGAAAAAATACCGTTTTTGAGCGTTAGCGGGGCAAGTTGAGACGGAAGGGGAGTTATGCCACAATTGTGGATAAGAGAAGGGTTGAAATGGAAAGGGAACGGTAACCAAAAGTGTATTCTTTTCTGTTTTTCGGAAATTTTTGTATTGATTCGCCAATTGTGCGTGCACGTTTATTTAATAAATGCATGCATATTGTTGCACATTATTAATTTAGGATACTTACATATATGCATATATTTTATTTAATATGCCTACAAATAATAAATTGAATAAAAAAATTTAAAAAATTAAAATAGAATGTCCAAGGAAGGAAATTTAATTCTGGACAAATCACGATTTTACATAAATACATTACATCCTACAACTTAACCAGTAACGCCACAGCACGCCTTGCAATGAACTCGCTTCGGGCTCGGGCTAATTATTCAAATCTCTACTCAAGAGCAATTGGACGAAAATATGTTGCTAAAGTGCAATATTGTGATGTTGAAACTTTTCAATGACCGTCGATGGTTTGTGAAATTGAAGATTTTAAAATTTTTGTGTTCGTCGCGAAAAATATTGTTGAGGGGAATATTTACCCGCGCGGGGAGATGAGATGCTCGCATTTATGAATGAACGGCATTTGCTTTCAAGAATACGCGCGAGTTACGTTGGAAATTCCACCAATTCTAACAATACAATCCACTGTAAATTATTTGAAGTATGAAATCTAGGTTAATGGTTCATTAGGTTTCTTTATGCAATTATAAAATGATTATTAAGCGATATATTGTAAAGTGATCACAGCAGTTGACATTCTTTTGTTTGTATTTATTTTGTCGCAACTTTGTTGTCGCCAATATTGAAATTGATACTGTTTTGAATTGTTCTTGTTACAACTTACAAATCAATTTGTGTTGTAACATTGTTGCTACTATTGAATTATTGTTTACAAATAAAATTTGAAGTCGTTGAACCCGGAAATTATTTTGATGTTTACATATATTTTTACGAATGAGTGAGTTAAGAAATGTGTGTGTATAAAATCCATACATTTCATTTTTGCATTGCTTTTCAATAAAGTAATAATCAAGAAACCACAACTTTGAGTTTCTATTACTGGCGCAGTCGGTCGCGAAATAATTCTTAAGAATTATTCAAACGAATCTCTGTTATAATCACTTCAAAAAGTGATAGTGAAATTAATATATTAGATAAACTATTAAAGTTTATATTAACTTCAAAAAGTGACAGTGAAATTAAAATTTCAGTACATTAAACTATAAAAGTTTATAATCATTTGAAAAAGTGATAGTGAAAACTGTGATTATCTGTGACAGACACCTCAAGAAGTGATAAGCGAACTAACTAATTATAACAAACAATCATGGCATGTCAACCAACTATTCAGGATCTTCTGAAGGATGCTCAAAGGATACACGAATTCAGAGGAGACGGCACCATATCTTTATCATCATTTATCAGGGAGGTGGAAACACTTCTACCTTTAATAAACGACTAACATACAAGGAATTATATTTTCGTGAGAGTAATAGTGAATATGATCCAAGGACCAGCTTTAGATGTGATGAGGACTATAGGGGAAAACATGACATGTGACCAGATCAAACAAGCATTAGTGGCAAATTTCGGAGTAAAAGAGTCCCTTGTATCAAAAAGTTTTTTCGGTAAGAAATAATTATTTAAGAGATTATTTTGTTAAATTAAGAAATATTTTATCTAAATTTAATGAAAATTATGAATATGACACAAATAAACCAGTGGAATTCAGGCCACAGAATAATGAAATAATTGCATTAAGAGCATTTTTAAATAATTTAAATACAAATTTAGCATCAGTAGCATCCGAAGGATTAATTCACGATGATAACTATTCTTTCAATCAAAATAATCAATCACAGAGATATTTTGGTCATAATCAACAGCAATGTCAAAGATCTCTTAATTTTAATAATAGTCAGGTTCAACAAAAAAATAATACTTTAAGGCAGGAAAATTATGTAAGAAATTCAGGACATACACGGAATTTTGGGCAAGCTTACA
The DNA here is from genome assembly GCA_951828415.1 of Anomoia purmunda. Classification (NCBI taxonomy): domain Eukaryota; kingdom Metazoa; phylum Arthropoda; class Insecta; order Diptera; family Tephritidae; genus Anomoia; species Anomoia purmunda. The sequence continues at coordinate 51,354,284 of OX639994.1, forward strand.
GGCAAAATAGTAAGATATGGTCAGAACATTGGTACTCGTACCAATCAAACAAATTTCCGTCCAGAACCAATGGGCATTAACCAGATTGAGAAAGTAAATTTTCCCACGACCCAAAATCGAAAAATTTACGGGTGATAAACAAATTAAATGTTTAATTGATACGGGTTCATTAATTTCTCTTATGAGTAATGAAAAATTGAGGGCATGTAACCGAATTATACTAAAATATCCAATTAAGCTTAGATCACTGCAAAATGAAATAAAAGTGCAAAAAGAAATAGTAACTAATTTACCTCAGGAATTTAATGAAGATGCCGATATGGCTTGGAAATTGACTCGGTTTGATAATAAAAAGTTCGATGCAATCATAGGCCAAAACTAACTAAAACCATTTGGAGCTATTATAAATATGGAAAACAATAAAATCACAATAAAGAAAAATATAATAATTAAGTTTATTAATTGTTACCCATATAATAAAAATGATATTCGTAAATTAGAGTGTTATGAGCTTGGTCAGGAGGCAATTGAAAATTTATTAAAAGGATTAAATAACGAAGAACATAAGGCTATTTTTAATTTAGTAAAAGAGTATAATTGTTTATTTGAAGGGGAAGAACTAACTACTACTAAAGTTATACAACATGAAATATTGACTAAAACTAATAATCCAGTGTACTCAAAAATTTATAGGTATCCACATATTCACGAGAAGGAAATTGTAAAACAAAATCACTTCATAGTTCGGGAAGAAGAAGTGGAGAGTGGTGATCGATTACCGCAGATAGGATGAAAATACAATTGACGATAAATTCCCGATTCCAAATATGGAGAATATCCTACACAAATTGGGAAGGTCGCAATATTTTTCGACAATTGACTTAGCTGAGGACTTTCACCAAATCCTTTCGATTTAAAAAATGGGCCGGCAACTTTTCAAAGAATGATGAATTTTGTCCTAAAGGACTTCATCAACAAAATATGTGTTGTCTATATGGACGATATTCTCATTGATAACTTTAAAAAAATGTCCATGCATTAAGAAAAAACAATTTAAAAATCCAACTGGATAAATGTAATTTTTGTTGTAAACAAACACATGTTTTGGGACATGTACAAGGTGGCGCAAAAGTAATCCTAATATCAGAAAATGCTATAAATTTTGCGATTGGCCCCTAATGTCAGTTCTGTTTTGACATTTGTGTAGTAAACACATGCGAAATACACGTTAATAAACAATGTTACGCTACACTGCTCCAGAACGCGGAATATTGCTGACTATTTATTTGACCAATAATCGGTCGGTGACTTTGGCACAACGTGAATTTCGTCGCAGATTTCCTGGCCGTCCAATGCCTACTGGTGAAACACTGCGACGTTTAGCCGCTCGCCTAGAAGAGACTGGCACAACACGAGATGCTGCCAGGTGTGGCAGACCCCGGAGTAGCCGTTCTGCAGAGAATATTGCTGCTGTAGCCGAGGATGTCATGGAAGCGCCGTCGACATCGACCAGACGACGTGCCACGCAAATAGGTATCAGTCGACGGTCTTTACAGCGAATTTTGGTACAAAATTTGAAGATGTTTCCGTACAAAGTCCAGACGGTGCATCAGCTGTTAGCTGCTGACCGCCAATCGCGTCTAACATACGCTCAAGCCATCCTTAATCACTACCAAGAGGAAGATGATTTTTCATCAAAAATAATCATGAGTGATGAGGCGCTACTTGATGAATTGGGATTGGAAAACATGTGGTTCCAACAGGACGGTGCAACGGCACACACTGCACGTGCCACAACCGATATGCTGAAGGATGTATTTCCCGGGCGCCTAATCTCCCGTTTTGGCGATTTGCACTGGCCAGCAAGATCGCCTGATTTGACCGCTCCAGACTTCTTTTTGTGGGGCTTTTTGAAGTCGCGGGTTTATGTCAACAAGCCTCAGACTCTTGCAGCTCTTAAAGAGAATATCCGTCAAGAATGTGAGGACCTATCGCCGGAAGTTTTTGCCAAAGTGATGGAAAATGCCATAAAAAGGGCTCAAATTACAATCAACTGTGGCGGCGGCCATTTACATGACATCATATTCTCGACTTGATGTAAAAAAAATTAAAAGACCAAATAAAAATAATCCACAAGAAGAATCAAAGTTTTTCATTTTTTTTCTAAATTACAACCAAAAACATCGGAAGGTTACTTTTGCGCCACCTTGTACTTACACCCCAAGGTGTTAAGGTTAACTTCGAAAAAATTAAAAATATTGTGGAACTTAAGTTACCGCAAACCCAAAAGCAAATTAAATCATTCTTGGAGCTACCGAGTAGTATAGGAAATTTGTTAAAGATTATGCCAAAGTTGCACAACCTATGACTGTACAGGGTTTTCAATAGGAACGCTACAAAAGTTTTTTTAAATAAAACAAAATTGGTTTGGGATATGAATTAAATTCTTTATTCCTATGACGATTTCTTTTGCATGGGCACCACTGGCACGCTTGCAGAAGCCCAGACGCCGAACCCAATTTTCGACGGTTTTCAAGCATAAATCGGCCAATACTGCTGCAATTTCATGTTCGATATTCGTACGAAGTTCATCAATCGTCGCTGGGTTGTTGGCATAGACCATAGACTTGACGTAACCCCACAGGAAATAGTCTAACGGCGTCAAATCGCACGACCGAGGCGGCCAATTGACTGGGCCCTTTCGTGAGATAACACATTCACCAAACTTGGTTTTCAATAAATCGATTATGACATTCACTGTGTCGCTTGTGGCGCCGTCCTGTTTGAACCACATATTGTCCAAGTCCATATGATCCAATTGTTGCCAAAAATATTCGGTTATCATTGAGCGGTAGCGATTCCCATTCACAGTAACGTGCCGGTCTTGATCATCACGGAAGAAGCACGGCCCAATGACGCCGCCTGCACATAAACCGCATCAAACCGTAATTTTTTCGGGATGAAATGTTGACTCATGGAGTACGTGTGAATTGCTGCCTGTCTAATAACGCATATTTTGCTTATTGACGAAGCCATTCAGCCAGAAATGACGACGACCATAAATTGGGCGTAGCGCTCTTAAAATTGAAGCCATTGACTCCAAATTTCGGTACTAAATTTTAATAATTTCGACTGGTTGTTGGATCGTATATCTTTCCATGATGAAATGGCAAACCTTACTGAAGAGAAATGTCAAAAGAGCGGGAAAAAATATGGCGTCGTTTGCTGTCATTATCGGTCTACTTTTGTGCGTTCCTATTGCAAGACCCTATATATTTGAAAAATACAAAAATCTTAATATAAATGATCTTAATTATATTGATTCATTTCGAAAGTTAAAACGATTATTAACAGAAGATCCAATTTTAAATTATCCAGATTTTAAAAAACGTTTTAAGTTAATAACTGATGCGAGTACTTTTGCAATGGGGCGGTGTTGCAACAGGACAATCGTCCTGTTTGGTATGCGAGCAGAACTTTAAATGACCATGAGAAAAACTATTCCACAACGGAAAAAGAACTGTTGGGTATTGTGTGGGCTGTAAATTATTTTCGCACTTATTTGTATGGTGTGCAATTTGATTTGCAAACTGATCACCAACCACTCAAGTGGCTGCATGCAAAAGTACAATGCAACGCTGTAAATCAAAGATTACAAAGATGGATATTAAGGTTAGGAGAATACAATATGAGAACACAATATATCCAAGGTAGAGATAAAGATAATAAGTTCTGATACCAAGGAAATAAATGCAATTGAAAATGAGGAAATTATAGAGGATGATTTTGAGGGATCTTTGCATAATAATATAGATGAGGATGGTATTTGTTTCCGACGGCAGCGTAAGTAATTTCTAACCGCCCTAATACACGTGTACATACACATACGCATGCATATGCAACCGCGAATTATTCCGGTTCACCGTATTTCCCGCCGGATAATTACTTTTGTTAATTTTTCCATTTACTTTTCTTCCAATGAAATTGCGGTTGACGGCAACCGTACATTTTTTCTAACTTCACTTCGTCTCAAGATCTCTGAAGGAACACACGTCGACTACCACTTCACACCACAAGGTAAAGCCATCATTGTGATCACTTGTCAACACATAACTCATTATATATTTGATACGCATATATACATATATATATATGATTAAATTCTATTTGAGTAAACCATACCGAATTTCTTTCTTTTATTTAAAAATTCCAACTGTGGGTCTGGACTGTCTCCTTGGGAGACACGACACACAATTGTACATGGTCCATCTAAGCCGAGATTGAAAATACAGTCCACAACAAAAAAAAAAAAAATCTTTACAGCAATCCGCATAGCCGCAAGAAGTCCTACACAGTCCGCAAAATACACAAAGCCGCACAATTACCCACCCAAACAAGGCGTAAACGTGCATATCATATATGTACACACATAATCAACTGCATACATAAATCAACGGCCATCACCGTACACAGCAACAGTCACTGAGACATCAAGGTGCGTCTTACAGTATTTACCGCTTATATGCACTTCGTAATTTGCTCGACATTTAGTGCTTATAAGCGGGAAATGCATTTACCAGAACTCGCTTATATGCATTTGAAGTGCATGTAAAAAAACTCGTTTAGTTGCATCGATGGTGCTTATATAAAAAAGATGTTATGTATGTATTTATGTAGTAGTACTTGCACCAGAAGTTCAGAAATTTAAAATGTAGTTGTAAAAACAGAATATGCATGCTCATTCCTAGTTTGTTTTGTGTTGTTAAACATTTTTATTGAGATCAATATTTACATATGTATGCATGCAACTATTTGAAAAATAACTTAAAATAAGAGTTCACAGTATGTATAGGTTTTGTAAATTCAATTTACAATACATATTATAATTTTGTTGAGATCAGTGCTTTAACTTTAAAATTATATTTCACATTAAATCCAGTCGGTTTTTAATTAATAATTTTAAAAAAATAAATAATTTAAAGTTAATTCATATGATTTTTTGTAAATGCTCTTAGCTGAAAATTAATTTTTTTCGAAAAAATTCGTTATTTTTGTCTGTACATTACTGCAGCATTTAAAAAATATAAATTGTTCAATTTTTTCCAATTCCTCGGCTCATCCATTTTTTTGAAAGAAGAAACCCCCGTAGATTGCTAAGTGAATTCAAGGCGCTACTTACAGACGGAACGGGTATATATTCGTCACTGTCGTCCACGTCATCATCAGAGTCGTCTTCACTTGATTGCAGTTCAGATATAATTTCATCGTCATTTGGTTGTGCATAGCAAGGCAAATCATTGTCAAAATCGACGAAATTTTCAAAATTTGATGCATTTTCAGGATTGTTTTGAATTATGATTATCTCATCTTCTCGATCTTCTGCATCTGGCAGACGTAGTGATTGTGAGGCAAATTTACACTGTAAAGGAATTGTACAAAAATTATTTGTACTATACTAAAACTAGTACATACTAATATTAATTACCTTTTTGAAACAGTTCACAATCGTGTCGGGCGTGACCATCCAAAATGCTCGCTTGGCTATGTGTAATGCTGTTAAAATATTAATAGATTTTTTGAAATCTTCAATATTTTTCCCAGCTTCTAAAAAGTAAATTTGCTTGCGTATTATATTTTGCCGATAGTACGCTTTAAACGCATGAATAATTCCCTTATCTAACGGCTGCAAAATGCAAGTGGTATTTGCGGGTAAATAGCGAACGTCGACGTTCTTTAGCTGTATTTGCTTGTGAGCTGACACATTATCTACGAATAGGATGACCTTTCGGCTTTGTTGGATCATTTCTTCATCAAAAGTTAGCATTATTTCCCCCCAAATGTCTTGCGTCATCCATGCTTTGTGTTGCGAAAAGTACTTCATTGGTATTTCTATATTTTTAAAGCACCGAGGATTTTTCGGTTTCCCTATGGCAAACATTTTTTTGTAGTCTCCTGTCGCATTGCACAAAAGAAGAATAGTGAAAAGTTCGCATCACCATCATGATCAGCTGATGAGGATTCTCCATGAATTTTTCAAAAACTTATGCCTTCTCTTCGTTGCCATCGGTATAACCAACCAAGGCTTGACTCAAATTCTTCCTTTAGTGCAATGGCAAAATACTTAGCCTTTCCCATGATCATGTTACTTGTCACTACAGCACCAGACAGACGCATTTGGTGAAACCATTTTGCAACTGCTTGGTCTACCTTCTTGGACTTTCCGACACGATCTCTTTTTCGAGACAAGTTACTGCATATTGTGCTGCTTTGGAGAATTGAAGTTTTATTTCTAAGAATTTGGTTTATGGTGTCCGTAGAACAACCATACTTTTTGGAAATTTCCTGTTTTGTGCAATGTTCAATTTCATTAAGAATTGACACTTTTTGCTTAATTGATAAGCTTACTCTTTTGTTAGCACTCATTTTTTTCGGATGTTTATATTTGTTTCGTTTTACACAAATTGAAGTCACAGCATAAATTCACAATTCCAACTTATGCCAGCTGATTTCAAACAGAGACAGCTGACAGCTGATATCAAACGGAGATGGAACATCTGATATGCAATGGTACAAATGAGTCAATAGGGGAGAAACAGTTTGCTGTTTAATTGCGATGAAACAATTTTTGTACATTTGCTTTATTGATGATGAAAAATTTAAACAGTGCATATATAAGAATTTTTTACATGCAATTTCTCAAAATCCTATATAATTTTGGGGCAAAAATGCGAGAAATGCATATAAGCGAAATGCATATATTAAAAAATATTGCGTGTATTTTATATACAAAAGAAAGATTGTTCAAGTTTGGCTGCATATAAACGATAAATGCTTATAATAGGCATGTTTATTAACGGTAAATACTGTATATGTTTCAATTCCACTGGTTTATAACTCGATAATTATTTTTTGTGAAACATCGCCTAACAAGGCAAGTGATTTTTGCGAAAACGAATGAGTGTTACACTTTAGAAAACTAAACTACATAGAAACTGTGCTAATTCCGTTTGTCCGCGAGCGACAACAACAACTAACGTTCGTACACACACACGCACAACAGTGAACAGTGGTACTTGTTTGCAAAAGTTCGATCCACCAAATTTCAATTTAAAGTTTTTTCTGATTTTTATTCTTATTCACTTTAAAGTACATTTGTATCACTATTTTTGGTTCAATAATGCTCATTAGCATAGCACAATTGTTAATTTGCAAGTCACTTGTTCACTGGTTCGAGGAACATAACCGCTATTGCATACTATTGCGTTTTCACATAATCACATTTGAGCCTTTGTTGTTATTTTGTATATAACCATCAAAATCAAAGCACAATATTATTGGTACATGATTAAGTACCTACGTTACTTGCTAAGACACATATGTACATATATACGCCGACACATTTGGGTGGCAAGTGCTTTTTTTTGCATCAAATTTAAAAAAAAATAACAAACTTTACTGAAAAATAAAAAATCGTTAAATAAAGAAAAAATTTACACATTCACATATAAATGTATTGGTAATTGTCATTTTGCGGAACTTTTTTTTAGCAATATCAGAGTTAGATAGACTTTAATAACTCCCTCTTAACTTCACTATGGATTCATACATCCGTTTTGCAGAATCTGTTGCAGAGTTCGATGCTGATTTCAACAGCACTCCTGCCTCAGAACAAAATAAGCACGGTTTTGCTATCCAGCAGGATGAATTAAAATTATTGTGTGAGAAGACAAAAGTGGCGTACGATACGCCCACTAGCTCAGAAAGTTTATCTAAGAAGATATTAGGGCAATTAAGAAGAATAAGAGATTATGTTTTGCAACATATGCTAAGTTCATGTCCACTATGGCTACTCGAGCAGAAGCATTATCAAAAGTAGAAAAAGATGTAGGGGAGCAGTCCGTCCGCGAACACAATATCCACCTTCTTCCGTGCGATACAGACGTGTTCAAGGGCGACTATCTTTCATGGCCAATATTCCGTGATATGTTTACGCCCATCTACATCCTAAATAAGCACCTCACCCCTCACTATTTCATCTCAACCATAAGATACAAGGGGAGGCCAAAGAAATCGCACGAAAGTGCCTACTGACTAATGAAGGCTTCAATACTGCGTGGAAAAACTTGTGTGAGCGCTATGAAAATAAGCGCATTTTAGTTAACACATAACTAAAACTATTGTTTAACTTAAAGGCAATAGAGTTTGAGTGTGGTAGCTCAATAAAAAGTTTGCAGCGGGAGATAAACAATTGCTTATCAGCCCTGAAGAGTCATCTCAAACTGGGACGCAATTGTCGTTGATTGATTCTGGTTCTGAGTATTCCTTTATAATAGAGAGGCTCAAACGCAGAATCAATCTATCTGCAAAAAAGATGCATGCCCAACTTTCTGGCATCACAAATTCGGTAAATGCTCAGGTTAAGGAAGCATGTCATATACAATTGCGGTCCCACGTCGACCAGTTGTTTAGCTTGACTGCAACTGTCCTGGTTTTACCACAACTCACGGGTATTCTGCCGACTACAAATATCAGCGCGACGACGAGGCAAAAATTTTCGGACCTGGTATTAGCGGATACTACGTTTAACGACAATGAGCAAATAGACCTCATTCTCGGTGGAGACATTTATCCACAAATCATGTTAAGCGGAGTAAAGAAAAACGTCTTGAGGACACTTGTAGCCCAAGAAACCATATTCGGTTAGATTATAACCGGTACTACAGACACTACAAATACAAAAAGAAATATAGTTTCGTACTTCAGCGAAGTCACGCTGGATAAGCAATATTCTGGGAGTTGGAAGATTTACCCAAAACAAAAAGCCTAAACTTTCGTCCGTTAAGCCCCTCTTCCAATAAACCATCCGACTTGGAGCCTATTACCCTCGGTCACTTCTTAGTAGATGGACACTTATTAGCTCCACCTGAAATAGAAGTCAACGAAAGCCCCGCAACCATCGTAAACCGGCGGCAGAAGCCTAAAGTCCAACATAAAACATGTTGTAGGAGATGGAAGGCTGAATATCAGCAGGAAAAGCAAAAACGCACAAAAAGGAAACAACCACAAACTAACGTCAAAACAAGAGATCTTGTGGTCATAAAGGAGGACAATCTACCGCCTAATATATGGAGACTGGAAAGAGTCATCAACCTACACCCAGGCTCTGAAAACGGGGTATGCGTCGTCGACATTTGTACTACAAAGGGGCAAAAACCAGCACACCAATAACGAAGTTGGTCCTGCTAGCCTCCTGCGATAATTCTGCTACTCCCCCTACATAAAGACAAGTAACTAAAAAAAAATTCCAAAACCGAAACAGGATTTTGAATATATTCCTAATTTCAAAGACCTATTCATAAAGGTTCACACAGATTTAAAATCTATAATTAAATTTCAAAAATGAATTTATAGCACTAATGCATAAACTATGCACGCTATGCATCAATCAACAATATTTGAATAATGTGTATCGATTTGCAATAGGTTACACATTATATGTAGTACAAGAAAATAAAAAATTCTGCGAATTCATTTTCATACATGAAAAAAGTAGTGGTCATTTGAAACCCGATACCCGTACAAAACCAAACAAGAGTTCGAGTTAATTTTCCAGGATTTATAACCGATAGTCAAAGATCAGCCTGGTTCCACCCTTACATTAGTTGTGTTTTTATATTCTCTAGTACAAAGCTATCCAGTGACTCGACACAATTTTTCCGGAGATTATCCAATTTTTTCACCTATTGAGAAAGAAAACAAATTATTTTCAGTGTACAAAAATGTTGTAGTCCTGTTGATTAGGCAAGACAAAAAAACAATCCACATTGCTACTTTCTCAATTTCCTTTTGCTTCCGGTCATTATCCGCTACCTTCGGAAAGCATTCTCTTCTCTCTTCGACTGTGCAATCGCAATTGCATTCAGCACTCCACCATGTGCATGTAGATGCATATCGATATAAATTCGTACCTACTTATGTACGTAAAAAACTCCGAATTCATGTACAAAAAATTATTTTGTTATTATTATTATATATCAATACCACTTACCATCGAATTTATCTACAGCCACCTGTTCCTCGTCGCCGCATACCTGTATGCGTCCACCACTGCAAAATGGCGATGTATGTATGTACATATATGGTACGACGTGCACTATTAGCGAGTTCCACATTGAAAGATTTTCTTCAACCTCCAAATTAGGTGTTCCAAACACGCATTTTGACATAATTTTTGTCATTTCGCAATGCGTCCTCAAGGTCGCGGTTCCGTGGCGGCTCTTGTGCGACTGACGTTGGGCGTCGACATACATGCCCAAATCATACTAAGCGGCATCCCACCTGCATCAATCGGCGGCTTATTGGCCCAGGCGACCATATTTGGGTTGATGCTCTCTGGAGCCCAACAAAAATGAATTAACTAATTATACACACATACCTATACTCTTACACAAAAAAAATAAATAAAGTTGCGAAAAAAAGCCCACGTATGCTCTTCCTTAATGCTTCTTTCTTTTACCGTCCTTCCAAATAGAGCACAGGAGATGATGACGGAGGAACACGGAGCGCATCAAGGAAACAAACTGAAAACCATTATTTAATTAAACATGTGATGTGCTGTGAACTGGTAGTTGGAGGATGTTCACTCTCAGGATTTTGCTTACCGCATTGGGCCGGTATGTTTACGACGGCAGCGTAAATAATTTCTAACCGCCCTAATATAAGCTAAAGCAACCCCTTGCACAGCTGACATACAGACGGGAAACCCAACACCCCACACGCGCAACCCAAGAGTTGAGGGAACAACTGAGCAGCGACTACCGTTCCCGTGGGAAACGCTAAATCAGCAAAATACTTGAAGTCACGTTGACAGAACACGGGCTTAGTTTAGACCTTACCGTTCCCGTGGGAAACGCCAAATCAGCAAATACCTCAAGTCACGTCGACAGCAAACGGGCGTAGTTTTAAGCTTACTTTGGAGTTAAGTCATTTTTGTAAATTTAGGTTTAAGACAAACATGAAAGAATAAAGTTCGATGTCGTCCGAAAACATTTTTTTTCGTAAACACCTAACCGTGTAATTTAACTGGCGCCCAACGTGGGGCCCAGCGCGAAGTGCAAGTTAAAAGTGTTCAAAAGGCTCGTGAATCAGCAGCAGGACATCTTCTTGCACCAACATAGGACGAAGACTCCTTGGCAAAAAAAAAAGAAGTAGGTCCTGCGCGCCTGGGCAACACAACCAACTAGAACGCCTAGGTCAATAGGCGAAAGGCGTGTGCGGTTTTAGGATCCCAATAGTGGCACTGCAATGACAGGATTAGAAGAGACAATCCGTAGAATAGTTAAAAATATTTTTCAAAGTGAAGGTCAGACACTAGTCAACAATATAGTTAACCCAAACCATGAATTTCTCAATTCAGATCGTGTCCCCGAAATAGCCAGGACTATAAGGGAATTTTCAGGAAATTCTAGCGAATTTAGCTCTTGGAGAAAAAGTGTTGAAAGACTCTTAGAGTACTATGAACAATGAACTCCAAAACTCCAGGGAACTCCAAAATACTTTGGTATACTCATGGCTGTAAGAAATAAAATTGTAGGGCATGCAGACGAAATATTGGAGTCATACAGTATTCCTCTAAATTGGACAGCGATACGCTCCTGTCTAACATGGCACTACGCTGATAAGAGAGATTTAAAAACTCTCGAATACCAGCTCTGTAGCCTTATTCAAGGACGCTTAACAATTCGGTGGGTCTATTCCCACCTGTCTCTAATACTAAACAAGATATCCTGTATGCAAGACAGCCCGGAAGCTTTTAGGGTCCTCACAAATATGTACAGAGAAAAAGCTAGGGATACTTTTATAAATGGCTTCAACGGCGATATGCAAAGACTTTTGGCGGTAAAAGAACCAAAGGACCTTCCACATTCACTTCATTTATGCGAAATTCTGGAGAACCAAATAAATTTTTCTCCTCACAATTGATCTAATAGACAACCATTATCAGTCCCTCCACCATTACCTCCCAGAAATGTACCACCGTTTCAACAAAGAACTCATCCTACCCAATTTGGTCAGAATACGCAACAACAAATTCAGCCCTACCTTACATCTGGTCAACCACGACCTTCTCAACCATTCCCACAGTTTCAAGCTAATTATGCACCTTATCGTCCAATAGCCTCAAAGCCATTACCAAAACTGGAACCCATGGACATCGATCGTTCCATGCAATCATGGGCAATCAATTACATGAACAGACCAGCACCCAGTAAACCAGCAGAAAAACGACCATCAAATGTTTCTCATCAAATACCATATACATAAGTCGCAAAGGAACTTTCATATTCAAAGCGAACCAGATCAACAGGAAGGACACCAACAGGACTGCGACCAAGAGTGGACGCTTACAAGGGACGAATATGAGGCGGCACTGAATCATGAAACCAATTCAGAGTTGTCTCTGGAGTACGAACAAACCTTATCGGACTTTACTAACATACATTTTTTAGAATGACATGTTCTTCGTTACCGTACATAGAATGCAGGGCGAAGACCGGGGAAATTCTCAAAATACTTCTAGACACTGGCTCTAGCAAAAACTACATTCAGCCACATTTAGCTCCAAAACCACTTCTTAATGACCAACCCTTTTTCGCAAACACTGTAGCCGGAAAAGTGGAAATCACTCACCACACCTTAGTAAGCCTCTTTAGGAAAACTGATACAAATTCAAAATTCTTTCTCCTTCCAACTTTAAATTCCTTTCATGGTATCCTGGGAAATGACAGCCTTAAAGACTTGTCCGCCGTTATAAATATCCACGAAAATACGATCAAAATTGGTAACAATCAGTCATTAAAATCAAACAGAAATTCTCAGCAGACGTTAATAAAATTGACATTCGGACTGAACACATGACATTGCAACAGAAACAGAACATACATTATTTAACAGGAAAATATCCCAAATTATTTTCGGAGCCAAACGCAAAACTCACTTATACAACCAACGTCGTTGGAGAAATTAAAACTTGAGAGATTTCGTAACCGAAGAAATTGAAGCATTACTAAGAGACGGAATAATTAGACCATCCACATCGCCATATAATTCACCAATTTGGGTAGTCCCCAAAAAACTAGATGCCTCCGGACAGAAAAAATACAGACAAGTTATTGATTACCGAAAACTTAACGCGGTAACAATTGCTGACAAATGTCCAATACCTGAAATAAACGAGATAATTTCGCAACTAGGTAGTAGCCAATTTTTCTCCGTTCTCGATCTGAAAAGCGCCTTCCATTAAAGAACGCACCAGCCATTTTCCAGCGTACTCTAGATGACATATTAAGGGGCCATATAGGAAAAATTGGTTTCGTCTACATAGATGACATCATAGTGCTTGGTAATGATGAACGTAGAGAACTTGGAAGTTGTTTTTCAAACACTTGAAAATACCCGAATGAAAGTACAATTAGACAAATGTGAATTCTTTAAAGACGAAGTAGAATTCTTAGGCTTCATGGTATCACGAATGGGCATAAAGACAAATCCTGCAAAAGTAAAAGCCATCCAAAAATTTCCATATCCAAGGACCATTCCTTGGATTATCAGGTTATTAGCAAAACCATTGACTTCACTTCTCAGAGGAGAAGACGGACGAGTTTCAAAAACTGCCTCAACTAAAAGGATAAATATTCTGAACAACAATGCTAAACAAGCTTTCACTCAAATCAAAAATTCACTAATATCAGAAGAGGTTATACTCTCCTACCCAGATCTCAAGAAAGAATTCCACCTCACCACTAATGCCTCGAATTACGCTCTAGGTGCTGTCTTAGAGCAGACAGGAAAACCAATTACATTCATATCCTTATCAAAGACCGAAGAAAATTACGCACCCAATGAGAAAGAGATGCTGGCGATAATTTGGGCATTGAACACGTTAAGGAATTACCTCTACGGTTCAGGCAAAGTAATAATTCACACCGATCACCAACCTCTCACATTTGCTCTAAGTAATAAAAACCATAACGGAAAAATGAAAAGATGGAAATATATTCTGGAAGAGTACAACTATGAACTCAATTATAAACCAGGTGAAACAAATATCGTTGCAGACGCCCTTTCTAGACCACCCAAATCAGATGTAAATACCCTTACGACAACCGACCATAGCTATGAAAGCTCAGCACATATCCTCATACCGGCTTCAGAAGCTCCAATTAACGCATTTAAGAACCAATTATTTCTACTAATTGGAAACGAAAACAACTATACCATTGAACTCCGCCTTAATTTCATCATTACTAAAAGACCAAATGAATATCGAAATATTTGTTACACCGCCTTATGCTAGCAGCACAAAGGAACAAGTGGAACGATTTCACTCGACCCTTTCCGAAATTATGAGATGTTTAAAATCAAACAACAATAGCTTAACCTTCGAAGAACTACTTTTTAAATCTATTAAAGAATACAGCTCAACAATTCATTCAACGACAAAGAAAAATCCGCTAGAGACATTTTTTGGCACTAGAATAACGACAGACCCTCAACAGTTAGAAATGCAGAGACAGAACAACGTTGACTCACTTAAAAGAAAGCAAGCGAAGGACCTTGATTACCATAACAAGAGCAGGAAGAATACAAAAGATTACTCCATAGGTGAAGAAATATTTGTTAAAATTAATAAAAGATTAGGCTCTAAGCTATCATCGAGATATAAAAAGGAAATAGTTGCTGAAACCAACGGTACTACATTAAAGACTCAATCAGGCAGAATAGTGCATAAAAATAACATCAGGAGTTAGCCTTACCATTGGCAAATCGTCCATAAGGCATACAAAATCCACATAACAAGAAAACATTAGTAAAAAAAATAAATAAAAAGAAATAAAATAAAGAAATTATCTCATTGAATAAAGTTTTGTGAAAACAATTTAAACAGGATACATGCCAAATTAGGTAAAATTCGAGTTAAATTTATTTTTAAAAAAACCGGAGAAATAAAAAAAAAAATTTCCAAACGCATTTCCACTAAAAGAATCACATTAGAGGTAAGAAAAAAACATAATAAAAAAATTAATAAAAAATCGTAATAAATAAAAGAGAAAATACAATTTTTTTTTTTAAAGGTAACAGTTGAATTTCTTCAAATTAATTTAAATTCGTATCCATCGAATTAAATTAATTTAAAAGGAACTATAGCAAACTAAATTCAATTCATTTTAAATTTATTTAAGATAGTCAGGACTTAAATTTATTTAGGATAACCATAGAGTAGGGGAAAATCAACAAAATGCCATAGGCGTTCGATTTTTAGAAAATAGCAATTTTCTTAAAAAGTAGACAAAATCGAGTAAAATGCTATAGGCTTTCGATCCTTCCTAATAGAATAAATTTAAATTAGCTAAATAACTATAGGTATACAATTATAATTCTTTTCGCAATCTCTTTGCCTCGACGACTTACGCGGAGACTCAAATCTTAGCCTATTCCAATGTACAACTGACAACTTTGAGAGACGGGACAGCAAGAATACAGGAGGGAACATTTAAAATTATCCATATTATAGACCCAATTGACAGACAGGTAGTAATAAACAAAAAATTTTTAAGCCAAATCAATGAAGCAACTAATAAAACTAATGAAATTCTAAAAAATTTTAAACATAGTGAAAACGTTAAATTAGAGTTAGGCCTTAAAATTAAGTACAAATTGCAGTTTATTAAAGAAGAACTCGTAAATATTGAATACGCCTTACATTGGGCAAAATCAAACATTGTTAATTCATTTATACTTTCAAATCTAGAGATAGACACAATTGAAAAAATTATTGAAAACGAAGAAATACCATATATAAATATTGAAGAAAAATTAGAATTTACTGATATAAGAATAGCCTCAAATGGCACATCCATAATTTATATTTTAAGTTTACCTACTACTAATAAAGAAACCTGTGAAAAAATTAAACACAAAGAAGTAAAAAAAGAAAACAAAATAATTAAGATTGATTTTGAAAATTAAATTGATTGGAAAAATATTAAAATGCAAAACAAAAATGTTTGGAATAAAAAAATGAATGTAAGGAATATAATAAAATAACAATTTGTAATGCAGAGGATTTAAGAGAAATAAGTAATAATAGATGTATAAGTAATCTTATAAATAGCAAACGCCCAAATTGCACCCGTGTCAACGCAGACCACATTGGCAGACTCGAAGAATTGCAACCTGGAATGTTACTATTGAATGATTATAGTGGACCAATTGAAATAGATGGCAAGCGTATAGATCTGAATGGAACATTCATAATTCAACATCATAATTCCACTATCAAAGTGCAAAATAAAATTTTCTACGTGCACGAGATGAGCAAGTTGCAACCTCTCCCCGCTGTCTTACAACAACCACATCCGCAAACACCCCTTGAAGAAATATTATCCCCGCAAATGATTAAAGACCTCCAAATACAAAATACCAAGAAGCTTGAGACGATCAAAAAAATCAGTAAAGTTGGTCTAACCTCCAACACAGCACTCATAATATCCATAGTAATAGCCATCATATTACTTACCTTTAAAATTACCGAGAGAAGGAAACCGAAAGACTTTCAAGGGAAATGCAATAAACTGAACAACCCTAGTACTTCTGCAGATTTGCGAACGAGGACGTCTGCACTTGAGGAAGGAGGAGCTAACGCAACCCCTTGCGCAGCTGACATACAGACGGGAAACCCAACACCCCACACGCGCAACCCAAAAGTTGAGCAAACAACTGAGCAGCGACTGCCGTTCCCGTGGGAAACGCTAAATCAGCAAAATACTTGAAGTCGCGTTGACAGAACATGGGCTTAGTTTAGACCTTACCGTTCCCGTGGGAGACGCCAAGTCAGCAAATACCAGAAGTCACGTCGACAGCAAACGGGCGTAGTTTTAAGCTTACCTTAAAGTTAAGTAATTTTTGTAAATTTAGTTTTAAGACAAACATGAAAGAATAAAGTTCGGTGTCGTCCGAAAACATTTTTTTTCGTAAACACCTAACCGTGTAAATTAACTTACACGTGCACATATACAAACGCATACATATGCAACCGCGAATTATTCCGGTTCATCGTATTTCCCGCCGGATAATTACTTTTGTTAATTTTTGCGTTTACTTTCCTTCCAATAAAATTTCGGTTGACGGCAACCGTACATTTTTTCTAACTTCACTTCGTCTCAGGATCTCTGAAGGAACACACGTCGACTACCACTTCACACCACAAGGTGAAGCCATCATTGTGATCACTTATCCACACATAACTCATTATATATAAACCATTAGAAATGCTGTTGGAAATTATACGGAAAAAGGCAAAAATGTTAATACCACACAGATATAAACGAGGTTTGTTCAATTTCATAGGCACAGCGGAAAAATGGTTATTTGGTACAATGGATGACGATGAAAGACAGGAAGTTGGAAAATATTTAAAAATAATAGAGACAAACAATCATTGAGCAATAAATAATTTAAATAAACAAATTAATATAAATACGCATTCTAATGAGTCCTTTTCTAAATTAAAAGGTATAATTTTACACGATAGAGAAATTATAAGTAAACAATTAAATGGTATTAGAAAAGATATAAATATAATGCAAATGCAGCTCATTAAGGTTGATTTTATAATCAAATTAAAAATTTTGCAAGATAACGTAGAGCATATTCAGAATGATATTGCAACTTCTAGAATGGGATTGCTTCACAGTAACATATTGACAAATGAAGAAATAGATCATTATGATATAGATATAAATAAATTACAACAAATAAAAATGGGTACACTGATTACAAGCAATGATAATATTATATTTGTAATAAGAATACCAAGATACAGTGAATCTACCTATTTCAATCATAAATCCTTTGCCAAATAATAATGTAAAATATAAAAATAATACTTTAATTTATAAAGAAAATAAAGATTTAAGAAAATTAGTTCCATTGAAAAATTGTTTGCAGAGAAATAATTGCATAAATATATTAAATAATGGAACAGATATAATAGAAATTAATGATGCAATATTATCTCTAAAAGATTTTAAATGGTATATAATAAATAAGATATTGAATGTAACTTTAAATTATTTAATATCCTTTCTTAATTGTTCAGTAATAATAGAAGATAAGGTATGGAAAATTTACAATAACGTTTTTAAACAAACCATGAAACATATTGATGATGTTAATAGCAGGGCTGCAAACCGGTTTTGAACCGAACCGGTTTTTGAACCGAACCGCCGCTTTTTTGGGCTCTGAACCGAAGACCACATTAAAAACCGGGTTCGGTTCGAAATAAAAGCATTTTAAAGTTTTTTCATGCAACTTTGCCTAAAAATGCAACTCTTATATTAAAACTAATAAAAAAATTGTGTTTGATGGAAACCCCATAAATTGTCATTTTTCATTGGAATTTCACAATCGCGTTTATTGTTTTCTAAGAAGTTTGGCGGCATATTGTGTAAAGTGATATATGTATTATCAGATTTGTTAAAAAATGAGTTTAAACCCCATACATAAAAGCATTGTTTATGACAAGAAGTCTGACACAAGTGAGTGTAAATATTGTAAATTTAAAATGAAGGGGAAGCACGCTCAGAATTTGACAAGACACATGAAAAGAAACACGCAGATATATTCGAAAAAATTGGTAGCGAAATTCCCGAGATAAAATGCAAGAAAGGCTCCAACCAGAACTGTATGACGAAATACATAGTGAAACAACCACCATCAGTTACTGTGAGCATTTTAAAGCAAGATTTGGTGGATGGTTGCATCGAGATAGTCACAGAAAGTGGACGGCCACTTACACTAATGAAAGATAGCGGATTTCGAAAAATAGTAGATCCGTTATCCAAAGCTGTTGGCATTTCAATCAACCGCCAAAATATAAAGGAAGACATCGTAAAAAGGGCAGCTACACTGCGATCTGAAATGGCATCTAAACTAAATAATCAGTGAGCAACAGTTGTCGATGTACATAGTAAATTTTGCGGCGTATAAATAACATTATTGTATTTTTCCTTACTGCAGCTTACTTTCCATTAAAGTGGACTGTGTTAGTCGTTTAGACAGGTCCATAATTGGAATTAGTGCACAGTACATTGAGAATAGTGAAATTGTAATACAAACTCTGTCAATGAAGGAAATATTTGTGAAACACACCGGCTTGAACTTGTCGATTATAATTGCAGACGTTCTAAAATCATTTCAAATAAATATGGACAGAATTTACTTCATAACTGTCGACAATGCAGCGAATATGATATGCGTTGGAAAATTTCTCAACAAAAGCGCACAAAATTTATATAAAAGCCAAGAAACAAATGAATTTATTCAGGCAAATTCACAAGGTAACTAATATTAGGGATTTCATTAATTATCTTAGTGAAAAATTTTGTATTACTATCAGAGTTATGCGTTGATGAAGATTTTGCTCTTGAAGACGAAGAAAATGAAGACGGTAACGGTGAAGAAATTTCCTGCGAGTACAATATAAATGTATTATTTGAGAAGTTTGAGGAAGTCTTTTTAAATCACAACGCGATTAGTATCACTAGGTGTGCTGCACATACCCTAAATTTAGCAGTGTCAGATTTTTTTAATGAAATTGGTGAAATACGCAGCAAAGTAAAAATCGTAGTAAAAAAGCTTAGGACACCTACTTTATTGAATCTCTTACGAATAGAAAGCCTACACAAGCCAATAATTGAATGCGTCACTCGATGGGGTTCAACATATAAAATGTTTAAGCGTTTACTAGAATTAAAAGATTTTTGCTTAAAAAGTGCAGACGACATAAAAGAATTGCGTATGGCTAACAGTGATTGGCAACTAATTGGAGACATTTGCGAAATTCTTAACCCAGCATATAATATAGCACTTAAAAAAATGTACTTTTAAGTGATATGGTTTTCGCATGGTACTCATGTAAAATGAAAATGGAAAAAAGGCATGGATGGTTAAGTCTGAAGTTTGACGCAGCTTTAAAAAAACGAGGGGTATACTTACTTAATGAGCCCAGTGTTTTAGCTGACGAAGACTTATTAGAAGATATACTTTTAATAAACCTAAATACTATATAATAATAAAATGCTGATATGCTAATAGATTATTAGTGTTTTTGTACTATTTTGCAGAATTAAAAAAAAACGAGTATGCAGTTTTATTCGATTGAAGCTTGAAACATGGAAAAACTTCGCTTCAAGTCTGGATATCAGTTCAATGTCAAAATTTCTTAACAAAAGTAATTTTTGTAATTCACAAGTAAACATTTCTTTACCTAAGTATGTGGATACAAAATAGTCAATGTTAGTATTGTAATATTTATTGTAAGTATTTGTATCCTTCACAATTTACGCGGCATAAGGTTTGTAATTTTTGTACACAGAAAAATTTTCATAAATATTATACATATTTGAATTTGATCTCAATGGCAACGCCTTTTACTTTTGTGCATATATGCATAAGTTCGCATGAAATTTGCCATGTTTTTAAGATATTTGTATTACTTAATATAAAAACATTGAACCATTTGAACCGAACCGAACGGCGGTTCAGGAGTACTAATAAACCGGTTCATGTACAGGTACAAGTTTTTCTATAAGTGGTTCGAACCACTGAACCGAACCGCACTGACCTTTTTAGTGGTTTGCAGCCCTGGTTAATAGTATAAAGAACCAAAATGAGAAAATAATGTTTGATGATATTTTATTATCAAAACCGAAAACATTGAAAAGATGAATGAATTAACTTTTATAAAAAAAACAGCATTATATCAACATCTTCTTTATTTTTAATTATTAATATTGTATTAATTGGCTCACTCATTCAAAGTAGAAGATGTAACATAATTAAAATTACAAATACAAATTTTCCGACTCAGGAGAGTATTACATTATGGGTGGGAGAAATTACGGTAGAAACTCAATTCCAACAATACAATCTACTGTAAATTATTTCAGTATGCAATCTAGGTTAATGGTTCTTTAGGTTTCTTTATGCAATTATAAAATGGTTATTAAGCAATATATGGTAAAGTGATCACTGTAGTTGACATTCTTTTGTTTGTATTTATTTTGTCGCAACTTTGTTGTCGCCAATATTGAAACTGATTTTACTTTGAATTGTTCTTTGTTACAGCAATGTTAGAAATGAATTAGTGTTGAAACATTGTTGCTACTATTGAATTATTGTTTACAAATAAAATTTGAAGTGTTTGAACCCGGAAATTATTTTGATGTTTACATATATTTTTACGAATGAGTGAGTTAAGAAATTTGTGTGTATAAAAACCATACATTTCATTTTTGCATTGTTAATTAATAAAGTAATAATCAAGAAACCACAACTTTGAGTTTCTATTACTCGCGTGCGTTTATGAAAGAACTTTTCGTTGTTGTATATATTCTCAAATATTACAGAATGTTTGGCGCCGGTGTAGGTACAGGTGAAGTTGCCGTTGTGATAACGCTGCGATTTGATTTAGATTTAGCGTAGGTTGAATTTATTCATATCCACATGAGTATGTACATATGTATAAGTTAACTTAGGGTAAGTTAATACCACCCAAGTCGCCTGACATATGACTCGCATATGACTATGTACATATTACACACATATAGCAGACCCGCATCCCAGAGAATCAAATAACCCAAATTCCATTCGAAATACGATTACCAATCATAAATTGGCTTCATCAAGTTGACACATATTTAAATATTTAAAAGTCAACTCTAGTGAAAGCCAACAGTGCAAACTAGAAATGCAATCGTAACAGCGCATATGTCGCCAAAATATGATTTCCTATCATATTTCGATTACATCAAGTAAATTTACGACAAGCACCTATGGCAAGCGTTGCGCAACTATGTAGGCCAGCGACTAGTAAGAAGAACAGCCTAGCACAATTGTACTCAGCGACCACACGCAATTGTGTAAACAATCACACAATATAGGAATCCAGACTCAGCATTCATCGATTGCGTAAACATCAAAAGACGCAACATTTACACGGACAGTGACGAGGAAATGGAAATAGACCACAACAACAAAATGCAGTTGTAGTCAGGCCTAGAGTTTAGTATAAAGGAATAAAATTGTAAATTTTAAGTTTAGATTGATTTCTCATTTTAATAAACGCGGTTGTGTGAGCTAACATTAGGGATAATATTGAAAAAGAAACAGTTCGACTCATTCGCGCGTCCGAAAGAAAGTCGAAAAGGCAAAATAACTAATATTGAATATTTTTTTATTTTTTATTTAATACGTTTATTTGCAATCTATTTTAAAATAATAAGCAAATTATATAATTAATTAACAAAATTACTTATATTATTGAACTCCATTGAGGTCAATAATAATATACATATGTACTTACATATATGCAACTCCGACTCTTTTGTTACATTTTAATACATTTTAATTTTATATTTAGCTATTAAGTTCTAAATGGAAGGTCTAATACATGATGTCTGTTAGGTCTAATAATTTCATTAGATTCATCAAGATATGCAATTGCTAGCGGATTTTCATGATTACTTATTCTATGTAAATATTTTGTACTAATTTTTAACGTTGAATGACGCTATACGGTAGGGTTTTCAGGCAAAATTGAAACCAGAGTGAAATTTGTAAAAAAAAGTGAGGGTAAAGAGATAGATGCGGGTATGCTGAAGTAAAAAAGTGAGGAACAGAAGTGTAGTGAGGTGGGGGGCATTTCTGGGGCAGCTGTTTGCTCAATGTTTGCTACTCACTTATTCTCAGCGACGACCAATATAATAGTGGTCGTGCTTGTGAGCGAACTTTTCTATTCTCTTGCTTGTAGAGAATAAAATTTGCACTAGTTGCTTTAATGCATACATACATACTGACAGTGATAGCTATGTATGTATGTATCATGTCAGCTGGTTGCTCAATGTTTGCTACTCACTTATTCTCAGCGACGACCAATACAATAGTCGTTATTCAACGTTCAACGTTACGATACTTCGAAATAACACGACAGCCCGTGCGTGGCCGTAGGCCTCGCACAATTCCGCACTGTTTTTTAATTTCATTTTTTATAAAAGGAACTTTTAGATCAGAATGAATGGCTTTATTAGTGATGAACCAGGGTGCACTCGTAATAAGTCTTAAAGTTTTTGACTGATATCTTTGTAAGATTTCTATGTTCGAATTGGAAGCAGTGCCCCACAGTTGAACTCCGTAGGTCCATACTGACTTTAGTATAACCTTGTATATTAAAATCTTATTATTAAGATCTAAAGGCGATTTTGGGCCTAGTAACCAGTAAAGTTTGCTGGTTTTAATCTTCAGATGTTTACTTTTGGCTTGTATATGACATTTCCAGGTTAACCGTTTGTCCAAATGTATGCCAAGATATTTGACACTATCATGTTTGGGAATTATATTACCATTTAGTTGCAGTGAAGGGCATTCTTCCCGTCTCAATGAAAACAAAACGTGCACCGATTTGGTAGTGTTTACTCTTATTTTCCATCGGTCAAGCCACATCTGTATCTCATTTAGTTCTCTCTGAACTAGATTACTTGCATCAACTGGGGACTGACTTGATGCTAATATAGCAGTGTCATCAGCGTATGTAGCAATTAGTACATTTTCGATTTCGGGTATGTCAGATGTAAAAATCGTATAAAGTATAGGGCCAAGTACGGTACCCTGTGGTACTCCAGCTTTGATGTATCCTATCTCAGATATTTCTTCGCTTTAGTGTTAAATAAAATGGTGTAGGGAGTATTTTTTCAAATTTATGTATATAACAGGCCTTGATGCCATACTTTGTCAAATGCTTGCTGTACGCCCAAAAATATTGAATATAAAAACAAAAAATTGTTCCAAAGAGGTTGAATAAGGAAAATTAATTAGTTAAGTAACAAATATGTTCTAATTCAAATTTACCAAAAAAAGAGAGCCGCGATTCCCCACCGAAAGGGGGACCCTGCGGTTCTATAATTGATAATAATTTTGGGATTCCTACAAAAGGACCCTCCAGAAAAATAATACGTATACAAATAACTAAAGGCTTGTACAGCCAATAAAAAAAAAACTAAGGCTTTGATTCACCACCGAAAGGGGGACCCTCCAGTTCTATAAATAAAGCTTAACTTTGCGATCCCCACGGGACCCTCCAAGGTAAAAAGCTCCCTTTCACAGAAGGGGTCACATTGAAAATATATATGAAAATATATACAGGACCGTACAAGTCAATACCACAAATATAATAGGAAAAAATTTGTGTTCGAAAAAAAAATGAAAAAAGAGTTCTAAATTTATTTGAAATATATACTTTTTTTATTACTAAGGAATATACGTTTATAAAGGTTTTAAAATGGCAAACCCCAATAATCTAATCAGGCCTCCAAAACCCTCTTTAAAAATTCCCCTGCTTTTCAAGCACCAAATAATGCACAATTAAGTGACTGACTTGACGGCCCTAATTACGGAAATTTCAGCTAATGTCTTAAGGCAACAAGGACCACAAGTGGTCCAAACTATTCTAAGCCCTAACTCCAGTCTAGCGACAGCAGTTGACCAACCAATAGACGAAAGAAGTAGGGGAAACTTAAGTGAATTAGATCAAATACCCGATGTGGTAAAATGTCTTAAGGAATTCCCTGGGCGGCCAGGAGAATTCAATTCCTGGGAAAAAAGTGTAGGCCGCATCCTTAATATGTATGAGCCATTAAAAGGCTCCCCAAAATATTATGGCTTGTCAATGCACTATGCCGATAGGCGCGACTTATCTACCTTGGAATACCAAATGACAACTTTGGTGCAAGGTGGCAAGACAATTTCTGATTTTTATCAGCAGGTGTACAAGCACCTTTCGCTATTTTCAAACAAATTAGGATGTGAAGGAATGGGAAATGAATCCCTGCACATACTAACGCAATCCTAAAGGAACAAAGCGTTAGACACCTTCATAAGAGGACTAAATGGTGACCTACCAAGGTTACTGGGTATGAAAGAACCTGTGGACTTACCTCAGGCTCTTCGCCTTTGTCAAAAACTAGACAACCAGAATTTCCGAGCGAACCATGCCAACAGTGCAAGGCAATCGTACCAAAAACCGCAAGCAGTAAAAACTAATTACGCTTCGCGCACCCAAAATTTTTACCCCCAGTTAGCGCATAATCCGCAATCAAATCAACAAGTGTGGAAAACTAGTAATCCGCGCTACAACGCAAATGCAAATGCAAACGCGCCACCTAGACCACCGAAGCCACAACCACGACCTGAGCCAATGGATGTCGGCCAGACATTGCATTCGCGCAGGGTTAATTATATGAATAAACCACCGCAAAACCAGTACCAAGGGAAAAGACCTGCAGAGGCTCCCACCCAGAAGAGAAACAAGGTACAAAGGACTTTCCACATCTCAGAGCAGAAGGCAAGTGACCTTTTAGAGGATGAACCCACAGATGCTAATTTTTTAGCCTTATGAGCTCTTCGCTCCCCTATTTTGAGGCTAGGGCGGAGGGTGGAAAAATATTGAAATTTTTAATAGACACAGGATCCAGTAAGAACTATATCCAATCACAATTAGTAAAAAAATCATAAAGAACAAAAAACCATTCCACGCTAAATCAGTGGCTGGTGATATAAAAATTGAGGAACACACATATTTAAAGTTGTTTAACCTCGATGATGAAATCAGATTTTATTTGATGCCATCAATAAAAAATTTCGATGGAATCCTAGGAGACGATACCCTCAGGGATCTCGGAGCCATCGTACATACTGGTGAGAATTTCTTAATCATTAAGAATGGGAAAAAATAAAGCTCAAACAGCTCCCCTCACAATCAGTGAACATTATACAAATAAAGGACGAACATTTGTCATCTCAGCAGAAGATAGACATGACTAAAGTGATTCAAACATGTCTAAATTTATTCTCAGAACCAGATGAGAAATTAACGTATACGACAAAAGTCGTTGGAGAAATAAGAACGGTAACAGATACCCCTATTTACTCAATGCGTTATCCATATCCAGCATCTCTCAAACCAGACGTTGAGAGACAAGTAAAAAGCTTGTTAGCGGATGGAATTATAAGACCATCTAGGTCCCCCTACAATTCACCAGTATGGATTGTTCCGAAAAAAGCGGACTCAGAGGGCAATAAACAATATCGTATGGTAATAGACTATCGTAAGCTGAATTCGGTAACGACAGCAGATAGATATTCAATACCTAAAATATCCGAAATGATTTCCAATTTAGGGGAAAATAAATTTTTTTCAGTATTGGATTTGAAAACTGGGTTTCATAAAATTCCTCTAAAGAAATCTGATATTGAGAAGACTGCCTTTTCAATAAATAACGGCAAGTACGAATTTACACGTTTGTCATTTGGGTAGAAAAATGCACCTTCAATTTTCCAACGAGCACTCGACGACATACTGCACGAGCATATTGGAAAATATTCTTACGTCTATATCGACGATATAATAATTTTTAGTAAGACAGAAGAGGAGCATCTCAACCACATAAAAAAGATAATCAAAACACTAGAAGAAGCGAATATGAAAGTACAGCTGGATAAATGCCACTTTTTTAAAGAGGAGGTTGAATTTTTGGGGTTCGTTATATCGCCAATTGGATTAAAAACCAATCCTGCCAAAGCGCAGACAATTGCGAATTTCCCTCAACCAAAATCCATAAAGGAGCTTCGCAGCTTGTTTACGCCGCAGCGTAAATATTTTCTAACCGCCCTAATACGCGTGTATGTACGCATACACATGCAACTGCGAATTACTCCGTATTTCCCGCCGGATAATTCCTTTTGCTAATCTTTCCATTAATTGCTTTCCAATAAAACTGCGGTTGACGGCAACCGTACGTTTTTTCATAATTTCACTCGTTCACAGGATTTCTAGAGCGACACACGCTGCCAAGGATTCACACCACAGGTAACGCCAAATTCATGTATATCTACATATATGCAATTGAATAAATCTGCATTATACATTTAAAACTAAACCACAAAATCTTTTTAATTTTCTATTTTCAAATATCCAACCGTGCGTCTGGACATTTGTACATGGTCCTTCGGCGCCGAGCACCACAGATACAGTCCACTCAAATTAATTACCAAAAGAGCCCGGAGAAAAACAAAAATTTTAAACAAAGCCGCACAATCAACCACCCAAACAAGGCAAGCGAATATACACAAGGCAAGCGCACATATACACAAGCTGCATACACACCAACAGCAAACGCAATCAATTGCCATCACCACAAATCACAAACATTAAGGTACGTGTTATATTTTCCAATATTTTATAACACGTTAATCAATTTTTTGGTGAAACAACGCCTTACAAGGCAAGTGATTTTTTTTTGTGAAAACGAAATAGTGTTACAATTCAAGAAAAATTAATACAGTGCTAATTCCGTTTGTCCGCGAGCGACAACAACAAACACTAACGGTCGTACACCCACACGCACAACAGTGAACAGTGGTACGGTATTGCAACAGTTCTTTCCAGTTCAATCCATCAAATTTTAATTTAAAGTTTTATTTTGGATTTTTTCACTTTTATTTACTTTAAAGTAAATCGGCATAATTTTCTTGGTTCAATACTGTTCATTGGCTTAGCACAATTGTTTATTTGCAAGTCACTATTTTCACTGATTCGAGCAACACTATTTCTATTGCACTATTGCGTTTTCACATTATCACTTTTGAGCCTTTGTTGTAATTTTGTATATATACATAACTAACAAGTAAACACCAATAACACTGGTACATAATTAAGTACCCACTTTACTTGTTAAAACACAGTTATATATATACGTCGACACATTTTGGGTGGCAAGTGTTTTTTTTCTTTTGCATCAAGTGCCATTTTCACACATCAGGGTGGCACACACATTAAAAAAAAAAAAATTTTACAATTTGACTGAAATTAAAAGAAAATCATTAAATAAAGATACAGACAAATAAAAATTTACTGGTGATTGTCATTTTGTGGGACTTTTTTAAAAAAATATCAGATTTAAATCCTTCTTAGCTTTCATTATGGATTCATACATCCGTTTAGCAGAATCTGTCGCAGAGTTCGATGCTGACTTCAACAGCACTCCCGCCTCCGAACAAAATAAGCACGGTCTTGCTATCCAGCAAGACGAATTAAAAGTGTTATGGGAGAAGACGAAGGCAGCGTACGATACGCTAACGAGCTCAGAAGGTTTAAGTAAGGAAGATGTTAGGGCGATAAAAAAGAAATATAAAATATGTTTTTCGGCATATGTGAAATGCATGTCTGCTATGGCTACACAAGCAGAAGCATTAACTAACTCACAAAAGGATGTAGCGGAGCAGTCCGTCCGCGAACACAATATCCACCTTCCACCGTGCGATACAGACGTGTTCAAGGGCGACTATCTTTCATGGCCAATATTCCGTGATATGTTCACGGCCATCTACATCCTCAATAAGCGCCTCACCCCGGTTGAGAAACTTTTTCATCTCAACCATAAGACACAAGGGGAGGCCAAAGAAATAGTTAGAAAGTGCCCCCTAACGAATGAAGGCTTTACTACAGCGTGGAAAAACCTGTGCGAACGCTACGAAAATAAGCGTATCCTAGTCAACACGCAACTAAAACTATGGTTCAGCTTAAAGGCAATAGAATTTGAGTGTGGTAGCTCAATAAAAAGTTTGCAGCGTGAGATAAACAATTGCTTATCAGCCCTGCAGAGTCATCAAATTGACATATCGAACTGGGACGCAATTGTCGTTTATCTCTGCTCGACAAAGCTGCCTGACAGTACACTGGCTCTATGGGAACAAACCATAGACCATAAAAACGACATACCCAAGTGGGACGATATGGACAAGTTCCTGTCCAATCGTTTTCAGACTCTTGAGACATTGTCAGGGTTGAAGGATGGTAGAGATGTGAGAGTGCCAAAGCCGCCACAAATCACACGTCATCCTTTCGAAACCCCAACAAAAAGAGTTGGCACCTTCCAAGTAAGCGTGACCAATTTTACTTGTAAAATGTGCCATACAAACGAGCACAAATTGCGCAGCTGTTCCCGATTCCTACAGCTAACACCTACAAATAGAGTGCATTTTTTAAAAGAAAATAATTGTTGCCTGAATTGCCTTAGTTCCGGACATACTGTGTCAAGATGCACAAGTTCATACAATTGCAATACGTGTCACTCGCGACATCACACGCTCCTGCATCTAAATGCAATTCAGCCAAAGGCAATGACGCGTTGGACGTCTTCAAGGCCTGCCGATGATTCTCCATCGACATCTAGGCAGGCGCAAGCACAACGTGATTCCGATAAAGCAACAGAAAACGCAAACAGAAATTTTAAGTCCTGCTTTGCGAATTCAAGTACAGGTGTGCTATTAGGAACAGCTAGCGTAAACATACGTCTCAATGGCACAGATTTTGCTGCACGAGCACTGATTGATTCTGGTTCTGAGTGTTCCTTTATAACAGAGAGGCTCAAACGCAGAATCAATCTATCTGCAAAAAAGATGCATGCCCAAGTTTCGGGCATCACAAACTCGGTAAATGCCCAGGTTAAAGAAGCATGCAACATACAATTGCGGTCCCCCGTCGACACATTGTTTAGCTTGACTGCAACTGTCCTGGTATTACCACAACTACCCGGAAATCTGCCTACAACAAATATAAGCGCGACAACGAGGCAAGAATTTCCGGACCTGGTATTAGCGAATAAAAGGTTTTTTGTTAATGAACAAATAGACCTCATTCTTGGTGGAGACATTTATCCACAAATCATATTAAGTGGGATAAAGAAAAACGTCTTGAAAACACTTCTAGCCCAAGAAACCGTATTCGGCTGGATTATAACCGGTAGTACGGATACTACAAAGACCCACAGAAATATAGTTTCGTGCTTCAGCGAAGTTTCGCTGGATAAGCAACTTACGGCATTCTGGGAGTTAGAAGATTTACCCAAAACCAAAAGCCTCAATGAAGATGATAAATATTGCGAAGAGCTTTATAAAAAGACCACCATCAGAACTAATGAGGGAAAATACATAGTCTCGTTACCATTCCGACAGGAATTTCCAGTAACCATACAACTAGGCCCGTCTCTTAAAAAAGCCTGCTCTCAATTCTTCCGGAATGAGACGCGGATAGCTAAGGATCCCGTCCTACAAAAAGAGTATAATAGGGTGTTAGCAGAGTATGAGACACTAGGACACACGACGAGAATAAATAGTAACATTTCAGCGGACTCTTGTGAAAATTACTTCCTGCCTCATCACGCCGTTACAAAGGCAGAGAGTACCTCAACGAAAGTTCGCGTGGTTTTCAATGCCTCAAGTGCAACCGCTAATGGAAAAAGCTTAAATGACGTCCTCCTACCAGGTCCAGTACTGCAATCAGATCTTCCGATACTGATTCTACGCTGGAGATTATACCGATATGTTTTCAACAGTGACATTGAGAAAATGTACCGACAAATCTGGATAAACGATAACCAGTCGAAATATCAGCGCATCGTCTTTCGGGCAAACCCGAACGAATCAACGAGCCTATATGAATTAAAGACGGTTACGTTTGGAATAAACTGTGCTCCTTACCTGGCGATAAGAACACTGTTGCAGTTGGCCGATGACGTAGAAAGCTCGCATCCAATAGCAGCTAATATTCTGCCAAAATGCATGTACGTAGATGACGTACTTGCAGGAGGACATAGCATCGAATCTACCATCAAGGCAAGGGACGAAATTTCTACGGTACTGCGGTCAGCAGGTTTTCCCTTACGAAAATGGACGGCCAACTGCGAGGATATAATTGCAGACATTCCAAAAAAGGATCTACTAAGCGAAGATTTTTTGGAATTCGAAGACACCAGCACAGTTAAGGCTCTTGGAATAAGGTGGAACGCCCATTCGGATTATTTTTACTTCCTAACAAGACCAATGGAGCATAGTGACACAATCACAAAAAGGTCTATATTGTCTTCGATCGCCAAGCTGTTCGATCCGCTAGGATGGCTTGCGCCCATTGTAATAGTAGCCAAAATATTGATGCAAAACATTTGGCTGGAAGGCACAGAGTGGGATGAACCTGTGTCTTTAACTACTTTGGAAAAATGGCAAAATTTCACCAAACACTACCGCGAGATAGAGAGGATTAAGATACCGCGTTGGGTCTATTTTTCTCCCGCCCATGACGTCGAAGTACATGGCTTCTGCGATGCTTCAGAAAAAGCGTATGCAGCTACGGTATACTTACGGGTTAAGCAGGGTAGTGAAGTTCTAGTGAATCTGCTGGTAGCAAAAACAAAAGTTGCTCCAGTTAAAACTATTTCTCTACCCCGATTAGAACTCTGCGGCGCGGTATTGCTCGCCGAAAGTATTGAGTCGGTACTTGGCAACCTACCACTAGGACAGGTACAAGTACACTTATGGACAGATTCCACAATTGTGCTCGCATGGATACGTAAACCTCCATGTTCGTGGTCAACGTTCGTAGCACATCGTATAACCAAAATTGCCGACAAAGTCGGAAATACGGACTGGCTTCATGTGGAGTCAGCATCAAATCCAGCAGATATGGCAAGCAGAGGAGTTCTCGCCTACGAATTAGTCGATAACACTCTGTGGTGGCATGGCCCTTCTTGGTTGCAAGAAGACAAGGAAAATTGGCCAAGACAAGAGACAATCTATAACACCAACATCGAAGAAAAAAGGGCACATTTATGTGCAACCGTAACAATAAAAAATGTTGATGACATTCTCGATAGGTTTTCAGATTTACCGAGAGCAATGAGAATCTTGTCATATATCATTAGATTCTACCAAAGCACTCATCCGAACAAAAAAGCTTCCTTTCGAGCAGAGTCTTGTTTAATTTCATCCGATGAAATTAAGGCAACGACACAACGCTTAATAATCCTTTATCAGAAGCAATACTACCGTGATGAATATTCGAACCTAGAGTCAAAGAAACCCATCGATAAAAAAAGCGAAGTGCTACCCCTTAACCCTTTCTTAGATAAAAATGGGATTATGAGGACTGGAGGTCGTCTTGGCGCATCGCTAGATTTAGCGTACAACGAGCGTCACCCAATAATCCTTCCTTATAAATGCCGATTAGCCCGTCTTGTAGTCCAATTTATCCATAAAATCTCCCTGCATGGCGAGAACCAATTAATGCTGCGTCTCATTCGAACTCAATACTGGATTCCCCGAGTCAAAAATATGGTAAAGGCTGTCATCCATAATTGTAAGGTCTGCACAATTTACAGAAAACAAACCCAAACGCAGCTTATGGGAGTGCTTCCTCAGGAACGCACCTCCTATTCGCGTGCATTTACAAACACGGGTGTAGATTTCGCAGGACCTTTCGATATAAAAAACTTCCGCGGCAGAGGTTGTCGCATCTCAAAAGGTTACGTCTGCCTGTTTGTGTGTTTCGCCACTAAGGCTATACACCTGGAAGCCACCAATGACCTTAGCACTGCATCTTTTTTGGCAGCTTTCGCTAGGTTCATAGCCAGGAGAGGATGCCCAAAAAATGTTTACTCCGACAATGGCACCAACTTTGTCGGAGCTTCGCGATCTCTACGATCAGAATTCAAAGCATTTATAACCGAAGCGCGAAAAAATACAATGATTAAATATAGCCATCAGATAATCACATGGCATTTCTTACCCACTGCAGCGCCTCATATGGGCGGATTGTGGGAAGCAGGGGTAAAAAGTTTTAAAACCCATTTTAAGAAGATCGCTTCCGGCTTCAGTTATACATTCGAAGAGTTCACAACTCTTCTATGCCGAATCGAGTCATGCCTTAACTCCCGTCCGTTAAGCCCCTCTTCGAATGAGCCTTCCGACTTGGAGCCTCTTACCCCCGGTCACTTCCTAGTAGGTGGACACCTATTAGCTCCACCTGAACTAGAAATCAACGAAAGCCCTGCCTCGATCGTAAACCGATGGCAGAAACTTAAAGCCCTACATCAAACATTTTGTAAAAGATGGAAGGCTGAATATCTGCTGGAAATGCAGAAACGCACAAAGTGGAAACATCCACAAACTAACATCAAAACAGGAGATCTGGTGGTGATAAAAGAGGATAATCTACCGCCTAACATGTGGAGACTGGGACGAGTCATCAACTTACACCCAGGCTCGGATAACCGGGTACGCGTCGTCGACATCTATACTACGAAGGGACAAACCAGCAGACCAATAACGAAATTGGTTTTGCTGCCCTTCATCGAAAGTACCGCTACTTCCCCTACCCAAGGCCAAGTACTTAAAAAAAAAAAAAAAAAAAAAAAAAATTTTTCATAAACAGTACGTGAAGTACAAGAAAATAAAGAAATCTGCACTGCCATTTTTTCTAATAATATAAGTACTTAACTTGAAAATGTTCCGATGGATTACGTACGACGATGGCGTACAGAAATAAATAAATCTGCGAAATCATGTTTTTACATACATCAAGTAGTGGTTATTCGGTACCCGATACCCGTACAAAATTAACTGACAAACTAAACAATAGTTTTGAATTAATTTTGAAAAGTGGTCACTTAATACCCGAAACTATTTCAAAACTAACCGAAAAACTAACCAATAGTTTCAGTTAACTTTGAAAAGTGGTCATTTTGATATCCGAAACTATTTCGAAATTAACCGACAATTAACCAATAGCTCGAGTTAATTTTCCGGAATTTATGACCGATTGTCAAAAAAATCAGCCTGGTTCAACCCTATCCACTAACTAAATTTCAGAGCGTAAAGAAAATTTGGAAAACGTAAAGACGCAAGAAGCGGAGAAAACGTAAAGACGCAAGAAGCGGAGAGAACGTAAAACTAATGAGAAGCTGCAAGTTTTTTTTATGTATATATTTTAAATATTTTGATATAGTATTTAAACATTTTGTATATTTAAATATTTTATCATTTTTTCAAATTTTAATAACTTTTATCATAACTTTATATTTTTTGGATCAACTCAATAATTTCCAATAATTTTTTATCCAACTTGCAAATTCTTGCTAGTACTTAGATCTTTCCAATTTATCCGTTAAAAACAAAAAAAAAAATAAAAAAATAAAAAAAAATTTTTTTTTTTAGAAACATCTAAGTACTAGTATTTACCCTATACACATACAAAATTTTAAATAAATATATACATATACGTATAAAAACAAAACAGTTACTTGTTGGTTATGAACAGCTCCACTGGTGTCCCGCTCCTCTCACCGGAAAAATCTCATGCGAATTGTTCACCTGTGGGGAAATAAAACAAATTAGTTCAGTGTACAAAATTGATTAAACACAAAAAAAAAAAAAAAATTTCGATCCACATTAATACTTTACAAACTCCTTTCTTTGCTTCCGATCATCCGCCATCTTCGCATGGCATACCCCTCCCGTCCTACAAGGCATACCCCTCCTCCCTCCGACTGTGCCCTCGCAATCGAACGCATCACGCCACCATGTGCATGTAGATATGTATATACATATCGATATACATATGTACATACATGCACATGTACCTACTTATGTACGTAAAAAACACAAAAATTTATGTACAAAAATTATTATATTATTATTAGTATAAATATATAAATTACCACTTACCTGATCATCGCCGCCGTACACATGCATGCGTCCACCATCGCCATGAATGCGATGTACGCATATGTACGGCAGGCACTGTTGGCCAGCTGCACATGGCGACATGTACGCCAACCTCAAAATCACCACAACTGGAACTGAAGCCCCGCTCGTGCTGAACGAGATGCTGCCTGCTCCTTTGTTTTGCCAGAATCCTGGCCTGCTTTTGCCTCCAGCCATTTGCCATTTCCATTTTAATAATTTTATTCGCAAGCAAAATGGAAATGCTAGCAAAATCTTGTAACACTTTTGGAATGGATTTTTTAACACTCAAAATGTATTTCTTTATACATTTTTTCACGAAAACTTTTTTGCTTTGGGCAGAGCAACGTCAAGACCCGACACGACAAAGATTTTTTCACTAATTTTTTATATTAACACCTTTTTAATTGATCAACAATAATTGCCACTACCACTCGCGTCAAAAATTCACGTTCAAATAATTTTTTTTGGAACAGCCACTGTGGTCAGCAAATTAAGCACAGTGGCATACAAACTGTTTGTGGGTGGTAGGCCAGATTGCTGGATGCCAGATTGCTGACCTACCTCACCACAATCAAATATCTAATGTACATATGTACATAAACCATACAAACAACAGAATGTTGAGCCATTTCATGGTGGGGGGCACTTTCCGCGACTACCGAAATTCAGGAATAGGTAGTTCAAATCAATTTTTTATTTCTTTTTAATATTAAAATAATTATATGCAATCAGGTGTTTTTACGATATATGAAAATATATCGTAATGCCATATTACGTTCGCAACTGTGGTACATAGCCAAGTCCACCACCCTTAAGAGCAACTGGAGTTAGGCACCATGTACCGATGGGGGGCGCAAGTGCACCGATGCGATCACACCCAAATACCATTTTTACAGTGGGTGATGAAAGTTTTTGGACACTTGGCGCATAAATGCACCAAATAAATACATAAATACATATATACATAAAATTTACGATAAAATACATATATATATATGCATACAATTTTTGTCATGCCATAATCTCATAAAATAAAATCATTTTTTTTTCTTTGGTTATTTTGGTTCCATATCACTTGCCACCCAATATTACGACCACTTTCAACGGGTGGCGGCTCGGAAACCTGTACTTTCCGACCGTCACTGCAGCATGAACGGCGAAGGCGCGGCTCGGAAACCAGTCCTTTCCGACGGCCCAGGCAGCGCGGCTTTGGATCCCGTCCTTTCAGACCGTCTGCCCAGCAAAAAGAAACGACGAAGGACTGGCGTGGGAACTCGTCCTTCCCGACCAGCTCAGCATCAGCGAACGGATGGCTCGGGAACACGTTCTTCCCGACCATCTAATATCCAAAAGAATTGGCGGCGAGTTGACTCGGGAACACGTCCTTCCCGATCACTACGACGAAACGCCCCATATAATTACCCCAACTAGCGCGACAACACACGTATGTTCGCTTAATATTTTTTTTATTACCGTCCTTCCTAGTAGAGAACAGGAGACGATGACGGAGGAACACGGAGCGGCTCAAGGAAACAACAAGCAAGCGGCTCAACAAACAAACAAACAAAATAATATTTTTTAAGCAAATATGTGATGTGGTGTGAACCAGTAGTAGACTGTTGTCAACGCTCAGGATTTTTGCTTACCGCAAGGCGGCCGGCATGTTTACGCCGCAGCGTAAATATTTTCTAACCGCCCTAATACGCGTGTATGTACGCATACACATGCAACTGCGAATTACTCCGTATTTCCCGCCGGATAATTCCTTTTGCTAATCTTTCCATTAATTGCTTTCCAATAAAACTGCGGTTGACGGCAACCGTACGTTTTTTCATAATTTCACTCGTTCACAGGATTTCTAGAGCGACACACGCTACCAAGGATTCACACCACAGGTAAAGCCAAATTCATGTATATCTACATATATGCAATTGAATAAATCTGCATTATACATTTAAAACTAAACCACAAAATCTTTTTAATTTTCTATTTTCAAATATCCAACCGTGCGTCTGGACATTTGTACACAGCTTTTTAGGTATGTCCGAATACTACCGCAAATTTATCAAGGACTAGGAAGAGGGGGCCCTATCGACGTATCTGCACCTTGGCGCGGTGATAGGGCTTGCGTACACCAGTGATGATTCTGAGCTGTATCGGTGGAGCGGACGGAGTCTGCTCTGGTAGGGTCTCCCATGCCGAGGAGGTCAAATTTGAGGTGTCAGACTAAGACGTACAAACACTTTAAGCTAAGGTGTTGAGGTACCCGTGCCGAGAGCTGTATGGCTGGTAGTGTATAAAGAACCAGTCGCGAACGGTCCCCACCGATGCCCGGGCAAGGTCGGCTGTATTAAGTGCCTTACCCCGGTACGCTGGCAATGCCGGGGTGGACAACCCCTTCCATGCTTACTCGTGGGACCAAAATATGAATTCAAGTAACATTATAAATAAAATGAGCAAGGATGGAAAGGAGGAGAAGGAGAGCGTTCTGGGAATGCTCTAGCATCGGCAAAGCACACCTACAGCGAGGTGGTCCGAGACCATCTCCAGGTTGCTCTTGTCGATGCAAAGAGCACTAATCGAAGGCAAGTTCTGGCAGTGTGGAGCTCCATTGAGGGACGGCTATCTGAGATGGTCGTAGAACACCTCATGGAGAAACATACTCCAGTGCCAGCCTTCAACTGCGAGGAAGTATGCCGGGGCTGCAGAATCATTCAATGCGCGGACGGGTTCTCAAGGGAATTCCTGGAGAAGAGCGCCGCTAAGATTAGCAACGCATGGGATGAACTTTCGTTAAAGCTCATCCCGGCTTCGGAGATTCCCAGGAGACCAGACCCCGGGCGCGCATCTGGTTATCCAAGATGAAGGTGGAGAGCTCGAAGCTCATCCAGTGTCTTAAGCTGCAGAATCCAGGTGTCCCGATGGACGACTGGATGGTCCTAAAGGTTGAGGAGCAGCAGCATAACAGCCAACCAGTCCTTCTGCTCATAAATAACGAGTGTCTGCCGATACTCGAGCAGAAGGATAACAAGCTCAGATTTGGCATCATGGAAGCCAAACTGAAGGTGTTTCCGGCTTCGGTTGCACCGGACGGCAACCTTGAAGATATCGAGGACACGAGCAAGCTCATGGAGGAGCTTAAGCTGGCGGTGCCGGCTATGGACTGTGCCTCGTCTACAGCAGGGCAGGCTGTGAGTGCGCCACCTACCAACGCCCCAAAGGATGTTGAAGGTAGCGCAGATTAATTTGCAGCATGCCAAAATAGCCTCGGACAACCTAAAAGTGCTCCTTAGGGAGGAGGACGTCGACATCTGCCTTATTCAAGAGCCTTGGGTCTGGCGCTCAAAGATTATGGGTCTGCAAATAAGGCACTACAACCTATTCTACACTCATGGAGAAGGTAAACCTAGGGCTTGTATCCTCGTTAGGAATACTATCAATGCTTTCTTTTTACCTAATTTCAGCTCAGATGACGTCGCGGTGATCAGGGCCGAAGGGAAAAGCGGCCGGAGCGTGGTTATCGCCTCCGTATATATGGCCCATGATCGACCCGCACCACCTGAGGAGGTGCAGGGACTGACGAGAGGACCGACAATCGGAAGAGAAGCTGTTCTGCTGGGCTGCGACGCCAATGCAAGACATGCAATGTGGGGGAGCAGCGAGACGAACGAGCGAGGTGAGTCTCTTTTTGACTTTATAATAGCAAATGATTTCAACATATGCACTATAGGGAATTCTCCTACCTTTATTTTTCCGAGTTCGGAAACCTTTGGAGGGTGGGAAGAGGTCCTTGACATTACTTTGGCAACAAACTCTCCCGATCTTGTAGTAAGAAACTGGATAGTTTCGCAGAAGATCTCGTTTTCCGATCATCGCATGATCCTTTTCGAGGTAGGCTGGGAGAGGGAGAGTAGACCACCATCAAGAAACCCAAAACGAACGTCTTGGAATCTATTTGATAAGGTAGTCAGCGATAGACTCTGTAGAAGCAAAACACCCATTAATTGTCCGGAAAATCTGGATGACCGAGTCAGGTCTCTGGAGAAAAGTTTTCAGGCGGCCTACGGCGTCGCTTGTCCAATCTCGAGGAGCAAGAAGACCTACCCTCCGTGGTGGGACAAGAGTCTGAGTGACCTGAGGTCAAATCTCAGAAGCATCTTCAATTTTTGTTACTCGAGGAGAGATTTTCAAGAGTATAGGTACTCCCTGAGGGAATACAAAAGAGCCATACGTAACGCAAAGCAGAAATCCTGGCGAGATCATTGTGAGTCGATTGAGTCCACGAAGGATTCGGCGCGGCTAGGCAAAATTCTTGCTAAGGAGCATTCTAATCACACATTCGTAAAGCGGACTGATGGTACATGGGCGGAATCATCAGCTGAAACTCTGAAGATTCTAATAGATACCCACTTTCCGGACTGTCCTGTAGAGACAGTGAGCAGGAGAGAGCCGGTACAACAGGTTGTGCCGACAGGGCTGCTGGGTGAAATCATAACTGAAGAAAATATTGCCTGGGCAATCAATAGATTTTCACCATATAAATCCCCAGGGTTGGATGGAATCCTCCCTATTATGCTGCAGAAGACCCAAAGATCATTGATAAGTGAACTGAAGGAGATCTTTACTGCCTGCATTCTCTACAACCATATCCCAGCTACCTGGAGGAAAACAAGGGTTGTTTTCATTCCTAAATCGGGTAGAAGGGGACACGAGGTGGCCAAAGATTTTAGGCCAATAAGTCTTACATCCTTTGTTCTAAAAGTTCTTGAGAGAATTTCGGACCAGCATATAAGGAAACTACTAGACCAATATCCACTCTCTACGGCGCAACATGCGTATTCAAAGGGAAACTCTACGGAGACAGCACTACATGAAGTGGTGCGTACTGTGGAAAAATCCCTTATGCAGAAGGAATTCACTCTGGCTGCGTTTGTTGATGTCGAGTGCGCTTTCAACAACGTCAGGGCTGATGCGTCTCGAGCCTGCTGCTAAATTGTGAGATATCAGCTGAGCTGGGGGGAGCAAAGGTGAATAAACAAGTAGGCAGGGGCACGCCACAGGGTGGAGTGCTCTCACCTCTTTTGTGGCTCATCACCATTAATGATATCCTAGTCGAACTTAACACAGGCGGGGTTAAGATTGTGGCGTATGCCGACGATGTGGCAATCCTGATTACGGGTCCCTTCCCTTCCGTGATGAGCGAAATCATGGAAAGAACGTTGGCAAGATTAAGTAGGTGGGCACAAGGCTGTGGCCTCAGGCTAAATCCAGATAAGACAGAGCTGTTGCTCTTCACGAGGAAGTATAAACCACCTACCTTCAGACCACCAAGCTTGAATGACCAACAACTAGGTTTATCCTCCAGTACGAAGTACTTGGGGCTGACCATCGACTGTAAGTTAAGTTGGAAAATGTGCATTGAAGAGCGAGTACGGAAGGCCTATGTTGCTTTCTATGCTTGCAAATCGATGTTTGGCAAGAAGTGGGGTCTCAAGCCGAAAATGGTGCTATGGATGTACCAAGCGGTGGTGCGACCGGTGCTGAGCTATGGCTCTGTAGTCTGGTGGGAAGCTCTCCGGAAGAGCTATAACCTCACGGGTCTGCAGAAGGTTCAACGCACTGCGTGTGTTGGTGCCACGGGAGCCTGTCGCACCTGTCCCACGGCGGCTTTGGATCCCATTTTAAACCTGCTTCCAATTGACTTATATGTAATGTGTACATCTTCTCAGACAGCACTTAGGCTCAGAGAGTCTGGGTGCTGGAAGGCTACACAGCAAGGACACAGTAGTATCCTTGATCAACTACCCTCAGACATAGTTAACACCCGGACGGACTACATCCCTCGCAAACTGGAGTTTGAGCACAGGATTAAGACTGTGTTTCCAAGCAGGAATGCGTGGAGGAGGGGTGAGGTCCTTGCCGATAGCGGCATTCAAATATTCACTGACGGTTCCAAAATGGATTCTGGAGTTGGAGCCGGCTTTTACTTCGAAACCATGGAGTTATCCACGTCTATCAAAATCCCTCCGTACTGCAGTGTTTTCCAGGCGGAAGTCTGTGCGATTTGGCAAGCCTGCAAATCGCTTGAAAACAGAAGCGCAACGGGGAAGATAAATATTTTTTCCGACAGCCAGGCGGCAATAAAGGCGCTAGCGGCACCAAATATTGGCTCAAAGGTAGTCGGTGCTTGTAAGCAACAGATTGCCTCTCTAACAAATCTAGAAATTACTGTCACCTGGGTTCCCGGGCATAAGGGATTCGAAGGGAACGAAAAGGCCGATGAGCTAGCACGGTGCGGCTCGGCAGAGGATGAGGTAACAACTAGTATCGAGATAGGTATACCCCTAGCCGTAGTGAAGGGAAATATACGAAATTTCTATCTCAACAGGGCTCAACAAAGATGGAAAGATACCCTTATATGCAGGATATCAAGAACTACCTGGCCGGACTACAATAAGAAGAGGACCAGAGGTCTTCTTTGTAGGCCCAGGGCTGTCACCCACAAACTTATCGCAGTATACACGGGCCACTGGACTTTGGGCACGCATGCGGAAAAAATGGGCATTCCGCATAACCAATACTGCAGAAGCTGCAAAAATGTGGCGGAAAAGGAAACGGTCGAACATCTCCTGTGCAAATGCCCGGCCCTGGCCCGCATTCGGCTAACATACTTAGGAAGTCCCTTCATTGACAACCTAGGGCAGGTATCTAGGATCGAGACCTCCAACATAGTAGATTTCATTAACAACTCTGGTTGGTTGTAATGCACATCCTTCCATTACCAAGTAGGTTTTTCGAGTTTATGGCATCAAAACGGCAGTATTTTTTGCTACTTGGGCGGCATGGGTCGCAGCCATTTTACCTACCTACCTACCTAGGAAGAGGGGAGGATATCAAAGCACAAATCTTCAAGAGTAAGATAAATTTGAACGAAGAGGCAGTAAAAGCTTTTAACAGCATAAAACGCTCTCTCATTTCTAGAGACGTCATCCTTGCATACCCAGATTACAAGAAACCATTCGAATTGGTAACAGATGCTTCCAATTTTGCTATCAGAGCGGTACTGTCATAGGAATCAAGACCTCTGGCATTCATTTCCAGAACATTAGATAGTGCCGAAGAGCATTACGCGGCCAATGAAAAAGTGATGTTAGCCATAATTTGGGCTTTAGACACATTCAGAAATTACCTTTACGGTTCAGCGAAGGTACAGATATTCACTGACGACCAACCTCTCACTTATGCATTAAGCAATAAAAATAATAATGCTAAAATGAAGAGATGGAAGGCAGCATTAGAAGAATACTCATACGAGTTGCTTTACAAGCCTGGCAAGCAGAACGTCGTTGCTGATGCATTGTCAATAATTCCAAAGGGAGAATCCGAAATTAACTCCTTGTCTATAGCAACAAATTCTGATGAAAGCTCATCTCACAACTTAATTTATAGCGTTGAAACTCCTATAAACGCATTCAAAAATCAAATTTTTCTCAACAAGAATGTATCGTCCAATTACAAGTTCAAAATAATATTTCCTACCTATCACAGACACGTCACATCAGAAATTTCGATGAAAGCTCATCTCACAACTTAATTTATAGCGTTGAAACTCCTATAAACGCATTCAAAAATCAAATTTTTCTCAACAAGAATGTATCGTCCAATTACAAGTTCAACATAATATTTCCTACCTATCACAGACACGTCCCATCAGAACCATGCTACCGCAGCAAAATATTGCTCATATTTTAAGAAAATATTTGAACCCTTCCGTTATAAACTGTATCAAAGCAGAGGAAGATATTATGGGAATAATTCAAGAACTGTATCCCTTACATTTCAGTAGATACAAAATAAGATTTTCTCAAGTACAAGTTATTGACGTGATCAACAATCAGGAACAAAAGGATATCATAATCAAAGAGCACAATAGAGCACATTGAAGTAGTAAAGAAAACAAAATTCAAATTTTAAGGAAATACTATTTCCCCGGAATGGCCAGTAAAATAAAAAGAAATATAAAGGGTTGCATTGCTTGCAAAGAAAACAAGTACGACCGACACCCAGCAAGGCCAGAAATTCAGGCAACTCCAATACCCACTTTTCCTGGTCAAATAGTTCGCATTGACATACTGCATATGGGAAAACAGTTAATCCTGACAGCAGTACACAAATTTTCAAAATATGCAATGGCAAAACCAATCGAATCCAAAGCGGCAGAGGACATAAGACAGCCTCTTAGGGATATTCTTTTTTCTCTTGTGCCGGAGACCCTAGTCATGGGCAACGAGAAATCATTTAAATCGGATACGATTAATTACATGATGGAGAACGAGTTCGGCATAGGAATCCATCGAACAGCACCATACACAAGTTGCTCCAATGGTCAAGTGAACGCTTTCATTCCACACTACAGGAAATAATGAGATGCCTCCAGTGCGATAAAACTCACCAAAGAGTATAATCACTCTGTGCACTCTACCACAAGAGAAAACCCAATAGAATAATTTTTTGGAAGGAGAGTCAACAGTAACCCCTTGCTATTAATAAAACACAGACAAGAAACGGCAAATAAGCTTAAAGAAAAGCAGATCACCGATCTTGCTTATCATAATAGGAAAAGAAGAGCATTAAAACAATATGCTCAAGGAGAAGTAATTTTCGTTAAGATAAATAAGAGATTAGGAAATAAATTGACATCTAGATATAAACAAGAAATAGTTTCGGAAAATTACAATACTACAGTTAAGACGCAGTCAGGGAGAGTAGTACATAAAAATAATATTAAACAGAGTTACAACATTTTTTTTTCTCTTTCATTTAGGTAAGTTCGAAATAGACAAAATGAAGACAAGCATAATTACCCTGTTATTATCATTATTAACGATTTCCGCACAATAAATCGACATACAAGATTTAACAAACAACAATGGATACATACCTATCAAAACAGGAGAGCTAAAGACCATTAGTCACTTCAGTAAAATTCTTCACTTTATAAACCTAACAGCCTACGACGAGACAACTTCATTGATTACAAATAATATTGAAGCCTTAACAGCAACGAACTTAGAAGACAGACAGTTATTAAACACGGTAAACAAAAACCTTTTACTACTCAAAGCAA
The DNA here is from genome assembly GCA_951828415.1 of Anomoia purmunda. Lineage (NCBI taxonomy): Eukaryota > Metazoa > Arthropoda > Insecta > Diptera > Tephritidae > Anomoia > Anomoia purmunda. The sequence continues at coordinate 51,398,103 of OX639994.1, forward strand.
AAATAAGTTATTTACACCCACGTACAAAGACAAAACGAGGTTTAGCGAATATTTTAGGTAAAGGACTAAAATGCATAACAGGTACTATGGACAGTGATGACAAACAACAAATAACCGATACATTAAAAAAAATAAAGCAAAATAACGAAAAAAATACAGTAGATAACGTGAGCAATCTAATTTTTATTAATAAGCTTTTAACAGACCAAATTAGTAACATTACTAGTCACATAAACAGACAACAAACTTTGATTCAAAATTATATTAACATGTTTAGGAAAACAACTCAAAATAAAATTAAAACCATAAAGGACGAATTGGAATTCATGAGACATACATATCAGATTAATAACGATATTTCACTTTTACAAAGTCACATTAATGACATAGGACAGGTAATTTTTTCAAGTAAATTAGGTATAATCCCAACAGACATATTAACGCACACCGAACTTGACCTTACCAGTGAATTTGACATGTACATACAACAGCATACAGGTAGCAGTAATTTTTTATAATGACAATATTATTATAACCCTACTAATACCCTACTAATACCTCAAAAAACACATTGAGCTATTGGTGAAAGATAATAAAAGTGTTCATTTAATTAGTTTAAGTTCAGATTTATTAATTGTATTATCTATTATTGTAGCATTTTTTATTGTAATATGTATTAATAAATATAAAACAAAATTATATATGTATATCGCCTGAACTGCAATCACCAAAACAAGATACCGCAAAAACAATGGAAGGCCCATTTCTCCAATAAAGAACCATAGCGTAACCTATCCACAACAACAATACTTATTGAGGACAATTGATTTAAGAGGGGAAGAATTAACTTAGGGTAAGTTAATACCACCCAAGTCGCCTGACAAATGACTCGCCGTCATATATTAAACACTTATAGCAGGCCCGCATCCCAGAGAATCAAATAACCCAAATTCCATTCGAAATACGATTACCAATCATAAGTTAGCTTCACCAAGTTGACACATATTTAAATATTTAAAAGTCTAGCAAACATTGCTAGAAATGCAATCGTAACAGCGCATATGTCGCCAAAATATGATTTCCTATCATATTTCGATTACATCAAGTAAATTTACGACAAAGCACCTATGGCAAGCGTTGCGCAACTATTAGGCCAGCGACTAGTACGAAGAACAGCCTAGCACAATTGTACTCAGCGACCACACGCAATTGTGTAAACAATTACACAATACGGGAATCCAGACTCAGCATTCATCGATTGCGTAAACATCAAAAGACGCAACATTTACACGGACAGTGAGGAGGAAATGGAAATAGGTCACAACAACAAAATGCTGTTGTAGTCAGGCCTAGAGTTTAGTATAAAAGAATAAAATTGTAAATTTTAAGTTTAGATTGATTTCTCATTTTAATAAACGCGGTTGTGTGAGCTAACATTAGCTCCCCGCAAAATAAAACATTTTCGTTTTATTAACTTATATATGTATATGTGTGTGGTATCGATAGGTGTAACATTTATATTGATACGTTTTTTAACACATCCGAAAGCAAAATTTCTGTACACAAATTAATCTGGTTAAGTTAATATTTTATTGTTGAAAACTTTTTCTTAACAAGGAATGTACATACATAAAATGGTGGAGCAAAAAAATAGCAGTATTTCAGTTTATTCCAATTTAGAAATAATTACAACAAAAATAAAAGTTAGGTCGCATATAATTTTATTAACTACATTAATATTTTGTTGCATTGCCTTTATTTTTTATGACTGCCACACATATGTATCTCATGGAGTCGACAAGGCGCCGACATTTTTCCAATGGATGTTATACCACACTTTTTGTACCACTTCCCACAAATGTTTACTATTTGTTGGTTTTTCTTCCCAAACGCTTTTTTTAAGATCAGTCCACAAGTTCACAATAGGATAGAGGTCTGGTGATTGTGCTGGCCACTCCATAACTTCAATACCCTTTTCCCGAAACCACTTTCACATTTCAGTGGCATTTCGTAATCGGCATAAGGTACTCGTAGCATGTTGGTTTGCAAAATATTCGCATACAGATATTGATCCATAATCTTTTCTATTAGTCGTATCGGACCAACTCCTTGATAGAAAAGCACACATGCCCACACCATAATTGAGGACCTGCCATGCTTAAGTGTTTTTCTTGTATACCTTGGTTCATATTCCATGTTAGGTGGCGTCTGAAATATTCCTTTGAGTCTTTTCCACCAGTCCCGTCAGTCCATAACCCTTAAATGCCCACTGTATCTTTAAAGATACAACCATTAAATATTACCAATAATCAATATTAATGATCTAAAAACATTAATATGCACGTAAGATATATATTTTTTTAATAAATTTTATAATGACCGATTATATAACAGTTGATGGACTCAAAATGTCCACTGATGACGTGTGTGCTATATTGTGTGATGAGATTGGTTATGAGAGTATTGATGATTTCGAGAGTGACTCTGATGATTTGATAAAGACACAGAATGCAGACGCATCAATTCGCAATGTTGCCGTTATTGATGGCCATTTTGAGGATGAAGTAGATTTAGGAACGTCGTTACATGATTCCTTTGTGAACATGATAAATGATATAAATTAAAAACTGCAAACTTCCAAATGAGAAAGTAATGTCAAAATATGAGCGTGGAACCAGCCACGAATACGTTGCTTCAATTTACGGCGTCGATGTGACATCATTGTCATGGAAGGACAACAAGATTGTTAATCTTGTTTCAACTTACATCGGTATGAAACCAATCTTGATGCATGATCAAAACGAAGATTTACCTGCAAAGTCTTCCTCCATAAAACGTTACGACAAAAAGGACAAGACATTCAAAATCATTTCCTGCCCAGAAATAATTAAAGAGTACAATCGTCATATGGGTGGCGTAGATTTACTTGACAGCTGTATGGGTCGTCATAAAATCACGATGAAAAGTCGTAAATGGACGAACAGAATGTTTTATCACTTACTGGACTTCACATGTGCTAATGCATGGATTATGTATAAAAGAATTAATAAGAATCGTCCCGGATATAAAGAAATGCGTCTTATTGATTTCAAATTAGAAGTCGCGGATTCACTATTTAGTTTCAAATCTTTTGAATCCCCTATTGGACATGACGGATCACTGGACTACAATGGGGAAAAAAGGCAGATGTAAGTATCCAAATTGTTCGTGACAAACAAAAATGTTTTGTTCTAAATGCAAAGTAAATTTATGTATGACATCAGAAAAAAATTGTTTTTATAACTATCACCATTTTTAAGATATAATAAATTTTCTTTACCATATAAGTGTATCATAGAGTATGTAAAAAAAAAAAATAATTTTTCAAAACACTTTTGTTTAGTAAGTTATGTACCACATTTTATATTATTTTATATGAACATTTGTGAAATATGAATACATTTTTATTAAATTAATTTCTTTGCAATATAAACCGCATTTTAATCGTTTGATTACAAAGTTTACCGCATTTGGGTATTGAAGTAAAAAATGAAGGGAATGCCCAGTGTTTCTTTAAGGATACAACCACTATTTTTTAAAAATTTTTCCGAAAGTAATTTTTTTCAAAAAATCGTCGAATAAACCACGTTATCACATTTTTTTACATAACATATAATTTTTTTTTTTAAATTTTAGGCCTTCGGCATTTAAGGGATAATATATTTCTCCCCTTTTGGAGTGGCCATAACATGTGGTCGTTTGCAAACTTGAGTCGTTTGTCAACATGATTTTTTCCAAGAGGAACTTTGCGAGGACTCCGAGCAAACAATTTATTGCCTCGTAAACATCTTCTGACTGTATGTTCTCACACGGCAAGTTTAAATCATCTTTAATTTGCTTAATAGGCGTTTTATAAGGGGCGCCGATAAAAATTTTTTTCCCATATTTTTTCACTTCTACAGAAAAACGAAATACAGAAAGAAAGCGACGTCCACAAAATTTTAGTGTTTCTACATGAATCCCCAGAGTTTGAAGTCATTATACAAGAATTACGTATATGTTTCTTACAGCTTCGCTATAAACTTTCCTTTCCAGAAGCCTACGGCTCAAATTTTTTACACAAAGCTTGTCGAAAAATCTGGACTGGATGCATCGTGGAACATGATACGCTGGAAAGTACGAAATTTGCGCAAAAACTTGAATGACGTGAATGATTGGCGAAGATCAACCGGCGCCGGACTTCTGGAAACTGATGAAGGGATTAACTCAATTCAAAGTACCCATCCTGCATAAGTTAAATAATAAATGATTTAAGCATCTCAGTTTTTATCTTGTTCGGAGAGAAAATCTTACGAAAGACCCCTTACTACGAGGAACTTGAAGAAATATTTGGAGAAAGCCTATTGCAGAAAAGGCTGCAAACGTTGCGGACACGTTGGAAGAAAGCTTCTCTGAATTAGAGAAGACAAACGAAGATGTTTCCTTATTTTTCGACGATATCGATAGCTCCCCGCAGCCGCCAAATGGAGTTACACCTGCACAGGAGCAAACACCTATTCCATCCACTTCAGCTGGAGTTATATCAAAGGAAGCTCGAAATTTTACTCCACAAATCAATATCTGAATTAACTAAAATACAGCTAGAGCGCTCTGCAATGCAAAAAATGCAGTACGAACTCGAAAAAGAAAAGTTTGAAAGTGATAAAGAATTACAGGAAAGACGACTAAAGCTTGAAGAAGAAAAATTTAAATCAGAGCAAGAATGGCGAAAACAAGAATTCGAGTTAAGAAGATTGGAAATGGAAATAAACGAGCGCATTGCTAAGTTCAAAATTGAAATGAAATACAAATACAATAAATAAATTCGTATCTTTATTTAGTTTTCAGAACACATCAAGGCAAATATTGCTTGCCGTTTTATTTCACCTTGCCTATTAATGTCTGATGTAATTGATGAGATATTTTGGCTTTCCTCTTGTTCGAATATACTTTCACGTTCTTCTATGTCTGCATCAGAAATAAAGATGTTGTGAAGTATGCAACCTACCAAGAACCAATCGCAAACAAATGCTCGGTTTTGTACGCTTTTAACGCGCATTCTAAGCTCCTTTAGGCTACCAAAATTTTCTTTTAAGATGCCAAAACAGTGTTCAACTCTCACTCTATAACAATTGTGCCGTAAATTAAATTTTTTTCTACTGAAGATGCCCATCTGCTGTGAGTTCATTCTGTATGGAGTGATAACTCGTTCACATAAGTTTCGAAAAATTCGGGCGTCATGAACGCTACCAGGATGCCCCACCACAGCTTTGCGAATTCGCAATATATGGTCGCATATAACCTGCGCTTTGACCGAGTAGCAATGGTTTCTTGAAAAAAAGCTGAGTGAAATTGAACTGGTGCTTCTGCTAATTTCAGCTCCGTGCCATCTATGTACATACCCGAAACTAATTTTTCATTTTTAACACGGCCTTAAAAACACGGTTTGTTATTTTTACAATTGTTCCACCGTCTCCAATTCCGAAAATTAAGGCAACTTTTTGAAATGTCGCATTCTCGCCTGAAGACCCCAAACGATAAAGGACAATAGCCAATTGTAACTCGACACTAATTTGCTTACAGGAATGTGGCAATTTAAATTCCATTTCGTCGGAAACAAGGGAAACTAGTTTGGCGAATTGTTCTCTCTTCTCTCAGCATATGTCGAAATCGGCCATCATCCAGTTTGGTTAATACATCATTGCGCCACATCCAAGATTTGGGAACCTGATTTGGAATTGCTCTGCGGCGCGATAAAACACAGAAAAGATCTTCGTACAAACTTGTTCCACTGCACCATCGCCTTGTTCATCTGGAAACGTAAACATCAGTCTCACTACTACCTCTACTTGCGTTCAATTAATTTACTTCTTTGGAAATCAGCTTCGTTAAAAGCGTTTTTAATTAAAATTCCACAATTTTAGATTTTTCGCTGCGTTTAGGCATCTTGAAATTGAATATGGTGATGTCAAAAGTAAATAGTCAATAGTGAAGGTAGCAACACAATCGGTACTGCCGATTTTAATTTGGTACCCCGAACAGCATATTAGTGGGTACTTAACACGACTATAAATATTTGTAGTTATGTATGTATGTAGGTAAGAATACAACAAAAATGTATAGAATAAACTGAATTTACAAGATTTGCTTGTATAAGTGCATTTTAATGAATTTTTAAGTATTTTTACAAAATAAAATAAACGAAATTTGGAGGTTATGTGTAATGTATTGTCATTCATTTCGTATTTGTTTAAAAGTGGAGCCACTTCATATTTTTACAGCAGAGTGGCTTCTGCTTATCAATAGGCAGCCGTAAGGTTGCCGAGATCTTTGAGAAATAAAATGCAGTAGTGTTACTTGCTAGATTATTTCTAATTTTATTCATGAAAACTTACGACTATTTATACAAAATTGTATCACAGAAAGTGATTTCCATAACTCTTCCCTTTTTACTTCTTTGACTTAGAATTGTAGCATCGGCCAATAGGAATGCTTTGGCGTTTGGCTGAGCAGAGTGTATTGACAAATATTCTGTTAGCACAGCCATCGTATTGACATACATTCAGTTTAGCAATGCAATTGGCTTTGGTTCCTCATACCGACTTGCTTCTAATGTTGAAACTAGCGTTGCAGTTCCGCATGCATATGTAGGTCGCTTGTGTTGGTTGTACGCTACATTCGGTGTGTGGGGTCACTACATAATGTTAAAGTTGTCATATCGAAAATTGCAGGACGTTGCCTAAAAGTTCGACTAGACAAGTGTATTCAAACGGGAATGCTTGGCAGCATTGGATAGTTTTCGACGAATTTCGTCGTCTACTTATTTCAGCACGACAGTAGGCAATGCCAATTTTGTTGTCGAGTCGTGAAATTTACGACATACGCATGAGGCTGGTAACCATTTTTTTACTAGAAAGCGATCCTGTACTTTTTAGTGTTATTCTCTCACCCTGAGTGAAGTTTTTGCATTTTTGTGGGATAAGTGTCAAAGTTGCCTTTATTTCGTTTTTGCTTTTACGGCTTTGACACCTTTACCACCAAAAGCAAAAATAACGTACATGTAAGCGAAAAAGAACAAATCAGCTTACCAGTAACACCACCTTATATAAATTTGCCTTGATTTACTAAATTTAGTATTTGAGAAATACGGGAATAAACCTATACATTTGTCACGAAAAAAAAACATTTGGGTAACCGCAACTCGGGTTTGAATGAGCACAAGACGAAGCAGCACTATCTCAGAACGTAAACAAAGATCAGCTGTTGGTTTTACATTTGCCAAGTATTAAGCTATGGGATCCTCACTATTTGTTGCAATTAATTGCTAATTTAGCAACACTTGCTACGAACAGTGAGTACCGCTAATGAATCATATAGTGTTTTCTTTTCTCGCAATAATGTTGCATTTATTCTGCCCTGTGCTAGGGCTGTCAAATTTTCGTGTTTTTTTCTTAGCATTTTCTCAGGGTTGTTTGTTCTTTTCTCAACATGCTGCCCTCTCGCCCGACAAAAGTGCGACATTTTCTACCCGTGCCAAATCGAAAGGGCGAGCGTTGCCCAGCGAATTGTGTGTATCTCTACTCAACAAAAACAGGTTTGAGCTGATCTGTGACAGAGCGGTATTTTTTTGTTCTTTTCTAATTGAGAAAATGCAACCTTTTCGCAGTGCATAGGGGAACAATTCCATCATGTTGCCATACAATCGGGCAACATTTTTTTCGAGAAAAGAAAACACTAATAGATTCCACCCGCTATATGGATATTCCCCATTACTCACTTACGGGTCGTTGAGAGCAACCAGTTACGAAGAATCTTAAAGCCGTTAGAACCTATCCATATAAAAGATCAATGATTCTAATTTTAAAAAAATGAATATCCAATGTAAATTCTAAATACGCTGGAACACAACGCGAATTTTGAAAACGAAAATCATGGCATATTTGCAGGTGATTCCTTGGAGTCGAGTTGATGACCATTCTACCAAACCAATCAGAGGAGAGTCCGGAATTCTGCTACAATGTAACATTGCAATATATAAAAATAATTATAAACGTTTGTAGTTTGAAACAAACTAGTATCTTATTTCAGTTTAATGAAATATAATAAAAACGCTCAAAATTATATTTGGCAGCACGCATTCGTTTGTTTTGTCTTTATTCCTGTTTATGCATTTAGCTTATTTTGACATTTAGTTTGACAGAGATGCCACTCTTTATCACTTTGATTAAATACAACGAGCCAGCTGTTAAGTGGCGTTAATAATAAGTTAGTGAATCGCACAATCGTTAGTGCAAACGGCAGATATTGTTTTCAAACATTGCGATTGTCGCACCGTTTAAAGACAGCGAATCGCACTACTGGATTCCTTACTCGAAACCGTTCAGATTTCATTTGCTTCGAATCAAAATTTGCACCTTCTCATTGTTGTAAGTTCTCTGGTTCTATAGGGCATGTTCTTCCGATCAGAAACTGGCACTTCACCTTGCAATTCCGAGTGAAAATGAATTTTCAACAAGCCCAATGCCTTCAAATACGCAATCTTGCACTGAAAGCTTAACCCTTACTTTATTACACTATTAATTATAGATGTACTTACTAAAAATAATTTCCACTGATGTAATTTTATTCCTGGGAGTTGTTTGGTTTGTCGTGTTTGGTTGTGCGCAAATCTGCAATGAGAAAAATATATCAATATTTCATTTATTTCAATACATACCTGTTGAGCTACTAAGCTTTTTTAGCAGCTATCGAAAAATAAAAACTCACGTAAAAAGTAGATTCCGATTCGCACTTTATTTTATCGGAGTTCTTATACGACTGACTAAAAATTATTTTTACATGTAGGCTTTTATGTTTTCTCAGATGATTCTAATTACAAAGAAATGTGTCCCAAAACGGTTTTTATATATCAGCAAACAATAGTTATTTGGGGTACTAAGTAAATGCATTCCATTCTATATATACATAGCTTGCACCTAATTGTTGTGCATTTACCGTACCTATGCATATACAATATGTTTGTTGATTATCAATAAAGGGAATGAGAAAATATGCAAAAAAGGTTCACTGACATATGTACATATGTTTAAATGATAATAGCTAAATTAGGGTGGTACTAAATTTTGGGATTTTGATAAATGGTTACGATTTATTGATTTTCAATATCAGCTGCTGCTCCGAACAATACCTTTAAATTGGGATTAAATCGCAACTATTCTGGAATCATAAAAGAGAAATTTGCATTTGTAAACAAATAAAATTATAAAAACATAGTATGCTTACCTCCAAAATGTTCGATGAATTGACAATTTTTGTAAACATTGTCGTACATCCAACTACTTCGCTCTAATACATAGAGTTTTTTTAGAGTACGGTATCAGTTCTGTAACTGTAGGAAAAAGAATTTGTTTGAAAAGTACGGATTTTCAGGGGAAACTCGATAGTCGTGGCTGGCAGGGTAGAAGTGATGGGAAAATCGGCCAACGGAAATGATTTAGAGCATTAAAATTTGCATATCTATGGTACAAGTTTCTAAAGGCGGATTTTGTTGCAGACCAGTTGAATGAAAAGCTGTAGACGCTGTTGTTGAAGCTCTAAAAGATGAAACTGAAAGAATATGGGTGTAACTTTCCTTTTTCGTGGGGATTTCAGGCAAATACTGAAACATATATCGGAAACAGAAATGTTTTCCGACATATTTTTAAAATTTGAAAATGCTCCTTTCCTGAAAAAAAGGTTAAAATTATTCGTCCTAATAGTTTGTGTGGTACAGTTCATTCATTACAAGAACTTATTTCTTCCGTTTATTATGGTCAAAACCAAACAACATCTCGACAAAACTTTTGGCTTTGTGAGAGATCTATTTTGATATCACGAAACGATCAAGTTCCAAGAATTCACTCGGATATACTTAGTCATATTGAGGGAGGAGAAGTTGGGTACATGTCTATCAATCGAGTTTTGGAATAAGCTTTTAAACACCTTTATGGCACCTAGTCCTCCATCACATAAAATCATTCTGAAAACCGACGTACCAATTATTATTTAAACTCACCAAAATTGTGTAATGGAACAAGGCTTAAAGGTACTGCTTAGGCTTCCGGCCTAAATATTGTGTGCCAACTTTTTAAATATTTCGCTCCATCCTTAGTAGTGTATAAAAACACTCACACTACAGTTTACCGTACAAGAATGCGCCCGCCGACCTCTGAACGGATTTGAGGGGAAATTAATCGAAAGGCCACAGTTTGGCGGTTCAAAGGAAATTAAGTTTATCGCACACTTTTACTTCACATTAGAAGACCAAGGACAAGCGATCGCTTTTATAACCAGCAGCAAAGATAATTTATACATGCAAACCCAGATTGTAATTTTCAATATAATTATCACAAAATAAAAAAATTTTGAATTATTCCAAAATTCATTTCTAATCGTTTGTAGAAAACAACAATTTATTTATTTCAAAAATACTTGTGGCGCCCTGTTCCGCGATACGCGCCCCTGTGAATTCAGTTACTTCTCTCCAACGTAATGCCAGGGCAGTGGCACAGGCGATCGAGCGTTTATACTTCGTACTCCGGTTATACCTAGCTATTCCCACTCCGATTTTAACGCATACAATTACCAGCCGGCCTATATTATGATATGGCCATAATAAAGCACAAGTACTGACAATAAAGTCATGGTACTGACAATATGAATGTAATATTATGCTATAAATCAAAATAACTTTCCAAGTGATAAACGTATGTATAAGTGCATGTGTACATATAGTAAATTGACCATTTATATATATATATTGGTTTAAAGATAATGGAAAAAATTATTTAAAAAAAACTAAAGCGTACCGAAGCGCCAGAGGCATAGCTAACTTCTGCTTGTATTTTTCTTCTTAAAAGAATGGCCGGTGTTGCAGGGGACGTATTATAATACATTTGGACTATTATTTGTCTGCTGTTTGAACTTACATGGCGTTTCCACATAGCGTAGATTTTATGAAAATATTAAATAAATAAAAACAATCTATCTATACTATAATAATTCCGTACAAAAGTTGTGCCTGTGTAGGCAGATACAATTTAAAAAGTGGTCTATTACATTCACAGCACCACCTCTGGTAATTTTTTAAAGAGATTTTCTATGAACAGACCGTGCGCGCGGTATTGCAGTTCGGGGATCTCCACACTGCGCGGACAGTCTTGGATTTGGTTAGCCGGCGGCGGCTTATACATCCTCCCCCGATCTGCGGGGATGTGGCTGTTAGTGCACTCTGCAGCTCTTGCTGGTTACGGATGGTGCTATGATTCGTCGATTGCAGGCCGTTGGTGCGCGCAATCGTCGGACGGGCGGTTTTATTGCGCGGCGGTTCCGGCGCCTGCTTGTCACGGTTGTGCGCCTTCTTCTGCCCGTGCGACGTGTTGGTTGTGCGCGCCCTTAGTGTTGTCCGAGCCTCCCTGCCAGATGCACGTTGCGTCGTGGGCTGCCTCTTCTTCAGCCCCATGCGTGCTGGGGTGTACGCTGCCTTGGGCAACAATCTGTGGTGCGCCAACGCACATGCCTTGCAACTGTCTGTGGAGTCACGCTCACCAGTGGTGTGGGTGAGTGCCAAGCGCTCGGGCCACAGCTAGTCTCTGGGGCTTCAGCGCCTTGAGGGCCGGGCATGTCCTAATGGCATGGTAACGGTGACAGAGCCGATATTGGAGACAATTGTCGGTCCCCACCGTTAAGGCTAATAGGCATGTTCGGTCTCGATCTGAACGTAAAAGAGCAAACAATGAAACGAGAAGTATTTGAGTATATAATGTGAAGCGAGAGGCTTAAAACCTTAACATATAATATAATTTTGTACTGGGCTTTGGGCTGACACTGCTCTATTGGATTGAAGCACATACATTATAACAAAGAGGGCCATTGAGAATCCCGTTTTGAGTGCGGTCCTCCATTACACGACAACTGAATTGGTGGCGGAGCGATTTGACTTTCTCCCACCGATTTAGCAAAGCGAGTTATTCCGCGTTAGGCTCGGGAAGGCCAGTAGAGGCACACCTCGAATGAAGTGACGCAGAGTGAGCGCTGTGAAATCCGTTGGGTCTTGGGATAGTGCGGACAAAGATCTCGAGTTGAGTTCTGCCTCAATTTGTACCACAAGCGTCGTGAACCCTTCAAACATGAACTTGTGAAATGCAGCTGTTTTTTTAGATGTATCTTAAAACATTTCACAAGCCGCCCATGTGCGAAGGCGTGGGGTGGTATATACTGCCAATTACTGCCTTGAGGGGCATACTTTTAGACAATGTCTGAGGAGCCTTTGTTAAGGAATTTAACGAAGTCGCATTCTGTTGGGCGCTGAGCGCCAATGAAGATTTTCCCATTGTCGCTCACCATTTTTGAGGGGAGCCCTCGTATACCAACGAAGCGGAAAAATTGTGGTCGAAAAGCCTGTAATATCCGCGTACAGCTCGATGTGCACTGGCTTTGTGAAAAAACAGACAAACACTGCCACGTATCCTTTGAGGAGGGTGGCAGATCTTAGCACCGATGCTTTAACTTGGAACGGAGCTGCAAAATCTACTCCGGTGGTAAAAAAGGGGAGTGCAGCGCTCAGTAGGTAGAGTGACCATTTGCTGTTTGTTTGCGCGTTTGTTTCTTGTAAAATATACCCTTTTATTAGAGGTTTTAGTTTCGGTACGTAGTGCTTTTGCCTTAGCATTTGAAGCATTAGCCGCGTTTCTGAATGAAGGAGCACCAGAACTCCAAATAAAGGTGGAAGAACCTCGACTTTGTGGGAAGGACAATTGGGTGTCTTCCGTTGTATCTTAACGTGGAATGTGTCTGCCGGCCATTGACTAGGAAAAGTCCGGCTTTGTCCACGAACGGATTGAGAACAAGAAGAGGACTTTTTTTTGTTGATGACCCTTTTATCTTGCAGCGCACCCTTTTCGCTAAGATGCGTTTTCGCCTGACGGAATTCGTCAGGTGTCAGATGTCGAGTGGATATGGTTGCTGACTTCATGCGTTCACGAAGCAGAATATGTACGCAGTCACGCGGGTTGGTTGGAGAGAACGAAGAGAAGCGATCAAGAAAATCGGACTTTCCTTGAGCGCGTGTTAGACTTCCACATTGCGCTTCTCTGGAAGAGATGCGCTACACCCCTTTTATTTGCGTCCATGTGGCACGAAAGCCATTCCAGCTCATACCACGCAAGCAGGCCGCCACGTCTTGAGGCTTGTAACCGCGGGTGCTGAGGCCTGCTGGATTGTTAACACAAGCAACATGGTGTCGTGTACCGTTTGGAAGACGCTCCTTTATTTGGGAGGTACGGTTTCAGACATACGTCTTCCATGTACATGGTGGCTTTTCCAGCCCAGCTACTACAATCTCAAATCTGACCATAAGAATGTATTGCATGCCTCTAAGTGAAGCTGTTTTCGAACCGTCATGACCAATCCAGCCGGTAATACTTCGGCACAAAGCGATCTTGCCTTTTGCAACCAATAGAGAGGATTTTATTTGGTCGTCAGCCTGTACGCAGATAAAGACCGCTGTGCAATATGCTTTTTCGGAGGCATCACAAAACCCATGGATTTGGGTATCTTGCCCCGGAGCAAAGTTAACCCATCAAGGAATTTCGATGTCGGGGAGTGTTGGCAGATTTTCTGCGAATTGTCGGCACTTTCATCCCAATCAATGCCATCAAGCCAAAGTTCTTGAAGTAGAGTCTTCGCTTGAATCATCACTGGCAAGAGCCATCCTGCCGGATCAAAAACTCGTGCAACAGAAGACAAAATTTGTCGTTTTGTGACGACATTTTTTGTCGACGCTGGCTGAATGGTGTACGCAAACTTGTCAGCGTGTGCGTTCCATCGGATGTCAAGGGTTTGGTTGTGAAAGTACTATCAAATTTCAAAAAGTTGGAGTCGAGAGATCCTCCTTTGGAAATTTGTCTAATATGAACGGATGATTGGCCGTTAGCTTTTTGACTTCCCGAGAGGATGTCGTCCACATAGATTTCGGTTTTAGATATTGTGGCAGCCAATGGGAATGTAGCTATCGTGTCATCTGGTAATTTATGTAGGGTACGGATAGCTGATTTGCGAAATAGGATTCTCCTCGTGGATGATTATCAGCCGATACATTTTTTCATTGTCTACATTGAATACAAATTTGTTCATGCGCCACTGCAGAATAAGCAGCATGAGATCTGGTTGGAGTGTAAGACCAGTATGTAATACAACGACGTGATGTGGCAAGTAGAAAGAGAAATAGTTGCCGTTTAAGATTATTTTATATGGATGCGTGGCTTCCGTAGACCAAGATCGATATATTCCTGCAACACATTGTTGTACGAAGTACTTAACTCTCCTTTTTTTTGAAGCGACCGCTCCATGCAAAAAAATGTTGGAGTGCAGCTGAGAGAGAATTTATTTGGAAATTCTGATCTTCGTACGACATTTGTGGAGGTTGTGAAATGTTCTTCTCTTCGCAGAATTTTCTCAGTTGGGAAATGAGCATTGCATTCGAGCATTATTCTACATGCGTCGAGAATGACACCACATTTTCGGTTATTGGACCACTCAGAATCCAGCCAAATATTGTTTTTTGCCCGAGTATTGTGTCGCAAACCTTTTGTTTATTTTCCAGCAGGATTTGTATAAGTATATCGGTGCCGATAACCATATCAGTTTAAGCTGGTATGTGGCAACTTGGCTGAATGTTGGCATGTGCCTCGTTAGTTGAAGTAACAAAATAGCCGGGGCCTTTATCGTTTGCGTGGTTTTGGATGCAACCAGTGTTAAAAGACAAAGTTTGGATGAGTTTTGGACAATGTGTCCACCCATGCCAGAGATTTCGAAGCTGGAGTGTTCGAATGAAATTTTAATCCGGTTTTGAATTTTCGAGGATATGAATGTTCCTTGTGAGCCTTTGTCAATTAAGGCTCTCGTGCTGTGGGATTTACCAAGGCAGTTTTTGCACATATTTGCTTGGTGAACGAATTTACTCCGTTGGTACGGAAATTCGTTTGAATTGTGTGCAGACCCTAATGAGATGAGGGGAGTTGCAGTAAGAGCAGGATACTTAATGAAAACCGCTGCCAACATGTCAACAAACGCGGGCCATTCTTTATACCCACCATAAAATGTCTCCGTGTCGCAAGCTGGAACTTCAAGACATACTCTTGTCTCTGCCGAGGTGATTTCCACGAGGGATGGTGAACTCGACTCGGCGATTGCTTTAATTAGCGAAAGTGTATCGCAATTTTTGCTGTGGCCACTTCGAAAACATCAAGACAAGTGAAATGTTTTCCTTCTACCGTACTCTTAAAGTTTTCGGGTAGGCTCTCATCTGGTTGTGAAAACCAGATCATAGCATTCGTACCCAGTAGTCAACTAGTGTTTTGTATTTCATCATGAGATACTATTCTGTGTGATCTTGAATTGGTGAATCGCCGAATTTTACACCCGGTAAAATATGGGTTTAAAAATTATAGTAAGATAAAAAAGCATCACAAACACTTTTCACTGGTACATACGTGGTTGAAATATATGTATAGATATTTAATGTGATATACATATGTATGTAAATTTTAAGTAACACTGGGAAAGTATGAATATCCTTATTTTAGTTTAGACAAATGCGCTCAGGAAAATTTTCCTACTGGGTTGCATCTTTCTAAATATCTTAATATCCAATTTTAAATATGTCACCAGTATTCGCAGTTATGATGTGTACATATGCAAATTATACCTACATATGCACGATGCAGAGAAAAAAAAAGCACTTCCGTTACTTCGTACTTGCCTCGTTTAAGGGATTGACGTCACAAATGGCTCTTAAAA
The DNA here is from genome assembly GCA_951828415.1 of Anomoia purmunda. Taxonomy (NCBI): domain Eukaryota; kingdom Metazoa; phylum Arthropoda; class Insecta; order Diptera; family Tephritidae; genus Anomoia; species Anomoia purmunda. The sequence continues at coordinate 51,413,958 of OX639994.1, forward strand.
TGTTATTTTAATTTTTTTTACAAAAAGTTAAACACAGAATAATAAATCTGAAGTGCCGAGCTTTGTACTGTAGCAGTTGCAGCGAAAATAAAAGCCCAATTCAGTTATCACCTTCCTTTTCTTTTCCATATTCCTGAGGTATGAACATTTGTGACGTGTACGCTGCCGCCGTTGTCGTCATATGGTTTTCTATCATTCTTGCTACATATGGATATCGACACAACAAGTAAACCTGTTTATATACCTACGTATGTATATATGTATATTTGCGTACATATGTAGCCGGAGTGTGGATAAGCTACGGTTTTTCACAGCAGTGGTGAGTTATGACTTACAAAGAAACAATACAGAGTTTGTTTTTACTCAAGTGCGTATGGATACGTGTGCGAGAATGCACTATACATATTTATTATAGAGTCGCTCACTGCTGAGGTAAGTTCTGAATACCGAAGGTATTACGTCTGAGAGTTGGGTCTCTTAGCTTGGTGAGTGCCCCAAAAGAGACGCGTAGCGGACAGAAATTAAGATCAGCTAGAGCAGAAAATGCAACTGGTATATGTATGTACATATGTATATGTCTGTTTTTGGGAAACAATATAACTATTACGAATAAAAAAGTTATAATTTTTTAATTTTTTAATTTTTAAGAGAATTAAAAATTTGTCTACTCATTGTGAATGGGTATGAATGGGTGTATATTGTTGCTGCTAATCTGTTGGTGCGCTGCATGTATCGTTGATGATGTTGGTGGTGCTGATGTAGCTACTGGTGCTGTTGATGTTGCCGCTGGTTGTTGCTGGTGTTGCTTTTTTTATAAGATATTTATTTTGTTTCAATTTTCAAAATATTGTTCGTGTATTTTTTCACAAATTGTTTCTTTGAAAAAAAAAATTTATGTTTCTTTTTCGATTTCGGTTTTGATTTTCACTATGCTTTTTCCCGTTTTGGTACACTTTTGTTTTTTCTCCTTTGTCTTATATGTAAATATGTACATATAGACATGCATATCTTTGTATGTGCACTTTTCATACTGTCACTTTGTGTATACATGTGCACATACATATGTATATTTATTTTGTTGTTTTGCGAACGCCCGCGTATTTATTGTATTTTAAGTTTTTAATGTAAGTACATATACATACATATGTATATATTTACTTTTAGGAATTGGTCCATTGTTGGCTGCGAAATACCATGAATATTTCCGCATTGGTCTCATTGTACTCACCTTCACTTGAGGTATCTTTTAGGAAAACACCAAGTTTATCGTTTTCCTTTTTTTTCAAATATATATTATAAACGTAATTCGTTGCTATCTTCACACATTAGTATCTTACACAATCTTTAATTAATATTTTTCAAAGTCACGGGTTGAATAAATTACGCTTCTTCTTAGGCGGTCGCTTCACTATGGCTGGGACGGCCGTGCGCGTTCATTGCATTTGGTTAAGCGGCGGCGCACAGTGGCCGATTTGCCTATCTAGCGTAAGAAAATTAATAACTTAAAAAACAATAAAGTTTTCTACCAAATGATAATTTTTCTGGAACAGTATCCTAATAAGGAACCAAATTTTAAACTTTGTTAGAAAAGTTTTAATTACAAATTTTTTGTTTAATTTTTATAATTTTTTTTTTATTTTTTTATTTGTTTTTTTTTAATTATTACATTACTCAGCTTCAGTGCTCCAATCTGAGTCGGAGTTTTCTGATACTTAAGAAGCATCTAAAACCAGATATTTCATCTCCCTATCCAAAAAATTGTCTTTATTGGAATGACGAGACGGGTTTTTGGATAAACTTGTTATTAACGGATCTGAAGAAATTAATAAAGAGTTCATAAGATCCCCTTTGTATTTATGCGCGAAGTTTTACGTATATGCTTCAGTCGAAAATTTCTGAAATCTTTGTTCTTAGCTTCCAAGGCCTCTTCCGACATCATGCCAATAGGAAGTGGTGCAAATTCAATTATATCAGCTCCGTGAATCAATATCTTATGAACCGAGCTAGGCATGTAAAACCATGGATATTCATTTACAAATATCTTTGCGGTTTGTAAGGCGTACTCACGAATTGTGCAAATATTTACCGCGTATCCGGAGGCCATAGAGCGTAAAATCACACCTAGTCTTTGAATTAGATTTACATTTACGCCGGTTATTTGAGCAGACAATTCATGGTATTCAAAAAACTTTCGAGCTGTATTTCCACTGTTCGTGTTGCCGGAACCTTGCATTGGAATATCCACCAATAATGCCATTACAACCCAAAACCTATCTTAGATCTCTGCTTTTCTTTGGTTGACTACTATCTTGTCCAAGCCGCGGACCTGCCACTTTTTGATTAGTAGTCTATATCCTACATGTAATATACACTCGAAACAGCGAATCCATGCATGCATGGTCGGCAGTCCGAATTGAAGCAAATCTTCGTTACTCGGCAAGCTCATAATGTGATCAAGGTCATTCATAACTTTCGGCGATGCCCTACAAATTCCGCATGTTTGCGAGGAAGTCTCTGCAATTACGCTAAACACTTTGCCATCAATCATTGTAAGCTTCAAGTTGTGTTGAACTTGAAAACAGCTCAGACGCTTGGGCTTAAGTTTTATAATTTGTAATTGAATTTTTTCAATCTAGGCACGAATCAAATCTGCTGACTCTTTTGCAAACATTATTTTGAGAGGTCTGCAATACCGAGTTGAAGAAGGCCGCGGATTTTTCCAGAGTATGCTGCTACGCCATTGTACTTGTAGTGGCACAATAAAAACTGCAAAACAAATGTTCATCTACAATATTGTGCTCAGAATTGGTAAATCTTTGCCGATACGTTGCGTGTGCCGAACTCCCATCGCATCCCCATTTATAAATGACAGTTGGGTGTTCATAATTATTTTCATCAACAGATATTTGGCTGAATGCCTCCGGATGGGCTTCAAAAATTCTTTTAATTGTGTGATCCAGTAGTTCTTGCAAGGAAACTTCCGCACAACATTCATCGGTTCTTTTTGCATCTGGATAACACATCTTTTTGGCGGCTAGCATAGCATCGTATGTTGGGTATATATCACTATTGCGAGCTTTTGCACCAAATTGCATAAGTTGATATGAATTTTTGGTAAACCCTCCATCAATATACAGAGCCAACGCTACCTCTGGCGTATACTTGATAGGGAGCTGTTGATTTAATTCAAGACTTCTTTTTATTTTTGTAGACGCATCGGAATCAGTGCCTAGCATTGAAACAACTTGCGATGCACTCCGTTTTCCAACTTTGTATAAGCTGTCGCGAGTCGCTGTCATTAGTTCATTGTTCGACAAGTTTCGAAACTTAGGTGTTCTGATATTTTGCGTGGCAATCAGCAATTTCCTTTTGTTTTCTACCTGCTCTTTTTTGAGCATTTTGAGAAGAATATACAAGAACTAAGTCTTCGTCCAACCAAACTTTGTATTTATCCTCGAACCGTTTACAATTCCAATGGCATGCTCGCCACTTTGCAGTCACCCCTGTGCGAAAATTTCTCACTTGTTTAATAATTAAATTGTACTCCTCCTCAGTGCAGTTTGATTTCTCAATAACATTCGAAAAAACATACTCCATAAGTACCGACAATTTTTTTAGCGTCTTTTTCACCGTACCATACTGAAAAAAAGGAGCGTTTGGAGACCGACATGGTGCCTAAAAATTAAAACAGAGTCAGAAGACGCGAGTCGACGCAGCAGATGTTAGACATTTCACAAAATAGACAAAACATATTAACATAAAACAACAGTCTCTTTACCTCGAAATACCTCCGAAATAAGTTTTCCTTTACAGAAGTTCAAGTTCGGTCGCAAAAAAGGAGTTAATAATGTTGTTGAATTCTACCACAATTTTCTACCATAACATATATTGCACAAGTCACGAAACACTTTTTTTAACTACATACCTTTAACTATTACAAAAACCAAAACAAACAATTTAGGAATATGATTCTTCACAATTTTTCAGCACAATCTGCACACATGTAAAAAGGCGGCAAAATGCTTTTGTCACAACTGTTTTAACATAGGTTATGTTTGAAAGCTCACAGTTGATCAATTAAAGCAAATTTATCAATTTGAAAATTATCGATTTACTAAATGAGCAGTTAGTTATCGGCTGGAAATCAAATTTTAGTAGATTTTGCACGTCGAAAATTTTGAATTTCTTACGCTAGATCACTGATTTCGACCAGTGTGCGGCGGCTCAAACAATTATCTAAAACATTTGAACTTCAAGATAGTTCTGAGGACGATGCAAATAATTTGTGAAATCAGTAACGATATAATCTTATTCGTTCAGATGCTGTGACTTGCGATAGGTATTTTGATTATTGCTACCGACAAATGCTTAAAACTATCTAAGGAAACGGACGCATGTTTGATGAACATTTTGTAGAAAAACTTTTATTGGATAGTTGATTTGGAACAGTGACGGCGGAGACAGAGACACCACGTGCATGGTATGTTTCGAGTAATAACACCTCTAAACTAGACCTCTAGGATCCTCTAACCTTTCCGGCGCTATCAAATTTAAATTCATAGTGTTTACGCCGCAGCGTAACTATTTTCTAACCGCCCTAATACGCGTGTATGTACGCATACATATGCAACTGCGAATTATTCCATATTTCCCGCCGGATAATTCCTTTTTCTAACATTTCCATTTACTTGCTTTCCAATAAAACTGCGGTTGACGGCAACCGTACATTTTTTCATAACTGGCACTCTATCTCAGGATTTCAGGAGCGACGCAGGTCAACTACCGATTCACACCACAGGTAAAGCAACATTCATGTATATCTACATATATACAGTTGAATAAATGTTCACTACAAATTAAAACTAAACCAAATCTTTTAATTTTTTTTCAAATTTCCAACTGTGCGTCTGGACATTTGTACATAGTCCATCAACGCCGAGATTTCAAATACAGTCCACTAGATAATATCTTAAAAAGCAGCAAAGCCGGAGAAAAATTGCGAAGTTAAAACAAATCCGTTTATAGTTTTATTTTGGATTTTCACTCTTATTTACTTTAAAGTAAACCGGCATAACTTTCTTTTGTTCAATACTGCTGATTGGCATACCATAATTGTTAATTTGCAAGTCACTAGTTCACTTATTCAAGAAACATTATTTCTATTGCACACTATTGCGTTTTCGCATAATCACTTTTGAGCCTTTGTTGTAATTTTGTATATATAACCAACAAGTTAATCAACAATATCACTGGTACATAATTAAGTACCCACTTTTCTTGTTAAAACACAATTATATATATGTCGACACATTTGGGTGGCAAGTGTTTTTTTTTTCTTTTGCATCAAGTGCCATTTCACACATTTGGGTGGCAGTGTTCTTTTTTACATCACATTTTAAAAAATAACCACTTGACTGAAATTAAAGAAAAATCATTAAATAAAGAAACAGACATATAAAAATTTACTGGTAATTGTCATTTTGCGGAACTTTTTTTTAGCAATATCAGAGTTAGGTAGACTTCAGTAACTCCCTCTTAGCTTCACTATGGATTCATACATCCGTTTTGCAGAATCTATAGCAGAGTTCGATTCTGACTTCAACAGCACTCCTGCCTCCGAACAAAATAAGCACGGTCTTGCTATCCAGCAAGACGATTTGAAAGTGTTATGGGAGAAAACGAAAGCAGCGTACGATACGCTAACGAACTGAGAAGGTTTAAGTAAGGAAGATATCAGGGCGGTCAAGAAGAAATATAGAGTATGTTTTTCGACATACGTGAAATGCATTTCTGCTATGGCTACTCAAGCAGAAGCATTATCTAACGTACAAAAGGATGTAGCGGAGCAGTCCGTCCGCAAACATAATATCCACCTTCCACCGTGCGATACAGACGTGTTCAAGGGCGACTACCTTTCTTGGCCAACATTCCGTGATATGTTTACGGCCATCTACATCCTCAATAAGCGCCTCACCCCGGTTGAAAAACTTTTTCATCTCAACCATAAGACACAAGGGGAGGCCAAAGAAATCGTAAGAAAGTGCCCACTAACTAATGAAGGCTTTACTACAGCGTGGAAAAACTTGTGTGAACGCTATGAAAACAAGCGTTTTTTAGTTAACACGCAACTAAAACTATTGTTTAACTTAAAGGCAATAGAGTTTAAGTGTGGTAGCTCAATAAAAAGTTTGCAGCGGGATATAAACAATTGCTTATCAGCCCTGAAGAGTCATCAAATTGACATATCGAACTGGGACGCAATTGTCGTTTATCTCTGCTCGACGAAGCTGCCTGACAGTACACTGGCTCTATGGGAACAAACCATAGACCATAAAAACGACATACCCAAATGGGAAGATATGGACAAGTTCCAGTCCAATCGTTTTCAGACCCTTGAGACATTGTCAGGGTTGAAGGATGGTAGAGATGTGAGAGTGCCAAAGCCGCCACAAATCACACGTCATCCTTTCGAAACCCCAACAAAAAGAGTTGGCACCTTCCAAGTAAGCGTGACCACTTTTACTTGTAAAATGTGCCATACAAACGAGCACAAATTGCGCAGCTGTTCCCGATTCCTACAGCTAACACCTACAAACAGATTGAACTTTTTAAAGGAAAATAATTGTTGCCTGAATTGCCTTAGTTCCGGACATACTGTGTCAAGATGCACAAGTGCTTACAATTGCAATACGTGTCACTCGCGACATCACACGCTCCTGCATCTAAATGCAATTCAGCCAAAGGCAATGACGCGTTGGACGTCTTCAAGGCCTGCCGATGATTCTCCATCGACATCTAGGCAGGCGCAAGCACAACGTGATTCCGATAAAGCAACTTAAAATGCAAACAGAAATTTTAAGTCCTGCTTTGCGAATACAAATACAGGTGTGCTGTTAAGAACAGCTCGCGTAAATATACGTCTCAATGGCACAGATTTTGCTGCACGAGCACTGATAGATTCTGGTTCTGAGTGTTCCTTTATAACGGAGAGGCTCAAATGCAGAATCAGTCTATCTTTAAAAAAGATGCATGCCCAAGTTTCGGGCATCAGAAACTCGGTAAATGCCCAGGTGAAAGAAGCATGTAGCATACAACTGCGGTCCCCCGTCGACCCGTTGTTTAGTTTGACTGCAACTGTCCTGGTTTTACCACAACTAACCGGAAATCTGCCGACAACAAATATAAGTGCGAAGACGAGGCAAGAATTTCCGGACCTGGCATTATCGGATAAAAGGTTTTTTTGTAAATGAACAAATAGACCTCATTCTTTGTGGATACATTTATCCACAAATCATATTAATCATAGCCCAAGAACCCGTATTCGGTTGGATTATAACTGGTAGTACGGATACTACAAATACACAAAGAAATATAGTTTCGTACTTCAGTGAAGTTGCGCTGGATAAGCAACTTACGGCATTCTAGGAGTTAGAAGATTTACCCAAAACCAAAAGCCTCATTGAGGATGACAAATATTGCGAAGAGCTTAATAAAAATACCACTATCAGAACTAATGAGGGAAAATACATAGTCTCGTTACCATTCCGACAGGAATTTCCAGCACCCATACAACTAGAACCTTCTCTTAGAAAAGCCTGCACTCAATTCTTCCGGAATGCGACACGGATAGCCAAGGATCCCGTCCTACAAAAAAAGTATAATAAGGTGTTAGCAGAGTATGAGACACTAGGACACATGACGAGAATAAATAGTAACATTTCAGCGGACTCATGTGAAAATTACTTCCTGCTTCATCACGCCGTTACAAAGGCGGGGTACCTCAACTAAAGTTCGCGTGGTTTTCAATGCCTCAAGTGCAACCGCTAATGGGAAAAGCTTAAATGGCGTCCTCCTACCCGGTCCAGTACTACGCGCAGATCTTCCGATACTGATTCTACGCTAGAGATTATACAGATATGTTTTCAACAGTGACACTGAAAAAATGTACACACAAATCTGGATAAACGATAACCTGTCGAAATATCAGCGCATCGTCTTTCGGGCAAACCCGAACGAATCAACGAGCCTATATGAATTAAAGACGGTTACGTTTGGAATAAACTGTGCTCTTTACCTGGCGATAAGGACACTGTTGCAAATGGCCGATGACGTAGAAAGCTCGCATCCAATAGCAGTTAATATTCTGCGAAAATGCATGTACGTAGATGACGTACTTGCAGGAGGACACAGCATCGAATCAACCATAAAGGCAAGGGACGAAATTTTTGCAGTACTGCGGTCAGCAGGTTTTCCCTTACGAAAATGGACGGCCAACTGCGAGGATGTAATAGCAGACATTCCAAAAAAGGATCTACTAAGCGAAGATTTTTTGGAATTCGAAGATACCAGCACAGTTAAGGCTCTTGGAATAAGGTGGAACGCCCATTCGGATTATTTTTACTTTCTAACAAGACCAATGGAGCATAGTGACACAATCACTAAAAGGTCGATATTGTCAGAGAACTTGTGCTCTAAATATAGCAAAATATGGTGAAAAGTGTTTTTATTGGTATGGTGGAATTAAATTGCTATGTTGAATTCTCCCGACGGCACTTACAAATTTTGTTGATGAAAAAGCTGTTTTAACATTTGCGCCTTCTCATTTCTTACAAGTTCTCTGATATTGTCTTCCATCGCCAAGCTGTTCGATCCGCTAGGATGGCTTGCGCTTATTGTAATAGTAGCCAAAATATGGATGGAAAACATTTGGCTGGAAGGCACAGAGTGGGATGAACCTGTGTCTTCAACTACTTTAGAAAAATGGCAAAATTTCACCAAACACTACCGCGAGATAGAGAGGATTAAGATACCGCGTTGGGTCTATTTTTCTCCCGCCCATGACGTCGAAGTACATGGCTTCTGCGATGCTTCAGAAAAAGCGTATGCAGCTGCGGTATACTTACGGGTTAAGCAGGGTAGTGAAGTTCTAGTGAATCTGCTGGTAGCAAAAACAAAAGTTGCTCCAGTTAAAACTATTTCCCTGCCCCGATTAGAACTATGCGGCGCGGTATTGCTCGCCGAAAGCATTGAGTCGGTACTTGGCAACCTACCACTAGGACAGGTACAAGTACTCTTATGGACAGAGTCCACAATTGTGCTTGCATGGATACGTAAATCTCCATGTTCGTGGTCAACGTTCGTAGCACATCGTATAACCAAAATTGTCGACAAAGTCGGAAATACGGACTGGTTTCATGTGGAGTCGGCATCAAATCAAGCAGATATGGCAATCAGAGGAGTTCTCGCATACGAATTAGTCGATAACACTCTGTTGTGGCATGGCCCTTCTTGGTTGCAAGAAGACAAGGAAAATTGGCCAAGACAAGAGACAATCTATAACACCAACATCGAAGAAAAAAGGGCGCATTTATGTGCAACCATAATAATAAAAAATTTTGATGACATTCTCGATAGGTTTTCAGATTTACCGAGAGCTTTGAGAGTCTTATCATATATCATGAGATTCTACCAAAGCACTCATCCAAACAAAAAAGCTTCTTTTCGAGGAGAGTCTTGTTTAATTTCATCCGATGAAATTAAGGCAACGACACAACGCTTAATAATCCTTTACCAGAGGCAATACTATAGTGATGAATATTCGAACCTAAAGTCAAAGAAACCCATCGATAGAAAAAGCGAAGTGCTACCCCTTAACCCGTTCTTAGATAAAAATGGGATTATGAGGACTCGAGGTCGTCTTGGCGCATCGCTAGATTTAGCGTACAACGAGCGTCACCCAATAATCCTTCCTTATAACTGCCGATTGGCCCGTCTTGTTGTCCAATTTATCCATAAAATCTCCCTGCATGGCGAGAATCAATTAATGCTGCGTCTCATTCGAACTCAATACTGGATTCCCCGAGTCAAAAATATGGTAAAGTCTGTCATCCATGATTGTAAGGTCTGCACAATCCACAGAAAACAAACCCAAACGCAGCTTATGGGAGTGTTCCCTCAGGAACGCACCTCATATTCGCGTGCATTTACAAACACGGATGTAGATTTCGCAGGACCTGTCGATATCAAAAACTTCCGCGGCAGAGCTTATCGCATCTCAAAGGGTTACGTCTGCCAATTTGTGTGTTTCGCCACTAAGGCTATACACTTGGAAGCCACCAATGACCTTAGCACTGCATCTTTTTTGGCAGCTTTTGCTAGGTTCATAGCCAGGAGAGGATGCCCAAAAAATGTTTACTCCGACAATGGCACCAACTTTGTCGGAGCTTCGCGATCTCTACGATCAGAATTTAAAGCTTTTATAACCGAAGCTTATACCCACTGCAGCGCCTCATATGGGCGGATTGTGGGAAGCAGGGGTAAAAAGTTTTAAAACCCATTTTAAAAAGATTGCTTCCAGCTTCAGTTACACATTTGAAGAGTTCACAACTCTTTTATGTCGAATCGAGTCTTGCCTTAACTCCCGTCCTTTAAGTCCCTCTTCGAATGGACCTTCCTACTTGGAGTCTCTTACCCCCGGTCACTTCCTAGTAGGTGTACACTTATTAGCTCCACCTGAACTAGAAGCGAACGAAAGCCCTGCCTCGATCGTAAACCCATGGCAGAAACTTAAAGCACTACATCAAACATTTTGCAGGAGATGGAAGACTGAATATCTGTTGGAAATGCAAAACCGCATCAAGTGGAAACACCCACAGCGTAAAAACAGGAGATCTTGTGGTTATAAAAGAAGACAATCTACCGCCTAATATGTGGAGACTGGGAAGAGTCATCAACCTACACCCAGGCTCGGATAACCGGGTACGCGTCGTCGACATCTATACTACGAAGGGACAAGCCAGCAGACCAATAACGAAATTGGTTTTGCTGCCCTCTATAGAAAACACCGCTAGAACTTAAAAAAAAAAAAAAAAAAAAAAATGCATAAACAGTACGTGAAGTACAAGGAAATAAAGAAATCTGCTCTGCCATTTTTCTAGCAATATAAGTACTTAACTTTAAAATGTTCCGATGTATTACCTACGACGATGGCGTACAGAAATAAAGAAATCTGCGAAATCATGTTTCTTACATACAACAAGTAGTGGTTATTTGGTACCCGCTACCTGTACAAAACTAACTAACAAACTAACCAATTGTTTGGAATTAATTTTGAAAAGTGGTCATTTGATACCCGAAACTATTTCAAAACTAACCGACAAACTAACCAATAGTTTCAGTTAATTTGGGAAAGTGGTCATTTTGATAACCGAAACTATTTCAAAATTAACCGACGACTAACCAATAGCTCGAGTTAATTTTCCGGAATTTATGACCGATTGTCAAAAATCAGACCGGTTCCACCCTAACATTAGTTGTGAAAACCCTAAACCCTAAAAACCCTATCCACTAACTAAATTTCAGAGCGTAAAGAAAATTTGCTTTCAATGAAAGAAACATGCAAGAAACTAAGAGAGCGTAAAACCAATAAGAAGTTGCAAGTTTTTTTTATATACTTTAAATATTTCGATATATTTAAACATTTTGTATATATAAATATTTTATCATTTTTCAAATTTTAATCTGTATTCTACTTTTAATCAACTCAATAATTTTAATCAGTTTTTATCCAACTTGCAAATTCTTGCTAGTACTTAGATCTTTCCAATTTATCCATTAAAAAAAAAAAAAAAATTTGGGAACATCTAAGTACTAATGTTTTACCTATATACATAAAACTTTTAAATATATGTACATATGTATAAGAACAAAACAATTACTTGTTTATGAACAGCTCCACTGGTGTCCCGCTCCTCACATCGTGGAAATCATTCAATTTGTTCACCTGTTGGGAAAGAAAACAAATTAGTTTCAGTGTACAACACAAAAAAAAAAAAAAAAAAAAAAAAATGAATCCACATTGATACTTTACAACCTCCTTTTTGCTTCCGGTCACTGTGCCCTCGCAATCGAATGCAACACACCACCATGTGCATGGAGATGTATATCGATATACATCCATACATATGTACCTACTTATGTACGTAAAAACTCCAAAATGTATGTACAAAAAATCATTTTATTATTATTATTAATATATAAATACCACTTACCTGATCATCGTCGCCGTACACATGCATGCGTCCACCATTGCACAGTGGTTCCACTTGTATGGGAGCAGTGGCCAAAAATAGTTATGGTTGAGATATCAAATGGAAATTTTAGGAGTCGATCAATAGCTATGTAAATATAATTTTCAGTTAATATGGGCATGGCCAATCTTTTTTTACTTCAGTTTTTAGTATTTAGTTGCACAAAATAAACAAAAATACATTTTTAAAATAAGCAATGATTTTTTTATTGACAATTTTTATTATTCTAACAAATCTAATGCTGATTTCAATAAAATTGTTTTTTCTTGCAATAAGTTTTCCTCTCGCTAGACCAAACTGGATCCGAGCTTAATAGCAACATATGAAGCAAGTCGATATTGGTTGTTATTCGCGATATTTTTCGAGTGTGTCAGCTGCTTCTTCGGAGAGTTCACCAATCGATAAAAGCGCATGTTCTATAATAACAGGTCCATGAATCAGTATTTTATGGACTGAACGTGGAAGGTTAAACCAGGGATATTGTTGAACTAAAAGATGTGCAGTTTCAAGCGCATACACCTTGAATTTTTCAATATTAATATTATATCCAGATGATATGGCTTGTAACAATGTGCAACATCTTTCCAAAAGATTACGAGGAATACCAGTAATATCAGCTGATATTTCCAAGTTCATAAAAAATGTCCTTGCAGTGTTTCCATCATTTGAATTCCCACTACCTGCGACTTTAGGTCTGTCTATTATTAGTCCAAGTTTTTCTCTGAATTCAGATTGAATGAACGGTTTTCTTTCAGAAAATTTCATTTTATCATCTGGCGATCTTATTTGCCATTTTTCGATGTCGTCTCTGTACGAAATATGTAGGAAATATTCAAAAAATCGAATCCCCGAGTGTAATGGCGATAAACCAAATGATAAACGCTCTGTATGAATTGGTTTTTCTTGACATTTTGCGATATCATTCATTTCTTTTGGTTTTGCTTCGCAAATGTAGCACTTTACACTGGACGTACCGCTAAGGGCATTGCATACTTTTCGACCATGGTTCATTGTAATCTGTGCTTTACACATATTTCTTTATTACCTAGCTTTATCTCTGTCGGCTCCAGTCTGTCTATTTTATTTTTTATGTATCGTTCTTCTTCAATTGATAACTCTTTAGTTTCCTTTTTAAATTGAAAACGAATGGGCCTACAAAAACGCGTTGATAACGGACGTGGATTTTTCCATATGACAACTCTTCGTTCGTTACGAATTGAAGCGGAACATATGAAGTGACAAACAAGCTATTGTCTTGTAGCTTATTGTTCTCAAATTTTTGCTTATATTCGCTGTGTCCACTACTTCCATCAAAACCCCATTTTCCTATCTGTCCTCAGATACATTATCAAACACTTCCTCTTGGAGTTCTACTAAACGACTTGCTGTGTGATTAAGTAAACTCTGCAATTCCACTTCAGCATTTGATTCACTAACGGTCGAACTCTCAGAATCTGGGTAACATTTTTTCTTCGCTATTAAAATTTTTTGATAGGTTGGCAGCATATTATATGACAACTTCGAGTTGATGAATTCTTTAATTACTAAATATTGCCGTTTACTTAGATTTGTCTCCATTATGATTGATAAAGCTTCGTTTTCGTTAATAATTGGCTCTACTATCTTCGATGTGGTGGAACTTATACGGAGTATATTGCCGACGCACGGAGCCTCTTCATGTATTTTATTAAGCTTTCTACGCTTACTCCTTTTTGAAGAATTTTCAAAAGCTTTTTGTGGTCGTCCACGCTTTTTACTTGTAGACGGCCCATCATTGTCACACTTAAGAACAATACCATTCTTTTACAAATATATTGCAATTTTTTATTTAAGTCTCCCAAATTACTAATTGACTGCCCATTATCAATTTGTTGTGCTGCAGTTTCATATACATGTTGATTTTTTTCAATGTTGCTGCCCTCTTTACTATGCCATATGTCAAAAATATGAGAACGGGGAAAAGTGCAATTTAAATTTTCCTCTGCACAAAAAAAACATAAAAATAAGTGTTTTTCACTGTAAAAAGCACATAGTTCACATAAAACACATGAACAAACAAAAACGAGAAAACTCAAAGGTGGTGCAAAAATTTTGTGTTATTTAGAGAGGGAGGGACGAGGCGGGACAAAAAGTTGTATACGTATTAAACCATACATAATAACCTTCAATTAAAAAATAAAAACAAGAGTGCGTGTCATTAGCTTCATACTTAAAACTCTATACAAAAATGAGTGAAAAATATAAAAGTTACACTTGAAGTAAGTTTATTTTGAACCCACGTACATCACTTAAAAATATGACCACAATAACTATTGACTACATAAATTTAAAGCAAATACCTTCTTTTAAAAACTCCATTTCCAAAAATAAATGAATATGTTATTGTTTAACTTACGCAACACGATCAAAAGGACCTTATCAATAACGTTGCTGATAATGAACTAAACAAGCTTTGATATGCTCTCCCTTTCTGTGCTATTTTTACAACATAACAGCAAAATATCAACAAAACAGGTTTTACCATTCGAATATTCGACTTCTCAACATAATCTTTGCATTCTTAGTTTTGAGAATAATAACAACAAAAAATTTATTTTTGGCCTATGGACGGTACCACTGTGCATTGCAACGAATGCGATGTATGCATATGGTACGACATGCACTGTTAGCCAGCTGCACATGGCGACATGTACCCCAACCTCAAAATGACGTGTTCCAAACACGTATTTTTGCCTGGTGGTTCCATCCAAGCATGCTTTCTGGTCCCGATGACGAAAATTCGGAAGATTCCAAGCAATGTAAACCCCGCTAAGCACACGGAAAGGCAAAACTGCTGAAAATCAAATTTTCCAGTCTCTCCTCGCCACACAAAATGGAACTTAGAAAAATTCTGTGTGTGTCGAAGGAAAACTATGTATTAGGTAGTGCATCAAGCACTACCACGAAATGCGCGCACTACACTACACTTTTTTCACTTTTTTTAAATTAATTTAAAATTTTTTTCACCACTAATTCTAATTTTTAAAATATGCTCAAAAAATTTTCACAACTACTCGCGGCTGAAAATCACGTATAAATAATTTTTACACATTCAGTTACCGGCTGGCCCTGTGGTCAGCAAATTATGCACAGTGGCATACAAACTGTTTGTGGGTGGTAGGCCAGATTGCTGGATGCCAGATTGCTGACCTACCTCTCCACAATCAAATAACTAATGTACAAAAACCAAACAAAAAAACAGAATGTTGAGCCATTTCATGGTGGGGGGCACTTCCGCGATTACAAAAATACAGGAATAGGTAGTTCACATCAGTTTTTTATTTCTTTTCAATATCTTGTAAACATCATATGCAGTCAGGTGTTAGGCCACAACACTGACCAGTCCATCAGTGGTTTTTACGATATATGCAAATATATCGTAATGCCATATACGTTCGCAACAGTGGAACATAGCCAAGTCCACCACCTTTAAGTTAGGCACCATCTACCGATGGGGCGCAAGTGTACCGATACGACCACTCCCAAATCAGAGAACTTAGAAGTATGAGAAGCTGCAAATTGAAAGTGGAAACTATTCGGCGATGGTCCTTAACAGGGCTGATACGTTTCCAAACTGGGTCGCCACCACACTGTTAAATTAGCATTTTTAAGCCACCAAAATTGTTAAATTTAATGTTAGTAGGGAAAAATATAAATTTTGATGTTAACAAATATGCAAACGAATGAAGATGAGAATAAATAGAAAAACTTAAGAAAGTAAGATTGTGCTGATATCCAGAACGAAATAAAGAGTTTAATGTATTTATCAAATTAATGTTTTTAGTTATTTAATTTTTATAAATGAGAGTGTGCACATATGTACATAGATACATATACAGGAAAAATGTTCGCCAACACATATGTAGTATGAATGTATGCAGGCTAAGAAAATAAATATTTTGTACTTAAAACTTAAAGCAAAAGACTGATTCTGAATCCAGAGTAATATTAAAAATAAAATATGAAATTAAAAAAAAACTGGCAAAAATATATCTATACTTTTGCCCAACTGTGATTTGAACCTTGAAAAAAGTTGTGAAATGAATGATAAAGCCGCGCCTATACCAGCAGCGCCACAGCACACACTATTTTGGTGCGTCTAAATCACTACTTAATCGTGAACTTCTTACACTACATTATAAAGTATTTTATATTTCTAACTTTAAATGTTAAATTCAACATCCTTCAATCTGAAACAATTCTTCTATTGGTTTGCCAATAATATTAACAAATTTTTAGAAAATTCTAAATATCAGCAATAATTTTTCAGTTCAAGGCAAGTTTTTTTGTAATTGTAAAGGATTGATACATATGTACATACATATATAATACGGAAATTCCATATATGTATGTAATTCAATGTTCATATTTGTTATATTATTTATACTATTACAACTATAACTTATAAGTTTGGTTCCAATTTGATCTATTTTCTGGAGTTAATTTCGTTTTTCTGTAGATGCGAAATAATATGCGATCTTTATACATACATATGTACATATATTACAAATTTGTTCGTTTGTATCAAAAATTTGTCTTGGCAAAAAATATTCACGGGAAACTGAATCAAGTAGCGATTAAGTTTAAGTTTGTATTCTGTGGTGCAGTTTCTTCAGGATGCGCGGCAGTATTTTCCATGCTTTCGTTTTGCGCGAGTTCGGAACCAAGCCATGGGCTTCTGGCTTAAAATTTGGGTTGGGTGTGGGGGTGCTGGTTGATTTAGATGTTTACTTTTTTGCAAATTCTTGCACTAGCATACATATGTACATACATACATATGTACATATATACATATGTAAGTTGATATATACTACCAGAGAATACTACATAAGTACATAACTATATTTGAATGTACAGTCACAAAAAACTAAAATATCATCAAGTATACAATCATATGTGCACACATTTATGTATATGTATTCATATCTATGTATGTACATATGTACATATACATATCTAAATACATAAATTCATATGCATCCATGTACATACATACACACATACATATCTATGTACTTATGTAAGCGCATGTGAATAAATTCAACCTTGACCTACGCTAAATCAAAATCAAATCACAGCGCAATCACAACCGCAGCTGCATTTGTGCTAGCGCGGGCGCCGAATATTCTACTATATCTGAAACTACATACAACAACAAAAAATTCATTCATAAATGCGTGCGCGTATTCCTAAAAACAACGACGAACACAAAAATGCTAAAATCTTCAGTTTTACAAACCATCGACGGTCATTGAAAATTTCAACACCGCAATATCAGACAATAATGCAATAGAACATTCTAGAACATTCTAGAACATTCTTGAGCTTTTGTCCAAATGCACATTAATTCATTTGCGTACACGTGCTCGCGCAATTGGCGAATCGACTCAAAAATTGCCGAAAAACAGAAAAGAATATTTATTTTCTTACCGTTCCCTTTCCCTTTCAACCCTTCTCTTATCTACAATTGTTGCATAACTCCTCTTCCGTCTCTACTTGCCCCGCTGACAATAAAAAAAACAGATTTTTTCTCGGGTTACTACTTTTTCTTCTTTGTTTCATTTTTAGTTGGATTCGTAAATTGTTCTTCTTCTTTGCGTGCACATTGCTATGATTTGCATAATTAGCCGTTTAAGCGGACGCAATGAAATGTCTGCTGTGGCTTAGCGCGTATAGTCGCCTGCCACATTATCATATTGCACGTTTGAATTGTTGCCCCATAGTTCGAATCCTAGCTTTTTTCGGTTCATGTCTAATTTTTATAATTTTTTTTAATTCAATAGAAAATAAAATATCATACAACGTATCCTTCATTTTATGGAAATCTTTTTTCATTTATATTTCTGCTCTGATTTCATTTCATTACAAATGAATATACAAAATCGTGAAAGAGTTTTCACGTGTCGAATTTTTTGGAATAGTTTGAAAAGCGAAATGCAAACATATTACATATTTTATTTATTCAATAGGATATAAAATAAAATATTAACTATCCGTGCTTTTTTTGTACTTACTCCGATCCCTGAAAACAGTTGCATCACTTCACAAAAGTTCTGATCTGTTTCTATTTAGGTTCAAATGAATATGATACTATAAAAACTCTAAAACTAAGTAAAACAAAAATTTCCGAAATGAAATTTCAAAAATTTTACATCAGTTAAAAAAAGCAAAATTATAATAATAATATTGGTAGGCACGCTGTTAATTGTCACATCTTAACATAATAAATATATGTTCTCGACATTTTCTTACTGACCTCTCTGTTAGAATGTTATGTGGAAATGTTAAATAGCTGTGGGGAAACCCAGTTTGGAAACGTTTCAGACAACATTTTTTGCAGTCCACAAATTTGCAGCTTCTCATACTTCTAAGTTCTCTGCCCAAATACCATTTTTACAGTGGGTGATGAAAGTTTATGGACACTTGGCGCATAAATAAACCACATATATATAATAAATACATAAATACATAAAATTTACAATAAAATACATACATATATGCATAAATTTTTTGTCATGCCATACTTTCATATAATAAAATGATTTTTTTTCTTTGGTTAATTTTTTCTATATCACTTGCCGCCCAATATTACGACCACTTTCAACGGGTGGCGGCTCGGAAACCTGTACTTTCCGACCGTCACTGCAGCATGAACGGCGAAGGCGCGGCTCGGAAACCAGTCCTTTCCGACGGCCCAGGCAGCGCGGCTTTGGATCCCGTCCTTTCAGACCGTCTGCCCAGAAAAAAGAAACGACGAACGACTGGCGTGGGAACTCGTCCTTCCCGACCAGCTCAGCATCAGCGAACGGATGGCTCGGGAACACCTTCTTTCCGACCATCTGATATCCAAAAGAATTGGCGGCGAGTTGACTCGGGAACACGTCCTTCCCGATCACTACGACGAAACGCCCCATACAATTACCCCAACTAGCGCGACAACATACGTATGTTCAGCCTTAATATTTCTTTCTATTACCGTCCTTCCTATTAGAGCATGACGGAGGAACACGGAGCGGCTCAAGGAAACAACAAGCCAGCGGCTCAGTGGAAACAAACAAACAAAAAAAAATAATAATAATAATATTTTTTAATCAAATATGTGATGTGGTGTGAACTGGTAGTTTGGTGATGTTGACGCTCAGGATTTTTGCTTACCGCAAGGGGGCCGGCATGTTTACGCCGCAGCGTAAATATGTATTTTCTAACCGCCCTAATACGCGTGTATGTACGCATACATATGCAACTGCGAATTATTCCATATTTCCCGCCGGATAATTCCTTTTTCTAACATTTCCATTTACTTGCTTTCCAATAAAACTGCGGTTGACGGCAACCGTACATTTTTTCATAACTGGCACTCTATCTCAGGATTTCAGGAGCGACGCAGGTCAACTACCGATTCACACCACAGGTAAAGCAACATTCATGTATATCTACATATATACAGGTGAATAAATGTTCACTACAAATTAAAACTAAACCAAATCTTTTAATTTTCCTTTCAAATTTCCAACTGTGCGTCTGGACATTTGTACACATAGTTCAAATGATTTCGAAAAATTTATTGCAGAATTCTATGATTAATTATATGCGATAAGACGAAAGTTTTTTTGAAGATAAAATGTTAAGGTCGACTTAATAAACGCATACAACCTGACTATATTAGAGCTCCATAGGGCCAATATGGATACTCAATTTATAATGGATGCATATGCTTGTTGCTCTTATTTAATTATTTATACAAATACATCAAACAGAGGAATTACTAGGTTCTTAATTGAAGCGATGTCAGTAACCAATTCAGGGAACTATTCTGTTAAACAAAAACTCCTGCATATAGGACATACATTTATTTCTGGAACCGAAACATCTGCCCAAGGATATATTGGTCTTCATCTCTCGGAAGCAAGAAATGCAGAAATGTCCCCTCCTGAGGAGAGATTTCGAATGGTCAAACCCAAAGTAAAACTTCAAAATCTTCCCTCAAATTCTACTGAAATATTTGTATCTGCAATTTCAGAGCATTATGTTCAGAAACCATGGTGATTGTTCATTCCGAATAAATGCATTCCTGCAGGATCCTCATACTTTCCAATTGGCGAAAGGGAGGATAATGCAGGAATGAGCAACAGCGCCAACATATACCTTCTTTTTAGTTTTTATAAACTACTCGCGAATAAATACGCCAACGAGCAGCAGTCCATCAGGAGACAACAACAACAATCAACAACCCACACATCACGGAAAACATTAAGTTACACAGGTCAATGTACTTAGTTATGTATATTTACATATAAAACTAGCCCAAATACAATAAATACCTGCATAAAATACATTTTACATTAATGTGCATACATTCGTACATATCCATACATACATTCGTACATATACATATACTGAAGCAACTGAATAAAATAGGGAGGGTCTATTGTAGGCAATGAATTAAAGAGTTCTTGCACTTCCCGAAATAAGTTCTGATACTCTTATTCATCGCTGAAACTCCGTCCCATGATTTAATCCAAGTTCAATCAAAGTTTTTATTTGTGCCCTTACCGGAATAGCAGCAGGCGGATTGATAGTTCACTCTGTGTTTTCACTTCCTGTAAATCAGTAAAATCAAGAGCTGGAATCACATAGCAACAATACTTACTGTAAACACAATATATTTTTAATTAATTAATTTAAAATTAATATTCATTGATGAAATTTCAATGGTTGGGGTTAGCACATTTAATTATATTGATGCTAGAATTAAACCAATTTTCAAGAATAATAGTCCTTTTCGGGTAGTCCGATTATGGTTTTTGGAGATTTAAAGCAGCTGCTTCCAGTTGGTGATATGTGAACTTTTTCTCTCAATCGCAGAGATGCAATTCCTTTATTCTGGTACAACGAAAATTCTAATAATTTTGACGCACTAGAACTTAGTACAGTTTTAACTCAGGCCATTCTGCAAAAATATTAAAAATTCTGAAACACAGATTCTTCATATAGCTTAACTTTAAAACCCACAGATGAAAATATGATCACTGTTAATATAAACACATGTGAATGGTGCAGCTGATCACATTGATTTCGAATCTTCTATACCATCAACTGTTTAACTTTTTGCGAGGGGAAAAAACAATTAAAATAAATCAATTTCCGGTGGTTCCCGAGAAGGAATAACAATCCATAAAACCCAGGGTGCTACTTACAACAAAGTCATCGTTAACACCCGAGCTAGGATTCCTTGAGCAGCTTTGTATGTAGCTTGCTATAGAGCAAGCAGTGATGATGGTTTATTTCTATCTGGCACTTTTGTTCCACCTAACCCATTTACATAATCAGAAGCTGTATATAAAGAAGTGATTAATTTAAATGCCTCTAAAGCCCTAACCGCAATATAAAATGTTTCTCGAATACCAAAACTTTAAATCTTATTTTATAATGATCGGAGCATAACAAGGTATTTTTATATACGCAACGCCTAAGAAAATTAATTTCGCTTTCTGTCACATACATACATATAACACGCCACAACCGCCTCAAAAATATAGGTAAGAACCTTCTCCTCGGGGAGAAGAACACTTCGACTTATAAATATAGTTCTTAATAAACCATTTCCTCAGCCATATGAACCCTTTTGACATTGATATTTTAATTTAATTTAATTCGACTTTTGATACAGGTGGCAATCCTACCGAAAATATAGGTTTGCCCCTTTTCCCCTAGGTTGACACCTATATTTTTTTATTCATAGAAAGGCAAAAATTAAATCTTTGTATATTTATACTGTGCCAACAATCGGCATCGGGCCAAAGTTTTAATACCATTTTATCTTTACCAAGAGTTTCACAGTTCACTAGCTATACTTACACTATAGACATTAAGCATAACTTGTTTAAATAAATGAAAAAGTGAGAGAGCGTTTGGTTTATATCTTCGTTAGAAAGTTGCGTTCCCTCGATTGTCACCAGCAAGTATAACTTAATCTTCACAGCATGTACTATGGAAATCCACACATACTCGTACGCATGTACTATGGGAATCCACACGGTTTCCAAGGGGCCCCCGTTTGGACAGGCGGATCGCTGCCATGGTGTTGTGGATGGCGGCTGAACAGGCGGCGGTAGCTGCTGGAACGGACAGTGCGGACAGCGATGGCGTCGGTTTTGGTTCTTGATGTGGGTAGGGCACTAATACTGGTGGTGATAATGGCTGGAGTTGGTTTACCGGAACACTTCACACAATTTTCCTAAGTAGTGTAAACCAATGCGCACTCAGTTGCACTGGAAAATTATCAGAGCGCTGCTATGAACACGGTTTTACTTTAAAAAAATTGTATAACCCTTTTTCGATAATTCACTTGCATTTTTATTTTATTTTTTGCTTACAATTTTAATTTCAAATAATTTCACTTATTGTTAAATGTTGTTTCTGATCAAGGGGTTGGAAAACGCGAGTGCGGCCAACTCGAGAATTAAAAGAGCCGGTATCTATCCATGTTTGTTCAAATTGTGAGGGAGCTAGCTGAATGCATGCCGGGTACAGATCTCTTGCTCGCTGACTACCAGTACAAAAGTACAGGCTCTCACAGTAGATATCTTGTCGTATTTTAACCAACATATCCTTAGAGCCCACTTGCTAGAGTTTAGTCACTATAGGAAGACGGTGGAGCGAAATTAATTTTACATCCGTCAGGGGCCTCTTATACAGAACTCTTTCCTACAGATACTTTTCTGGCTTAAAGTACGTTTAACCTTTTCGGTTCTGCCACTTGCTTGGATGACAGATCCGCATCATCTGAACAGTTCATTATCTATGTGCGTGCATCCACCGAAGCCATGGATGCCAGCCTTAGCCGTTGTTATTTTACAAAGTTTGAAAATTGTATTCATTTTTGGTATAATTCCTTAGTCAACAAAACTTTCACTATTATTCTCACCAGATTTTATACATTTTCTTTAATAAAGTAAAGAATAATTTAGCTAAAAGCTGACGTAATGAAACTGCAAAAATTTTAACCCCCGAGACAAACATTTTGACTGAATTTTGCGAAATTTTTTAAGAAAAGTTCTTTTTATCTATATAGATTTATTTTACATATTTGGGTGATTCACAACGTGCCCTCATATGTGATAAGTCATAGTCATAACATTTCAAACATACTAAATTGCTTCATGTTAATAAATTTCCTGATACAATAAATATAGTTAGTTTCACTTCTTCTCCTTAGCCCCATTGCTCCCATTTGACGTAAACTGTGATTTTGCTATTTCCTTTTGAAATGGACTAGCGTGAAAAAGAAAATGAATTACATTTTTTTTTAAATAAGTAAAGCAGAGGCTAAGTTCGGGTGAAACCAAATTTTAAATATTCGGCGCATGTTTTAATATCACATAAACAGTACTTTATGTATGCAATAAATCCAGTTACTATAATGCACTTTGAATAGTAAAGGTTATCTTTTATTGAAAATTTAAATTACTTTTACTTAAATATAAACAAATTAAAATTGTTTTGCTTTTAACCTGCCACACCCATTTTCCAATATTGAATATCAAATATTTTGATGTTTTGTAACATAAGCTAGATATATAGGAACATAAAAAATTCTGGAAGCAATTACAAAAAACCGGCAGGATGCATTGTCCTTTGTTATTCCGACCAATTTTCCGTGAAATATTTTAAGAAAATGATAAAGTTCTTCTGGCGTCCCCTACTTTTACAGTTATTTAACAAAAAAAGGCTTTTTTACAACTTTGTTAATACGTTAAGTAATTATATTTATCATGCGAGACA
The DNA here is from genome assembly GCA_951828415.1 of Anomoia purmunda. Taxonomy (NCBI): domain Eukaryota; kingdom Metazoa; phylum Arthropoda; class Insecta; order Diptera; family Tephritidae; genus Anomoia; species Anomoia purmunda. The sequence goes on from OX639994.1 coordinate 51,437,870, forward strand.
AATTTCTTTAAAACAAATTAAAATTTCCGAATAAATAATTTGTTAATTGACGAAAAGCATGCTTCCAGTCACTATGCGAAAATGCATATGTGCAAAAAAATCCACTCGTCTATTGACACAAGAAAAACTCGATGTTGAAAAGCTGCAATCACAACTGCTAGCCAACTATTTCGTCACTCAAATTTAACTTTGCTATCTAAGAGTAACCTTCAACAAAATGGTTTCTGCGGTGAAAGTTCGTGGTGCTCATGATGGTACGATCTCACCACAAATTTGAGACCTTGTTAACAGAAATCCCATAGCGAAATTTGAAGGGAGCACACAGGACGACCTCGTAGTCCAGACGTGGGATGGTTTCAGTTCCATTGGGCTGTCCACGGAACTGATGGGGAGTATTAAACTGATTTATATTCTCCACTAGGTAAGATATTGATTAGACAACTAGCAGCGGAGAAATGCTAAATCCACTAATACAAACGCACTTCCCTGTTGCCTTCCCAGTAGACATCCTTCCAGTGGATATGAGGACATTAAACGATATATTAGCAGCTTCCCACTGTATAAGTCTAAATGGCGTAAAGCACACTGCAGAAGTGAATACACCCATGCCTTTGAAGCGGCATTACGACGCAATTACATAATAATAATAAAAATTTTGCGCTTACACCATAGTTTGATGTTTGGTTGAACTTCTCCTACAATTTGTGGCATGCATTTTGTAACATCAATTGAGGGTCCTACAATTTTCCTTATTTATTTTTATAAGAGTAATAATTATGAATAATCATTCCACTAAAATTTAATAAGAGCAGTGGCTACTAAGGGCTTCGGTTCGAGGTTTATACGTAAAACGCTGATTTAGAGGTACTTTACATTTGAACAAACCTACCATTGATTTTGGATCTAAAATAAAAACAAATATTATTAAGAATAGAGATGAGGGCAGTGCACTAAACTTTCCAATAAAATCTATACTTTGAAAAAATGGCAGAATATTATGCTGGGAATGTAACAGAATGCATTTGGGCCATTTTTAGAATTGTTGTTTGCCTGTTGGCCCATTTAAGCTTGCTGGATTTTCATCGGGCTGTATGTTTTTACTAGAAAGTAACCTCGGCCGTAACATTAAACGGGGGAGACCTAATTTATTATAGACATGGTTTAGAATCATTTTCTTTGAACACAATTAAAAGTTTTCTGGAGTATCAAAGGAACATTTTCTTCTGCAATTAAAATGAATATCAAATGGCTGGATAAGAACGATGAATTTGTGCGTTTCGGCGCATTTTGGGGATAATTAGTTAACAATAAAATAGTGAACAAATTTAGTTGCCTTTATGTACATATATGTATAATAGAGAGTGATGTTAGTTACTATGCTTATAACTCAAGAACGCCTGGAGCGGTTTCAATGATTCGTACTAATTCGGACTGGTATCCGGCCAAACAAGAAGAATACTCCAGAAAACTTCCGAAAAATTGCCGAAAAAAAATTATAAAGAAAACTCCTTTTCCAATATATTTTGTATGGAGCGATTTTTGTTGTCATACATGCTTGCACATATGTATGTATATTAATAAGTATATTAGTATACATGCATGATTATGTGTATACATGGTAAAGGGAGTCCGCATTGCTTTGTGTTAAAATATATCTTTGAACATATACATATGTAAGTAGATGCATATGTAGGTATGTTTGAATATGTGTATACACGAAGGAAGAAATGAGCATTGGGTTTGTACGCGGCGTCTGGGTTTTACCGCTTATTTGTGTCGTCGCGTATTCATGTCTCATTATATTCAAAAACCGATAATTTACAGTTATGCAGATGATTAGGCGGACAGACAACTACAGGCAATCTGTTGCAAACATGTTGGCAGATTTCGATGAAATTGGGGTTAATATGTCGTACAAAATCCATCTCTTGCATCAGCATCTTGATCAACTCGCTCAACAGTTGCCAACTGAATCTGATGAGCAAGGCGAACGTTATCACCAAACTTCGCTTCCATTTGAAATAATGTAACTATAGAGTATGCATATTTTGAATTGTAGCTCGATAGTTCTATTGGTTTTGTCTTAAAATTCTTCCTTATGATTGATGCAGTCCCTATTGTTGCTAGACTGATCAGACAAATAACTACTAATGAAACATTTTTGATTAAGGCTGCAGTGTTTGTAAATGATTGGTGTTATTTATATGGAGTTCCTTCATCATCTCAAGGCTGAGAATTTCTTCCTCTTTGTTCGAAGGGATATTTGACTGTAGGATTGCGGGTAATGGTTTGCTAGTTAGTATTTCATTAAAGGAGTGTTTTTGGTTGTCGATTAAAACTGTGGAATTATGATATTGAACGGCGTATGATCTCACAAGATTTATTTTTTGGTTGTCAATTTCAATTGTACCATTATACGGGTTTAGTAATATGATGCCAGGGGAGATGTTTTCCACTGATGGGATGTGCTGATTATTTATTAGAGTGCATTCTGCTGGTTCGCTTCTGAGTAGTTGCTGGGCACAAGTAGCATTACTAATACAGGCTGGGCCAAAAGAAACCAAGGGGTGTAAAAGTTTAATAGCTTTGTCGTTTATTAATTTTTTATTTTATTTTTTTTTTCAGATGATATAGACAACACTTGGAGAATTTATAATGGAGAGGTTCACAACTGAACAGAGAACCAGAACAATAAAATTTTATTATTTAAAACAGAGATCAATTATTTTAACGCAAAGATCATATCGTCGACATTTTAACGTCAGAATTTCGCCCTCTGAAGCAATGATTCGTTGCTTAGTTGATCGTCATCAGTAACATGGCATCGTAACAGATTTGCTTCGAACCGGTAGACCACGTTTAAGTCGCACTGCGGAAAATATTGAACGAGTACAGCAAAGTGCTAACGAAGCACCAGAAACATCTGCCAGAAGGCGTTCCGCTCAGTTGGGAATGTCTCGTACGTCACTACGGCGCATTTTAAAAAAAGATTTACAGTTATACCCATATAAGGTGCAAATGGTGCAAGAATTAAAACCCGCAGATCATCGGCAACGTCTAAATTTTGCAGTTAAATTTAAAGAGCTGGCCAGAAATGAAATCAACTTTATAAAAAATTTGATTATGAGTGATGAAGCACATTTTCATTTGAATGGCTTTGTTAATAAGCAGAACTGTAGGTTCTGGGGTTCTCAAAATCCAAGAGCCATTCATCAACGCCAATTGCACCCCATCAGGTGTACAGTATGGTGTGGGATCACATCTGAAAATGTCATTGGGCCTTACTTCTTCGAGAATGAATATGGAAGTGCTGTCACCGTAAATGGAGAGCGGTATCGGTTTATGATAGAAAATTTTTTACGTACTGCTCTTGAAAACAGACCTGGTATGTGGTTTCAGCAGGACGGAGCCACTGCCCATACTGCCCGAGACACAATGGCACTTTTAAGTCAAATTTTTGGAGGGCGAATAATTTACAGAAATTCGGAAATTATTTGGCAAGCGCGATCGCCAGATTTGACAGCACCCTACTATTTTCTTTGGGGTTATTTGAAGGAGCGAGTGTATGTGAACAAGCCAGAGACAATCCTTGAACTCAAGGCAAACATTGTTGCAGAAATTCGAACGCTACAGCCACAAGTTTTAAAAGATGTTATGGAAAATGCTCCAAAAGGAGCCCATCAGTGCGAATCTGAAAACGATGGTCATTTAAGAGACACCATTTTTCATACTTAGTGTAAAAAAATTTCCCTTTTGTATATTATATAATCTGAAAGAAAAAATATTAAAAAATTAATAAACGAAAAAGTTATTAAACTCTTACACCCCTTGGTTTCTTTTGGCCCACCCTGTATCTATCATATTCTTGATAAAAATTTAATCACAAATTTCTTCGTTTGTTAATGGTATTCCTACCATATAAAATAACATTGTTTCATTTGATGCAATTTTTATATTTACAAGTTGTAGCGATTCTTCTACATTATTTAATGTGAAGTTATTTTTTATGAAAATGGATTTTGCTAATGCTAGTTCTTCATTTGATAAAATATACGAATTGACGATTCCGGTTTTGGCCCAATCAATCGCATAATCAATGTTAATAACTTCTTCTTTTATTCGATACTCTCGTAATATTGTTTATCCTATCGAAAACTATTTTATTTATTACTACTTGATTATTGTCATTGTTTATTATAGCATTTATTTGATTATATAAAATCCTAAGTCGTCATGATCGGGATTTCCAGCGATCCATTTCTAGACTTTCCCTATTGTTTCTATAGATTTTTTGAACCTTTTTGGTCGGAGTCTATTTAAGTAGGTTTGTGTAAGGGTTAATTCATTTATCAGGATGGGTAGAAAGGGATTTTCTGATGGTATCTTGATTTTAATAGTGTTTTCTATTTCGTCGAGTGTCATTTGAAATGCGTCTAGGTCTACTTTGTGTATTATTATGTAGGTTCCTGTTTGTATTCTTGTCAATCCGGTATCGAATGTTGCTAATTGTGAATTTGTATAGCCTATTATTTTAAAGTCTGCGTACATTAGGTGCACAAAAAACCTGCAAGGGAAAACAGAAACAAAATTACTATTGTCTGATGTTGCATTTATGTACCGTTCGTCCTTTTTCGGTGATTATTACACTGGATTTGTCTTCCTTAACTGTTTCTTTTCTATATTTTGCTGTGAGTTTTGACCCTATTCGTTTGTTTATTCTAACGTAAATTACATCTCCAGGAGTATATGTTTTCATAGGTTTTCGTGTTTTATTATGATTTTCTAAATCTTTTGCCTGTCTTTTTCGAAGGGTTTCTATATTTTTTTGTAGTGCGTTTTCATATTGTTCTGGGTCTATTGTAACATGTCTGCCAAAAAATGTCTATAAGTCGTTTTCCTGTTGCGGAATGTATGGTGTAGTTATATTCGTATGTACTTCGATCTAAGAGTTCTTGGAATGAGCGGTGTGTGCGTTCCGTTCGAAGACAACGCATAATTTCAGATAGAGTAGAGTGAAATCTTTCTACTTGTCCGTTAACCGTGCTTGCGCATGAGGGGGTTTTAAAAATTTTAATACCGAGTTGGTATTCTATCATAAATTGTATAGAAGCTGAATTTAAAGACTTTTCATTGTCGATAACTATTGTTTTTGGTATACCGAAAGCGAAAACTATTTGTCATAAAGGGTCTCTGTATTGTAAATGTCTATATGCACGATTTTCCAGGGTATTGAGGTATTGGGGTTTCTAATAGTTGCGGTTTATTTCATTTTTGGAAAGCAACATCTTTGTATTAGTTGTTTTTTATTTTCGTCTCTATTTCTATGTGCTCGTTTATGTTCGTTTAGTATTTCCTCATTTTGTGCGTCCTCACTTGTTATGTCCTCTACTTTTATTTGGGTGTAACGAATTTTGTAATTCCAAAATGCAGTGGGTAAATTTCTTGAATTTTTCCCATTTTTTCTTTAGAGGTAAATACACCATTTATCACTGAAGGGTTTAGGTATCGTTTCAATAGTGAAGTTAAATTTTCTATTGAAAAATTGGGTTTAGTGATTGTATGTCTATGGTGGGTCGGGAATGGTATTTTAAACTGTTAGCTGTCTTCAAAGTTGGTTTTTGAATGCATCTGCTGGAATTAGATTGTGTGATGAGCTTTCGTCGGAATGTGTGGCGACTGATAGGGAATTCACTTCAAAAGGCCTGGATAATGTATCTGCAACTACATTGGCTTTCCCAGGTTTGTATTCATAGTTGTATTCTTCAAGTATGGCTTTCCATCGTTTTAGTATGGTGTTATTATTTTTATTACTGAGGGCGTATGTAAATGGTTGGTGATCTGTATGTATTACAACTTTTGCTGTACCGTATAAATAGTTTCTAAAAGAGTTAAGTGCCCATATAATGGCAAGCATTTCCTTTTCGTTGACTGCGTAATTTTCTTCAGCCTTGTTCAATGTTCTTGATATAAAGTTTATTGATTTGCCATTTTGCTCTAAAACGGCGCCTATGGCATCCTTTAAAGCGTCAGTAGTTACGTTAAATTATTTTTGTAATCATTGATATTGTAACACTACGTCTTTAAATGTCAGTGTGGATTTAATTTTGTTGAATGCAGATTTAGCTTCTTCATTTAGATTTATTTGGATTTTTTTCGAGCTTCTTTAGATATTCTTCCTTCCTCACCTCTAAGAAGGGGTGTTAGTGGTTTGGCTAATTTGGCATATCCTTGATAAATCTTCTATAATATCCGGATAAGCCTAAGAATATCGTAAGTCCTTGATCGTCTGAGGGTATGGAAAATTTAATATTGATTGTACTTTGGAAGTGTTTATAGAAATTCCGTCGAAATATACAAGGAATCCTAGGAATTCGACCTGCTTTTTGAAGAATTCGCCTTTATCGATTTGGACTTTCATGTTTACTTTACTGAGGGTATCGAAAATTGTGTATATGTGTTCGGAGTGCAACTTTTCGTCCTTGCCATATATGATTATGCCGTCTATGTATACATAACATATTTTGCCTATGTATTGTCTTAATATATCATCAAGCGTCCGTTCAAATATGGCTGGGGCATTTTTCAAACCAAACGGAAGTCGGGTGAACTAGTATTTTCCATTGTTCACTGAAAATGCTGTTTTTCCACGTCAGATTTCTTAAGAGGAATTTGATAGAAACCACTTTTAAAGTTGTTGAAAGAAATTTAAATATTTAAATGTGTGAAACACCCTTTATATACTACTTATTTACTATTGAGAAATGTCACTCAGAATCGTAGCCAACTTTATTATGAATAAAGTTTCCTTCTTCCGTTTATCATTGTCACCAAGAACGCGCGTCTTTTTAACTAACCTTGCTCAGCTACTCTGCACGCTTTAACAGGTTATGGGCCTTTGCTACGTAGTGTTTAATTAAGGAATCCGTCAACAATTTCGATTGAAAAAAGTTCTGACGCGTTAAATTAACTCGATAGCTGTTTTTTCGCTTGTATTTCCCGAGTAAAATGACTTCGAACGTATTTTCTATGTCCGTCGAGCGACTTCGCGGTCGTGAGAATTTTGATGTCTGGAAAAGCCAGGCAAAATCATATTTGGTGATCAAGGGCCACTGGAAAATGGTTCAGAACGGTTTGTCTGCGACTGCAACAGACGCCGATGGTGATGCCAATGAAAAGGCATTGGCTGAAATCACGATGTTGGTGGAGCCAAATAATTTTGGACATTTTGCCGATAAAACTTTTGCAAAAGACGCGTGGGATGCTCTCATGGAAGCCTATGAAGACAAAGGTTTGACGCGCAAGGTTGAACTTTTGAAGCAATTGGTACAACTCAAGTTGTCGGACTGTGAATCCATGCAAGAATATATAAATAGAATGATTTTGACTGCCTTTAAAGTAAGAAACGCAGGTCTGAAAATAGACGACGAGCTGACTGCTTCGCTTATGCTAGCTGGATTGCCTAATGAGTTTCAAGCACTTGTGTTTGCTGTAGAAAACTCGAAGAAAACACTCACTGTAGACGCTGTAAAAAATTTACTTTTACAAGATGCAAAATTTGATGTTAAACAAGGCGTCGAAAATGTCTTGTACACCAAAGCAAAAACGTTCTCGAAAGTTCGCTGTCATTCGTGCAGGCAATTAGGGCACATAAGCAAAAACTGTCGTAAGAAAGCAGCGAAGGATGACAAACCAAAACAAAATGCACAAAAAAGTCAAGTCTTATATGCTTCATCGTTTTGCGCGAACATTCACAATAACGAAGAATGGTATGTAGACTCCGGCTGTTCTCAACATATGGTGAAAAGCAACGAATTTATGATAAATCAGAAACGCGTGATAAACAAGAGAGTTGTTGTCGCGAATAATAGCAAAATTGCTGTTGAATGCTCGGGCGATGTGCAGATCTCTCTGGCTGGTAAAAATAATAATGTAAGTGCAACGATCAAAAATGCTGAATACGTTCCAAGCCTGTGTGCTAATTTGCTCTCGGTGAGCCAGATGACAGACAACGGGAAAGAGGTACGCTTTAAAGGCAACGGGTGTAAAATATTCGACGAGAATGAACAGCTTATTGCAACTGCAGGCAAAACAAATGGTTTGTATCGTCTGAATTGTGTACCACGAGAGAATACAGCAATGGTTGTGTCGAGTTACGACTTATGGCACAGGCGATTAGGTCATGTAAGCCGCGAAAGTATGACAGCGATCCAAAATGCTTCGGATGGTGTTAAAATTACATCAGGCGCAAATGGTAAATGTGTGGTTTGCATAAAAGGCAAGCAGACGCGCACATCGCATAACGAAAAAGGACAGCGTGCTAAACAGTTGTTAGAGCTCATACACAGCGACGTAATGGGTCCATTAAACGTGTCTTCGTTTTCTGGTGCACGATATTTGTTGACGTTTGTGGATGACTATTCCAGGAAAGTTTTTGCGGTCCCAATTAAGTCGAAGTCCGAAGTTTTCGGTAAATTTGTTGAATTCAAAACCTTGGTAGAAAACCAATGTTCGAAAACTATAAAGACTTTCCGAACGGACAACGGGCGCGAGTATATAAATGAAAAGTTCGATAAATTCCTTACGAAGTATGACATTATCCACCAAAAGACGACACCCTACACACCCGAACAGAATGGTGTTGCCGAGAGGCTAAATAGGACAATTACTGAAAGAGTCAGGTGCATGCTGATAGATGCAAATTTGGAAGACAGATTCTGGGCTGAGGCTGCTGTTACTGCGGCATATCTACTAAATCGTACACCCTGCAGAGGTAACAACGTGAGTCCAGAAGAGTTGTGGTCCAGCCAAAGACCAAATTTGAAACACCTCAAAGTTTTTGGATGTACGGCAATGGCACACATAGCTAAAGAAAAGCGCAGTAAGTTAAAGGCTAAATCCCGAGAATGTATTTTAGTCGGCTACAGCACTGAATCAAAGGCAAACCGACTGTATGACCCTGTAGCTAAAAACATTATAGTTAGCTGTGATGTAGTTTTTATTGAAAATGACATTAATCAAATTCCTCTAGCTACAGTTGCGAATTCCGATATTGTTCATTTATGGCTACCTGAGACAACTCCGATTGCCAATTCAGGGGAGGAAAATGTGGAAGAATTACCAATAGAAGACGATATGCATACACCTACAGGCGACGTACCTGAAGACGACAGCCTTGAGTCAATAACTGAGGGCAAATCAACTGTTGAAAATTTGTCAGCTGATAGCGATGATACATTTGTACCAGAGGGTGAAATTACCGGATTAAACTTTGAAGGCATCCGCCGCTCCGAGCGTTTGGAGACTATACCGCGACCAAATTACAATTTCTGCGCAACGGAATATGCAACATCAGATCCATATACTGTTGAAGAAGCGATGGCAGGTCATGAATGTGATCTGTGGCAAGCTGCAATGTGTGAGGAAATCGAATCGCATAACGCCAACTGCACCTGGGAATTGTCAGCACTACCTGTTGGTAAGAAAGCCATCCCATCGAAATGGGTATTCAAAACTAAGGTAAATGCTGATGGAGACCCTGTGCGACATAAAGCCAGGCTTGTGGCAAAAGGGTTCAACCAAAAGCAGGGAATTGATTACGACGAGACATTTGCGCCAGTTGCGCGATATACCTCAATTCGGTTTTTACTCGCCCTAGCTGTCAAATATGGTCTTACCGTCTATCAAATGGATGCCGTAACAGCTTTTTTGAATGGCGATCTTGAGGAAGAGATCTACATGTCTCAACCGAGTGGATTTGATGATGGCTCTGGTCGTGTCTGCAAACTACGAAAATCTTTATACGGTTTGAAGCAGTCTAGTCGCGTATGGAACATAAAGCTGAATTCGGCGCTAGTTAATTTCGGCCTGCAGCGTAGCAACGTCGATCAATGCGTATATCTTCTTGTTGCTGACGGCAAAATGCTGTTTGTTGCTGTTTACGTGGATGACGTCATCCTCTTCGCCAACGATACAGTGCTGCTGAACAAACTGAAAGATAAGCTCTCTAAAACCTTCAAAATGAAGGATCTGGGTACAGCAACTTCAGTTTTGGGTATCCGTATAACTCAAAATGTCAGAGTAGGAACTTTGAAGATTGACCAATCTCGCTACATTACCGATGTAATTCGACGCTTCGGCATGGAAGAGTGCAATCCTGCAAGTACACCTCTCGACGTGAACCAAAAGCTGTCCGAGGAAATGTGCCCAACTAATGACGACGACAAAAAGGAAATGGTTAGTGTTCCCTACAAGCAAGCCATTGGATATCTGCTGTTTGCCGCTCAGGTCACGCGACCGGATATCTGCTTCGCTGTGAACTTGCTAAGCCGATACAGCACGAACCCAGGGAAGGCACATTGGACTGCAGTAAAGCGGGTCATGCGCTATCTCAAGGGCACCGTCGACAAGGGCTTAGTCTATAAAAGGAGCGCTAATGACATCATTGGTTTTTGTGATGCTGACTGGGCAAGTGACGTAAGTGAACGCCGTTCAACCACTGGCTATATTTTTTCTTTTCAGAATGCGGCCATTTCTTGGGCTACCAAGAGGCAGCGTACGATAGCCTTATCATCTACTGAGGCCGAATTGATGTCAATGATGGCTGCGTCTCAAGAATTAATCTGGCTTAAGCGATTGGAAAAGGAGTTGGTGAACGAAGCTTCGAAATCTATGACTTTGTTTTGCGATAACAAGAGCGCTATACACATAGCTGAAAACAATTCGTATTCAAGCAGAACGAAGCACGTCGACATCAAATCAAAGTTTATCCAAGAAAAAATTAAAGACCGTCAAATTAAGCTAGAATACATAAGCACCGATAAAATGTTAGCAGATATTTTTACAAAAGCATTATCTGCACCAAAAATTAAACAATTTTCAAATGAATTTGGACTTAAGTAATTTACCATTAATCTTATTTTTAGTAAAATATTTTGATTTCTTAAATTTGAATTTACGAAGAAAATAACTGAGTTTGCTATTGTAACCTATCATATTAAAAAAAAAAAAAGAGGAAACCAATGAACTGTTTTGAATAAATTTAAATACTTAATTTAGGGAAGGTGTTGAAAGAAATTTAAATATTTAAATGTGTGAAACACCCTTTATATACTACTTATTTACTATTGACAAATGTCACTCAGAATCGTAGCCAACTTTATTATGAATAAAGTTTCCTTCTTCCGTTTATCATTGTCACCAAGAATGCACGTCTTTTTAATTAACCTTGCTCAGCTACTCTGCACGCTTTAAGAAAAGTCAATCACAGAGAAAATTCGGTTTTCTCCTATCTGCAATTGTGACTGTGTTTAACTTCCTATATCCTATAACCATTCTAATTTTTTTTTCGCCAGACGCGTCTTCTTTTTTAGGCAATACTCATACAGGTGAGTTTTAGGGTGATCTTGATTTTCGTATGATACCGTCGTCTAATAATTCACTTACTTGCTTTTCAACTTCTTGTTTAAGGCTAATAGGATAAGGGTAAGATTTGGAGTATATAGGCGTATTTGAATTTGTTCGAATTTCTGCAACTACCTTTGTTGTGTTGATTAGTTTTTCGTCCGGTTCCGAAAATTGATTTCGGTGCTTTTGTGCTAGTTTCCTAATTGCATGTTTTTCTACTGTACTCATATGTTCGTCGCGGATTTGTATTAAGTTAACGTCCTGTATATTGTCTCAGATGGATTCTTTTCGTATTTGCTATGACCATATAATTTCCTTTTGTGTGTATGTTTGCTGAAAGTGCTTTTAAGCTATCGTTTCCTAGTATGTCATGGAAAATGGTGAGTGTTGGCAATAGAAAAAATTTTAATTAGCAATTTTCCAAATTGAAAAGATTTAGAAATGTATGATGTGTAATTTTCATTTTACCGCTTACTGAGTTTGCTAGAAAGGGAGTATTGTTCACTATTGATTTTTCTACTAAACTTGATTGGATGTAATTTTTATTGAATCCGGTATCTACTGATATTTGCATTATTTCACCGCCCTTCGTCTTACATCTGAAATAAGGTAGCGAAGAGCTATTTAATCTAAAAAATGTACGTCAGTGAGGTCAAACGCTTCTTCAATTGTATCATTGTAATTTGGTTCATTGTATGTTTGCTCATTGTAGTCGAATGGACATTGTAGTTGTATAGGCTTACGTTATGTTGGTCCTCTGGTGGTTCGTTATACTTTATGTGAAAGTTCCTTTGTATTTTTTGTGGAAATCATTGAAGCGTTTGATGGTCTTTTACGTGATTCTTGGGGTCTTGGCCGATTTGCGTAATTAACGGCTCTTGTCCTTATACTCTCATCTACGTCCATCGGTTGAGGTGGTTTGGGGGGTCTAGGAGGAGCAATGTTTTGCTGTGGACTATATAGATTCTGGGTTTGTTGCCTATATTGTTTACTAAATTGATTTGGCTTCCGATTTGAATGTTGTTGAATGTTAGAGTGATTAAGGTTTAGTTGATTACGATGGTAGTTTTGTGGGTTAGAATATGTGAAGGGATTTGGTAGATAAGCTAGTTCAGGATAAAATTTGGATGAGGTTTGAGGGTTTAATGGTTGATGATACCTAGGTTGGTTGTATTGCTGTTGTGGCTGTTGCTGATTTGTGCGTTGTTGACGAGAAGTTGATGGTGTGATATGGGTTTGGCAACTAGCGTGAAAAGCTCTGAAGCTTTGGTTTTCTAATTTGAGACAAAGATGGAGGGCTTCGGGTAGGCTTTTTGGTTCTTTAATGCCAAGTAGCCTGAGGAGACCACCAGAAAGTCCTCTTATGAAGAAATCGAGGTCTTTAGCGCGGTAATTCTCCGTTAACAAGTGAACTGCTTCTTCTCCTATCTCCATACAACCTATTTTGTTCAGAAGTAATGATAAGTGTCCGTATAACTTTTGGTACAATTCGTTAATTGTCATTCGTCCTTGTATGAGACATGTCATTTGGTACTCTAGAGTGCCTATGTCTCGTTTGTCTGCGGGAGATTGCTGTCCAGTCTAGAGGGGTGCTGTAGGATTCTAAGGCTATATCTGCATTTCTAACTATTTTATTTCTGATGACATTTAAAATGCCGAAATATTTAGGTGTTCCTTTTGAGGGTTCGTAGATTCTTAAAATTCGCTCGATGCTTTTTTTCGAGGAACTCAATTCTGAGGTATTTCCTGAAAATTCCCTTAGGGATCTCACAACGTCTGAAATCTTATCCATTTCGTTCGTGTTTGTTTTGGAATTGTTCGTTTATTTTTTGGTCCGTAATGACCGGGTTTATTTTATTATTAAGGATATTATGTACCTACTACATCAGGTACACTTGTCTCTATTGCTAAAGTTACCATGTTTTTTTTATCATGTTCGCCAATTCTGGCGAAATAATGTTACTAGGGCCTGACAGTGCTGTTGGTGCAGCAGGGGATTACTCCCGAGTAGGGGGGGTCTAACTAGATTGTTTGGATTTGCCACTCTAAATTTTTCAAAATTTATACCTCTATTTTAATTTAAATATTTATTTTTTCTGTTAGCCCTTCTAGGATGGGAGTTTTTTAACCTGGAGGGTCCGGTCAACTCCTGAGCTGGCTACGGAGTCGCAGATTTAAGCAATATTATTTCCAGTCTATTTTATATTATTAGCTGTACAAGCCGTATTTTATTTTATTTTTATTTATTTTTGGTTATTTATATTTTCTTGCACTATAGCTAAAAAGAAAATTCTGTTTACTTCATTAATTTATTAATACAAATGCATTTAGATATTCTTCCTTCCACACCTCTAAGAAGGGATGTAAGTGGTTTGGCTAATTTGGCATATCCTTTATAAATCTTCTATAATATCCGGATAAGCCTAAGAATGATCGTAAGTCCTTGATCGTCTGAGGGTATGAAAAATTTAATATTGATTGTACTTTGGAAGTGTTTATAGAAATTCCGTCGAAATATACAAGGAATCCTAGGAATTCAACTTGCTTTTTGAAGAATTCGCCTTTATCGATTTGGACTTTCATGTTTGCTTTACTGAGGGTATCGAAAATTGTGTCTATGTATTCGGAGTGTAACTTTTCGTCCTTGCTATATATAATTATGTCATCTATGTACATATACATAACATATTTTGCCTATGAATTGTCTTAATATATCATCAAGCGTCCGTTCAAATATGGCTGGGGCATTTTTCAAACCAAACGGAAGTCGGGTGAACTAATATTTTCCATTGTTCACTGAAAATGCTGGTTTTCCACGTCAGATTCCTTAAGAGGAATTTGATAGAAACCGCTTTTAAAGTCAATCACAGAGAAAATTCGGTTTTCTCCTATCTGCAATTGTGACTGTGTTTAACTTCCTATGGTCTATAACCATTCTAATTTTTTTTTCGCCAGACGCGTCTTCTTTTTTAGGCACTACTCATACAGGTGAGTTTTATGGTGATCTTGATTTTCGTATGATACCGTCGTCTAATAATTTACTTACTTGCTTTTCAACTTCTTGTGTAGGGCAAATAGGATAAGTGTAGGATTTCGAGTATATAGGCGTGTCTGAATTTGTTCGAATTTCTGCAGCTACCTTTGTTGTGTAGATTAGTTTTTCGTCCGGTTCCGAAAATTGATTTCGGTGATTTTGTGCTAGTTTCCTAATTGCATGTTTTTCTACTGTACTCATATGTTCGTCGCGGGTTTGTATTAAGTTAACGTCCTGAATATTGTCTCAGATGGATTCTTTTCGTATTTGCTATGACCATATAATTTCCTTTTGTGTGTATGTTTGCTGAAAGTGCTTTTAAGCTATCGTTTCCTAGTATGTCATGGAAAATGGTGAGTGTTGGCAATAGGAAAAATTTTAATTAGCAATTTTCCAAATTGAAAAGATTTAGAAATGTATGATGTGTCATTTTTATTTTACCGCCTACTGAGTTTGCTAGAAAGGGAGTATTGTTCACTATTGATTTTTCTACTAAACTTGATTGGATGTAATTTTTATTGAATCCGGTATCTACTGATATCTGCATTACTTCACCACTCTTCGTCTTACATTTGAAATAAGGTAGCGAAGAGCTATTTAATCTAAAAAATGACGTCCGATTTGAATGTTGTTGAATGTTAGAGTAATTAAGGTTTAGTTGATTACGATGGTAGTTTTGTGGGTTAGAATATGTGAAGGGATTTGGTAGATAAGCTAGTTCAGGATAAAATTTGGATGAGGTTTGAGGGTTTAGTGGTTGGTGATACCTAGGTTGGGTGTATTGCTGTTGTGGCTGTTGCCGATTTGTGCGTTGTTGACGAGAAGTTGATGGTGTGATATGAGTTTGGTAATTAGCGTGAAAAGCTCTGAAGCTTTAGTTTTCTAATTTAAGACAAAGATGGAGAGCTTCGGTTAGGCTTTTTGGTTCTTTAATGCCAAGTAGCCAGAGGAGATCACCAGAAAGTCCTCTTATGAAGATATCGAGGTATTTAGCGCGGTAATTCTCCGTTAACCAATTCTGGCGAAATAATGTTACTAGGGCCTGACAGTGCTGTTGGTGCAGCAGGGGGATTAATGCCTAGTAGGGGGGTCTAACTAGATTGTTTGGATTTGTCACTCTAAACTTTCCAAAATTTATACCTTTTTTTTAATTTAAATATTTATTTTTTCTGTTAGCCCTTCTAGGATGGGAGCTTTTTTACCCTGGAGGGTCCGGTCAACTCCTGAGTTGGCTACGGAGTCGCAGAGTTAAGCAATATTATTTTCAGTCTATTTTATATTATTAGCTGTACAAGCCGTATTTTATTTTATTTATTTTTTTTTGGTTATTTATATTTACTTGCACTATAGCTAAAAAGAAAATTCTGTTTGGTTCATTAATTTGTTAATACAAATGCATAAATTTGTTGGTTGATTTTAAAGACCCTTTTTTTGTTCTTCGCAAAAATAAGGCAATATTTACGTTTTGTTTTACAATTTTTCTGTCATTTAATAATTTATTTATTATAAAAAAAAATTTCAAAATTTTTTTCTCTCTCTTGTTTTTTTTATTATTAACTATATTTCTTATGCTACTTACACTATATACAGCTTCATCCTATCCTTGCAACCGGTGATTTTGTATTTGTCCTTTTCCTTATGTGTACTGGGGTACACCGTCTCACACTGTTGTTACTTTGGCTGTCGGCTTTTGCTGCTGGGTTGCTTGTTGGTATCGTTGGAGCATCCAGAAAATTTCCTTGGCTATCCTTTTCACGCTCTTTTTAATATGTTGGGGTTTTCTTTACACTGTCTTTCTCGAGGCGTTTTTTTATTTTTGTTAACGGCGGTTTAAACTTTCTCGTAATTTAAAACTGACTTTGCCGAACCGAACAAGCTTTTTATTTAAGCTCGGGCGCCAATTACTGTCGATTTAAATTAAAGGACTAAAAAATCTATTATTTTGGTCTTGATGACCTTTATTATGAACTCTTCTGCTAAGACTAATTTTATATTTTTAATTATCTACTATTTATAACTTAAAAATTACTTATGCTAGCACTATTGACTTATTGCTAACTTTTTTGTTTGTGTCCCACTATTCCGCGTATGCCGGATGTTGGTTTGCGAATTGTTGAGTTTAAAATGTTTATTGCAATGGTTGCATTATTTTTGGTCAACATTAATCTCTGACTGTAGTCGACTTACCCTGCGCGTGACGGATGTTGATTTATTAATTATTGGTAACTTCTAATTTCTTATTTATTGTATATTGTTTAGTCAGCATTATTCTGTTAACTACAGTTAACTTTAATGTTGCTAACTTATATATATATGCATTGTTCTAAGTATTCTTTACTTTTTCTCTGATATTAGAATTATTCAGCTGTGTCACTATTAGTGAATAAAGCTTTTAAGAGAAAAGTAATGAGTGCGTTTCAATTGAGAATTCTACAATTATTTCTACAGCCTTAAGTGCTTTTGTGACAATCATTTCTCAGTGTTATTCACAATGCCGCGAGCCAGAAAATCTAATATTTCGCATCGAGCCCGTAATGCAAGTAGAGTTAGGAATATTGCCGATCAATTGAATACGGATGAACCGACTTCGTGCATCACAACACAAGAAGAAAGACAGGCGGCAAAAGAAATGGCTCAGTGAACAATGAGAAATCGCCGAGCAAATAAAACAACTCATCAATGTGGTAATCGAAATCAACGCGCAAGAAGAAGTGCTTCAAGTGTTGATTTGAATCGATTAGCGTTTCATAACGATTGCACAATTGACTA
Organism: Anomoia purmunda; assembly: GCA_951828415.1. Lineage (NCBI taxonomy): Eukaryota > Metazoa > Arthropoda > Insecta > Diptera > Tephritidae > Anomoia > Anomoia purmunda. The sequence continues at coordinate 51,455,076 of OX639994.1, forward strand.
CAGCTCGCACCCTTCCGTTCGAATTGGCCTAATGTCTTGTTCCGAGAGCTATTGCGTTCGTTGCTTCGTGGTGAAACACCAGAATCACGTAATTTTCAATCGAACACTAAGAAATATAGCGGTTGCTTTCAAATGACTTCATTTGGAGCAGATATTATTGATGAACGCGGATTCAATCCGACATTCAAGGTATTACAAGATAAAACAAATTACATTTTATTAATGAAATCAAATTTAATTTATAAAAATTAATTATAAGTACATTAAAGAAAATCATTGATTCTAATTTCGTCATCGACTCTACAGATCCAAGGCCAAATTCACCATCGAATTGTATCATTGCTACCGCTTGAAGACAAACAACAAAAATTCCTCCAAATCTACTTCATGGGCAATGTAGAAAATCAACTTGAACAGCGTCAAACAATCAATACAGCAATGAGAAAAGGAATTCTTCGAAATCTGCAGCATCTACTTCATGAACACTACCTATTGGTTCGTTTATTAAAAACTGCGTTGTATCGCATGCCAAGTGATGACTATAAAGTCCTGATCAGAGCGAATAAACGACCTGCTGGAGCGCACGAACGCCAATTTAACGCTCCAACAATAGTTGAGGTTGCAGTTTTGATTGTTGGCGAAAATCTGGAATCTCGCGATATTGTGCTCACACGTCGAGACTCTGTTCAATTGCAACAAATATCCGGAACACATCGTTCATACGATGCGTTACAATACCCAATATAATACGTTACAATGGCAAGGAGACAATGGCTATTATATCAGCCTCAATATGTTAAATCCTTTGACCGATAAGTATCGATATCACAATACTTTTAATTTCAATATGCCATTAATGTCACTGATATCATTTTAGGTGAGGAAACCACCAAAAAGGTCAGCGCAATGAATTTTTACGCATATCGTTTGATGATTCGCCAAAATGACGACAGCTATTTGCAATTTGCAAATTTTGCGTCGATAGGTATGCGAAAATAGAACCTTAGCGCCTGCTTTTTATTCGTTTAAATCAAATCAAACTACGTACGGAGGAGTACATTCATTTATACAATGTGGTTTGCACCGAAGGAAATGCAGCTAATATTGGTCGGTTAACCATTTTACCGACGACGTTCGTTGGCAGCCCACGTCATATGCATGAATATGCGCAAGATGCAAGGACATATGTACATCATTATGGTCGTCCATACCTGTTTATCACCTTCAGGAATAAATTGTTCAACTGGTGCTTTCTGGCCAAACATCAACTGATCGGCACGATATCACCGCACGTGTATTCGGTTGCTGATGGACTATATTGTTAAGCGTCGTGGCTTTGGGGATACTCGATGTTGGATGTATTCGATTGAATGGCAAAAAAGAGCCTTGCCGCATGTGCACATTCTCATTTGGTTAGTCGAAAAAATGCAAACTGACCAAATTGATGACATCATACGTGCCGAGATTCCTGACCCCGTAACCGATCCAAACCTGCATGATGTCGTAGTTACAAACATGATTCATGGACCGTGTGGCGTCATTAACCCATGGTTATCTATTGTATCGGCGTCGATCATCTGATGATAGCGGTAGAACAATCGCTGTCAAAATTAAAGGAAATGATTTCCTGGTCGACAACTCTTGGGTTGTTCCGTATTCGCCACCTCCTTCAAAAACATTCAAGGCGCATTGTAAAGTGGATCAGCTCAATTTGCTTGAAAATGATACGCATTGGGACACGACAATTAACTGTTTCCGCATCTTCAAGCCAGATACGCACATTATTTGCGATCATTATTTCTACATGTTTTTCATTGAATCCACGTGAATTGTGGAACAAGTACAGGGATAACATGTCAGAAGACATTTTACATCGAGTTCGTGTCCATTCAGAGAATCCCCATCTTGAGATGAGTGAAGAGATGCGCAACCAGGCTTTATGCGGGGCAGTTTGTTAGTCAGGATAGGAATGTCATCGCCAAATTGGTTCGAACGAATGTACTTTTGTTGAATCCCCAACAAAAAGAAGTGTGCGATATGATGAAGAAGGCAATTGATGATGGAAATGTTGGTATATTTTTCCTTGATGCGCCTGATGGCACTGACAAGACATTCGTCATATCACTGATTTTGTCTACAGTTCGTGCAAGATCAGAAATTGATGTAGCAGTTTCTTCTTCTGGAATAGCAACTGCGCTGCAGGAAGATTGTCGAACCGCTCATTCGGCATTAAAATTGCCATTAGTCCTTCAAGCGGTTGAAGAACCGACATGTTACATTGCGAAACAAAGAAAAATTATTATCTGGGACGAATGCACAATGTCACATAAGCGTGCGTTAGAAGCTCTAAATAGACGATTGTTTGAGTGAAAGAGTAATTTTAGTGGCAAAGAACAAGGATGTGGATCACTAAAACTGCACAATTCAAAATCAAATCGTTGGTTCACTGCATTCCCTCAAATCTACCGACTGTGTAACAAACGAAAATGAAGCAACCAACTATACAACTGAGTTTTTGAATTCATTGGATGTGCCAGGCTGGCCACCGAACAATTTACTATTGAAGGTTCTTTCAATCATCATCATGCTTCGCAATCTCAGTCAACCAAAATAATGCAATGGGACGCGTTTAGCGGTCACAAAACTCATGAGCAATGTGATTCACGCGAGAGTCCCAAAAGGAAAGTTCTAAGGTGAGAAAGTCCTTATTCCGAGAATTCCAATGATTTGTACCGATATGCCATTAGAGTTTAAACGAATCCAATCAATCAATAAATCACAAGGCCAATCAGTGAGTGTTTGTGGCTTTAATTTGGAAAATTAATGCTATTCCGCTTTGATCGTTTTCGCACCCGACAACAAAAGGAAAAATATCGTTTATCACAGATTCAATGAGAGGAAATACAATTCAAAATTGATCCGACCGCAACCCATCGAGCAAGTATGAAAGTATCAATTCCAATGCACAATTGGACACAGATTTTCCGCAATTTAATTGACTGCGGATTGTCATACGTTTCGGAAACGAAATTGAAAATTTCCAATTTCTACAGTATAACATTTGGCAATCAGTTTCTGATTGACTCCATCAATTTTCAATGTTATGAAAACACTTTTGATTTCGATATTCAATTTTGTTTAAAATAAATCAAATTATAAGAGAGGTTGTTATTAGAATTTTAATTTAAAAGATACTATTTTATGTAGGGCAACGACTGCGAGGGCAGCTAGTATTGAAATAAAATATTCTTTTTTTTAATGCTTTTACTGCTAGTGCATTACTCCGTCACTGACTAAAAATATAAATTTTTTAAGAGTTATTAGCATATAAAGGGTAGTTAAATTTTAAGGGTCGATGTTGAATGTGAACCACACCTAAACGTCAAGTTTTTTCTGCATTTCATTTGACATTTCTCAATTTCAGACTAACTCAATTTGAACACGGAAAGATACACAATCGAGCAACGTTGGCAATGTTGGCAAGAAATGGCAACAGTGGATGATCAATTTTCGAAGAAAATCATCTTCAGTGATGAGGCACATTTTCACCTCAGTGGATTCGTCAATAAGCAGAATTGCCGCATTTGGGCGAATGATAATCCAAGAGTGATAGTCGAAAAACCAATCTACCCACAAAGAGTGATTTTTTGGTGCGGTTTATGAGCTGGCGGCATCATCGGGCCGTATTTTTTCCAAAATGAGGCCGGTCAGGCAATTCCTGTGAATGGTGTTCGCTATCGTGAGATGATAACGAACTTTTTATGGCCCAAATTGGAACATATGGATGCGGACGATATATGGTTCCAACAGGATGGTGTCACTTGCCACACAGCCAACGAAACAATGGCTCGTTTGCGCGACAAATTCAATGGCCGTGTTATCTCACGTGGTGGCGATGTCAATTGGTCACCAAGATCATGTGATTCGACACCGTTGGACTACTTTCTTTCGGGTTATTTGAAAGAAAGTGTGTACGTCGATAAGCCAGCAACAATCCAAGAGCTAAAGGATGAGATAATTCGGCACATTAACCGCATAGAACCTCAATTATGCCTCAGCGTCATCGAAAATTTGGACCATCGGATGGAGGTGTGCCGCCGAGTTCACGGCGGACATTTGGCCGATATTTTGTTCCATACATAATTGAACCACACCATGTTATCATAATAAAAAGAAATTACCATAATTTGTGTTTTATTCAAAATCAATATCGGCGCTTAAGATTTAACCATCCTTTACCTGTAGCAATACTTGGAGGTAGAGGATTAGTCCGTGAACGATCTTTTGCGATTATTTGTTGATTAAAATAAATTCAAAAAAAGAGATTTTCATTTATAATTCAATATAACTTTCTAAATGTGTCTGCGGTTCCCGACGTTGAAATTACTATTGAAAGATCCTGGGTATGTTGTTACATAGTTTTAACAAAAAGTATTATTATTTGTATTTACTATGTATTATGTTTTTGCGTTGCTTTGAAATTTTTAAATCCAATTTTGCTAGGCTATTTGAATGAACCCGTTAATGGCCTAATGATGAAATGGATTCACACGAAGAAACTGGATTCATTTTAAGCAAATAAATTTTTTTTCGAATTAAGCAACTTAGAATTGAACTAAATAATTAGACACCCCAAAATAAAAATGTTTGTCCAAAATTTCATATTCTAGAAAAGGGATTTAATTAGTTAATGGTGCGATGGAAGGATTGCAGGATCTTTATATACTTGTATGTATATTTATGTATGTTACCACTTCATGCTTCTACAGAAAGTGGCTTCTGCTAGTCAATAAGCAGCCGCCAGGTTGTCGGAATGTGAGAAATAAAATGCAAAGGGGTTTTTTCAAGTTATTTAAATCTTATTAAAACTAGTTTCCATTCGTCCTCCGGGATTTCGCTTTCAATCAAAGAAAAGTCCCAAATCAGTATTTCGATTCATTAATCTGCTGTGTCGCCAAAATGTTCTGCTTGTCAATGGTCGCTAGTTTATTGTATCAACGGTTAATGCTCTGAGGTGCTTTGTTTACTTTTCTGTATTACTTACTTAGCTGGACCTAATTTATTGAATACACTGAAATGGGGAAACTATTAAGAATATTCTAAATATAAGTAAACAAATATTTTTTTAGCGAGTGGCGAGGAAATAAAAAAACAGATTCTTAAAATTTGAAATCAATTTTCTTTTAAATTTGTAAACCAACGTCTTAAATACCAGCAAGTACGTGAAAAACTATTACAGAAATTTTTTGTTTAAAATGATGACCAGAGTAATTCCGCCGACGAGAACATGTGCGCTATTTTTTTCAAACGCTCATAAAACGTAGTAATTTTAGGTTTGCAATCATTCTTCCACTGATGTTGATGTTTCAGGCGTGAGGAATGTAGTTGTGTTTGTTTCCAATGTAATGTTTGCATACCACAAACTACGAATATGAACCGAGTACGTGCGCGTGCATGGACGTCATTTGTCGGCAAGTTATCTAATATTTATATGCGAAAAAATTTGGCAGCAGCGTATGCAACGAAGACGATTAGCTTAATCAGGTGTGAACATACTTGCTAGTGACGATTTCACCATATAACCAGTAACCTAAACAAATATTATCTGGCTATCAACTAACAAAAGAAAAAAATGGCAATGAAATGGCTCTTAAGAATTATTTACTTTTGAATTAAAGAGATTTCATTTTATATAGGTTGTTATTTATTTTGAAGAATCTTTTACTCAATCGGAAGAAAGTATCGCAAATTGAAAAACAAATTGTTGAAATCCTTTTTGTGTTGTGTACTTTTTGTTATTTTAGTCTGTGTCTTAATTAGTTGTGCAGGTATTATCCCTTGCGATCATGCAGATTTGTATGGTTTAAAGCTTTGGGTAGCCCATTTAACCTTCTCTTCTTGTGTTCCCATGAAAGTGGGTACCTAGTAACAGTTCACGGGTATCCTTTCCCGTCCAGGATCATGCCTGCTTTCATAAGAAATCTATTGGGTTAGAGAATTCAGAGAGAATCTTACGTACCCTGGCAGTCTCGGAAATATCCTCGATGCCGCCGCAGAAGTTTCTCCACGAAGATCTTTTTACTTCCCTCAAAGCTTTATAACCGGATATAGTCTTATAACTGGAGATACTTTTTTTACTCGTGACTGAGCCTCTTGGCTTTGATGAATTAATTCCTGCACGATTTGCGTAGTGAGTCCAGTTCACGTGACCACCAATGGGGCTTACGTTTGCGCCATGGTTTAGGTTCAGGGCAAGGTTGACTTAGGATATTAGAGCAGGTCAGTGGAAAAACGTTGTCCGTGTTCCCTAGATCCCCGATATAATTGGGTTCATGATGATGACTTCGCTGGTACGCTTATCCGGAAATAACCTTTTACAGGGCTCCAATACTTGTTCTTTTTTAGGTTTTTACGTACTTTTGAGCTCGCATATATACAGTGTCAGCACGATGGACATTCCCCTAGCTCCACAAGGATAGCCGTGAGATCGCCATCACTATAATAAAGAAAAAAAAGATATTTAAATTTACTTTAGCTAGAACGCAGGCTCTAATTTTACTTTTACCCCACTTCACGTAAAGCTTAAAACAGGTGTCACTCAACCACCAGACCCGTGAGCTACACGCCCATGGTTCCTGTATGAGTACCACCGTAACGTTGCCTTTGCTCAGGCGACCTAGAAGAGCAGCTGAGTCTGCTTTAGATCTGTGGAGGTTTATCTCCAGCACTCTCATCTGAGAGTTCATCACCTAAAGCATCTTTAGGATGCTTTCCGGTGCCGTTGGTGGCACCGGAATCCATGTTCTCCCCGGGGCCGGATTGCAATTTATTTTCAGGCCACCAACTGTAGCTTAGCCCCAGGGTAAACAAAGCTTACCTTTGTAACGGCGGCCTTTTACACCGCCATTGATCTCAGGTCTTCACAGGCGATTACCAGTGCCCTTATAGACCGGAGCGCTTCCGGGATCCTCCAGAAGAACGTGAAAAATGACGTTCACCAGAGCTACCTTCACCCATGTTCACTGGTTCTTCGTTAAGATCCTGTAGGCCTGTCCACCTAGAAGTGTAGGCGGATTCTTTTCGCCGCAGGAGTTTTTTCCTCGTCCGAAAGACGTTGGCATTTGGTTTTCAACCGAAGCCCCAATGGCCCGGAAGTTAGACAGCAGGAGTTCCCCTTTCCACCGCTTGCTTCACGCTCTGAGGCAGCCTTTCCATCGCTCCCACGTCCTCGGTATTTGCATATGCAGCTGATTGTCGCCTTAATCTACTCTGGCCACAGCACAATCCCCGGAGCTTTACTTGTGCTAGGCCAAACCATAAAACCCATAGTCACGGGCTGGCATGTTGCCCCCACTTCCAGCCCGGAACAGCCTCTACTGGAGCGAACTTTGTGCTTGCGCCTACCGATTCTTACCCCAAGATGGGAAAGACGAAATTTTTTTGCTAGGCGCTCGCGCTCGCGCCTGCATAATCTTACCCCAAAATGGGGGAGATAGAGTTTTTTGTTTTTTTTTATATTTTTAGTGACTTTGTTGATCTTGATCTTGATTTGAAAATTGTCAAAAGCGAAGGTGGATGGTGCACCAGACAGCGCCCTTTGCGCGGTAAGACCAGCTTACTCTCTGAGGTGGCACGTTGGAGCTAAATTTTCTGCGACCACCTGGTAGAACGACAGCAAAATGGATTAAGGTTAACTACATTAGTGCATTATTCCTTAAGAAACATATTTAAGCTTTGGTATTTGCATTCCTGAGGACAAAATCGTAGCATTGTTGCTAATTTTAAAATGCTTAAAATTGATTTGGCTCGGGTGTATTTTTGCAGCTACTAATAGTGGACGGCAAATTCACAAACGCCTCCTTAGATAATCGAAACTTTCTTATAAGTCTGTAAGTATTCATAAATGTTATCAATATTGCACTTTCGCTGCGAAATTCATTTCTAGAAGGTTTGAAACAGTAAACTCTTATCCTCCCTGTCGTCGAACCATAACTCCGTCGTAGTCCTATTTTTATTTCAATTGTAGGTCTTCTTAATCAGTGATAATCTTCATCGAATGAGTGCCATAATAATTACTATTATTTCGATCACCTCTTTCGACCACAGTCGAATATAGTTCATAATGGCCTATATTGTAAAAGTATGCCAATCCTCTCGACACCATCGGAGAAGAGCTTAGGACAGATGAGTAAGATAGCCGGTTTTACGTGTCTGAATGGCCTGGATTTTACCCGACCAAGGGCTGTTGTTTCGGCGATCTACATTTGTTTAAATCAGCCTACCTCATAAGTCGTTTGTCTCCTGCGGAGAAACTCCCGCAGTAGGGTTGCTTTGCATCCTTCTGCTCAGGATTGGCATCAATACATGGGACGGATGAAGCCATCTTAAGGTCTGCACAGCCCAGCTGCCCGGTAGGATAGCACCCGGGCAGAGATTAAAACCGTATATTTGTAGGTGATTTCAACGCGCATCACGATATCATTCATTCCTGTCAGCTGATCGTAGAGGAAATGATTTCGCAAATTAGATTGACGATTCGACATTTCCGGGACTACCTTTGCCAATCTGACCTTTTAATTCCCGTATTAGAGATTTAAACGTGGCGACAAGAGGAAGTAGTACCTAAAGTTCTGTAACATGATATCCTTATCCAACCCGACGAGGCACGATGACTGAGTTGAAATTTCATTCGGAGATCATCCTTCGTCGGACGTTGTATTTCTTTCCTTCAGTTTAATCTTGCACGATTTGTGAGGCAAAGGTGACGAAACATTCGCCGAGGAGTGACACGCTAATAGTTCCGTGTAAAGGCCTTGGAGAAAGCGTTTTCATTGCAAAGACCTTGTGTCAGAGTACTATACGGGTATTTTAAAGCCAAACACACATTGCATTCTGAACTCGCAATGCAAATTTTACGGAACTATCAGGAAAAATGTATAATTTATCAAAAGAAATGAATTCATATTTCGCCAACAACAATCCTAAGTGCCTAGAAGAACTAACACTCAAAAGTTTTGTTCGTTGTTAAATATATGTAGGTAATCCGTCAGTCGTATTTTCGCGCTTTAGATATCTGTTCAATGCATCTGGAATCGCATTGTCCTTTTCTTTAATATAAGTAGTATCAAAGTAATATTCATTCAATTGAATTTTCCACCTCTGTTTTGGTTCTTTATTATTGTGAAGCCAGGTAAGTGGTTTATGAACTGTCGGAACAGAAAATTTTCTCCCATTAAGGACAGCCAAAAAGTTCTTTTCTATAGTAGAATATTTAATTTCATGCCTAGATAACGTGCGAGAAGCATAACAGACAGGATGATTGGATTGCATTAGGACGGATCCAGTTGCAAATTGCGAAGAATCAGTTGTTAAAATAAATTTTTTGGTTGCAAAACAGGTTCGCCAGATATGAACTCTTAAAAATTTCTAAAAGCGTTTAAATACTCTTTATCATTAATATCGATTGGTACTCCTTAATAACTTTCGAAGGATCGGGTTCTATACCGTCCTTTGAAACGACATGGCCCAAAAACTTGATAATTAACGCCGCAAAATAACATGTTTTAGTTTGGCTTTTTAAATTGAATTCGCAGAATTTATTGAACACTTTTTTTTAATGAATCATTGTGTTTCTGAAAACTTGTGGAAAATATTAACATGTCGTCCATATACACCTCGCAAATTTTATTTATGTATTTGGTTAGAATAGTGTTAGTTAACCTTTGAAAGTAGCTGGTGTTTTCATCAGCACAAATGGTCAGCAATAAATTTATATATGGAACTATTTTCCTCATCGCTTGCAAATACTTGTTGAAAATCATTCTTTTCAAAACTTTCATCTGATAACTCTTCATCTTTATTGAAATGAAACTGAAACTGAAATATACTGGCAAAGTTTTTTTTGGCGTAATTAGCTTATGGCTTTATAATCAAGAATTATGTGTAAGTTCAGTAAAACAATGATTCCATTAAAGCATGTATGGAAATGAAATTCCATAAATTCGATAAAAGAATGTGAAGTTTTAAATACTTAAAAAAAAGGCACCCAGTATTTAACTATCGTTAAAATGTTGCGATTAAGTACTTTTAAAGTGTAGTTGTTAGTGTCTACCCTCCATTTAGGACCAGTGCCCACAATGAATCTTAATTTTTTACTGCTGTTTTTATGACTATATAGGGTAATCCTCTAGGCTGCTTTATTGAAAATTTGGACCAGTTTGATGTTAACTTATATGAAATGGCTCAATTTAAGCTTTGAATTGGTCACCTATATTTGACTTACCTACTTTATTGTTGCTTGTTCTGTAATTATTATTTTTATATCCACTTGCTTGTCCATAATTGTTGTTCGTTTGTCAAGTTTCAGTAGAAAACATCTGTGCTCGTTGGTTTTCGAAAGAATTTTGCTTTTATTGTTTAGGCCAGTGTCCTAAAGGAGAGTCTGCCAGCCCTTTTACAAATCAGCCCCATTGTCAGACAGGACATCACCAGCCCACGCAAAGGTATAGCGAAATCAAACGCTTCCTTTTTTTGAGTTGTAAATCAAAAGAAACAATTTGACATTTTTAATATCTTGATTTATTAAACATAACAAGGATAAAACACTAATTCTTTCATTTCATCGCTACTACATAGGACCACAGCATCATCTTGGCCACCACATAGAATTGAAAAACCCACTCACTGACCGAAAAATTAATACAGTTTTGTATGACCGTTTAATCTTACTAATCAATTAAAAGTGATTTACAATAATATTCTTAAGTCTAAAGAAACCTATTTCTGCACACAAGTCACGTTGCACTTGCAGGTGCAATAATTGTTGAATTACCGGACTGCGATATTTGAATTTGTTGATCGAAGCTCATCAAATAATTGCCGAATTGCGATATTAAAGTTCGTTATTCGAAGCGCTCCAAATTTATTGATGTGGTGTCAGCAGTTTATGCGGATGCGCGTGTAAAGTTGAGTAATTTTTAAAGCCAATTTGTTTTTGTCGATTGGCATAGCCTTTATTAGCTGTCGTGTTAACTCTTCCCCCTTTAAGCATGATCGTCCTCGATCATCAATAGAATGGTAGGTCGTTGAAGTTGACGTAAGTTGGCTTGTTAGCTATGTCGTTAAGTGAAGTAGCTGGACGGTTGGCAGCTGTGACCTCTTTCTCAACATATTCTATTTTTATTGATGAAAAAGCTACCATAGCTGTTGTTGTTAAAGTCCCAATAGAATGTGTTGTAATTTTCAGAAAATCGATGCTTCTAGTATTGTTAATATGTAATTCGTTTAGCATTTCTAACGATAATAGCTCAAGGTGGTTCTTTTCGTCCGGGGTGAGTTGTAAGACTGTGGGAACGCCTTCGAACGGTATTGATTCAAAATTTCTGTAGATTTGGTTTTCGATTGCCAGAGTTGCATTGTGGAATTTGATAACGTCTGTCCCATTTATCATCTGAGGTGTTTCGTTGACATCTATTATCCCATTAAAATTGTTTAAAAGTATTATACCTGATTGTATTTCTTCGATTGTAGGAATAACGTGACTCGTGATTGTGGTGCAGGTGGAATTTAAACTGTTTATTATTCTAGGTAAACATAAATCTTCACTTAAATCTACTAAACATTTTTTTTTCACAAATTGTTACATTATTATATTTTTCACATGGTTTCTTAATCCCATAGATTGAATTTTTACCTTTAATAATTTCTTTATATTTAATATTCATAACAATGTTGTTTGGCTTCTTAACTGGCCTTATTATTATTCTTCTAAATATCTGGCTATTTGTAAGCGGCCTTTTTGTCATATAAACTATTAGCATTTCTTTACTTAGTACAGTTATTTTTGAAAATTCTAACGCTTCTTCTGGGTTATTAAATTGTATCTATTTGTTCTTCTCTTAATTTTTCTAGTGCAGTTTTTATTTCTTCTTTGTTTAATATTAATGTATTCAAAACATTTGTTTATGCCCATTGAATGGCATATTTTACATTAATTAGTTCTTCTTTTATTAATCTAATCTTACTCTGTAACTCAATTACAATTTCGTTTATAACATTATCATCTTTTCTTACTGAATTTGAAATTAGATTCATTACATTTGTTACGTTGTTAATTCTGTTAGTAAAAAGTTCGTTTATTATTACTTGTTTATTATTATTTTGGTTTAGGTTTATAAGATTGTTATTAATGATTTCGAGGTCGTCATGGTCTGGTGATCCTGCCAGACATTTCCATGCTGTGGCTAGTATGTTTATTGACTTTCTGATTCGGGATGCTTTAGTGGGTTTTAGGGTGTCGAGGATTTCGAGGATCTCGGGAGTTTGATTTATTTCATGTTTAAGAATTGGATAAAGGAAAAAAAAGGATTTTGTCCGTTATATGGTCATGTATCTCTGTTAAAAGTTGTTCGTACTTGTGGATGTCAATTATATGGATTAGTCTAAACGTCCCGTCCTGAATTTTAGCTAGTCCGTTATTTATAGTCACTAGGTAAGAGTTTGTATAGTCCAAAATCTCTATGCTCGCGAGACTTGTTGTAATAGTAGTCAAAAGGAGGATGTATCTAACGGTGGTTATTTTTCCTAAAAGTAAGCATTAGTTATTTTTTATTAGTCGTTTGTGAATTATTCTTCCTGATGCTGTTTTAACTGTTTTTTTCATATTTTCGGAAACTGTTTCCTTCTAATATTTCGGAGTCAGTTTTGATCCTAATCTGTTATTTATTTTTACATAAATTATTTCTCCTGGGCTATAGTCATTATTTTCTTATCTATTTTTAATGTGGTATGAAAGATCACTTTCTAGTGTTTTCTTAAGCAGAGTAACATTTTTTGTCGTTGTTATTCTATTTGCTGTGGGTCAGAGTGAATTCTGTTAGAAAAAAATATGTCTACTGGTTTGTTTTTTTGTCGTTGAGTGAAATGATGAATTGCATTCGTGAACTGATTAAAATAATAATTCTTCAAATGGCATACCTGTGGAGTTAGCTTTGATGCATCTCATTATTTCGGAGAGTGTGCTATGGAACCTTTCAGGTTGTCCATTGTTGGGGCTGCTATAGGGAGGTGTGGTGTAAACATCTATAGACATTTGGTCTTTGAGAAGGGATGGTATAGAAGCAGAATTTAGCGATTTCTCATTGTCTATTACCACGAGTTTTGGTATTCCGAAAGCGATCACTTATTCTCTTATTGGATCCTTTATATGTTCTATTGCTCTTGATGAAATAATTTTAACCTGTGCATACTTTGAAAATTTATCTAAAGCTGTGAGGATGAGGTTCTTCTCGGTGGAATAAATGTCAACGTGGACAATTTCTCCTGGAACCTGGATTTTGGGTTTCGGTGGATGTCTGTCATATTTTTGTTCACGACAGGTAGAACACTGTTTGAAGATTTTCTCGATTTTGGAATGCATGCTCGGGAAATAGGATTTCTGTAAAATTTGAGATTTATTCTCTCTACTGTTTCTATATGCTCTTTGATGATAATTTGCTCCTGTTCCATTTCGGATGCGATGTCTTTAAGAAAAGTTTGCGTGCAGCGGATTTTAGTATTACTGAAGTGAAGTGATTATATTTCCTGTATTTTGCCCATTAGAGTTTCTGTCATGTGTAGTCCGTTTATAAGTGCTGGGTCTAAGTATCGTTTGAATATGTCGATGATGTCCTGTGTAGGATAGTTTTTTTTTGTGATTATGTGGCTATGGAAAGGAGAGAATGGTATTTGAAATGTGTAGCTGTCCTCGTTGCCGAATAGTAAGAAAAGTTGGTTTTTAAAAGCATTGATAGGGGCTTCTGTAGCTGGGATAGGGAGATGCGAAGAGCTTTCGTAACTATGGTCTGTAGTTGAAAGAACATTAATGTCAGTCTGTGGAGGTCTTGATAGTGCGTCTGCTACGACGTTTGTCCTTCCTGGCTTATACTTCATTTCGTAGTTGTACTCCTCGAGGATACACTTCCATCTCTTCATTTTACCGTTGTGATTTTTGTTGCTCAACGCAAAGGTGAGTGGTTGATGGTCTGTGAAGATTACAACTTTCGCTGATCCGTGTAAATAGTTTCTAAGTGAGGTAAGATCCCAAATGATAGCCAGCATTTCTTTTTCGTTTGCGGCATAGCTCTCTTCGGTTTTGTTTAATGATTGGGATATAAAGGTGATAGGTTTACCTGCTTCCTCGAGGACGGCTCCTAGAGCATAGTTAGATGCGTCGGTGGTAAGATGAAATTCTTGTGTGAAATTTGGATATGATAGTATAACTTCTTTTGATATTAGGGAGGATTTAATTTTGTTAAAGGACTCAAAAGCGTATTTATCAAACACTATCGGCTGTTTGCTGGAGGCATTTTTGGACATGCGTTCATCTTCCCCTCTCAAAAGCGAGGTCAGAGGTTTCGCTAATTTTGCGTAATCTCTGATGAAGCGTCGATAATAGCCTGATAGGCCAAGGAAAGACCTCAAGTCTTTCAGTGTTTTTGGGCACGGAAATTCCTGGATTGCCTTTACTTTGATGGGATTGGTTTTTATGCCTGTGGGTGATATTATGAAGCCTAGAAATTCAACCTCTTTGCGGAAGAATTCGCACTTGTCCAATTGGACCTTCATGTTCGCATTTTCTAGCGTGTGGAATATTGTTTCGACATTTTGAAGGTGACTTTGCTCATCCTTGCCAAATACTATTATATCATCTATGTAGACGTAACACATTTTGCCTATGTGCTCCTTCAGTATGTCATCTAGCGCTCGTTGGAAAATAGCTGGTGCATTCTTAAGTCCAAATATAAATCGAGTGAACTCATATTTGCCGTTATTAATCGAAAAAGCTGCCACCTCAATGGCGGATTCCTTCAAAGGAATCTGGTGGAAGCCACTCTTTAAATCAAGAACAGAGAAATATTTGTTGTCTCTAAGTTGTGAAATTACTTCATTAATTTCTGGGATGGGGTATCTGTCTGCTATTGTCAATGTATTTAACTTCCTGTAATCGATTAAAAGTCTATGTGTCTTTTGTCCTGAGGCATCTAATTTTTTAGGTGCAACCCAAACAGGTGAGTTGTAAGGCGAACGGGGTGGTCTGATAATTCCGTTATTTAGTAAATCTTCTATTTCTTTTGTTACAAAATCTCTCATTGCTAGTGGATAGGGATAATATTTTATATATACTGCAGTGTCCTAAGAAGTCCTGATTTCTCCTAGTACGGTCAATGTATAAGTAAGTCTTTCGTCAGGCTCTACGAATAATTGAGGGCATTTGTTTGTGAGATTATTTATGTGTTGTTTCTGTGTTATTGTCATGTGGTCTGTCCTAATGTGAATTTTGTTGACCGATGGGGAAAGTTGTTGTTTAATTCTAATTTTGATACCATTGCCAAATGTTAGAGTGTCGTCGTGAATGTTTGTTGTTGTGTGAACTTCCTTAAGGATATCGTTGCCAATTATGCCGTCAAAGGATTTCAGAGTGGGAAAAAATTTTAAATTTGTATAATTTTTGCCAAATAAATTTATAATCGTATGGTGAGTTACTTGTATTTGTCCTGCTATAGAGTTTGCAAAAAATGGTTGTTCGTTAGATATTTGCCTTAAAACGTGACAAGGTTGGATATAATTTTTACTTGATCCAGTATCGATTAACATTTTTAAAATTTTACCGTTCTTCGGTTTGCATTCAACATATGGCAACGAAGAACTATTCATCCTAAAAAATGAATATCGATATGATCTTGAGTATCATTTCCTGGATTTTGGTTGTCGAAATCCTGGAATGACTGTCCGCTTTCTTCCATAGCCAAAGCCGTTTCATACTCCTGAGTCCAGGTTTGTTGGTAGTACTGGTCCTGCGAGTACTCCTGTTCGTCTTGGTAGTATGGGTCGTGCTGGTACTGGTCTTGTCGGTTTCCTGTTTCTATATGGAAGTTTCTTTGTTGTTTAAAAGGCATTTGTGTGGAAAAATTAGATGGTCTCTTCATGACTGGTTTATTGTATTGTGGTCTGTTCATGTAGTTGACTGCTTTCGCGTGCATGGTTTGAAACGGTGGTCTGTTATGCTGAAAATTCTGTAAAGGAGGTTGAGGGCGTTGATGACGAGGTGGCATTTTGTGAGAAATACAAAAAATTAATATTTTTTCAATTATTCTCGGTTTAATCCGCCTCTTATGCATGTTCGTCCGAACGGATCCCACAAAGTGCTACAAGAACCAAGTGTGATCGACGGTAATCGTGTGATCGTTAAGTTAACACACGAGCCCCCTCGCCAACTCGATGCCGCGAAATAGACACTGGCTCAGCGGTTCTGGGAATTACGCCACGCCAGTCAGCTAGCGCGAGAACTGTCCGCCTTAGCGTTTTCCCACGCCGGACGAATTGCATACTTACCTGCATGCACTACAACAACAAACGGCATACCGACCGGCATGCGCTATAACAAGTCAGCCAGTGCGAGAACTGTCCGCATCAGCGTTTTCCCATGCCGGATGAATTGCATACTTACCTGCATGCACTACAATGACAAACGGCATACTGAGCGGCATGCGCTACAATAACAACAACAACTCTGTCACCGAAATTGTGCCGAGCATAGGGACAGGTAGATAAGTAGAAAACAATTTAGGTTCAGTTCTAATCAACTCGTGAAATTAACAACAGCGCATAGCGCTTAACAAACAATTAACAGCGTGATAATAACCAAAAACGTTTAAAAGTTAACAATTTTTAGAAAGCTTAATAAAAGCCAAGGCGAAAGAAACTCTTTTGAAAAAATATTAATAACAGCAAGTGCTATTGTAACCTCGTAAAAACATAAAAAATTGAAGGACTTAATTAATACCTGACAGAAAGGTGGAAAAACTGTTTGTTAAAAAATATTATGCTGCATAGCATTTTTGCTACTTTTAGTATGAACAATTTGCCAACTGCACACTAAGAGCGAAATCCCTCAAACGGATAGTTAAGCGGAATCCTGCAAACTAGTTGTTTAAGATGTTTAATAATTTTTGTGAGTAAGTATTCAGTGACCAATGTTAAGTGGAAAAAAGTTAAATTGAATTGTTAAATTAAAATTGGAAAGTTAATTAAATTAAATTTGCTCTTAGAATTAATCTGAAATATCCAAATAAGCCGTATCCAGTGTTAAGAAAGAGAATTTTAAAATGAATGAGGAACAGTTAAGAGTAATGGTGCCCACTGCGATCAGCGCTGCCACGGAACGGACAAGAACTGCATTTGAAAGGACAATAGGACTTCTGACAAAAAGACTGGCGGCAGGCTGCATTTGCTGCCTATAAGTTGTTTGAAAACTACGAAAATAGCTCTAAGCACTACCAAGCGGTAGCGATTATTAAAAACAAAATTGTCCGTCTGACCGCCCTTGTTTTATTATCATTCAATACGCTTTTGAATTTTAAAGCGATTATTGCTCGATTAGATTTCACTTATGCAGATAAGCGATCGATTTATTTGATTGAGCAAGAGATGTCAACACTTCGACAAGGCAGGTTGTCAATTGCTGAGTTTTATGACGAGGTCGAGAAGAAGTTGACTCTGATAATAAAAAAGAACATCATGTTGAATGAAGGCAACAATGCTCTTATAGAACCGTTATGCCACAAGTATAGATAGGATTCTCTGAGGACTTTTGTGTCGGTTTTGCGGAAGCCAATGTGTGACATTATGTTCTCTTTGCAGCCAAGAGATATGCCTAGTGCCTTAGCATTGGCCCAAGAATTGGAAGCAAATCATGCTCGATATTCTTTCGCGAACTCATTTCCCAAAAGGAGTGAAGCTGCCCAGTCTGGACAAAATGGTGTTAGGACAATTGCTCCGCACAAGGCCGATAACTTACGCTAACCAACAATTTCAGCAAACGGAAGCGGTTAAGAGGCAGCGTGAAAGTGATGGGCAGATTTTTCATAAAATGCAGAGAATTAACCGCTTAACCCAGAATTCGGCAGAGGAAAATTTTTCCGATAATGCGTCTCAACATAACTTTATAGAGGAAGTTAATTTTTTAGACGAAGATCGCTTCAGCCCTATGTAAGTAAAACACTGGCAGGGCGACCGATAGAATTATTAACTGATACGAGGGCGGGAAAAAATTGCATTAAACCTAATGAAAATTTAAAAGGATTAAATGAAATTGAAAATTCTTTCAAAATTAAATCCCTACACGGTACTGCTGAGATCAACTAAAGGTGTTTGATAAATATTTTCGGTAAGAATGCGCTTTTCTATCTCCTTTCAGAGCTAAAAACTTTCAATGGAATTATCGGATTTGACTTTTTAAAGGAGGTCGATGCAAAAATAGACTTAAAAACAGGAATCTTACACTATAAAGAGGGAAAAGAAAAAATTGAATATTACGATTGTAGGGATGAAAACTAAACTGTGGCATATGGAAATTCTACTAGGATACCAGGTGGTACTCGTAGTAACAGAATTTCATTAATATTGGAAGAACATTCAAAAGTTTTCGCAAATCCTAATGAGGTTGTGCCAATTAACACTAATTTAAGTAGTTGCCACAATAAGAACGGTTGATAATGAACCAATTTATTCGAAATCGTACCCTTATCCTGTAGTCGCTTCAGAATTTATAAACCAGGGAATTAACAATTTACTGCGAGATGGAATTATTCGCCCTTCTCGATCACCATATAACAATCCCATATAGGTTGTCGATAAAAAACGGATAGATGAAAAAGGAAAGAAAAAAATGCGAATGGTGATCGATTTTGAAAAATTAAACGGGAAAACAATTTCTGATAAATATCCTATTCCGGATACTTCAGTCATTTTAACAAATATGGGGAAATCCGCCTTTTTTGCCACACTTGACTTAAAAGCTGGATTTCATCAGATTAAGTTGGCGGAGAAGGACAGGGAGAAAACTGCGTTTTTGACGATGTTTTAAGAGATGATATAGGGAAATGTTGCCATGTTTATATCGATGATGTAATTATATTTTCAAACAACGAAGAACAGCATTACAAGGACATAGACAGAGGTTTGACAAAACATGCGGGTTTCATTGAAAAAATCCAAATTTTTCAAAGAAGAAGAAGAAGATTTCCTGGGATTTATTGTTTCAGACGAAGGAATTAAAACGTGTCCCGAAAAGGTCAATGATATTTTAAATTATAAAACCCCTGACACTCTTCGTGGTTTACGATCATTTTTAGGACTATCCGGTTACTATAAGAGGTTTATTAAGGATTATGCCTCCGTAGTAAAGCTCCTTACAAGGTATTTAAGAGGAGACACTGGTCATGTGGGGACCAACCAATGAAAAAATGTTAAGATTGAGTTGGACAACGATGCATTGTTAGCTTTCGGGAAAGTTAAAAGGATCTTATCCTCAGAGGATGTACTTCTGTTATATCCTGATCACAATTTTGAGCTAACAACCGATGCTTCGGCACTTGCTCTTGGCGCAGTCCTGTCGCAAGGAGGGAGACCGATAAACATGATTTTTAGGACGTTGTCGGGTACCGAAGAAAATTATGCTACTAATGAGAGGGAACTGTTAGCGATTGTATGGGCACTTCAAAAACTGCGAAACTATTTATATGGTGTAAAACGGTTGAATATTTTCACCGATCATCAGCCTTTAACTTTTGCTGTTGCGGATAAAAATCCGAACACAAAATTGAAGCGCTGGAGAGCATTCGTCGAAGATTTTTACAAACCCGGTAAGCATAATTGTGTTGCCGATGCGTTGTCTCAACAACACATAAATGTAATAGAGCACTCGGATGATTCGTCATCCGCTACAGTGCACAGTGAGGAATCTCGAACTGCAGTAATTCCCACTGTTGAAAACCCAGTTAATTCATTTCGAAATCAGATAATCTTGTAAAAAGATAACACCACAACCAAGGTTACAAAAATAATTTTTAAATCAAGGATTAGGCATCAAATTACATTTAAAATTTTCACGACCTTATGCCATTAATTGATGAGTGCGTTAATCCTGATGTTGACAAGGCTATTCATTGCGATTTCCCTACTTATAGAAAAATTCAGAATGAGATTATAAGGAAAGTCCCGTCAATCAAATGTCGCCACACAATGAAACAAGTTAATGACATTTTTAACGAAGATGACGAAAATGAATTACTGGTAATGAAAAACAGTAGGGCACATCGATCTATCCGGGGGAATATAAAACCAGTACTTAATGATTATTACTTTCCGAATATGCGGAAAAAATTAAGAGAAATTACATTCAACTGTAAAATTTGTAAATAGGCCAAATATCAACGGCATCCGGCTACACCAGAGTTAGGTAAAACCCCGATACCATCTCGCCCTGGGGAAATGCTAAACATGGATATTTATTCCACTGATAAACATCATTTCTTAACTGGCGTAGATAAATTTTCGAAATTCGCCACTGTCATTCCACTTAAGTCTAGGGCCATTGTTGACGTTAGGCAAGCGTTATTGCAAATTCCTAATTGTTTTGAAAATATGAAAAATGCAAGATTTGATAATGAAAAGTCATCGAATTCCCTCCTTAAAGCTCATTTTGGAGCGGAAACTTACACAACCCCTCCTTTCCATAGTATAACAAATGGGCAAGTAGAGAGGTTCCATAGCACCCTTACGGAGATCGCTAGGTGCACCAAGCTGGAGGAAGCTATAAGTGACACCACCGACTTGATACTTCTTGCTACGGCAAAATACAACAGATCAATTCACTTATTAAATGGATAGAAACCTATTCAGCTAAATTTTTTGATGCCATCAGATCTTAAGGCCGAGATAAAAGCAAAATTAATTAAAGCCCAGGAAAATGAGTTGGAGAGGGGCAATAAAGGTAAGCTCACCAAGTTTTTCAAGCCAGGGGATGTAGTTTATAGTAACCCCAATAACCCCTTATCTCTATAAGACAGTGACCGTCAATTTTTCATCAATGCTAAAATACAGCAACAAATCGATAAACTTACGGAGCCAGCTAACAAAATGATTAAATACACGAAGAAAACGGAAATGGACACGGGCCATCTTTTTGAATTATTAATGTCTAGAAATAGAGCAGATTTGGACAATATCATCTACTCAATAGCTTTGGGGAAGTTATTATTATTAGATATTATTATTTGGTAGATATATGTAACAAAATGCTTATATTATATATATAGAACAAAAAGAGTACCAGCTGCCAGGGCTTACGACTCTATCTTATGGAGTTTGAATGTTAATATGGGTTTTTGCTGCATATTTACGGATTGAATTAAATGAATTTTAGAGAATTACTATTTTTAAGAAAGTAGTTAATTTTAATTATATTTTGTAATGTTGGCTTTTTCAATAGTGTCGAAGGTTTTTTCTCCATGAAAATTTTCCTTCTGTTGCCTTGGAGAATGGTGCAATTGTCTAATAAGTGGTCAACTGTAGCGATAACATAACACCACGGGCATGAATTATTAGTTTTCCCTGTGAGGATGTGTTCGTGCGTAAATAATGTGTGTCCAATGTGAAGTCGTAGGAATGTTGATATTTGCCCGCGAGTGGTGTTATTGGGGAAATTCGGTTTTTGTTCAGTGGTGTTGTGTTGGCTGATTCTGCTTATTTCCCCAGTTTTATGCTGTGACGGGTCTATTTAGATAATGTTTTTCGAGAGTGGGAAAAGTGAAGTATGGATGATTGAGCATTTCCTTGGCTGCTGTGTCGGCTGCTTCGTTGCCTTTTATTCCTACGTGACCAGAAACCCACAATAAATTGAGTTTGTTGTTATGCTTATGTAGTGTAATTTTGATGGTTTGGACCAACGTGCTGGAACTTTCTGTGCTTAGAATAGATTGTAAACATGACAAACTGTCAGAGCAGATGGTAAATTTTCCCTTATGTTTGATCGCATAATCTACTGCTGTTTTGATGGCAAATGCTTCTGCTGTGAACACTGAGGTATCAGGGAGCAACAAACCCCTGCTATAAGAGAGCTTGAATGGGATACTAAGGCGAAACTGGTAATATTGTTGGTTTTTGAACCGTCGGTATAGATAAGATTCCACTTGTCTTCGGTGTACTTTGTGAATTGTTGAAATGCAACGCTTACAGTTAAAAAGTACCGGATTCTTTGTGTTTGTCAGTAGAGGGATAAGCTTGGTTGTAGATTCAACTACTCTTTGCTCAATCGAGGGTAATCCGGCTTCGGCTAGAATGGCTTTGGTTGGTGATGTTGGGAATGCATCCAGGCTCGGTCGAATTGCTGTGTGGTATGGAGAGTGTTATTTTTTAGCTATTTTTTATAGTATCAGCGCTTGGGTAATATTTATTAATGTGTTAGTATGAATTTGACATCTTTTTGCTGTTAAAAATTTTACAATATTAAGTCGGACACCTAGTTTTTTCCTTAAGTCTAAACAATGTGTCTTTAAGTTAAGCTTGCGATCAAAAATTACACCAAGAATTTTTAAGTTAGTGGAATGTTATTAAGTGTTAAATTAAGATTAGGACAGACATGTTTTTTACAGATATGCAGTGTTTTACATTTACCGGCTGATAGCGCTGCTCCAGAAGGGTTTCCCCTATTGTCTATAACGGTGAACGGTGCAGATAATGGAGACCCTTGCGGAATGCCATTGTGTGAATGGAAAAGCTTGGAGGATTTATTGTGGACTCGGATGAGAAATTTGCGTCTGGTCAGAAAGGCTTTGACGATGCCAAAGATTTTAGGACCTACGTTCCATATCAGCAACTGTTCAAGAACAGTACGTACTCCTACACGGTCAATTCCTATTCAAAGTCTGTCGCTAAGATTTTGGCATGACCTTTGGATGAATGTGCATCGAACGCAACATGTTGGATTTGGAGTAGCACGTCCATAGTGCTGTGCCCTTTCTTGAAACCTACTTGTATTGAGATTAGGATATTTTGTTATGTTATAAACCACAACGATAGCTACTAACATTCTCTACGGGTTTGTTGGGGTTGGGTATTGGTACTACCACTGCATTGAGCCAAGTGTGGGGGTAGGAGCCTTCTTCAAACATTTTATTAAATAGGTCCAAGAGCTTTCTTTTTCCATTCAGAGTGAGGTTTTTGATCATTGGGTATGAAATACGATCGAATCCAGGTGTTCTTCCTTTTGCATATGATATTGCATACTCAAGCTCGATGTTAGTGATTCTTAGATCGAGGTTCTTGGCAGTAACCGGCAAACGATTGGGAGAGTTGTTAGCTCCTAAACCCCTCTTTTTTTTGATAAATATTCATTAGAAAAGTTGGAGTCTTCCGAATATTTGGACCATGTTACGGCAAAAGCTACGGCAATATCCTGCGGGTTAGAAATGAGGGAGTTATTAATGTTTATGGACTGGATGGGTGGAGGTGGGATGCCAGTTAGTGTTTTGATGTTAGATCATATTTTACGGGGTGAGGAAAGTGGAGAGATTTTCGATGAAAACTCTTTGAAAGCACTTCTTTTGGCTTCCCTTAACTACTGTCGAAAACTGGCTTTCAGTTTTTTGAACTGTATTGCATTAGATTTAGTTGGGCTTTCTTTAAACATTCCCAACATTTTTGTTTTTCATCCCGTATTTGCTGGAGTTTTTTAGTCCACTAGGAAACTTGGTGTTTGACGAGAAAAGGCTTCGTTTGTGGAATAGATTTGTTAGCGACAGACCTGATGGCTTTCGTTTTTTTAGAAGCTTCATGATGAATATTTTTGAAATTCCACGATCCGAAGTTTTTGGTGCACTCTAATTGGAAAGTCTCCCAATTAGCCAAGTCTGTTTTAAATTTAGGGGTCGGCCGGAAGTTTGAAAAGTTTCCGGTTTTGCGAATTTTCGTGAGAATAGGAAAGTGATGCGTAGTTAAAGCTGTGGAGCAAAGTAAGAGGTCAACCTGTGTGAGGGATTTCTTTGAAGAGAGGTGTGGTAGGAAACCATCATTGAGAATAACGATGTTCTCAGCAAGGATAACATCTTCAATTATCTTACCTCTGGGGTTGGTTGTTTTTGAGCCCCAAAGGGGACTACATGCATTGAAATCTCCCGCTATAAGGAAGGGGGTTGGTGCAATATGGATTAATGTCATAAGGTCTTGGGATGATAAATTGTTTTGAGGCGGGATAAAACAATTTATAATCGTAAAGTTATTATTAAGATTAATTTGTATTGCAAGTGATATAATATTAGAATTAGTCTGTATGATCGTATGGGAAATATGCCGCTTTATCAGTATCTCAATGCCTTATTTATTTGAGATTGAAAGGTTATGAAAATAAGATTTGAATGCTTTTGGAAAAATTGTTGGAGGGTGGGTGTTAGCCAAATGGGCTTCCTGAAGGCAGATTACGTCAGGACTAGAGTCTTTGATTAGAAGAGTGAGTTCTACATAGTTGTTGTAGTAACCATGAATGTTCCACTGTATTACTTTAAAAAACATTTCTAGGGTATAAGGAAGATCATTTTGTTAATGTTATATTTGATGTGTTTTTTTTAAATAAATATTTTTAAGACGTCGGTTGGTTTAATTTTGTATCATACATTTCATCTTTACTGTAAAGGGTTGATTTTATTGAATTTAGGAATGGTGCTAAATTCTGTAGTTGGGATTGTAGCGGCGTTCTGGATGTGCCTTTGTTTGATGGTTCAGCGGTGTATGTATTATTATTGTTGTGAGTTATATATGTAGCGAAATTAGAAAGAGAGGAAATGGAATTTTGATCGGCTGAGAAAGGGGAAGATAAAGCTCACTTGTTGAGTTGAAGTTGTTGTATTGTTCTTGTTGATGTTGCTCTTTTATGGATGCTGTGCGGGAGAGTGATATTATGGGTTGTGGAGAGAAGTTTTCTTTTTGTTTTGTTGTAATATAGGGGTAGGATTGTGCAGTATTATTACTGGAAAATTCATTGGAAGGGACCCGTCTGGCTTTCCGTATTGTACATTTATTTGTGGTTTTTATTCTCAATATTTCTTTAGCTTCCTGATATTTTTTGCATTCTCTTGATGAAGCTGGATGCTGTTCTTGGTAATTAGCACAACTGATTCGTGTATATTGCGTTGGAGAGTGGGGTGGAAGATTACAAATACCACAGTTAGGTGCGTTCTTGCAATGCTTTGCAGTGTGACCAAGAATTTGGCATGATTTGCACCGCATCGGATTTGGTATGTATTCTCTTATTTTAACAGAGTGTCACGTGATGTCGATTTTTGTAGCTAAGTTGTAGCGGTCAAATGTTAAAAAACCAACATCACTTGGAAATGATTTACCTTCTACTGTCTTGCGGAATTTGTAGGCTTCTACCACACCTTGGCTGCTTAGTTCAAAAACGATTTCTTTCTCGTCAACATTGTTGAGGCAGGGAGCATATACTGTACCTTTCACGTGGTTAAGCGTGGTGTGAAGTTTGCAAATAATTTGACACACACCCGGCAAAGTAGTTGTATGCAGGAAACGAAAGGCGATTACATTGTTTTTCACAAGAGAAAAAACCAGCAGAAAAACAAATCTACCTTTTGTTGGTATCTTTATAGCACAAACGAACACCGATAAAGTAAGCACTCAGGTAATTGATTTGACTCAGACGTCCGCGATCGATGACAGATAGACTGAGACTGTTTGGGATACAGAAGAAATTTCAAAAATATTGATCACTGAGTACACTTCTAATGTAAGCTAAGCGATATTGTAAGTAACTCTAAGTTGAAAATCATTCAAAATGATGAAATAATTTGCTTTATTATTAAGTTCCCAAGAATGCAGAAATCATGTAGTTTGGTTAGGGTGTTTCCGACGAAAAAATAATTTCTATTGGAAACCGACCCGGTTGCAGATTGCGGTAATTCAACAATTCCTATTACAAATTGCACGGCGGCGCTATCTACATGCTTCTGCAAAATAAAGACAGATGCTACATGTGTTCAACAACTATTCAACAGTCATAAGGCAACGTGTAAAACTACTTTCAACAAATTTGATCCAATCAGCGAAACCTGCATAAATCGCCCGATTTTCGTCAACGAAAAAGCGAAAGCAACACTCCGGCCAGGAGTTCCTTCAACACTACTCGTAAACTTGACAGAACATTTGGAAATCTTAAGCTTACATTATTTGCGCAAAATCAATCTGAGAAACCTTAACCACATTGGAAACATACACGATGTAATCCGAACCCGTTCTACCCAAGGTATGTTGGTAATGCTGGCCATCGTTACCACTATTGGTGCAATCCTCATATGCTGGAAATTTAAAGTAAACAGACGCATAAATGATACAATTAACAAGGAAGGGATGGTAGGCCTAAATTTAGAGGGGGGCAGTTAACACATGAGTCCCCTCGCCAACTCGATGCCGCGAAATAGACACTGGCTCAGCGGTTCTGGCGAGAACTGTCCGCGTTAGCGTTCCCCACGCCGGACGAATTGCATGCACTACAATAACAAACGGCATACTGACCGGCATGCGCTACAATAACAACAACAACTCTGTCACCGAAATTGTGTCGAGCATAGGGACAGGTAGATAAGTAGAAAATAATTTAAGTTCAGTTCCAATCAACTGGTGAAATTAACAACGGCACTTAGCGCTTAACAAACTTCGGTTGTTTTTTATAAGCACGTAGTGGTTAAATAATAATTTATATATTTATATTTTTCTTATGCGATTGCTTTGTTTTTTTTTGTTTTATTTTTTTTGTGTCGCATGCATTGGAATAGTGGCTAGTAGCTATTTAATTTCAGCAATTCTGTGTCGGGAAACAGAAATTTTCAAAATACAATTTTAGAATTTATCCGCGCATAATATTTTTCCGAAATATTTTTGTGATAAATTTCTTAATAACAAATATTTTTTCGCGTTTTTCGAATAAATTGTGGGATTTATCCACGTTGACAATCCCGCATCCCCAAAATATTTTTCTGATAAATTTCTGAATAATAAATATTTTTTCGAATAAATTGTTGGATTTATCTGCGTTGACAATCGCGCATTTACAAAATGTTTTTCCGAAATAATTTTGTGATGAATTTTTTAGCAAAAAATATTTTTTCGAAAGGATCTTGGGATTTATTGGCATTGGCGTAACGCCCATTTACAAAAAATATTTGTCCGAAATAGTTTTGTAGTAAAGTTCTATACAATTTTTTTTTTTCGGAAATATTTTGAATACCTGTACTAGGCCAGTGTGAGACTCGTCCTCAATATTAAATATTTTTTGGTATTTTTTTTACGTTTTGTTGTTAATCCGCTTTATTAGGCACATTCAAGCGAGCAATCCATTTGCTTTTAATTTCTCAGCTTTCAAAACTATTCCATTTCTACGATTGATAGTTCAATAAATCTAAGAATATGGCAACTTTTCACCAATCAGCGGAGCAAAATCATACAGTCCTAGATATAAGAAAGGATGAAGTCAAGGAATTATGGGATAGGACGAAGCGCGCCTGTTTAGCATTCTTTGGTACCGACTCTACAAATACAGGGTCTTCAATAGGAACGCTACAAAAGTTTTTTTTAAATAAAACAAAAACGGTTTGGGATATGAAATAAATTCTTTATTCAATGCCATTATGTATGGAACTCGATTTCTTTTGCATGGGCACCACGGGCACGCTTGCAGAAGTCCAGACGCTGAACCCAATTTTCGACGGTTTTCAAGCATAAATCGACCGATACTGCTGCAATTTCACGTTCGATATTCGTACAAAGTTCATCAATCGTCGCTGGCTTGTTGGCATAGACAATAGACTTGACGTAGCCCCACAGGAAATAGTTTAACGGCGCAAATCGCATGACCGAGGCGGCCAATTGACTGGGCCATTTCGTGAGGTAACACGTTCACCAAACTTGGGTCTCAATAAATCGATTGTGACATTCGCTGTGTGGCTTGTGGCGCCGTCCTGTTAGAACCACATATTGTCCAAGTCCATATCATTCAATTCGGGCCAAAAATATTCGGTTATCATTGAGCGGTAGCGATTCCCATTCACTTGATCGTCACGGCAGAAGTACGACCCAATGACGCCGCCGGCCCATAAACCGCGCCAAACCGTAATTTTTTCGGGATGAAATGTTGACTCATGGAGTACGTGGGGATTGCTGCCTGTCCAATAACGAGCCAGAAATGACGACGACCATAAATTGGGCGTAGCGCTCTTAAAGTTGAAGCCATTGACTCCTAATTTCGGTAGTAAATTTTAATAATTTCGACTCGTTGTTGGATCGTATATCTTTCCATGACGAAATGGCAAACCTTACTGAAGAGAAATGTCAAAAGAGCGGGAAAAATGTGACGTCGTTTGCTGTCACTATCGGTCTACTTTTGTGCGTCCTAATTGAACGAACTTTATATTTCAAAAGAAGCTGCGGCAGCAAAAAAGAAGCAGAAGCAAGCCTGCGATGACAAAAAACGAAAAAATAAAATCCGAGGAAGCTTCGGGCTTAGATCACAACATTCGGCTTCCGCCTTATAATATCGAGGTTTTTAAAGGGTACTGCTTGTCATGGCCAACATTTCGTGGCATTTTCACAGCCATTTATATTCTAAATAAGCGTCTTACTGCTGTGGGTAGACTTTTCCACCTAAATAAAAAAACCGGATAGAGGCAAAGGAAATCGTTTGCATGTGTCCACTTACGAATAAAGGTCCTTTTACAGCGTAGAAAAATTTAGCAGATCGCTACGAGAATAAAAGAATTCTCGTAAATAGTCAATAGAAGATTCTTTTCAACCTATCCCCGGTAGGATCTGAATCTGGAAGTGCAATTGAAAGTCTTCAGCGCTAAATTAATAGTTGTATATCCGCACTCCAGATTGTTCCCATGCAATGTGGGAACAAACGGTTCAAGATAAGACGGAAATAGGGAAGATACGGACAAATTTCTGACAAGTCGGTTTCAGAATTTGGATATTAGAGGGTCTAACATTTCACTGTCCCGAAAGCCTTAACCCTCTAAAGTGAGTTTCGATAACTCGCATCGAAAATTAAATACTTTTCAGGTGAGTGTGACAAGAAATAAATGCAAGCTGTGCAATTGTGGTGCCCATAGCATTCGATCTTGTGAACAATTCCTAAAAGTGTCTCCTTCCGAAAGAAGCAATTATTCACGAAGGAATCAAATGCACCAGTGCGTTCAATTGCTCAGTTTGTCATTCTAGACATCATACACTGCTGCATTTGAACCCAGTTTATCAAAATAGTTCGAGAAAATCCAGTTCATCGAACTCACCCTGAAGTAGTTGCGCTAATATTAGGAATGGGGTTTCAATGGGACTCTACCTGGAACAGCTCAGGTCGACCCACGTTATCATGGTTCCACATATTCAGCCAGAGCCCTCATAGATTCGGGTTCCGAACAGAGGTGGAAGAGTTTTGCGAGGAAATCTACAGTTCCACTACAATGTGAGAGAGTCGGGAAGATACGTCATCGCACTGCCCTTGTGTCGGAATTTTCCGACGGATGTTAGCTTGGAGGGTTCGCGAAAGACTGCTCGCAATTCTTTCGGAGTGAAGGTAGGTTTTTCAAAAATCCCTCTTTAAGAGAATAATAAACTAGGGTGCTGAAGGAATATCAGGTACTGGGTCACATGACTGAAATGTTCAGTGGTCCGGTTTAGCATCCGTTCGACAGTTTAAACTAACCCAACCCGAAAGCACTTGAACGAAGATTCAGGTGGTGATTAATGCGTCCGGTCCTTCGGATAATGGAACCAGTCTCAATGATGTGCTACTTCCAGGACCCTTCCTTCAAAGCGATCTGACGATACTTATTCTCCGATGGAGATTATTCAAATTAGTCTTAAACCCGATAGAAGTTCAGCCTCAACATAGGAAATTCCAGATAATATTATTTCGTGATTTGACAAGTGAACCAATTCGTTAATTCCAATAACATACCGTCACTTCGGGGTGAATTGTTCTTCTTCTCTCGCAATAAGGACAATTCTGCAACTTGCCGACGATATTCCCGAGTCACTTCCGGTCGCTTGGATATGAGTCGTGGTGGATATGAGTAAGAGTCCACAATTCAAACCCGCGATCAAGTCAACGCGGCACTGAGATCAGCGGGCTTCCAACTTTGTAAGTGGAGCGCTAATAGTAAGCAGGTCTTGAGTAACATTCCTTCCTGTCACCTGCTAAGTGAAGACTTCATAGATTTCGAAGATACGAACAGCGTTAAGGCTCTCGGCATCCGATGGAATGCGCCTTCCGATCGATTCTATTTCACTGCGAAAGAGTTAGATCAATTTCCAGGATTACAAAATGCAAGATTTTGTCGGCCGTCACGAAATTATTCAATCCATTAGGGTGGCTCGCAACGATCATCGTCATTGCAAAGATGTTGGTACAAAACATCTGGTTGGAAGGAACCAATTGGGATGAGCAAGTGGCACCTACAACACTTGAATGCTGGTCAACATTTTCAAAGGAGTACCCGGCAATAGATGACATCAAAAATCCACGATGGGTACAATTTTCCCCAAAAGACAGGACGGAGCTTCATGGGTTCTGTGCCGTTTCGGAAAAAGCGTATGCTGCAGCAGTTTACGTGCCGATGATAACCATTATGTTATGGTGGACTCCGTTAAAGCTAACTTGGATCTTCGATCATTACAAGTTTTCTTGTGGACTGGCTCCACCATCATTCTATCTTTTTAGCACATCGGGTGACCAAAATTATCGAAAAGGTTGGACAGCACAGCTGGTATCACGTTGATTCGTCAAGGTTATGACACAGAGTGTGATAGCACTTAGCCAAGAGCAACATTTTCACAATGAATTTTCGAATTTAAGGACTGGGGAAAAAATTAGCTCCCACTAAATCCATTTAGCGATTCAGGTGGGGTACTTAGAGCAAGAGGACGTCTAAGCACGTCAAGAGATTTAAACTACAATGAACGGCGGCCAATCTTTCTTCGGTACAATTCTCAACTTTCACGATTGTTAAGTACAATTTACCTATGAAGTTTCGCTTCATGGAGAAAACCAGTTAATGCTGCGGCTTATTCGAGCCCAGTACTGGATACTGGACCCCTAGGAGCAAGGTCATGATCGAATCAATCATACATAACTGCAAGGTTTGTACAATCTACAAGAGAAAATGGCAGCACTTTCAGCATAACGTAATACCTTTTTAGAGCGGGCGTAGATTTCGCAGGTCCCTTGGAAATAAGGAGCTATAGGGGTCGAGCCTGCTTCATTACTAAGGATTACGTCTGCCTTTTCGTGTGCTTCGGAACGAAAGCAATTCATTTGTAAGCAAAGGTATTTCCGCCATCAAAGTTCGATATACTACTTAAGTTAGAAGAGATAATTTTAAACCTGGAATAAGCTTCAAGGTCCTCCATTGACTCATTCCTTTCAATTCGTCGTGATTCTCCCAACATTTTTCCAACTTGTTCCACTGTTTCTTGTTGGTGAAACATCTTTTCGACTACTCTTGTATTTAAGTCACTCGCTAATTTAGTTTTTTGTTTGCGTTTTTTTAAGCCTTAAATATTCAATGCGGTGGGCGTAAGATTGTGAAATGTACAAATTACATAATTATAATATTAAGAACGTGGTATAAGCTTGCTTTGTTTGTGCAAAAAGAAAACATTGAACATCCAATGTTGGGTGGGTTTTATTATGATTTTACTTAATTTTAACAAATTACGTACTTCTGATATTAAGCACGTAGCATGAACTGTTTCCCGCGTGTTCGTACGCTTCGATTACAATAAGAGTAAGTCGTCGTCTCGGTGTGTGGTATGCCCACATAGTAAGCGTGGGAGGTATGTGCGAAGAAGCTTAAACGGAATAATCAATGTTAATATGTGTAACAATGATATTATGTGGTTAAAGTGACCAGACATAACCATATACGAGCATTATATTTGCATTTTTTTCTTTCATTTTTGGTACTATATTTATCGTGAAAGGCAAAATAATAATGTACACTTATATGCATAAGTTTGCGAACGCTCTTGCAAGTGCTTCGTTGTAAGTCAATTTCGCTTTTCCGTAACGATTGCCCGATTGAAAAAAGATATTTTGAGGGTAAGGAAGTTTTTTTCAAATTTCAGTGAATAGTATTTTTATATAGTTCAAAATTTATTTGCTAGCTTATTGTGATAATGTCTCTACAAAACTCCTAACTAAATCTTCAGCGACTAAAAGGGGCTTCGGTGCGGTTATTATGAAATAATAAAGGAGAAAAATACACAGCATAGAAGAAGGTGGAGGCCATCAAAATAAAAAGCTTTCAATTGTTTTACAAATAAGTTAGGTATATGTTTAATTGAAGGCGAAAAGCCTAGTACGTCAACCCATCGACCTAGAGGTAGACCATCAAAACCTGTGGACGAGTGCTCGACTTTCACCAAGTAAAGGAAGTTGGCAGATGATACTGAAACTACGGCCACTGGTCATCTATTAGGCGACTTTTCTATGAAATACCACGAAATGCACTTCCTAGAGAAAAACCTTCTGAACAGTCATTGATATTTTTAAAACATAGTGCCAATCTTCTTCATGGATACCAACAAACAAATTTTTCTCAGCCCTTTCATTTCTCGAAATATTGCTCCAATTGCTGACCAATCAATAGTGCAAAAGTTTCTAAAAACATATACATACATATATCTATTTTGCACAACGACGGCAACCTAATTCAAATGTTATAATATAAGAGGCAACATTTTTTCGAGAGAAGAAAACTCCATTAAGGGATGCATTTTTTTATGTACGTATGTACATTAGGGGTTTTCACAATGTGTAGCATCTCTAAAATATATCGTTTGTTGTAATTTTTCTCCTCTTCATTAACTTTATATTTGCCTTGTGAGCGGAAATCCATGTCTTCAGTTTAGGTTTTGTTGTCCCCACATATACCTTTTTGCATTCGTGGCACCCGGCACAAATATATGGGATCCTATATACTGTGCCAGAATTCTCATGCTTGGGAATTTCGTCCTTTAACTTACAATAAATTTGTTGCAAAGTATTGTTGTATTTAAACGTCATTTCATAACTTTCTTTGTCATAAAGGTTTGAATGTTTCATCCTTCCCGATATACATACATGGAACATAAGTTACGGCTTTGAAAATTTTATTCTTCGACTCCGCATTAAAATTAGTTGAATTAGATCTGGCGCACTGATTGTGAATGAGTTTTTTGTTAAGCCCGGAGGAAATTCGTTTAGATCTTAAGTTTCTTTGATGATGTCAATATTTTTCTTGTGATAAATCTTGCCACTTATTGTGAGAACTCTTCTAACGAAATTGTTAGCAGTATTTAGAAATGTTTTCCTTTCACGTTTTGAATTATAATTAGTCTCCCCGACGATGTAGGCTTTTTATACCAGTTAATTGTTAATCTGTTGTTTTTTTTTTAATTACTAGGGTGTCTAAGTACGGTAATTGTCCATCATTTTCTATTGTGGATTTTATTGTTTTATTATAGTTGTTAAGAGCATTAAAAACATCAAATGATACTTAACTTTTGTCATCATAAATATATACATATATCTTTAATCCTATTCTTGAAATCAGTTGCGTCTTTTACGTTATTTTTAGATGATTCTGCTAATTTTCTCAGCAAGTTGACCCCATACTTACATAAATTGTAGCACGGACAATTAATAGTCGAACAAATAGGTCTTAGGAACTCCTTCTTTATGCATATTTAGCAAACCATAAATCATTAGCAGTTTTAGAAGTTAGAGGTATTTTTCTTTGACATCTATAATTTTATAATTGTACAATTTTTCTATTATTTCGTTAATTTTCTGTTGCAGTTTATTTGTGAGTTCACGTATTAATACCCTGTATGTGGAAATGTTATTTAGTATTTTCTATCATATTCAAATTTATTCATTACGACCGTTACATTCCCCTTATCAGCATTGAGAACCAAAAGTTGTTGATTATATCGAAGGAAAACTTTGGAGGAATTAAAAACAACTAATGATGAATTTTTTGGTATTTACCGGAGGAAATATTTTTTAATACCATGGTTCTATTAATATTTTCTAAAATAATTCGTACAAAAGTCGCACACAATTTTGGAAAGGGTAAACAAATTACAATTTTTAAAAAGTCTGATCAAATGCGCTTAAAAAGGGTAAATATGTTGCGCGACGGCAGCACTGGTCGTAGTGCAGTTGGGTGGTAAGCTTTAATTGATTGTTTCAGTTAAAGAATGATTAATATTTCCGTGGGGTTCCGTGGCGTCGAGTACATTTCAATTGTCGAAGTTAATCTTGGAAGAGTTTTGCGAGGAAATCTACAGTTCCACTACAATGTGAGAGAGTCGGGAAGATACGTCATCGCACTGCCCTTGTGTCGGAATTTTCCGACGGATGTTAGCTTGGAGGGTTCGCGAAAGACTGCTCGCAATTCTTTCGGAGTGAAGGTAGGTTTTTCAAAAATCCCTCTTTAAGAGAATAATAAACTAGGGTGCTGAAGGAATATCAGGTACTGGGTCACATGACTGAAATGTTCAGTGGTCCGGTTTAGCATCCGTTCGACAGTTTTAACTAACCCAACCCGAAAGCACTTGAACGAAGATTCAGGTGGTGATTAATGCGTCCGGTCCTTCGGATAATGGAACCAGTCTCAATGATGTGCTACTTCCAGGACCCTTCCTTCAAAGCGATCTGACGATACTTATTCTCCGATGGAGATTATTCAAATTAGTCTTAAACCCGATAGAAGTTCAGCCTCAACATAGGAAATTCCAGATAATATTATTTCGTGATTTGACAAGTGAACCAATTCGTTAATTTCAATAACATACCGTCACTTCGGGGTGAATTGTTCTTCTTCTCTCGCAATAAGGACAATTCTGCAACTTGCCGACGATATTCCCGAGTCACTTCCGGTCGCTTGGATATGAGTCGTGGTGGATATGAGTAAGAGTCCACAATTCAAACCCGCGATTAAGTCAACGCGGCACTGAGATCAGCGGGCTTCCAACTTTGTAAGTGGAGCGCTAATAGTAAGCAGGTCTTGAGTAACATTCCTTCCTGTCACCTGCTAAGTGAAGACTTCATAGATTTCGAAGATACGAACAGCGTTAAGGCTCTCGGCATCCGATGGAATGCGCCTTCCGATCGATTCTATTTCACTGCGAAAGAGTTAGATCAATTTCCAGGATTACAAAATGCAAGATTTTGTCGGCCGTCACGAAATTATTCAATCCATTAGGGTGGCTCGCAACGATCATCGTCATTGCAAAGATGTTGGTACAAAACATCTGGTTGGAAGGAACCAATTGGGATGAGCAAGTGGCACCTACAACACTTGAATGCTGGTCAACATTTTCAAAGGAGTACCCGGCAATAGATGACATCAAAAATCCACGATGGGTACAATTTTCCCCAAAAGACAGGACGGAGCTTCATGGGTTCTGTGCCGTTTCGGAAAAAGCGTATGCTGCAGCAGTTTACGTGCCGATGATAACCATTATGTTATGGTGGACTCCGTTAAAGCTAACTTGGATCTTCGATCATTACAAGTTTTCTTGTGGACTGGCTCCACCATCATTCTATCTTTTTAGCACATCGGGTGACCAAAATTATCGAAAAGGTTGGACAGCACAGCTGGTATCACGTTGATTCGTCAAGGTTATGACACAGAGTGTGATAGCACTTAGCCAAGAGCAACATTTTCACAATGAATTTTCGAATTTAAGGACCGGGGAAAAAATTAGCTCCCACTAAATCCATTTAGCGATTCAGGTGGGGTACTTAGAGCAAGGGGACGTCTAAGCACGTCAAGAGATTTAAACTACAATGAACGGCGGCCAATCTTTCTTCGGTACAATTCTCAACTTTCACGATTGTTAGTACAATTTACCTATGAAGTTTCGCTTCATGGAGAAAACCAGTTAATGCTGCGGCTTATTCGAGCCCAGTACTGGATACTGGACCCCTAGGAGCAAGGTCATGATCGAATCAATCATACATAACTGCAAGGTTTGTACAATCTACAAGAGAAAATGGCAGCACTTTCAGCATAACGTAATACCTTTTTAGAGCGGGCGTAGATTTCGCAGGTCCCTTGGAAATAAGGAGCTATAGGGGTCGAGCCTGCTTCATTACTAAGGATTACGTCTGCCTTTTCGTGTGCTTCGGAACGAAAGCAATTCATTTGTAAGCAAAGGTATTTCCGCCATCAAAGTTCGATATACTACTTAAGTTAGAAGAGATAATTTTAAACCTGGAATAAGCTTCAAGGTCCTCCATTGACTCATTCCTTTCAATTCGTCGTGATTCTCCCAACATTTTTCCAACTTGTTCCACTGTTTCTTGTTGGTGAAACATCTTTTCGACTACTCTTGTATTTAAGTCACTCGCTAATTTAGTTTTTTGTTTGCGTTTTTTTAAGCCTTAAATATTCAATGCGGTGGGCGTAAGATTGTGAAATGTACAAATTACATAATTATAATATTAAGAACGTGGTATAAGCTTGCTTTGTTTGTGCAAAAAGAAAACATTGAACATCCAATGTTGGGTGGGTTTTATTATGATTTTACTTAATTTTAACAAATTACGTACTTCTGATATTAAGCACGTAGCATGAACTGTTTCCCGCGTGTTCGTACGCTTCGATTACAATAAGAGTAAGTCGTCGTCTCGGTGTGTGGTATGCCCACATAGTAAGCGTGGGAGGTATGTGCGAAGAAGCTTAAACGGAATAATCAATGTTAATATGTGTAACAATGATATTATGTGGTTAAAGTGACCACACATAACCATATACGAGCATTATATTTGCATTTTTTTCTTTCATTTTTGGTACTATATTTATCGTGAAAGGCAAAATAATAATGTACACTTATATGCATAAGTTTGCGAACGCTCTTGCAAGTGCTTCGTTGTAAGTCAATTTCGCTTTTCCGTAACGATTGCCCGATTGAAAAAAGATATTTTGAGGGTAAGGAAGTTTTTTTCAAATTTCAGTGAATAGTATTTTTATATAGTTCAAAATTTATTTGCTAGCTTATTGTGATAATGTCTCTACAAAACTCCTAACTAAATCTTCAGCGACTAAAAGGGGCTTCGGTGCGGTTATTATGAAATAATAAAGGAGAAAAATACACAGCATAGAAGAAGGTGGAGGCCATCAAAATAAAAAGCTTTCAATTGTTTTACAAATAAGTTAGGTATATGTTTAATTGAAGGCGAAAAGCCTAGTACGTCAACCCATCGACCTAGAGGTAGACCATCAAAACCTGTGGACGAGTGCTCGACTTTCACCAAGTAAAGGAAGTTGGCAGATGATACTGAAACTACGGCCACTGGTCATCTATTAGGCGACTTTTCTATGAAATACCACGAAATGCACTTCCTAGAGAAAAACCTTCTGAACAGTCATTGATATTTTTAAAACATAGTGCCAATCTTCTTCATGGATACCAACAAACAAATTTTTCTCAGCCCTTTCATTTCTCGAAATATTGCTCCAATTGCTGACCAATCAATAGTGCAAAAGTTTCTAAAAACATATACATACATATATCTATTTTGCACAACGACGGCAACCTAATTCAAATGTTATAATATAAGAGGCAACATTTTTTCGAGAGAAGAAAACTCCATTAAGGGATGCATTTTTTTATGTACGTATGTACATTAGGGGTTTTCACAATGTGTAGCATCTCTAAAATATATCGTTTGTTGTAATTTTTCTCCTCTTCATTAACTTTATATTTGCCTTGTGAGCGGAAATCCATGTCTTCAGTTTAGGTTTTGTTGTCCCCACATATACCTTTTTGCATTCGTGGCACCCGGCACAAATATATGGGATCCTATATACTGTGCCAGAATTCTCATGCTTGGGAATTTCGTCCTTTAACTTACAATAAATTTGTTGCAAAGTATTGTTGTATTTAAACGTCATTTCATAACTTTCTTTGTCATAAAGGTTTGAATGTTTCATCCTTCCCGATATACATACATGGAACATAAGTTACGGCTTTGAAAATTTTATTCTTCGACTCCGCATTAAAATTAGTTGAATTAGATCTGGCGCACTGATTGTGAATGAGTTTTTTGTTAAGCCCGGAGGAAATTCGTTTAGATCTTAAGTTTCTTTGATGATGTCAATATTTTTCTTGTGATAAATCTTGCCACTTATTGTGAGAACTCTTCTAACGAAATTGTTAGCAGTATTTAGAAATGTTTTCCTTTCACGTTTTGAATTATAATTAGTCTCCCCGACGATGTAGGCTTTTTATACCAGTTAATTGTTAATCTGTTGTTTTTTTTTTAATTACTAGGGTGTCTAAGTACGGTAATTGTCCATCATTTTCTATTGTGGATTTTATTGTTTTATTATAGTTGTTAAGAGCATTAAAAACATCAAATGATACTTAACTTTTGTCATCATAAATATATACATATATCTTTAATCCTATTCTTGAAATCAGTTGCGTCTTTTACGTTATTTTTAGATGATTCTGCTAATTTTCTCAGCAAGTTGACCCCATACTTACATAAATTGTAGCACGGACAATTAATAGTCGAACAAATAGGTCTTAGGAACTCCTTCTTTATGCATATTTAGCAAACCATAAATCATTAGCAGTTTTAGAAGTTAGAGGTATTTTTCTTTGACATCTATAATTTTATAATTGTACAATTTTTCTATTATTTCGTTATTTTTCTGTTGCAGTTTATTTGTGAGTTCACGTATTAATACCCTGTATGTGGAAATGTTATTTAGTATTTTCTATCATATTCAAATTTATTCATTACGACCGTTACATTCCCCTTATCAGCATTGAGAACCAAAAGTTGTTGATTATATCGAAGGAAAACTTTGGAGGAATTAAAAACAACTAATGATGAATTTTTTGGTATTTACCGGAGGAAATATTTTTTAATACCATGGTTCTATTAATATTTTCTAAAATAATTCGTACAAAAGTCGCACACAATTTTGGAAAGGGTAAACAAATTACAATTTTTAAAAAGTCTGATCAAATGCGCTTAAAAAGGGTAAATATGTTGCGCGACGGCAGCACTGGTCGTAGTGCAGTTGGGTGGTAAGCTTTAATTGATTGTTTCAGTTAAAGAATGATTAATATTTCCGTGGGGTTCCGTGGCGTCGAGTACATTTCAATTGTCGAAGTTAATCTTAATAATCCTTCTCGAGTCTCCAGCCACTTTAACCCTCTTTATTTAAGACAATGTAAAAGAAATTTCAAAGTAAATAAATCTTTCCGATGTTTGTGTCAAGATTTCAACTGTCTTTTCAGCACCTCTAATATTTCGGACTCGCTTCTCACCATAAAAAAGGCTGTACTGTCCTTTCCCAATAAATGATTAACGACGGTTTAATATTCTTGCATTTCATGTATCATATTCGGCTGATGAAGTTTTTTTCTGTAGCTGAGCAGTTTTAGAACTCGACGCTTAACAAACTCTTGACTGTCGACGACTCGGCACAAAACAAAAAACAAAGATCCGTGCAGACTATGCCTCTCGTGTCGGTTATTGTTATTATTATTATTATCAATTTTGGTGGCATTACTAAATCACAAAGATGCCTACAAAAGCAACAAATTATAAGAATACTTTATCTAGGAATATAATGGTTTTACAGATCATTTGAAAATCTTTATGGGAAGTGTGAATCCTAAGTTAATATTTTTAGAAATTTTACTAAACTCACTGAGCGCCTTTTAATTGGCGTAAATGCACTATAGCTTCCTTTGCGGAATAAAAAAAAGATATGTATTTACTCAAGCAAGGCAGTACAATCAATATACCATCAACGACTGGACAGTTCTCCTACTTTCAAGGGACTGCAAGTTTAGGATAAGGCCATATACAATCAGCAATGACGGACAATTCTCCTACTTTCGCGGGATCGTAGGTTAACGAGTTTACATAGCGCGCCCTTTGAACCCTTCGATCCTACTAGCACAACAACTGTAGGTTGAGCACCAGATTACAAATGCGTTCTCCAGTTTTGAAATAACCAATTGGTTAAGGATAGGTTTCCTTGTATATAGATCACCAAAGTTCTTAGCAGATCTCCGAAGAAAGGCAATATTACGATATGCCTTTGAAGAATGTCGGAACCATGGCAAAAGGGAAGCCCTCATCAAACACAACACCCAAATCAATAAAATTAACAACAGTGGCTAATCGTGTCCCTGATACGACGTAATTAGAAGCACAGACCTTGAGAGTTTTTGAAAGAGTATTATGGAAGAGATTATTAATTATGGATAGCAACGTATTTCTCACGAAAAAACATTCGCCGTTCAGAGTCGGCGTAAAACTGCAGGTCCCTTAATTTGTGATACAACATCAGGGCGGACATCACAAATTGTAGGAGAAGTACGGCCAAAATCGCTTAATCGGCTATAGCGCCAATTAAGTAAGTATCTAAGGGTTTGTGTTACACCAGCTCCACATATAAGTACCTGAGTCTGTGGTGTGTTTAGGAAGGTAGAAGTCAGTAATTTTGATACCTAAGTTCTTGTTTTGTTTTTCGTAATCAAGTTTTGAGTGTCCAATATTAAGACTAAGTTTGTAGTCGTATGTTCGTTTGTAATTCTTCCGTCTAAGGATTTCTGTTTAAATTTTGATTTTTGAAGTATTCCCCATTTTGATTAAATTGTTTATAGTTAAAGTTATTTATTTATGTCTAATTAACATACACAGACACTTGAGACTTAAGTACTAAAAACTTTTTAATGATTACAACTCCATACATAATTTTTTAATTTAAATGTAAGTACCGCTTTAGTATAAGATAAATCTAAATCTAAAAAATTTGAGAAAAAGTTAAGCTCAGACAGAGTTCTATTTTTTTAAACCATGCGACAATCGCAATTTTTGACACAATATTTGTCGTTTGCACTAACGATTGTGCGATTCACTAACTTATTCTTAATGACGCTTAAGAGCTATCTCGTTTTATTTATGCAAAGTGATAAAGAGTGGCATCTCTGTCAAACTAAATGTCAAAATAGGCGAAAAGCACAAAGAGGGATAGAGAAAAAAACAAACGAATGCGTGCTGCCAAACATATATTTGAGCGTTTTTATTATATTTCATTAAAGTGAAATAATATACTAGTTTATTTCAAACTACAAACATTTATGATTCTTTTTATATATTGCAATGTTCCATTGTAGCAGAATTTCGGACTACCCTCTGAGTGATTTGGTAGAATGGTCGTCGTTTTTGTTTTCAAAATTCGCGTTGTGCTAAAGCGTATTTAGAATTTCCATATGTACATTTATTTATTTTTTTTTTAATTAAAATCATTTATCCATATATTGAAACTAAACTACATTTCTGTTTTTATACTTGGTTCCTTGATAAAAGTTTGATTTTACCATTTGCACATTAATTGAATGGCAGATATGGTGGTTGGCATAAGCCTCCTCATGATTCTTTGGTGGCAAAATAGATATATGCGTGCAATCGACGGCCAAATATTGCTTCCCACAAAAGGTGACGACGTTGAAGCAAACATTTCTTTAGCAGCTTGGCGTTCAATTTAGGTCATAGGAAACCTCAGTTTCTGGTGAAACAATGAATCATTGATTGCATTCGTTACCCAATGAATGCCGGCTTACGGATGACTGGCTCATGGATATTCCCCATTGCTCACCTACAGGTCGTTGATAGCAACCAGTTGCAAAGAATCGCAAAGCCGCTAGAACCTACCAACATAAGAGTAAAATTTTAAATTGAATACACGCTTAAATATTACACGAGCTACCAGTTTCTCAGTCGATTTTTCTGTTATTCTGGAGCCTCTTGTTTGGTTGTCAAGCTGAGAAATTAGGTATTTAACCAAGTCTGGAGATAACCGATACAGCTTCTGAAATTCTGTTGAAATCAAGAATTTTTCTTTTTTCGATTGAGTTAACAACAAAAAATTTTTGTCGTTTAGTTTTCTATAATCGACTAGCTAACGAGAACAGTTGATTCGGCGAATACGGGAATCGTTAAAAAATGGCTGCTGAATAGCAACATCGTTAAAGTTTTCGTTAAGATGAGTTAACCATGCGAATATTTTTTAAATAAGTTAGTGAATCACACTACTGATAATGATAATAAGCTTATTAATCAAATCGTAAGATGGAATCGGAAAAGAAAAGAAAAGAGAGCACACATTAAATGAAGAAATATGAATAATAATAAAATATATAATACTGTTAGTATTGCACATTACCGTTATATGAAAGGTACGAATTTTTCAATTTGCGATCGAAATGTTTTTCTTGTTTTCGAAATTTGATTGGAATAGAAAAGCCGAATATGACTGATAGATTTTTTCCTGTTAATTATTTTACACATACATATATACATATGTATGTACGTATATCAATCATTATTCTCTGCTTTCTAGTCCTTTCTGTAATTAAAGCCTGTATTTTTAGTTTTTTACCCTCTTATTTATTATTCGCTTTTTAGTTATATCCGCTATTAAAACGTGTATTGCAGTTTTTGTATTTTTTTATCTCTCCATAGTCCCACTTAAGCCATACTTCTACACTTTGCACGCACAATGCTGTGGAATCAGAAGCATAAAGTAGACAAGAAACGAATTACAAATAAACTGAAATTCCACATTACGGTAATTACGGACAGTCCTTATAACCGGACAGCCTCAAAAGCCGGACAAATTTCGTATACACAGGCATTTCATTAATTTTGCCATACAAATGTCATCCAAATAACCGGCCGCGGAGAACTGTCTCATAAACAGACAAAATTAAAAAAACTCCAAGCAAAGCGATATTGATGATTCCGTTTTAAATATGTACATACATAAGTATGCACACATTCATACAGTAAGTGTCAAATAGAGGGTAGTGGATTACTCCTTTTTTGTGTTCCAAAGCCGCATGGTGAGTCTATAAATGAAAATCCTTATCATCAAGAGACGACGTTCACTTCCACTCGCAATTTCATCCATTTGGCCTTTTAAGTACCTTATAACGGGACGAAATAATCTACACCTTCGTAAGACAGTACATATGTATGTAAATTTTTAGAGTTTGGGGCTGTGCGCTACGGTTCCAGCAAAGCTGACAGCTACATATATACGTCGAATTTGGTTCGCTACAACTCGAAGTTTCGGAATCCAATAATATTATCTGATTTCTGCAATGAATGGTATTTGGTGTGAAATTTGTTAATAATCAAGCGCGTACTATGATGGTTGCAGAGCAGTAATACAGTATCTTGTCTGGACATATGTACATTCGCAATACCTCATCGCCGTCAAGATATGATGATAATTTATAGATATCGCTAGACTTTTCGATATGTTTTTGTTTCAGTAAAGAAGCTATCGAGTCAGCGAAAACAGCAAGTTGTGTCCTTTACCAGAGATGCATTTCAGCCTTAGAAAGGTTTTCAGAGTGTTGCACGCACCCTACGCAACGCACCACCATCTCCTACTACACCTATCCCGATTTCGACACTTTTTATGACCTTTACAGTGACACCGAGAAGGCGGTTCCATTTACAAAATCTTTCCGGATCTGGCGTGATGAGATTGGTTTCAGCTACTTCACGGTGAAGTCCTTTAGCTTAGTCAATCTGTACTTTCTTTCTTTGAACAAGTCGCTCCTCAGGTTGCAAACTCAAAAATGCTGGCCCTTTTAACCAGCGGCCTTCATTGGTAAAATCTGGATCTACATGCCATTTTTTGCTTTATCGGCCACGTTATCAGCGATTGGGACCCAGCGTCACTGATCCTAGTTGCTTAGCTCCAAAATTTCGCTTACACGAAAGGCCACAATGCGGCGATGATTAGCTTGTAGCCAAGCCAAGGCTGTCCGCGAGTCAGGCGAATATACGGAAGATGCAATTGGAGTGGATTGTGATTCTTTAATGTGCTTGGCCAGACGAGCTGCCCTTTAATTCAAGCCGGGGGATAGACATCACCTTAAGTGGCGCTATTCAAGTGTTACTAGAAACCATAGCGCAGCCAATCACTTCCCCATTTGAGTAGCATATACCACAGACCACTGCATAAATGGTCATCACAAATGCGCTCATCCCAGCCCTACAAATCCGATTTCTTATACTTGTCTAGCGATGCGTTTTTGTTGAAACTTAAATAAAACCAAGGGAATGGAGTTGTCAGGTCAAGATCGGTGATGAACATAGAGTTAAAAGTTACGCCATTTACCATAGCCGCCGCGTCCCACATTAAGCGATCCTTGCCTGGCTGATTTGCAGTACTCACTACGAAAGCAGGTAAGTACCAGAATTAACGGCTAACAACGGCTGCATCCTGGAGTGCCATTTGCTTTGCATATCCTTTCTGAAGATTTTTTTCCAAACATTGCGCGAGATATTTTGCCATAGGCAGGTTGTCTGGCGGCTGCAATTAGGATGCTTCCACCTACTCTTGTTGTTCAATAGCTAGCTCATATTCTTTGGTCCCCATGGCTGCGGTATTGGCTAGCACGCCTAAATTATCGAGGCAAATACAGAATTTAACGACCTGCAATTTTACTGCGGAAAGCGCAAGTTTACAAAATATTTAAAAACTACATTGTTTGTTCATTACAATTCAGACTTTTAATATTAGTTAAGAACTTTTCTCGTTTCTTTAATAATACAACACATTTTTTTGTTTTTTAATCTTAAAATATTGTTGTTGGCCCAGTGGGTCACGCCTGAAATAATCCATATCAGTACGGTGATCTGCGCGATTCACTGCCCAGCTATGGAGGTCATCTGATCAGAGATCCGCACCAAATACCATCTCGAGTGGTGCTGCCTTTTGGAAGGAGGGGTCGGCCTGCTGCAAGTTATTGAACCCTTGCGCGGTTTGTCTTGAAATGCAACGAAACGTGTTCAGCGTTGGGCACATGGTCTCAATGTTTGCACAGACTGACAGCTCTT
Source organism: Anomoia purmunda (assembly GCA_951828415.1). Taxonomy (NCBI): domain Eukaryota; kingdom Metazoa; phylum Arthropoda; class Insecta; order Diptera; family Tephritidae; genus Anomoia; species Anomoia purmunda. The sequence continues at coordinate 51,499,900 of OX639994.1, forward strand.
CATGACCAGCAAGGTGGTTTCGTAGTGTAAGATGGCAGATGGCAAATGGTAGTCGCCGGACTAACGGGTTAATGTCGGAACGCACTGCGGTGAATCTATCTGCACTACGTATGCGTACCAACACTGTAGGTGACAGCGCCATCATTTGCTGCCAGGGGAGTGTTGCTGATCTTTGATCAAAGATTGCTCGCGTTTTTCGTCGACGGCGAACACCTTGGCCGTGCCAAGACGTGTCGAGTCTCGTAAGGTCCGGGCTACGCCGTTGAGACGTATCGAGTCAGAGTCGGTCGTTTCTATTCCAACAGTCTGATGGGATATCACCAGCTCCCTTAAGTCGGCGATACAAATCGAATCTTCTTCTTCTGCGTCGCAGCTTGGGCCATGAGGCTGTGGTCTTATTTTCCTCATCGCTAGTCTCTAATGACGCTATCGCACTGGCTTAAGGCATGGTCCGAAGCGAGCTATTTGCTGCAATAGCGATAAATCAGCGCCGTTTTTTACCGGTTTTCGAAAGTCGTTCGGCGAAATTCAGCGCACAAACGGAAGGGATGTGTCACCATACATAGACCGCATGCGAATTTTGACATTGTCCAAATGAGAAAAATAAAATTAGTTCATAGCAAATCTAGTCAGTTTTATTAGGTGAAATAACAAGTTTTACTATTGGTCCACTGATTATATCGCGCTGAGTTTGAACGTCGATAATTCGAACCTTGTCATCTGAACCAGGATGAATCTTTGCCAATCTCCAGTCCTTGGGAGGTGTGTCTTCTTCGCAAACCACTGCCAATTCATCTACTGAGGTTTCTCTATGGTATATCCACTTACACAATTTTTCAAATTCTGATTCAGATTTTCATCTTCGGCAGAACATCTGGTTCATTGCCTATAAATTCTGTCATCGACTGACCAAAGATATTGGGTTATAATTGATTTCCGGTTAGGCTTTTGCCAGAAGAGGAGCACCAATCAGAAAGTGTATTGGTATAACCGGGCTGACATCATTGATATTGGGCAACACTGGACTAATTGGACGAGAATTTAAAACGTGCCTCGATCCTGGCCAACAGCGTAGAAAGTTCTTCGAATATATGTTTCATTGAGCCTGCAATTTTCTTGAAGTGAGTTTTGATGTTTTTTACTCGGGCTTCCCATAAACCTCACATATTTCTGATAAATCATCGCTTTTGGCTATAGCTTCAGGCCATGGCTTAAAAAATGCCTTAAAGTCTCTTTTGATTTCTCTTGAGGTTCCCACGAAATTGGTGCCGTTGCCTGAATATATGTGATACGGACAACTTCTGCGAGAAATAAATCTTGACAGGACAGTCATAAATGAGGCTGAAAGTTCGCTTGCGTCTTCAAGATGTATGGTCTTTGTAGAAAAGCATTCAAATACATAGGCATAGCCTTTTCTAATCAATTAAGGTCAGCCTGTGAAGTTTTTCACTTTAAATGCGCCCATGAAGTCGACGACAGTTGTTTCAGATGATCTCGTTATTTCCGAGCCTTGAGTTAGGTTTGGTCTCATTGTTTATACAAAGCACAAGTTTTACAAATGGGTACAAAAGACCTAATGAGGTTTTTGGCTTTCACCATCCAATGTCTCATGCGTAAAAGACGCAGCATTAACAGGTTGCCGCCATGGAGTGAGACCAATTGATTGAATTTTATCATTTCACCGTTCATCAAATCTCAGTTAAGGAGCGACATTTAACCGGCCACCGACTTTAAGCACTCCAATGTCGTCAATGAAGGGAGTCAACGGTAGTACCGTAAATCTCTCTCCCACAGGCTTTTTGTTTTGCAACTACTTATATTTCGAGGCAAAATGTACTCTTTGGGAAATTTGAATAAGCCTTGACTGGACGAAGCTGGCTTCGTCCGGAGTAAAGACGTTTTAGCGTTCTTTATGTGATGGATGGGCCCGCTTAAAGAACCTAAACACTTAATTAAATAGTCTTTGTTTCGAGTGCAGTTCCAAAGGCATTTTTGGATTGAGGTTTTGACCAACTTGCTTGGCTAAGTTTAAGCCAATTGGAGTCATACCACCAAAGGTTACTACTTCCTAACTCTTGAGGAAAAAGACCACGACCAGCGAGTACAGATGGGTTGACTTCGGAGTTTACATGATTTCAATTCTCTATCATCGTAGTTTCAAATATTTTCGAAACTCGGTTAGCTACAAATGTAGTCCACGAGCAAGGCGGCTTGTTTAACCAAGCGAGAACAATTGTGGAATCAGTCAAAAAGTATAACCCTTGATATTCAATACCCATTTAGGGCAGAAGAAAATCTACCATATTGGAAAGGAGAACTGCTCCAGGTAATTCCAACCTCAGTATAGAGATGGTTTAGACATGAGCTACTTTTGTTTCTGCCAGGAGCAAATGAGTTTCAACATTTGAATTTGCGTCCTGCATACGAATATAAACAACAGCTCCACACGCCTTTTCTGACGCGTCACAAAACCCGTGAAACTGTATATTACAGTTCAGACTATAATTAACGCATTTGAGGGTTTTTGCGTATGTAATTAAAATGAGGATAGTTATCTAAGAACATCTCCAAATGATGTAGAGACGTTGGATTCAATTGTTCATCCCAATTTGTTTTGTCCAGCCAAATTTGCTGCATAAGCATTTTTAGGGCTTAACCAACCTGCAGGATCGAACAATTTGGCAAAAGTTGACAGAACTTGTCGTTTTGTAAATTAGTCTTTGTTCTCCAATGACTTCGCCAAGAAATAAAGCTGATCCGATTTTGCGTTCCATCGGATGCCTAATGTTTTTACTTCGCTGGAATCTTGGATTCCTAGAAAATCAGTGGCTAGCAGGTGACTACTTTGAAGACCTAACAGAATTTGCTTGCTGTTTGAGGTCCACTTTCGTAGCAGAAACCTTGCCGAGTTTAAGGCCCCAATAAGTTCATATCCAGATTTAACTTCCTCGGGTATATCATGCGCACCAGCTAGTACATCATCCACATATGTATTTGGTTTAAGTATTTCTGATGCTAAGGGATAATTTGACTTGGACTCCTTGGCAAAATTTAGCAAAGTGCAAATTGCCAATTATGGTGCACAATTGAGACCGAGGGTGACTCTGTCTAACTGAAAGTCTTTTATCTCCCCAAGGATTCTTTGGTATGAAGTATGCTTGGCGTTAACTATTATTTGTCCTTCCATTTTCTCAATGAGCATTGTTAAATCAGTTTGCAGAGGTAAGCCAGTGTACAAAATGTCATTAAGACTAACTCCATTTATAGTGGGACAAGTTCCCTCGAATACCACTCTTTATTTTGACGTGGTATTACATGTTTATGAACAGCGTGCTGTGGAAGGTAATAGCTTTTTGAAATCCACGTATTTTTGAAGTACCTTACTCTATTCCTCCTCTATTAGGGGGTTGTTTGCTCAGAGAAGTTCCACTTTTGAGAAACTGTCTCATCACGATATGATGAACGAACGGGACGAAACTACATACCGACCCTTGTGATTGCAGAAGGTGGTATATGAGTAGAACTGCTCACACTGTTCTTCTTCGAGCGTAAGAAACTTAGTCTTTGGTACTTCTTCAAACTTACAAAATTTAGTTATTTGTTGACCTAATGAGACCCCAATAAAGTATGAGAGTAACGTGGTCTTCGAGATCCTTCCACTTGGCACGGGTCCAGTTAGGATCCATCCAAACACTGTGCTTTTAGTCATGAGAGAGAGGAGGATATTAGACTTGACCCCATTTAAAACAACTTTTGTATATATGTAGGTCTCTACCAAATAGTAAGTCATTTTGTCGGCTCTAAAACGTTAATATCTGCAAACAAGATATCAGGAAGCGTTTTTAAAATTAAACCACTGATATTTTGGGACGGTAGAAAACCTGTTAGTGTCGGGATAACCATCGACTTTGATCCGAAACCCCTTATTAAGAGAGAGCCAATACAAACTTTTTGTACTTAACAAACTTTTTGTACTTTCCCGAAATGGTTTCACTTTACCCCGATACTTGTGCGCATATACCCTTTGTAGTTAGATTCAAGCGCTCTTGTAAGCGTTCAGAGAAAAAGGTCCCTTCGGATCCTGAATCTATTGAGGCTCTGGCAGTGTACGAGCTTTTTTCTGACAAACGGTCACCATGGCTATCTCTAGAAGCATACATCTGTTATTGCCAGCAGGACAATTAGAAGCATTGGCTTTTATGTATGCCGTATGGGGCTTAGTTGAAGTCTGTTGTAAATTTGACGTACAGGGCTCTTCGCGTTGCTGCCTTTTCCTGCATTTAGCACACTACTCGTGTAGTCATTTATTGCATGTGCATCTGATAAGCAGTTAAAGCAGAGATGGTGTTTTCTCACTCCAGACAACCTTGCATTTGGACTCATCTCCAAAAAACTTTTGATATATTTTTAGGATATGAGTTTGTGAAGAACAAAGTTTGCATCTGACATTTTTTGTCTTAACGAGATTTGTATTCACTTTTTTCTGTCTGCAGTTGATTATAAGGTTTAACCGATTATTGTTAAATGCCATGCTCGTGTTGGGTTGGACGTTAAAATGGCCTTTGAGATCGGACACTGTTTCAAGTGCCTGAAACCTATTACTGAGAAATCTGTCTAAGTCCCCCTACTTTGGAATTTCGGTTTTTCATCCAAAGTGTGCTCCCACTGAGCGAGGGTATTTTCGGGGAGCCCAGTTGAACGCAAGTAGGGGAAAATTCAGCGGGGGTTTATAAGAATTTGCCTATTGTCATACCTATCAGTTAAGTTAGTCCATGCCAACGCAGACTCATCGTTAGTGAGAGGGGCTTTCTGTTTTATATCCCTCTCTTCATCTCTGGTTTTTTGATTAAGGAGGAAAAGCTTTTCCACCGGAGATACTCTAGCGTTATTCCGATAAATGGCGGTGGACATGTCTCTAAAGGAGGACCACTTTAAGTAATCACCTGGAAATGTTTCGGTGTCGCATGGAGGTAGGTTGATACTAGGCATAACTGATGTCTGAATCAATCGTCTAGGTGGTCGAATTCGAGTTTTGGTTAAACATTGTGAGATTATGTATGTGCTCACCTATCAAAGCTCCGCAACAAGCATATGCTTGATAGCAGTTGGAGTATTTGGGCTTGATCGATTCTGTGGTAGCCTCTTGAATTCACACTCGGCAAACAATTTTGATATTCAGCCTTTAGTTCAGGCCAGATCGACTTTAACTCTTCTCATTTGTGACTGTAAGCGTGATACACCCTTCAAATTCCAAAATAGGAACTGCTGCTGAAAGAATTTTCCTAACGATGCCATCGTATTTTCAGAAAAGTTGAAAATTTTATGTAAAAGGCAAGGCGAATTCAATACCAGGTGGTCGCAAGAGCACATACACACATACTCCACATGTTTTGTTTTTGCTTCTGAATGGTGAGAATGTCAGATAAATGAAATATAGAACAATAATTTTGAACAGAGAGAATGCCAAGTAGGAACGAATTTGACAACAAAACTGTTTATTTTTGATTCAGTTGGCCAAAACTATATTTGTGAATATATTTAAATTAAAATTTACAATAGCGACCTCAATTGAAACCTTACTCTTCATCAAGTGCCAGTGCAATATACGAGTAAATGAACTGCCACAATTGATGCAGCAAAAGCAAAAACGGACCCGTTCCACGCTTTACTATCTTGTCGCATAATACACACTTTCCCATTTTTTCGCGAAATATTTGAATATTTGAATATATGAATTCAAATTAATTTGAATTTAAAAATATTTTTAAATGAAAGTGTAAACAGAAAATGAGGATGTAAACAAAAAACAAACCAGTTGACACTTTCACCATTCAAGGTGAAAAAAGAAGAAGCAATCAGCTGATCGGAAGAAAACACCTTCTATAGATTCGCCTTGGTAAAAGGCAAAATTCTTTTTAAAGAACCTTAAAAAAGGAAGAATCCGATCTAATCACCACAACAAAATTTAGAAACCATTTATAAATTCTCAAAAACATATAAAATAATAATTGTTCTACAACTAGTCGAGATCGAAAGAAATAAAGATTAAAAGAAGAAAAATATTGACCAAAATGTGGCAGTCGACTTTCACTAAAATATTTTAATTTCGAATATAATTAAAACACAAACAAGGTCTGGTTAAAATTAATTTCGAAATTCTTAATTTTAATTTTAAAAGTGCAAACAAATTTTAATTGGTTCCGGTCTTGCACGCACTTGCTTATAAACTGGAAAAACTTTCAGAGTTTGCCGTATTAACAACAATAAAAAAAGTTGTATTTAATTTTACTTCATTTAGTTATTAAGTATTTCTATACAATAATACATTACATTATTTGACTATCGTTGGGTTCGGACTTGGTTTTCACCCTTTAATCTAATGTTTCTATTATCACTGGAAAGTACTTTTATTGTTTTATGTTCATTGCGCTAGACAACAGCGACACAGTCTGAAAATCTTTGGCACAACGTGAATTTAGTCACAGATTTCCTGGCCGTCTAACGCCTACTGGTGAAACACTGCGACGTTTAGCCGCTCGCCTCGAAGAGACTGGCACAACACGAGATGCTGCCAGGCGTAGCAGACCCCTGAGTAGCCGTTCTGCAGAGAAAAAATTTACGCTTCTGGGACTCTGAAAATCCGCGTGTAACCCACGAAGAGCCATTACACCCGCTCAAAGTCACTGTATGGTGTGCTGTTTTCGCTGGAGGAGTCATCGGACCTTTTTTCTTCGAAGACGTCGCGGGCCAAACGGTTACTGTGAATGGTGAGCGCTACAGAGCAATGATCAACGAGTTCTTTTTGCCGCAACTTGATGAATTGGGATTGGAAAACATGTGATTCCAACAGGACGGTGCAACGGCACACACTGCACGTGCCACAACCGATATGCTGAAGGATGCATTTCCCGGGCGCCTAATCTCCCGTTTTGGCGATTTGCACTGGCCAGCAAGATCGCCTGATTTGACCGCTCCAGACTTCTTTTTGTGGGGCTTTTTGAAGTCGCGGGTTTATGTCAACAAGCCTCAGACTCTTGCAGCTCTTAAAGAGAATATCCGTCAAGAATGTGAGGACCTATCGCCGGAAGTTTTTGCCAAAGTGATGGAAAATGCCATAAAAAGGGCTCAAATGACAATCAACTGTGGCGGCGGCCATTTACATGACATCATATTCTCGACTTGATGCAAAAAAAATTAAAAGACCGAATAAAAATAATCCACAAGAAGAATCAAAGTTTTTCATTTTTTTTTAAATTACAGCCAAAAAACATCGGACCTTGTAGAAGGTGAAAACCTCAAGAGCACCTTCAACCAAATTTGTCTCTCTATTGGCCACATGGTGCCCTAGATAAAGGATATATTCCGCACCAAAAAGTTAACGGTGAACCCAAATAGCGCTATAGTTATAAAATTCTATTCTCCCTTGGACCCTAACCGTACTCTTCGCACATTCTCGGAATGTCGCAATAGAATTAAATCGGCAATTCCTCTTAATACGCTGGGAATTGAGGGCACTAAACCTGTCCGTTTAAAAGTCAGGAAGTTGTTGCAGGAGGAAATCAAGATAAGACGTGCGGAAAAGGTGGAGGCGGTGTTTACGCTCAATGGCGCTGTATAACTATGTTCGTTGCGAAAAGAGTATGCCTGCTATTAAAATCTCCTCTGAGAAAGACTAACTGCGATGTTATGTACTCACTTTGTATGTGTTTTTCTATTTTCTGCTGTTATTTTTATTACACTCTGAAGTATGCAATTAAGGTACTGTTCGGTTATTTCTCCTCATATTTTCTGTTAAACTTAAAGTTTTTTTTTTTTTATTTTTCACATGAATATGCAATGCAGGGCTTCTAGCGTTACTGATGACAGCCTTGCCAGGATTAATGTTTTATGTAGCGAACAGAAAGGCCACGTGCATTTCAATGCACGTCAAGCCTGGCAGACTATGTTAGAAATGTGTTTGAGTGTTCGTTAACTGATATTATTTGTGTATCTGAGACATGGTTTGATGTTAGTTTAAGTAATACCTTTGCTGGTATATATAACTACAATATAATGCGAAATGATAGGATCGGCAAGAGAGATGGTGGAGTTGCTATTTATTGTACATGCAATCTTTTTATGAGACTCCTATCTAAACCAGGTAGTAACAACATAGAATTTATACTAGTGGAGGTGTCTGGTAAGCATTTTAAAGCTCTTGTCCACTGCGTATACAATCCTCATAAATCTGTATGCCTAAACTCGTTTTTTGATGTATTATCTGATTATATTGTTGATTACAGTAATATTGTTATTTGTGGAGATTTTAATGTCAATATTCTTGTACGTGAGTGTTGTAGTGATATTTTTCTTTATTGTGTTGCTAGCAGCGGGCTTATATTAGTAAATACTATTGTTCCAACTAGGTATGCCATGAACTGCAACCCTAGTTTACTTGATTATTTTATTGTTTCCGACAGTGTTCTCAAGTTTGACTAAATATCCTTCGTATGACCTAATTTTTTGATATTTGGGTATTAATATTGATCGTTATAAAGCAAGGTTTCTCTCCTACAGAGACTACCGATATCTAAATGCGAGTGAATTTCCTCTGACTTAAGCAGTATTGACTGGAGTGGTTGCTGGCTCTATGAATCTATTGATGACAAACTTGACTTTCTTGTTGGTATTTTGAAATCTACTTTTGACAAATATGTGCCTGTCTGTGTCGTTCCGGAAAGATGGTTTTCTTGTCCGTGGTACAATAGAAGGGCCCAAGTAGCTAATAAAGATCCGAATAGACTCCTTTCTAGATGGAAGAAAAGGCCTACCTTTGAAAACTTGAAAAGGCCTACCTTGGAAAACTGGGAAGCTTTCAAGACTGCTTGAAATAAAGCAACACGTATTATCACATATGAAAAGCAGGCTTGCTTTGGTGTAAAATTAAACACGAATCTTCCAGTTAAAGTCTTGTGGCGCAATATTTACAATCTAAATGTACGAAGGAATGAGGACGTGCGTTGTACCTTAACTCTGGACTTAGTTAATGATGATTTCCTTGAAAGTTGTACGTCAAGTGCAGACTTGCCGTCATTTGTTCCGTGTAGTGATTTATGTTTTAACGGCATACCGTTTGAGTTCTCGACAGTGACAGAATATGATGTGGAAAGATGTGTTCGAATGCCCTTTGATAAAAACCATTTGGCCTTACTCAGTCTACTAGATTTCTCTAAGGCCTTCGATTCTATTAGTCATTCACTTTTATGTAGCTGCAATGCTACTTACTTTGGATTTGGTCACAGTGCGCTTAGTCTTATGAAAAGCTATATATCAGGCAGATTTCAAAGAGTGTGAATTGGTGCTGACGTTTCAAAACTGAAAGCAGTGACCGCTGGTGTACCCCAAGGTAAAATGACGTTTTTCACGTTTGCTAAACTGCAAATCTACATGCTTATGCAGATAACATCCAGTTTTACATATGTGGACCTGTTAGTCAAGCCGACCGTCTTTGTGCTAATGTTAATGTGGCGCTATCCACATTCTCCAGATGGGCGAGTGACAATAGTTTTTATTTAAATTGTAAATCTTGTGTGTTACCAATATATAACAAAAAATCAAAAACTTAAATTTCTTACCTCCGCTTTACATTGATTATGAGCCTATAAAGATAGTTCGCAAAATAACTAATTAAGGCTTTGTTATAAACTCCAATCTAACTTGTGGTGATCATCTCCACGAAGTAGTAAGCAAGGTGTATGTCACACTGAGGAATCTACGGCAAATTGGATTCTATACCCCCTAGAAAATAAGACGTCGTCTTGCTTTACAGCTAGATAGTAGCTGTGTGCGTGAGATTAAGACGTTGTTTAATAATGTGACGCGCTATGTTTATGGCTTATCAAGGTTTGAACATATTCGCCATGGAAGCACAGTCTTTTAGGCTGTGAGATCTCAGAGTATCACAACGCCAACAATTGTATATTTTTATATAAGCATATCACTTGGAAATCTCCTAACTATCTCTATGATAAGTTGTGTTTTACAAAATCTGCCCGCATAATGGACCTTATAGTCCCTCAGTTTGCCTCATTGGTCTCAGCAAGGCTGTTCTTCGTTAAAGCTATCCGCATTTAGAGTTCCAAATCCTGTCAATATTAGAAAGCAGATAAACAAAAGTAACTTTAGACAATCTATCTATGATTACTTCAGTACTTAGCCTTTAATAGATATAACATCTTCCTTTATAGTCCTAATTTATTCATATTTTTGGAACTAATTCTTTGATAAAACATTGTTAACTCGATATTGCTTAGGTGACTATTACAAGCATGTCATTTAATTTATAAGTATTATTGTTTATTTATTTATGTACATATGTACTGCTTATTAGCTTATTTTAAGATATGTTATGTCTTGTTATTGTGACTCTGAAATTTGTTGTACTATAAAAGATGTTAATATCTTATTGTACTAATTTGCCCTAATAAATAATGAAATAATGAAATAATATCAAAAAGCACAAAATATTTAATTATTAAAAACCAAGAAATTTTGTAAAATAATTACTTCATTTATCTTGTCGGTATCTGCACACTGTTGAGGGTCCGTTGGGCAGACTCTCTTAGGTATGCGTATGCTGTTGTTGTTGTTGTTACCTTGCCAACTCCCATACTGCTGCTATCTACATACATATGTATGCTGCTCTGCTGTTCTGCTGGACTGCTACCTGTACTGCCAGTGTTCGCGTTTACTTTTTTGTTTGTTTTAAAAATGCGCTCGCCAAATACAGCACAAGTAATTGTATTGCTGTTTTTGTGTGCGCTAATTGTAGCGAAAATATATTTGCATGCCCATTAGGGCGGTTCAAGCTTCATACAAAAAAAACATGGTGAAAATGTTGAAACGCTTTTTGATTTTATGGTTCCTTTTGATGAAAAATGTATAGAAAAAAAAGTTTAAGGTGATTCGGATAAGATTTAGAACTGCCTATAGGACATCAAAGTTTGGAGGGTGTACAAATGTCCAGACGCACGGTTGGATATTTGAAATGAGAAATTAAAAAGATCGTGTTTAGTTTTAAAATGTAATTGAAATTTATTCAAATGTATATATGGAGATATACAAGAAAGTTGCTTTACATACCTGTGGTGTGAATCAGTGGTAGACCTGAGTCGCTCTTGAAATCCTGAGATCGAGTGAAAGAATGAAAAAACGTACGGTTGCCGTCAACCGCAGTTTTAGTGGAAAGGAAGAAATTGGAAATGTGAACAAAAGTAAAAATCCTGAGCGTTGACAACAGTCTACTACCAGTTCACACCACCAGTTCACATCACATATTTGATTAAAAAATATATATTTTTTTTTTGTTTCCAATGAGCGGCTCCGTGCTCCTCCGCCCTACTGGGAAGGATGGTAAAAAAAAAGAAACGTTACAGGAAGAACATACGTGGGCTTTTTTTCAACTTTATTTCTGTATAGTGTATAATAGTTTTGATGTGTTTGATTATAAAATAATTTTCTTTTTTTTTTTTGTTTATTTTGGTTGCGCTCCAGAGAGCATCAACCCGAAAATGGTTGCCTGAGCCAGCAAGCAGGGGTCGAGGTTCGTTCGCGGACTCATGCGGTGGTACCCATCGACCACGATGGCTTGCGTGGTTACTCGTTCCGCGACGCCATGTCTGCCCCTTAACATGAGTGAGCACGTCGCTCCGCGACCCGTGTGCTTTTGCTCCAGTCTGAGCGTTTGTGCCAATTCGCTGGAGATTATGGTGCTGGGCGCGCACGGATCGACTAAAGCCCGCACTAAATGCAGGCGGCCGCCTGCCTCTATTTTGACGATCGCTGTCGGGGCGATTGCCTCATGTGCCCTCATGAGAGGGGCGGTTGTGCTACCGAGCAAACGGCCCGACCGGAATGTTGGTTGTTGTTGTTGGCGCGCTATCTGTAGCGCCTCTTCCTTGTGTTGTGGAACGTGGTATGGGGCGCGTCGTGGTTGTGATCAGGAAGGACGGGTTCCCGAGTCACCTCGCCGCCAATTCGCTGCGTTATGTGATGGTCAGAAAGGACGCGTTCCCGAGCCACCCATTTGCTGTTGTTGCGCTGGTTGGGAAGGACGCGTTCCCACGCCAGTCGCTCTTCGTTCGGTCTGATGGGCAGGCGGTCTGAATGGACGGGATCCAACGCCGCGTCATCGTCTTCCTCTGCTGGCGGGATCGTTGGCCGCCGGTCGTTTTCGCACTGCAGATGCAGTGAGGTGTGGTGTCTTTCATTACACCGATGGCAGCGCCCGACGCTGCTGCAGATCTCCTGCTTATGGAACGGCGACAGGCAGTTCGCGCAGTGGTGGTGGATTAACCCATTACTGACAGAAACCTAAAAGTGGATAGATTTTGTTGAAATTTTGTGTAGCGCTTATATTTAGCCTCTTAAATTGATAGAAGAAAAAAAAATTTTTTTGCGTGGGGTTGAGACGGACTGGGCTGTTACATATATGTAACGTTGGTCACTTCCATACGAATTGTGCGAATTAATAAGAAGTAAGTATATACTGTCATTTATTTTAAAAAAAAATAGCACATTTATTTCGAAAACAATTTAAAAGCAACACAAAACAATTCATTTTATATAAAAACTCACATATTGGGTTTTTCTTGAATAAAGTTACATAAAATAGAAGCTTGCACATATGTAAGACCTACTTGGCTTACAGGTAAACAAAAAATAAACTGTAACGTTTAGTTTATAGGTATAAAGTGATACTTTTGAAAGCAATCAACGCACAATCCAACATTGCATTTTACACATTCTGTTGTAACGCTAGATTTGCAATTGGAGCCTTGACATCTTCGTCTCTTTCCAAGTGGAATTCTTGCTATGAAATGCGCCTGGCAATCATATCGTGAGTTTGTAAATTCGGTATCAATTTTTGGTCGACGATAACCGCCAGGTGGTTTCGCAACACCAAGAGTTCTGGAATAATATCTAGCAGTGGATTGGCGGAATTGAAGTTGAGACACATTGCCTCCACCTTTGGGATATAGGAGCCAAGCATTCTGCATAGAGACGTCAACAAGCCAAGTAAAAATTGATGACCACCACTTTCTTAGTCTGACTGATATGCGATAAGTACCGACGTTTTGATCCATTCGGTCTGTTCCACCCATGAAGCTATTGTAACGACTAATTGCCAAAGGACGTGGAACATCTATCTTTTTACGGACTTCGCGGGAGTATCTCGGAACAGTAGATATAGGATGTATGCCGTATATTGTAAACGCTACTGTGACAATGGAATTATCGTTCCATTTCATGAAGTATATATCCGCCTTTTCCAATTTCACACCGTCTGTCCACCCACGTTCAACTTTCATCTTGATGAGCTCCTTTTTGGATGGAAGAATACAAGATTTAGGAATGTAGTTCTCACGCATGGTTCCTGTACCTTCGTAGCCTCTTTCTTTCAATCCTAAGAAAACGTTTACATTTGTGAACAAGTTGTCGAAATGGATCGAGAAAGGATACTGTTCTACCTATTCATCAAACTCGTCCAGCATACAGAAGAGCGGTGCTGTTGGTTTCGGATACTTTTCTATGTACGCTGGGTTGATCCTCGGATTTGAACCTTGGTACATCTCAAAATTTGTTAAGTAGCCTTGAGGTGTGTTTAGCGACCACATTTTATAGCCGGATCGCACAGGCTTTCCTTTTATGAACTGCTTGCAACTATGGCGGCCGAAGTATTCTACCATACTTTATGGCTTCAAAATAAATGACGACTACCGTTAGTCGTTTGCATTGGTTTGGTAGTGTCACCGTCACGCCATCAAAAAACGTTGTGAGTTCTCCTCATCGGACTTAATAGTTATTTGGGAAAATATTTCGCATGCTCAGGTCCTTTAAAAAATTTGTGTTGAGTGAAATATTCGATGTGGCGGCGGTGGCATCAAATACAATACGTAGTTTACCCGGCTTATGAGGGTTGATAAGCCCAAAATGGGGTTTATGCCATGTCGTTGAAGTTGTTTGCAGAGCTTCTTTTGCCTACATCAGCCTAGCATAACCTTTGCTAACATACTTGTGCACCTCGCATTTCTAATTTGCTGCGAAGGTGGAATCATTCGACATGCGAGTCTCAAGCTTTCTCAACCGTTGGCATTCCATGTCGTAACTGGGAGGGAGTGTGGTGTCATCTTTCTTCCACAGCAAACCAACTTCATATTTCTGTCCCATATACTTTGTCGATTCTTCTAAAATTAATCTGGCATGTTGATTCTCATCAGAATCTGAAACGATGTCAGTACTGCTTTGCTTTCTATTGAAAAATATTCGCTGACCAACTTGTGCAAAGCTTGGAGTGAATGTGACTGTGCCTCCCGCACATGCAAGACCCGTGGTTATCGGCTTGGATCATGATTAAGAGCCCCATAAGCTACCGATCCTAAAGGCGTGGCTATGGCTATCGGGCTTTCTGGCCCAGCGTCAACTACTTTTTTGGCAAGACCGAGCAAAATGACAGGTTTCGTATTCGTAATGATTGGTAACGAGAACAAATGACCAAAATGTTATTTATTGAATTTTTGTTCAGGCAAATTCAACGAATTCATCGGAATTACCTGTAACATTGACTACAACCTTTCTAGAGGTTTCTTTCACCTGACTTTCGCCGTACCATTGCAAAGTTAACGGCACATTATGACCTCGTAACCCTAACTCAATCTTTTTAAGTGCAATCGACCCCTCATCGAGCATAGCATACAAACTACTTATGTTGAAGATGTATGTCGTTGTTGTACAAAACCCGACGAGTAGATACCCTATTTTGACGAGTAACGTTGCCGACTGCGCTGCTGGCATTAGCTGCGGGATGTAGGCTTGAATGTGCTACAAAAACATATCTGAAACCGCTGGCAACAGTCGGAAACGATAATGTGTTAATGGCGCATGGACTCCACTCCTATTGCATTGACGGAGGGAGCTTTTCAACCCAGCCTTTTGGTTACAAGTTCTTTCAAGGCGACAATATTTCGGACTCTGTAAGAAAAGGTCAGGACGTTCAAAATTGAATTCCAGCTCTTTAATAATATTTGGCACATCTTTCGAAAATATTAAGAGCGACGTAACTGCACGTTTCGCAGTATCTTGTAACGCCTTATGTGGTCGGATATGGTTTTGCTTGTTACTGTATCGAATTTCAAATGATGGCAATGGGAATAACTTTTCGGTGGAATTGTCCATAAACGTCAAGGCAGCAGTATCTACGGTCGGCGTTTGCAGCATGCGTGGCGGCCTCTGCGTTGATGAAAGCAGCTGGTTTCAACTGACGGATACGTTTGGATCGAGGTACTCATAGCCGATGCTGCAACATTGAGCTAAAGCTGTCTCCGACTAGCAGCCTAATACGCATGGCGTTATTACACAACTCATCTACACAATCACGAAGCAAGGCTATGCTGGACACCAACATGGCAAGCTAATGACTTGGAACTGTTTTCTGCGGATTGCCCGATGCTTCCTCTGATGACGCCGTGTCATTAAACGTTGAATCGTACTCAGACACACAAATATATTCCGCCAATGTTCAGCGCTGGGACTTCTGTCTCACCAATATACTCCGAACTATATCCACAGACCTTTGTTTTGGCTCTAGTCAGCAATGGACGCAAGAAAAATCAAATTTCAAATTAATGTTGACGACTTTCGTACAAAATGAAAGTTTTTATCTCTTAATTTGATTTTATTCCTTTCTTTTTTAATATGCTTCGGTTCATTGACGTGTGTTAAAATTTGATGTTTTTACTGCGTCTGCTGTGTTATCAATGATCGAATTGTTTTCTATTCATACAATTTACATTCACCTTTCGAAATAGTTCAAGTGTTCTCATTATACTGAGTGGATTCGAAGTTATGAGAGGATACGAAACAACAGGGTTGTAACTATAAGTATGGGTATTCATAGGATAATGATAACGGAGAAAACGTAAACCCCATTGGTGGTCACGTTTTCAACAAAGCTAAGAGGCCTAGTCACGAGCTGGAATACAAAAAGTCTCTCCAAACATATCAAAGACCTTTAAGGGAGGCAAAGAGATCTTCGTGGACAAACTTCTCCGGCGGCATCGAGGATCCTTCGAGACTGCCAAGCTACGGAAGGTTCTCTCTGGATCCTCTAACTCGATAGATCTTTTACAAAAGCAGGACGATTTGTGGACCTCAACGGGAAGGAAACCCTTGTACTGCTACTAGATACCCACTTTCGTGCGAACACAACTGCGGAGCAAAGCATCCCTCCTTTTATTTCTTCCAACATTGTCAACGTACCATTTTCGCTTTGCTGTTAAGACACTTGAAAGGATTCTTAGTAACCTCCTCTCTGATACCATCGACCGTCGTCTACTGTGTAATGACCAACATGCCTATCGGAACGGCAAATCTGCTGAGACTGCACTCCATATTGGTCAGCTATATTGAGAAGTCTCTCAGCTTTAAGGATTTCTGTCTTGTAGCCTTCCTGGACATTGCACGCGCTTTTAACAACGTACTTTTGTAGGCTATAACTGGCGCCATTAGGACTCTAGGGGTGGAATACTCACTGGTGTAGTTTATCGGCCAACTACTCTGCTGAAGAGGGGTAAGGGCTAAGCTGGGTGCGAACGAATTGTCGAGGCACGTGTCGAGTGCGACGCCTCAAGGAGATGTCCTATCCCTATTTCTGTGGAGCCTCACCGCAATTACGCTCTTGCGAGATACGGATTGGGGAGGCGCCAAAGTTGTCGTCTACACTAATAGCGTCGCGATCACACGCAGGGAAAAGTTTCCGCAAACACTATGCGGGCTGAATCCACCGGAAGAGAGATGTTGCTCTGGGACAAAGTTCTTTCGGAAGCGTTCCTTCAGTTTATCGGTGAGTGGACGAAGCTTCCATATTTTGTCTTTCTCATTATACTGAGACATGTCTTCAAAATGTAAGTTGGTGTGTATCGTTTCGAAACGATTGCGTCTCATGGCTTCTTGAATCATAATACTACCTATGTCATCTTCCTCAGACCAGTAATCCCTTTTGGCAGGGGCGGGACGATATCCTGTTACTATGAGAATCCCCAAAAACACTCGCATTTCTTGCGGTGTAATTGCTGGACTAGGCTTGTTTGGATCCTTGAACACAGCATATTTATTTGTTTGATCACACAGCATATTGACTACTTCATCATCGAAGAATTTTTCAAAAAATGTGTAAGGTGCAATATCATATGCCGTTGGATAGACCATATCGGGGAAAATGTTCAGTGGTCTGGCATATTCTTCTTGTGCAACCCAACTCAAATCTTTATTCATAATTGCTAGTGACCTTGTTTGCTCATTGAAGCGATTGACACTGGTTGGCTTTTCTTTTGCCGTTTGCTGGAGGTTCTGTGTTTCTGGGTGGCGTACGAAGTGCCAGTTTCAGTGGGTTAACCGCACATACGCTTCAGGAAGTTTTTGTGGAGTTATTTCAGGTGAAGTTGTCACTGGCTCAAAAGAAGGTGTCACTTGTTGGGAACTTGTCACCATTTCGACAACGGGAGGTGCAGTTTGATGAGTGCTTGTTGCCACTTCAATAGGATGTGATGAAGTGTTTTGCGAAGTTTCGGTCATCGATGTATTGTTCTTCTAAAAAGATGATGTAGGCAATCCTTTTTGCAAACGAGGAGGTGTTTCAAGAAGGTTCGTTTCCACATTCGACAATGAATGTTCCAGCACACCTTTGATGAATTTTGCCAGCTCGTCTTCAGCGATTAGTTTATCGTCTTCGAAGTCATCGTCGAACGCTCCTGCATATACCACTTCACAATTAGTCATCCTCTGTCTTCTAGATAAATTTCTCAATGTTCCTCCTTCATCTTCATTTGAGCAATCCTCGTCTGAAATATTTTCTTCATCTGGTGGCTCTAAAACTATCTTCTCGACGTCACGTTCGTCGTCACTTTGTGCTTCTAGCAGCTCAATGAGCTCTTCAGTGCGTAAAACATCACTTAAATAAATAAAAACGAAGCAAAGAAAAAAAAAGTATACTTATTATAGTAGTGACCAACGTTACATATATGTAACGCTGATTTTTCAAGGTCTTAACACAAAGGAAAACCAAAATTTTGTTTGTTTTGGTTTTTTAATTTTTCGTTATCACAGCACTGAATAAACCTGCACGAAAATTCTCCCTAAAAAGTGATAAAAAACATTTGAAAACAATTACTTACATTTTTCGCTTTCTCATCGCAAAAAAGGGCACACAAGAAAATCGCACACACTATAAACTTCTATTCACTTCGGTGGTCCTCAGTCAACTGATCCCACCACGCTTCGTTGCAAAGTTTATGCATACACTTTCGTATTTATGCACGCATAAATCCAATTATAGCCGTTCAAAGTTATTTTCGTGTATCGTTATCTAAATCTATGTTACTGTTACATATATGTAACGTTAGTCAGTAATGGGTTAATACCACTCGCAGCCTCTCTTCCGCAGACTTGGCTCGGTATATCGGGCAAAGTCTTATGCCGTGGTTTTTCTGGCATAATCGGCATGCCACTTCGAAACGGACGGCGCGCTGCTCCGTTTTGTTGCGCGTCGCTGTGAAACGGCCCATAGTCTAAAATTTTGTGTATTTATTTCATTGATTCATGAGGTGGATTATTGGGTGGCAAGTGATATAGAAAAAAAAAATAAAAAAGAAAAAAAAAATGATTTTATTTTATGAAATTATGGCATGACAAAAATTGTATGCATATATATATATATATATGTATTTTATTGTAAATTTTATGTATTTATGCATTTATGTATTTATTATGTATTTGGTGTATTTATGCGCCAAATGTCCAAAAACTTTCATCACCCACTGTAAAAATGGTATTTGGGTGTGATCGCATCGGTACACTTGCGCCCCCCATCGGTAGATGGTGCCTAACTTAAGGGTGGTGGACTTGGCTATGTTCCACTGTTGCGAACGTAAATGCCATTACGATATATTTGCATATATCGTAAAAACACCTGATTGCATATGATGTTTTTAATATTAAAAAGAATTAAAAAATTGATATGAACTACCTATTCCTGTATTTCGGTAATCGCGGAAAGTGCCCCCCACCATGAAATGGCTGAACATTCTGTTTTTTGTGTGGTTTATGTATGCACATTAGATGGTTGATTGTGGTGAGGTAGGTCAGCAATCTGGCATCCAGTAATCTGGCCTACCACCCACAAACAGTTTGTATGCCACTGTGCTTAATTTGCTGCCACAGGGCTGTTCCAAAAAAAATTATTTACATGTGAATTTTAACGCGAGTGGTAGTGACAATTTTTTTGTGCATAACTTAAAATTAAATTAGTGATAAAAAAAAACTTGATTAATAAATAAAAAAATTCGTGAAAAAAATGTAGTGATTAGTGCGCGCTTATTGTGGTAGTGCTGGGTGCACTACATAATACATATGTGTGTATGTATGTAGTTAATAACTGCTGTAGGGATAAGCTGGGAATAAATGTGTCACTGAGCCCAGCAGTGGTGTGAAGATTTGCGAATAAACGAAGTTTTTACCAAGCCGCCCCGAATTAATGAAAAATCGTGAGTTTTTCATACGACGGCAACACCAGGAAAAAATACAAGCATGTTTCTGGGTCCCGACGACGAAAACTCGGTAGATTCCACGCACACGCTTCTTGGCAAAAGTACGTGTCTGGAACATATCATTTCGAGGTTGGGGTGCATGTTGCCATGTGCAGCTGGCC
This sequence comes from Anomoia purmunda, assembly GCA_951828415.1. Lineage (NCBI taxonomy): Eukaryota > Metazoa > Arthropoda > Insecta > Diptera > Tephritidae > Anomoia > Anomoia purmunda. The sequence goes on from OX639994.1 coordinate 51,519,641, forward strand.
AACAGTGCCTGTCGTATATATGCATACATCGCATTCATGGCGATGGTGGACGCATGCATGTGTACGGCGGCGATGATCAGGTAAGTGGTATTTATATATTTATACTAATAATAATATAACAATTTCTTGTACATGAATTTTTGAGTTTTTTACGTACATATGAAAGTAGGTGCATGTGTATGTATGTATGTATGTATATCGATGTACATCTACATGCACATGGTGGTGTGTTGCGTTCGATTGCGAGGGCACAGTCGGAGGGAGGAGGGGTATGCCATGCGAAGATGGCGATGACCGGAAGAACAAAAAAAGGAGTTTGTAAAGTATTAATGTGGATCGAAATTTTTTTTTTTTTTTTTTTTTTTAATCAATTTTGTATACTGAACTAATTTGTTTTCTTTCCCAACAGGTGAACAATTAAATGATTTTCACGATGTGAGGAGCAGGACACCAGTGGAGCTGTAACCAAGTAACTGTTTTGTTCTTATACGTATATATGTATATATGTATGTATATGTATGTATATTTAAAATTTTTATGTGTATAGGGTAAACACTAGTACCTACTTAGATGTTTCCAAAAAAAATTTTTTTTTTTTCTTTTTAACGGATAAATTGGAAAGATCTAAGTACTAGCAAGAATTTGCAAGTTGGTTAAAAAAAAATGATTAAAAATTATTGAGTTGATCCAAAAAAAAAAATATAAAGTTATAATTAAAGTTATTAAAATTAGGAAAATGATAAAATATTTAAGTATACAAAATGTTTAAATATATCAAAATATTTAAAATATATATAAAAAAAAAAACTTGCAACTTCTCATTAGTTTTACGTTCTCTCCTCTTCTTGCGTCTTTACGTTTTCCATTATTGCGTGTTTCTTTCATTGAAAGCAAATTTTCTTTACGCTCTGAAATTTAGTTAGTGGATAGGGTTTTTAGGGTTTAGGGTTTTCACCACTTATGTTAGGGTTGAACCGGGCTGATTTTTGACAATCGGTCATAAATTCCGGAAAATTAACTCGAGCTATTGGTTAGTTGTCGGTTAATTTTGAAATAGTTTCGGATATCAAAATGACCACTTTTCAAAATTAACTGAAACTATTGGTTAGTTTGTCGGCTAGTTTTGAAATCGTTTCGGGTATTAAATGACCACTTTTCAAAATTAACTCAAAACTATTGTTTAGTTTGTCAGTTTTGTACGGGTATCGGGTACCAAATAACCACTACTTGATGTATGTAAAAAACATGATTTCGCAGATTTATTTATTTCTGTACGCCATCGTCGTAGGTAATCCATCGGAACATTTTCAAGTTAAGTACTTATATTATTAGATAAAATGGCAGTGCAGATTTCTTTATTTTCCTGTACTTCACGTACTGTTTATGAATTTTTTTTTTTTTTTTTTTTTTTTGTTTTTTAAGTACTTATCCTTGGGTAGGGGAAGTAGCGGTACTTTCGATGGAGGGCAGCAAAACCAATTTCGTTATTGGTCTGCTGGCTTGTCCCTTCGTAGTATAGATGTCGACGACGCGTACCCGGTTATCAGAGACTGGGTGTAGGTTGATGACTCGTCCCAGTCTCCACATATTAGGCCGAAGATTATCTTCTTTTATAACCACAAGATCTCCTGTTTTGATGTTAGTTTGTGGATGTTTCCACTTTGTGCGTTTCTGCATTTCCAGCAGATATTCAGACTTCCATCTTTTACAAAATGTTTGATGTAGGGCTTTAAGTTTCTGCCATCGGTTTACGATCGAGGCAGGGCTTTCGTTGACTTCTAGTTCAGGTGGAGCTAATAGGTGTCCACCTACTAGGAAGTGACCGGGGGTAAGAGGCTCCAAGTCGGAAGGCTCATTCGAAGAGGGGCTTAATGGACGGGAGTTAAGGCATGACTCGATTCGGCATGCATAAAAGAGTTGTGAACTCTTCGAATGTGTAACTGAAGCCGGAAGCAATCTTTTTCAAATGGGTTTAAAAACTTTTTACCCCTGCTTCCCACAATCCGCCCATATGAGGCGCTGCAGTGGGTAAGAAATGCCATGTGATTATCTGGTGGCTATAATTAATCATTGTATTATTTCGCGCTTCGGTTATAAAAGCTTTAAATTCTGATCGTAGAGATCGCGAAGCTCCGACAAAGTTGGTGCCATTGTCGGAGTAAACATTTTTTGGGCATCCTCTCCTGGCTATGAACCTAGCAAAAGCTGCCAAAAAAGATGCAGTGCTAAGGTCATTGGTGGCTTCCAAGTGTATAGCCTTAGTGGCGAAACACACAAATTGGCAGACGTAACCCTTTGAGATGCGATAATCTCTGCCGCGGAAGTTTTTGATATCGAAAGGTCCTGCGAAATCTACATCCGTATTTGCAAATGCACGCGAATATGAGGTGCGTTCCTGAGGGAACACTCCCATAAGCTGCGTTTGGGTTTGTTTTCTGTGGATTGTGCAGACCTTACAATTATGGATGACAGACTTTACCATATTTTTGACTCGGGGAATCCAGTATTGCGTTCGAATGAGACGCAGCATTAATTGATTCTCGCCATGCAGGGAGATTTTATGGATAAATTGGACAACAAGACGGGCCAATCGGCAATTATAAGGAAGGATTATTGGGTGACGCTCGTTGTACGCTAAATCTAGCGATGCGCCAAGACGACCTCCAGTCCTCATAATCCCATTTTTATCTAAGAACGGGTTAAGGGGTAGCACTTCGCTTTTTCTATCGATGGGTTTCTTTGACTCTCGGTTCGAATATTCATCACTGTAGTATTGCTTCTGATAAAGGATTATTAAGCGTTGTGTCGTTGCCTTAATTTCATCGAAAGAAATTAAACAAGACTCTGCTCGAAAGGAAGCTTTTTTGTTCGGATGAGTGCTTTGGTAGAATCTAATGATATATGACAAGATTCTCATTGCTCTCGGTAAATCTGAAAACCTATCGAGAATGTCATCAAAATTTTTTATTGTTACGGTTGCACATAAATGTGCCCTTTTTTCTTCGATGTTGGTGTTATAGATTGTCTCTTGTCTTGGCCAATTTTCCTTGTCTTCTTGCAACCAAGAAGGGTCATGCCACCACAGAGTGTTATCGACTAATTCGTAGGCGAGAACTCCTCTGCTTGCCATATCTGCTGGATTTGATGCTGACTCCACATGAAGCCAGTCCGTATTTCCGACTTTGTCGACAATTTTGGTTATACGATGTGCTACGAACGTTGACCACGAACATGGAGGTTTACGTATCCATGCAAGCACAATTGTGGAATCTGTCCATAAGTGTACTTGTACCTGTCCTAGTGGTAGGTTGCCAAGTACCGACTCAATACTTTCGGCGAGCAATACCGCGCCGCATAGTTCTAATCGGGGCAGGGAAATAGTTTTAACTGGAGCAACTTTTGTTTTTGCTACCAGCAGATTCACTAGAACTTCACTACCCTGCTTAACCCGTAAGTATACCGTAGCTGCATACGCTTTTTCTGAAGCATCGCAGAGGCCATGTACTTCGACGTCATGGGCGGGAGAAAAATAGACCCAACGCGGTATCTTAATCCTCTCTATCTCGCGGTAGTGCTTGGTAAAATTTTGCCATTTTTCTAAAGTAGTTGAGCACACAGGTTCATCCCACTCTGTGCCTTCCAGCCAAATGTTTTGCATCAATATTTTGGCTACTATTACAATGGGCGCAAGCCATCCTAGCGGATCGAACAGCTTGGCGATGGAAGACAATATCGACCTTTTAGTGATTTTGTCACTATGCTCCATATGTCTTGATAGGAAGTAAAAATAATCCGAATGGGCGTTCCACCTTATTCCAAGAGCCGTAACTGTGCTGGTGTCTTCGAATTCCAAAAAATCTTCGCTTAGTAGATCCTTTTTTGGAATGTCTGCAATTACATCCTCCTAGTTGGCCGTCCATTTTCATAAGGGAAAACCTGCTGACCGCAGTACCATAGAAATTTCGTCATTTAAGCTTTTTCCATTAGCGGTTGCACTTGAGGCATTGAAAACCACGCGAACTGTAGTTGAGGTACTCTCTGCCTTTGTAACGGCGTGATGAGGCAGGAAGTAATTTTCACATGAGTCCGCTGAAATGTTACTATTTATTCTCGTCATGTGTCCCAGTGTCTCATACTCTGCTAACACCCTATTATACTCTTTTTGTAGGACGGGATCCTTAGCTATCCGTGTCTCATTCCGGAAGAATTGAGAGCAGGCTTTTTTAAGAGAAGGACCTAGTTGTATGGTTACTGGAAATTCCTGTCGGGATGGTAACGAGACTATGTATTTTCCCTCATTAGTTCTGATAGTGGTCTTTTTATAAAGCTCTTCGCAATATTTATCATTTTCATTGAGGCTTTTGGTTTTGGGTAAATCTTCTAACTCCCAGAATGCCGTAAGTTGCTTATCCAGCGCAACTTCGCTGAAGCACGAAACTATATTTCTGTTTGTATTTTTAGTATCCGTACTACCAGTTATAATCCAGCCGAATACGGTTTCTTGGGCTAGAAGTGTCCTCAAGACGTTTTTTTTTATCCCACTTAATATGATTTGTGGATAAATGTCTCCACCAAGAATGAGGTCTATTTGTTCATTTACAAAAAACCTTTTATCCGTCAATGCCAGGTCCGGAAATTCTTGCCTCGTCGTCGCACTTATATTTGTTGTCGGCAGATTTCCGGTTAGTTGTGGTAAAACCAGGACAGTTGCAGTCAAGCTAAACAACGGGTCGACGGGGGACCGCAGTTGTATGCTACATGCTTCTTTCACCTGGGCATTTACCGAGTTTGTGATGCCCGAAACTTGGGCATGCATCTTTTTTAAAGATAGACTGATTCTGCGTTTGAGCCTCTCTGTTATAAAGGAACACTCAGAACCAGAATCAATCAGTGCTCGTGCAGCAAAATCTGTGCCATTGAGACGTATATTTACGCGAGCTGTTCCTAATAGCACACCTGTACTTGAATTCGCAAAGCAGGACTTAAAATTTCTGTTTGCATTTTCAGTTGCTTTATCGGAATCACCTTGTGCTTGCGCCTGCCTAGATGTCGATGGAGAATCATCGGCAGGCCTTGAAGACGTCCAACGCGTCATTGCCTTTGGCTGAATTGCATTTAGATGCAGGAGCGTGTGATGTCGCGAGTGACACGTATTGCAATTGTAAGCACTTGTGCATCTTGACACAGTATGTCCGGAACTAAGGCAATTCAGGCAACAATTATTTTCCTTTAAAAAGTTCAATCTGTTTGTAGGTGTTAGCTGTAGGAATCGGGAACAGCTGCGCAATTTGTGCTCGTTTGTATGGCACATTTTACAAGTAAAAGTGGTCACGCTTACTTGGAAGGTGCCAACTCTTTTTGTTGGGGTTTCGAAAGGATGACGTGTGATTTGTGGCGGCTTTGGCACTCTCACAGCTCTACCATCCTTCAACCCTGACAATGTCTCAAGGGTCTGAAAACGATTGGACAGGAACTTGTCCATATCTTCCCATTTGGGTATGTCGTTTTTTTGGTCTATGGTTTGTTCGCATAGAGCCAGTGTACTGTCAGGCAGCTTCGTCGAGCAGAGATAAACGACAATTGCGTCCCAGTTCGATATGTCAATTTGATGACTCTTCAGGGCTGATAAGCAATTGTTTATCTCCCGCTGCAAACTTTTTATTGAGCTACCACACTTAAACTCTATTGCCTTTAAGTTAAACAATAGTTTTAGTTGCGTGTTAACTAGAATACGCTTGTTTTCATAGCGTTCACACAGGTTTTTCCACGCTGTAGTAAAGCCTTCATTCGTTAATGGGCACTTTCTTACTATTTCTTTGGCCTCCCCTTGTGTCTTATGGTTGAGATGAAAAAGTTTCTCAACCGGGGTGAGGCGCTTATTGAGGATGTAGATGGCCGTGAACATAACACGGAATGTTGGCCATGAAAGGTAGTCGCCCTTGAACACGTCTGTATCGCACGGTGGAAGGTGGATATTGTGTTCGCGGACGGACTGCTCCGCTACATCCTTTTGTAAGTTAGATAATGCTTCTGCTTGAGTAGCCATAGCAGAAATGCATTTCACGTATGTCGAAAAACATACTCTATATTTCTTCTTGACCGCCCTGATATCTTCCTTACTTAAACCTTCTCAGTTCGTTAGCGTATCGTACGCTACCTTCGTTTTCTCCCATAACACTTTTAATTCGTCTTGCTGGATAGCAAGACCGTGCTTATTTTGTTCGGAGGCGGGAGTGCTGTTGAAGTCAGCATCGAACTCTGCGACAGATTCTGCCAAACGGATGTATGAATCCATAGTGAAAGCTAAGAAGGATTTACTGAAGTAACCTAAATCTGATATTTTTAAAAAAGTCCCACAAAATGACAATCACCAGTAAATTTTTATATGTCTGTATCTTTATTTAATGATTTTCTTTTAATTTCAGTCAAATGGTTAATTTTTTTTTTTTTTTAAATGTGATGTAAAAAGAACACTACCACCCTAATGTGTGAAAATGGCACTTGATGCAAAAGAAAAAAACACGTGCCACCCAAAATGTGTCGACGTATATATATAACTGTGTTTTAACAAGTAAAGTGGGTACTTAATTATGTACCAGTGTTATTGTTGATTTACTTGTTAGTTATGTATATATACAAAATTACAACAAAGGCTCAAAAGTGATTATGTGAAAACGCAATAGTGCAATAGAAATAGTGTTTGTCGAATCAGTGAAATAGTGACTTGCAAATAAACAATTGTGCTAAGCCAATGAACAGTATTGAACAAAGAAAGTTATGCCGATTTACTTTAAAGTAAATAAAAGTGAAAAATCCAAAATAAAACTTTAAATTAAAATTCGATGGATTGAACTGTTGCAATACCGTACCACTGTTCACTGTTGTGCGTGTGTGTGTACGACCGTTAGTGTTTGTTGTTGTCGCTCGCGGACAAACGGAATTAGCACTGTATTAATTTTTCTTGAATTGTAACCAAGAATGATAGAATACAAGATTGCGCCTTCCCGCAGTGAAATGACAGATCTCGCCTTTAGTAAACAAGAATACGGGAGAGAGAAAATTGAACAACTTCCAATATTTCATTGAAAAACATGTTCTAATTGTTCTAAAGTGTAAAAGTATGAATTTATAGGCAGACATTTAATAAATAAATTCGCAAAATACTAAAAAAGGTGTCTCTTTTTCTTAATTTGTGAAAAAAGCTTTGTCTAGTTGAAGTTGAGAATTGTCAAACCCGGCAAAACCAAAGTAGCGGTACTTCTAAAGGCGTCACCTTCAGTATTCAGTACACCGTGAATTGTAACACTATTTCGTTTTCACAAAATAAAAATCACTTGCCTTGTAAGGCGTTGTTTCACAAAAAATTGATTAACGTGTTATAAAATGCAATTGGAAAATATAACACGTAGGTACCTTAATGTCTGTGATTTGTGGTGATGGCAATTGATTGTGTTTGCTGTTGGTGTGTATGCAGCTGGTATATGTGTGCAGCTGGTATATGTGTGATTGCTATGTTTGGGTGGTTGATTGTGCGGCTGTGTCTTGTGCGGCTTTTTGTCTTGTGCGGCTTTGTTTTAACTTTTTGATTTTTCTCGGGCTTTGCTGCCTTTTATGATAATTAAGTGGACTGTATGTGAATCTCGGCGCAGATGGACCATGTGCAAATGTCCAGACGCACGGTTGGATATTTGAAATGAGAAATTAAGAAGATTGTGTTTAGTTTTAAAATGTAATTGAAATTTATTCAAATGTATATATGGAGATATACAAGAAAGTTGCTTTACCTGTGGTGTGAATCAGTGGTAGACCTGTGTCGCTCTTGAAATCCTGAGATCGAGTGAAAGAATGAAAAAACGTACGGTTGCCGTCAACCGCAGTTTTAGTGGAAAGGAAGAAATTGGAAATGTGAACAAAAGGAATTATCCGGCGGGAAATGCGGAATAATTCGCAGTTGCACATGTATGCGTATGTGTATAGACGCGCGCATTAGGGCGGTTAGAAAATATTTACGATGCGGCGTAAACAGAGGATGATGTATAAAAGAGCAAAATTACCATTGTTGTCTAAAATTATATTAGTGACAGCTAATAAATAATATTTATACAATATTTAAAAATAATTTTAGTAATAAGTGCCTTTATTTTTTATTACGATGATCTTACACAACCTGAAGCAGAAATTGTTTTTCTTTCTCGTCTGTAGTAAGAGACTGATTAAAACTAGTAGCAAGAGCAATTGCTCTTTTAGCACAGTCATTCTCCGATTTCAAAGCCATTACTTTCTTTTTTTTACATTATAAGATGTATTATTACTCCACGACTCTATAACTTCATTTAAAAAATTAACATTAATATCCAAGATTTCAAAGAATGCATTAGAACCAGGACCAATGGAAAGGTCGACTGTCTTATTACAGATCTTCAGTACCGGCGTATCGGACAGATCTAATAAAAGGCTTTGAATCAGAATGAATGAATTCTTTTAATCGGTCCACCGTTAAACGTTTTGTATTCTTATGTACCAACTCAGAAAAAAGGGCAAGTGGCACTAATTCTTCACTTAAATTCCATAGATCACGACTGATTGCAGTTTTTGCTGCCCTTACGATATAACTTTCAGAAGGGTAATATTTAGAAATTGTTCTTATTAAATTTAGATCGTTGACAGGTGCGTCACAAGTGTTTGGGCATTGTATCCATGCTTTAACTATGTAAATACAGCAAACAGGCTGAACTCTAGGCAGGCTTTGCTTTGGAACTCATCAAGAGGAAATTGTTTACGGAAGATGAATAATTTTAAAACGTGCAGAATCTTCGACATCAACCGTGCGTGATGAAATGCTACAGGAACACGAAAACGAATACCATGTGGTGGAGTTTCGCCCAAGAATATAAGGGTGAGCTCCAAAAATTCGCGATAATCTTCCCTCAATTGCTGACTGTTATGTTTTTTTAACATGTGATTAGCAAAAGTTATCTGCTTTCAGTGGTAGTGATTCTTCATTTAAATGATTTTCAGTACATGCTCCATACTTATTTTGATTGATTTTGGCCCAGAATTGTCTAAATGAACGGAATAATTTTACTTCAGGGCCTGCAGATCTACCAAATACAGCTATAAATACATTACTACAAACGACTTCAAGGATGTGGTGCCGACATGCTAGCCAAAGCAAATTTTGTTGCAGCTTTTGTTCAAGAAGTATGCATGCTCTTTTACACGTCCTGTGTTAGCGGCAGTTGTATCAAAACTCATTCCGACGATCTTGTTCTTGATATTTCAATTATTAACTTGAAAAACGGCGTTTGAAATTTCTTCACCAGAACATTTGACTATTTTTGGTATTTGAAGTATTTTTTCAGTCTTGAAACCAGAGACAACAATAGCAATTCGCTCCTCTTTAGCTGGCCCAACAGCAATTGCTGGAAGCAATTTTCCGTCAAAATGAATTGTTAGTGTAACATCAGGCGTGAATTCACACTTTATGTTTGAGGCGTGTTCGCATCGAAACTGACTTCTCTATCTACGAATGCTGCTTGCCGATAAAATTACCTCAGGAGAGTTCTCTGCATTAATAGTTTGTGTTGCTGCTGCAAGGATAAACGCTGCTTTCCTATAAATAAAATTTTTAGATTATTTTATGTACCTAGGAAAAACTAATATACTTTCCTGTTGCTAGTTCCTGTACGATCCAAAGCAGATGCAAGATTTCGTGACATTATTTTAAGGCGTTTACGATCGTTGTTAGGTGTTAATAGCGTTTTGCTTGTAAAATTATCATCTGTATCAGATACGTGATCGACTTCTTCGTCACTGAAAGAGCTCGACAACTCTACAGTTTTCAATGCTTTTTGTTTCCTAATTTCGTCCTTCTCAAGTCGCTTTTCCTTTTTCAATTCTATCTCTTCAATTTTTCGCTGCGATGTGATTGATTTTTTGTCAACTCCGCCTATATCATATTTTCGTGCTGATCTTTGATCTATTAAAAATTTCTTATCTTCCTCAATATACATTAGATTAGAGCGTTTTTGTGAGCAATATCGAAGAGCCAACTAATATTTTTTTCAAAAGCATTTTCCTTTACAAGTTGCGCAGTATTTCTCAGATTTTTATTTCGATTAAGCCTGCGATATTTATCTAGTAGTGATACCAGTTTTGTTATAATGTTGTTCCATATTTCACAAATGCTACGTACTAAAATTTTAATCGAATCTTTCTGAGTTTTACCGAGATTTTGGTGATGATAAAAGTAAACTTTCAGCACTTCAAGAGTCGTTGGTAACCGTCTACCATCAAAAGAAAGTTGAGGCTCGCCAACTAAATAGATTGCACCCTTAGCACGCGTGGTGGACAATGGACTGCGACGACGCTGTCGTTTTGAACGTTAAAGTACCGTTATATTTTTGTTTTGCTTATTTCGCTTTGCTTTACTCTTAAATTCTAGCTCTTTTATACTTTTTTTTTTAATTTGAAAAGTATTGAAGAAAAATCAAATAAAATTAGGCTGAAAAAATTCTCTTATGTTGATTTAAGTTGTTTAGTTTTATAGGCATAGCATGTATGCCACCCTCCAAACTTTGATGTCCTATAGGCAGTTCTAAATCTTATCCGAATCACCTTAATTTTTTTCTGTTATTTTTTCATCAAAAGGAACCATAAAATCAAAAAGCATTTTAATATTTTAAACTTTTAAAATTTTGAATCGCGTCCATACACTGTTCTCTTAGCTCTAAAGAGAGTTTTTATATGGAGATTTTGTAGTTATGTGCCTGAAAAAATTATTTTAGGTAAAATGTGGACAGTATATTTGTATATTTGTTTTTTATATTTATCTATAATGACATATGTACGTTGACACAATGCGAGTTCCTGCGATTAAAATTGCAGGCAAGACACAGAGAAGCGAAAGGACGCTACGTTGTGATCGTTTATATCACCCATATATGTATGTAGGGTCTCTTGACGACTTTAGACGACTACCGATGGTTCGTTGTGCAACAAAGGGTGGTGATGGCGTGAACATCCATTTACATTCAATTTTTCAAGCACCGGTGTTACTATTTATGCCGGCGCACAGTGCCTCATTTGTGGTTACGAGACATTTCCCTGAAGGAGGTGGAATTAGACAAAAGGCTACAATTTTCATTAAAGACGATACAGCTTACCGTTTTCCTGTGATGGTTCGCATCTTGGCTGACTTGGCTGATATGAAGACACAGGCTGCTTTCGTAAACGCAATATGCAAAGCATTTTTAAAACAGATGCCCATGCCTTGCCATGCATTTATGCATTACAACCCTGCTTTGCATGTAAAACAAAAGTCATGCACATTTTGACAACTCATGCGCACGAAATAGAGTTGTCATTCATTTATGAATTCAATACTTTGTCTAAATTATTGCAGCGTTTACGAAAGCAGCCACAGTTTGTTCCTTGCGCTAGTCTGAAGGTTGCAGTTCGGCAGACCTTGCTAATCCATTCCCCAGTACACCGGTAGTAATCCATACACTCAAGTTTCTGCTTCAATTCCCGATTACTGAGATGGCTAGATAGCCCCAATGCTTTCATCGTTGCGCATATACTTCGCACAGTGATGGCGAAATTTAACATGGTTTCTAGGTGATTTTCGGATGGTGGTGGCAATTCGAAAATCTGTTGTTGCAGTAAGCCAATTATTAGCTCTGAAAACCCGAATCGCATTTATAATGTAGAAATAATATATGCTACACAAGAAGAATGTATTAGCAGATTCTAAATTGTATTATGCGCTAGTAGCCGATAGATTTCTAGTTTGTAACTGGTAATTCAACGTTTCAGGCATAAAGACATCTATATATACATATAAAAGAAAGTGTCCGAAGCGATGTAATCCCATAACTCGAGAGTGGCCAAACCGATTTTGATGATTTGTACTTTGATGGAAAGGTATTTTCTCAGTACGGGTTTAAAAAATCATAATTTCAAAATGTCTTATTTTGACCACCCAGCTTGTTACGACAGTTTTTTTTCGTTTTTTTTTCAATTTTTTTTTTCATTTTGTATTTATTTATTTTGGCAACAACCAAAAAAGAATCAAACCGATCAATGGAGAAGCCAATTTTTTTTTCATGTGTGGTGGTGAATGGTAAACGTGTTTATTTCATTGAACACACTGCCATTCAACGTGCTGAAAGACCACCAGCTACAACATTGACCAGTTTCTTTACAACATGTGAGAGTGATCCATTCGCACGAACATTGCTCTACTCTCAGATGCCGCGTTATTACACTTGGAATGCTTCATCGAAAAAGTTTCAACGGCGAAAGCAAGGCGAGCGAGTTCCGGATTATCCAGATGTATTCTCAACAGATGCCATCGGTCGTATTTACACAGTGCGTCCATCTAGAAATGCAGAATGTTTCTATTTGCGATTACTGTTGGTGAATGTTCGTGGGCCAACTTCATTCGAGTCACTTCGAACCGTCGATGGAGTACTCTGTCCTACATATCGTGATGCCTGTCAACGTTTGCAATTGCTGGAGAATGATACACATTGGGATATGGCTCTTGCTGATGCAATTATGTGCGCACCTGCAAATCAAATACGTTCATTGTTTGCAAACATAATTTCGACGTGTAATCCATCAAATCCGAAAGATTTGTGGGATAAATATAAGGACAACATGTCAGAGGAGGTTCGTGATGCAAAAGGAGATTTCAATTTGGGAATGACTGATGAGATTCATAATGAATCGTTGATTGCGATTGAGGATATATGTTTGCTTATTAGCGGCAATTTGTTGTGTACTTTAGGAATACCAGCGCCTAATCCTTCAATCCACGATGCTTTCAATCAAGAATTAAAACGAGAACGTGAATATGATCTGCGTCTCGAGCCGAATGGTTTGTGATAATGTTCCATTGTTAAATCCTGAGCAGAAAATCGTGTATGAAACATTGATGAAGGCGATTGACGACGGAAATGGGGGAATATTTTTTATCGATGCTCCCGGTGGTACTGGGAAAACATTTCTCATTTCTTTGCTTTTGGCTACTATTCGTTCGAGATCTGAAATTGCTTTGGCAGTCGCTTCTTCAGGAATAGCAGCTACGTTGTTGGAAGGAGGGGGACAGCACATTCAGCGCTGAAATTGCCGTTAAATCTCCAAGTAGTAGAAATTCCGCTATGGGAAAAGTGTTGCAATGTTTTAAAATCATCATTTGGGATAAATGCACAATGGCGCATAAACGTGCATTGGAAGCAGTTAATCGGACCATGAAGGATTTACGCAATGATTCAAGACGAGGCGCTTTGATTCTATTGTCTGGTGATTTCCGTCAAACGTTACCTGTCATTCCAAAATCAACTGCTGCTGATGCAGTTAACGCTTCCTTGAAGTCATCGTCTTTGTGGCGCTTTGTGAAGAAACTTAAATTGAATACGAATATGCGAGTTTCATTTCAAAACGATCCCACAGCTGATGTGTTCTCCAAACAACTGATAGCCATCGGTAATGGCGAAGTTCCGGTCGATGTCACAACCGGTTTGATTTCATTTCCGTCGGATTTTTGTAATTTCGTTACATCGAAAGATGAACTAATTCGTAAAGTGTTTCCGGATATTGTTGTTAATTATTTGAATCACGATTGGTTAAGTGAACGCGCAATTTTGGCAGAGAAGAACAAGGATGTGAATGAGATTAATTTTAAAATTCAAAATCAAATTGGTGGTCCAATGTATTCATTCAAATCTGTTGATTGTGTGGTAAATGAAGATGAAGCTACGAATTACCCCACGGAATTTTTGAACTCTTTGGATTTGCCTGGTATTCCGCAACACATTTTACACCTAAAAGTTGGTCCAGTAGTGATTATGCTTCGAAATTTGCAACCTCCTAAATTGTGTAACGGAACGCGTTTGATTGTGAAGCAAATCATGAACAATATAATTTACGCAACTCTCAAAGGCAAGTTAAAAGGGGAACAAGTTCTCATTCCGCGTATTCCTTTGATACCGACAGACATGCCTTTCGAATTCAAACGCATTCAATTCCCGGTTCGTCTTGCGTTTGCCATGACAATTAACAAGGCGCAAGGCCAATCATTGGATGTTTGTAGTCTAAATTTAGAAAATGAATGTTTTTCACATGGGCAATTGTATGTAGCCTGTTCACGTGTTTGTAAGCCATTTGCTTTGATTGTGTTGGCACCGGAACAAAAAACGAAAAATATTGTGTATCACAAAGTACTCGAATGAAGATGATTTTTTGCTATGAAAATTTTTTATTTAAAAAATTAATTTATTTAATGTTTAGTTTAATGGAATGTAAATTTTTTGGTTTAGTTCAATAGTACAATGCCGCCACATTTAATTCGAAACGTCATCTGCTAGATTATGAAAGTTGAAGTGGCATTGTCTTGCAATAGTTTCGTTGTATTTTTGGGTGAGACGAAGTCCGCCGGGGCTGCTAGTTTTCTATATACGTTGAATGGCCGATCACTGGCTGAATTTGAAACTTGCGTAGCTTGCGAACTTGCAGAATATATAGAGATATTAAGGCTGGCAGGACGGTATGCTGTTAGCGATTCTGGGCAGTCAACTTCTGTACTACCTGCGAATTCTCTGCCTACGTGATTTGGCAAATTATTATACGGTACTGCAAGACTGACACCAATATTTGCATCAGCACTCAAGTTACGATCCATTTGGAAATGTCAGTTCCCGTGGTTTCAAGCTGTAAGATTGATCTTGATATTTGTTCTGGCGATTTTATGTTGGGATGAATTTAATATACCAAATTTAAACAAACGGTAATCAGGAGTAAACAATCAGAATATTTAAAGATTTTGTAAGCCAAAACTCAAACCCGGATGAAGTAAACCAAGGGAATGTAAAAATTCAACGAAATTATATTGAATATTTCACTACGTTTTACGAAGGTTAATCAACTTTCAGCTTTGCAAATGACTATTTCAGGCGTTTTCCATAATGATTTTTACTGCTGACGTTTACAATTTAGTAGCCTTTTATTGAACGGGACTCAGCTCGCGGACTAATTCTGAACGTCACATGAGGGCTAATAATAAAGATCAGACATGACAATTGCACGAATAAAAGAATTCGAATAATAATAAGGTAGGAAACCTGGGTGGTGAATACTGATTTGGATCACCAATAGGTTGTGGTGATCGCACAATATAAGCCAATACGGGTTGCTCCGTTGTATTTGCGTGTAATTTCTGATTACAAAGTACGAAAAAAACATTAATAACTCTTATGATATATGTTTCTGCAAATTGTATGTACTTTATATTGTACTTTTCTGTTCCTCTTTTAAGTTTTTTGGAAGGCTTACATATATTTGGAGTATTGGTATTGGTATGACTTATTTGTATTAAAAACATAAGAATGAAACGTACAACATGGTAAAATATTTTCAAAAGCGTATGTTATATTTATATCGGAAAATAGCTATGAAGAAATTAAAGTAAAGTGAAATAACTTGAAAATGCAAATACAAAAGTGGTCAGTCAACTCAGTCATTTCTGATTCATAGCTCAAAAGAATGTTTTGAAAAGATTTTCATACGTATCAAGGCGAATTTATAGAAGGTGATGGCATAAGAGCAGCTGATTTGATTTTTTTATTCACCTAGATGTATTTTGTTTTTGCTTTTGCGTATGAGCTTTCAAAAGCCGTAAAAGCAAAAACAAAACGTATTTAAATTTTGACAACTCTTACGCAGAAACAAAAACAAAATACATAGGAATTTTGTAGTTGTATTTATAACACCACCTTGTATGGGTTCGCCTTGACACGTATTTTCCAGTTTCAGTCAGAAAATGCATAATGCTCTTAAGAATCTGACAGAAACTCGACACTATATTATGACGGAAATTTTCAATATCGCTACCGGGCAGCTAATAGGTGATATGGCCGACAGTGTCAGTAGCATTATAGTTGTGGTGTGCAAGTAAAAATTCGGTAAAAGCTATACAGTAAAAAAGCAAATGAACGTTTAGCAACTTCCAAGTTTTACGAACAACTGATTTAATTTTTTGACGCACAAAGCAAAACTAAAAGTATTAATCAATCTTTGCTCATGTATTTTTACTGACATTTTCCTTTCCAAATTCGTTTTTCTGTCGCTTGTTGCTTGTTTTATGTTTATTGTATTAACGAATGTTGGGATCAGTTATGGTTCTCCCTGGCAATTTGCTGCAAGTAACCATTTTTCCACCAAAAATTTGCAACAATTGGCAAAAACTATCATGAACAAATTAAGTTTCTGCAAAGTTACCATTGTAATGCAACCCTGCCTGGAGGAGGCCGTTTCAATTCAACTAAACGACGCAGAGAAGGCTAAGATATCGAATATTTTCTAAAGTTCTGCATTTAGAACCATTTTTTAACTAATATTACAAATTTTTTCTATATTTATGTTGATATACAGTGGTGAGCAGAATTGAGTACATGTTGATCTTTTTACAATATTAGCAAGGGTTTTCATAGTAAATTTTTTTTTGATAATTTTATATACAAATATAGTTCATACTATAACAAAACCCATGTAAATAAATGTTTCAAACTTTATACACAATTTATAAAAACTCAACAAATTTTCATCAAAATTTTAAATTTTTTTGGAAGAACGTTTAGAAACTTTTCTGGTATGCAGTTTTAAGGCTTATTTAATTTTAGTCAAATAAAGTGCAATAAATTAAATATAAATAAATTTTGAAGTGGCTAGAAACAACCGCTGATTTTTTAGAATTTTTTGAATTTTTGGTCTTGCGAACTTTTTTTTATCAAATGCATGGATTTTATAAAAATCCCCACTGATTTTTAATAAATTTATATGCCGACATTTTCTACCACATAAATTATGTACTTGTATAGGTTATATATGGAAAAAGTTTCCAAAGCCAAAATTTAAAAAAAATTATAAAAAATCAGCGGTTGTTTCTAGCCACTTCAAAATTTATTTATATATAATATATTTTTCTTATATTTATATTGATACGGACATGGAGAAGACAAGCTGTGACCACCGGCGTCAACACAGCCAACACACGGAAATTATTCCATTCCAACCACCTATGTAGAGTAGCCATATTGGGGGGAAAAATATGCTAATTTACGATTCAAATTTAAAATTGAAATTTATTGTACCTTATGTTACTGAGTAGCACAATTATTTACACGAAAGAAGATGTGAAAGAGAAATATGAAAAGGCATCAACTACATTGTTTTATTTTGATGTAGTATTGAGAATAATTATAAAAAGGCTTTCTTTTTGTATTATAATTTTTCCGATTCCCTTCCTGAATTTCCCTTATACTATCTCTAGCCATTCTCCTTACTTCGTTTAGCTTTTGTACCGCTGGCGCATCCTCACTCACTTCACTCAGAGCCATTTGTGCATCAAGTCGCATATTCAATCCTGTTAAAAGTTTGAATGGTGATGCTTTTGTACTTCTACTTGTGGAATCATTCAAAAATTGCTGTACTGTTGCTACATGTTGGTACCATTTGTCAGGATTATCACCACGATCCTATTGATACAAATTTGTAAAATGCATCAACTACTGCAAAAATATAATTGTACCGCTTCAATGTAGCTGTCGTACGTGATCCAAATGGTACGACTTAGTGGCTGATCGTCTTTTGAAATCGGTTTAAGGGACCCCTCCTTTTTCCTTGCTTCAGCGTTTGCAACTTTCTGACTGACTTGCGGTATTAAATACACTTTTTCGATACACTCTTGTATCTTGCGCGCTGCAAAATTACCCTGATGGTGAAAATGTTTGATTATGTCTTATTCCATTGACATTCGTACAACCACAAGTTCCCTGGAAGGATCTTTACATAAAATGTCATGAGCTAACTAAAAGTCTTCGTGCGGTCCTTTATATAAAGTGGTTCTTACTGCTTTCGTCCATCTGTCTTCTAACTGTGCCTTCATTAATCTATGAATGAGTCATCCATTTGTAGGCAATGCATCCTGCCTAACGCATTTGAGTTCCCGATCGATGCTGAATTTGGTAGTCAAATTCTTCCAATAGTTAATGCAAATGCCTTAGAGTCTTTAATTATACTGAATCTGAAACCCTTTAAATATCTTCGCCTTCTGCTGTTATAACCTGAATTCATCTTAGAGTTTCTGTTTTGTTCTTCCAATTAGATTTTCTCTGTTCGGTCTTCTAATTTTGCGCCAAACACCTTCGATTTATCTGGAATTTCGCCAATTTAGCTGCCACCGCAACTTGCAAAAATGCTTGCTTACCCGGCTGTACCGCGATGATACTCGTTCACGTTTGACGACGTTTACTGATATTTAATTTTGATTAGAGTGTTTCACGACACTATACATATGAATATTTTACCATAGGGCGCCAACACACCCAGCACGCGGAAATTATTTCTTTCGTCTAGGCTGAGTAGCCAAATTATAGGAAAAATATGCCAACTTAGGATTCGAATTTAAGCAAAATTGAAATTTATTGTGCCTTATGTTACTGAGCAGCACAATTATTTGCACAAAAGAAGTTGTGAAAGAGAAATATGAAAAAAAAATTTACTTGACTGTTGTATTTCGATGTAGTTTGGAGAAGATTTACAAACAAAATGTTGTAATGTACACATTGAACCTTTTTTCATATTTGCTACTTCTCCAACAGTTTTATAGTTCAAATTTTTTGAAGGTGTGAAAGCGGCTCTGTCGAAAATTCTATCTATACCCCAGAAAATAAAGCCTTCCAACTCGGGTTTTTTGCTGGGTCTAATTTTGACGTCTATGGCTAAGATTTTTCACTTGTAATTATTTACAATGAAACATACGTACGTTTCCTTCTAAGGCCCACTTGCGGAAAATCCAGAGTTAAATTTATAAATAAAGAAATAAGTAACTTGTAGTTATAATTTCAAGTGCATAACACAGACATTGTCTTGCATCAAATAAATCCAATAACCCGGGCTACGTACATACATTTCTATTTTGATATTTTCTTTGAATTTTATGAATTTGTTGAAATTTAAAATCAAAATAATTTTTTGAGGTTTTAGTACAGCAACGAAATTCTGTCGTATTCGATGGCATCCTCATTTTTGTCGCAAAAAAAGATTACTTTCCAATGTTTTACTTTTATTGAAAAAAAATTAGTAAGCCAAATTTATTGATTCTTTAATTATGACAGAATGTCACAAAAAAAAATAAAAATTTAACCCTGAATAATGGCTAGGTTAAATATTTATGACTTTAACTCTGAGTTAATGCCTAACATTCTGCTGTGCAAGCAAATTTTTGCATTTAACCCGCAAACTCTGAGTAAAATAGATAACCTGCTTTATCACAAGTAGGTCTAACACTTGTACACATACATAAGTATTTGGCAAAAACTTATCGAAAAGAGAAAAGTCATCGCGCGAGCAACACGTTGAAAAAATGAAATGAACAAAATTTTTTAGAAGATGGATTAGGAAAATTATATTATTATTAAGTGAATACCTAAAGATAATAAAATGACCGAAATAGTGAGGGCTTGTTTGGGCAAAAAATTCACCAGGAAGTGGTCTGATGTTCATAACTGTGAATATTGGTGAGACTGTTGCCCTGAATATGAATGGGCCTTTAGAGGTAGTAATTAAGCGGTAAGAAAATTCAACATTTTAATGTTTTAACAAATGGTTATGTTATTACAGATATGAAAAAGAACGATGAGTTATATGCATGTATTGAAGGGTGTTATGGTCAACAAGGATGGCACACACCCATAGATGCGACATTACATCAAACCAGTACTGAACTTTTTGAGATAAAAAAGTTTGCGGCACATGCTTTGGAAATCACACTACGTACGCTAGCATAGAAGTGTGGGGCCTACGAGTACTATATGCACTTTGAGCGACTGCGTGCAAAGCGCGCTTCCTTCTAAGGTGAGAACGAAAATGATGTCGTTTACATAACCCAACAGTGAATTGATCCATCTGTGCTTTGGGTATAAATGATGAAATGGGCAAAATTGTGGGCACAAATGCCAAAGCTATTTGGAAGCCTATGGGCGTGAAAGTTCTGAGTTAGAAGAATGCCGCAGAAACTGATATTTGCTGCTTCTTATCGAAGATGTGACGGGCTCAAAGAAGAATTGCGATGGTATATTAACATACTTATATTGTAATAATGTACTGATTCAAAAATTACATGAATGGTACCCCAATATGTCAACGAATATTGTTAAAAAATATTGCAGTCGAAAATAATTGCACATTTAAACGCCTTTTGCAATTTACTTTTCATTTCACTGATAACAAGGCCTCGGATTCATATCACAGAGATGTACAAGTTAAGCAGTAATACTTGCTGGTCACCCTAGTAAAAGCTTCTGCTCTCTGATGCCCTCCATCTAGTGAGTATGACGAGCATACAACCTTACAGCATTACCAAAAGCTGTTAGGAAAATGAGCATCAAACGCTGTGAGAGTGATCACTGTAGTTAACAGCGATAACAACATCATACCAGAGAACTTGTAAGTAATGAGAAGGCGCAAATGTTAAAACAGCTTTTTCATCAACAAAATTTCTACGTGCCGTCGGGAGAATTCAACATAGCAATTTAATTCTACCATACGAATAAAAACCATTTTCACCATATTTTGCTATATTTAGAGCAGAGGGGCTCTTTTGCGGAGGCGAGCGGCTGCATGTGTACAAAAAGAAGATAAATAATAAATCAAAACAAAAACCATAGAAGGAAAATAAGTAAACAAAAAAACCAGTTTCTGGATAGCGAAACGCAACTTGAGACGGCAGATGAGTTATTCAACAGTTGAGGATAAGAGAAGGGTTGAAAGGGATAGGGGGAATCGTCAAAAGAATATTCTTTCGAGGTTTCGGCAATTTTTGTGTTAATTGCCATCAGCGCGTGCACTTGTAGGCAAATGAGTTGATGCGCGCATTTGGACAAAAGTTCTAGAATATTCTAGAATATTCTAGAATGTTCCAGAATATTCCAGAATATTCTAGAATGCCAGCAATTTGTCAGACTACGTTGGCAAATTAGATTATTGTCTGATATTGCGATGTTGAATCTTTTCAATGACCGTCAATGGTTTGTAAAATTGAAGATTTTAGCATTTTTGTGTTCGTCGTGAAAATGATTGTTGCGGGGAACATTTGCGTGCGCGGGGAGATGAAATGCTTGCGCTTATGAATGAACATACATACATACATACATATTTTGTTTTCGGAAATACACGCGAGCGCTTATGAATGAATTTTTTGTTGTTGTAGGTATGTACATACGTAAATATGTAGATATGCATATACAATGTTTATACAATGTTTCGCTGTGCACTTGCGCTGAAAAATTGCGCATGTGTGAATGAATCTTTTCTTGATTCCACTTATGTAAGTACATACATAAGTATGTATAATGAACCATAGTTGATTTTTCATTAAAAAATATAATTTTGTCATGTTTTTATTAAACTTATTTTTGACTTAGAAAATTAGTAAATAAAGATTAGTTGATAGGTGCATATACATATGTATGTATGTAAATATGTACATACAATGTGCATGTGTATAACTTCAACCTTGACCTACGCTAAATCTTAATCACATCACAGCGCATCGCAACCGCAGCTGCAATTGTGCCTGCACCAGCGCTAAATATTCTAAAATATCTGAAACTACATACATACGTACATACATACATGGATCCATTTATTAAGCAATTCATGCGCGCATCAACTCATTTGCGTACAAGTGCACGCGCTGATGGCGATTGACACAAAAATTGCCGAAAACTCGAAAGAATATTCTTTTGACGATTCCCCCTATCCCTTTCAACCCTTCTCTTATCCTCAACTGTTGAATAACTCATCTGCCGTCTCAAGTTGCGTTTCGCTATCCAGAAACTGGTTTTTTTGTTTACTTATTTTCCTTCTATGGTTTTTGTTTTGATTTATTATTTATCTTCTTTTTGTACACATGCAGCCGCTTGCCTCCGCAAAAGAGCCCCTCTGCTCTAAATATAGCAAAATATGGTGAAAATGGTTTTTATTCGTATGGTAGAATTAAATTGCTATGTTGAATTCTCCCGACGGCACGTAGAAATTTTGTTGATGAAAAAGCTGTTTTAACATTTGCGCCTTCTCATTACTTACAAGTTCTCTGATCATACCCATACCACTTTACATCCCAGTAGTTGTAAAACAGGTGCGAGCCAATTGCTGTGACAGCGATCAGTGGATAACAACAGCAAAAACATAACCAATAGTTAGAAAACAAGCGTGGGCGAACTAATGTGAGAGCGATCAGTGCATTAAACGGCAAACGACTCCAATACAAGTTTGACTGAACAATTGTGAGAGCAACAGAGCAACTAACAGCGAGATGTGACAGAGCGCGAAGTCCAGCTTGTTCCAATTAGAATTACAGTGCTGGTGGTTGCAAATAGACCAATTGACACTTCACTTCGGTGGCCAAGTTAAAATAATAATTAAGAGCTTCTTGTAAAAATACTTTAAATTAATAAAACTTATGTTTGCAAAATTAATTGAAACTAATAAAAGTTATAATTGGCGCCCAACGTGGGGCTAGCAAAAATTTATAGCCTCAATTTTATTAAAATTTCGGATTTCACAAAATACTGAAAAACACCGAAAAACTAAAACGAACACGTGAATATTGCTGTTTGCTGATCAAAAACGAACCTGTTCGCAGAGGAGATTAAACCACGTTTTTCATTTTGCTTTAAATTGGATGATTTGGAACGAAAGCTTGAAAATCCAGCCATTGCTGAAAAATCACTGAATTCTTCCAATTTTTGAAACACCTTTAAAAGAATAATCTTGATGGATGTAACAAACTAAACCACGTGTTTAAAGAAAGTAGATTACGTAAGTGTCTTGCTCAGTGCCTTTTTTTCTCAATAAATATCTTAAAATACTATGATCATCATTGGAATTCAATGTACTTTTGAAACTTTTTTATAAATCTAACTTGATTTGTGATCGAGATAAGACGGTATATAATTATACCGGGTTTTTGCGAGGTTAATACTTTAATGTGCGACTTAGATTTAGCAAGCCTTTTTAATAGTTTAGTTCTGAAAGATAAAGATCAACCAAAAATGAATACTGAGGAGTTAACTGCTATAGTAACAGCTGCGGTATCAGCCGCCTTAAGTTCACAAAAAGAGGAATTTGGCAAAAAGTTGAACGAAATCTCAAAAAAATTTACAACTACGCCTACAGCTAACGTAGAGAGTTTCGAAGAGGTTAGGATTTTAGGTACCGTGCGTTGCGAGGAAACTCTTGACCTAGTTAAATCTTTGCCTGAATTCGATGGTAGGCAAGAGACTTACGTCTCATGGAGGCAAGCCGCACATACGGCTTATAAATTATATGAACCATATGATGGAAGCGCTAAGCATTATCAGGCAGTGGCCATTATAAGGAATAAAATTAGAGGCGCTGCAGATGCCGTTTTAGCATCTTTTAACACCGTTCTTAACTTTAAGGCTATAGTGGCAAGATTAGATTCCACGTACGCTGATAAGCGGCCAATATATTTAATTGAGCAGGAGCTAAGTACCTTGAGGCAAGGAAATCTGACAGTGTTGAGTTTCTACGATGAAGTTGAAAGAAAGCTTACGTTGCTTACCAATAAAACTATCATGACATATGAAAGTCACATAGCTAATTCAATAAATGATAAATATAGGTTAGATGCATTACGTGTTTTTGTCTCCGGCCGGAAGCCCCTTTGCGATATACTTTTTTCCACTCGTCCAACAGATTTGCCTTCTGCTTTGGCACTTGCCCAAGAAGTAGAAGCAAATCATGAACGATACATGTTTGCATCAAACTACTCTAAACATCTCGAGGACAAGTACCGAGGTCAGTTAAGAGAATAGAAGAGACCAGGAACAACCAAATATAATCAGGTAGTGGTCATAAAAACACCTACTTCCAAAATAGGCAAGAAAAGCGCAACATTTCTAGTAATAATAGAGATCAGGGCATTGAACCAATGGACGTAGTTCCATCCATATCTCGATTCCGCCGCTCAACGAAATTTGAGCACCACAATCCCACAGGAAATATTTTACAACAAAATAAGTCGCAAAATTTACAAAGCACTAATAATCGGCAAAGCCCTTTTAATACAGGCAATCAAGGTCAGCAAATCAAGCGACCTCCTGTATCGGATAGAAGTACTGGTCCAAAAGTCCAGAGAATCTACCACATATCAGATACATCGGAAGATGTAGAAGCAAAAACTACGTACGATAGTATTGTGGAACGGGAAGTCGAAGATATCGAAGAAATTAATTTTTTAGGGAAGGTGTCCAGCTCCCTTGGGTCAAACGAACAATAGGAGCTGAAGGCAAAGTTATAAAAATGTTAGTGGACACAGGAGCTTCAAAAGGCTATATTAAGCCCCTTACTGAGTTAAAAGGCATTGTGCCTTTAACGAAACCGGTAGTAGTTAAGTCAGTTCACGGCGAGAGTAGAGTAGGGCAAAAATGCAAAATTAACCTGTTTGGCATAACTTCTGATTTTTTAATATTACCAAACTTGATAAATTTTGACGCGATAATTGGGCTTGACCTGCTAACGCAAGTCAATGCAGTCGTGGACCTTCAAAAAGGTGAAATAATTCATGATTTTGGAGTTGAAAAATTCTTTTTTATAAAAATTGACAGCATTAATGCTTTGAAAGTTCAACAGGAAAGCGTACCTGTTGCAATAAGAGGGGATTTTTCAAATATGATTAAAAAAGATCACAGGCTTTCGCCGATTCCAACGAATCTTTGCCTTATAACACAAATGTAGTTGCTAGGATTCGTACAAAAAATGAAGAGCCGATTTATTCTAAGATGTATCCATATCCCATGGGGGTAGTTGACTTTGTTAACAATGAAATAAAAGAGCTTTTACGAAATGGTATCATTAGACGATCTAGGTCTCCCTACAATAACCCCATTTGGGTCGTGGACAAGAAGGGCATTGATGAGTTCGGTAATAAAAAAAAGCGTATGGTGGTAGATTTTCGTAAACTGAACGAAAATACCATTGACGACAAATACCCAATACCAAATGTCATTTCGATTTTATCAAATATGGGACTTGCACAATACTTCACAACCCTTGATTTGAAGTCTGGTTTCCACCAGATCGAGCTCGCTGAGCGAGACAGGGAAAAAACAGCCCTTTCTGTTAGCAACGGAAAGTATGAATTTTGTAGGCTACCTTTCGGATTAAAAAACGCCCCGAGTATTTTTCAAAGAGCCATTGACGACATCTTAAGGGAAAAGATAGGAAAAAGCTGCTTTGTTTACGTGGATGACGTTATTATTTATTCCGAAACTAAAGAACAACACATCAAAGACATAGACTGGGTCTTGAAGAGTCTATATGACGCTAACATGAGGGTGTCAGTCGAGAAATCGAAATTTTTTAAAACTGAAACAGAGTATCTCGGATTTATTGTATCAAGGGGTGGCATTAAGACGTGCCCAGATAAAGTCAGCACAATGCTAAACTTCCCAACCCCCGAAACTTTGTAGGGTCTCAGGTCTTTTCTAGGGCTAGCAAGCTATTATAGATGCTTCGTGAAAGACTTTGCCAGTATTGCTAAACCATTGACTGATATTTTGAAAGGGGAAAATGGAAGAGTCAGCGCTTATAGATCCAAAAGAGTGAAAATTTAAATTCAAAGCAACTGCAAGCATTTGAGACACTTAAACATATTTTAGTAACGGAAGACCCCGATTTTAAAAAACCGTTCGATTTAACTACAGATGCGTCCAACTATGGCCTGGGTGCTGTTCTTTCTCAAGAAGGCAGACCAATAACTATGGTTTCCAGAACCCTTAAAGACAATGAACTTCACTTTGCCACTAATGAAAGGGAACTTTTGGCCATAGTCTGGGCACTAAAAAACCTTCGTAACTATCTTTATGGTGTACGCCAATTGAATATTTTTACTGACCATCAACCACTAACGTTTGCGGTTTCTGACAGAAACCCAAATGCAAAAATTAAACGTTGGAAAGCATTTATCGACGAACATAATGCGAAGCTTTACTATAAGCCTGGCAAAGAAAACTGCGTTGCCGATGCTCTTTCGGGTCAGCAAGTTAATATGATAGAAGAAAATATGAACTCTGATTCGGCCACGATTCACAGCGAAAGGTCGTTAACCTACACCATAGAGGTAGTTGAAAAACCTGTTAATTGTTTTAGAAACCAAATAATTATTGAAGAAGGTGAGTTTCCATCAAAACGAACTTTCATTATTTTTGGAAATAAAACTAGACACTGCATACAGTTTTGTGACAGAAGCACGCTCTTAGCAACCATTCAGGACATTGTGAACACCAATGTAGTTAACGCAATTCATTGTAATTTATCCATGCTAGCCTACATTCAGCATGACTTGGTGCAAATGTTTCCAAGTACAAAGTTTAGATACACTAAAACATATGTAACCGATATTTTTGACCCGAATGATCAGCTGGAAATAGTAGCTACGGAGCATAATCGTGCACACCGTGCAGCACAGGAAAATGTTAAGCAAATCTTGAGGGACTACTTTTTCCCAAAGATGGAAAAGAAAGCCAAAGAAGTTGTGGTGAACTGTAGGATCTGCTCTAAATCAAAGTACAATAGGCAGCATCGGAAACATAAAATAGCAGATACACCCATTCCACTATATTCAGGAGAGATCCTCCATGTTGATATTTTTTCTACCGATTCAAAGTATTTCTTGACTTGTGTAGACAAGTTCTCGAAATTCGCAATCGTTCAGACCATAGCGTCGAGAACAATTTTGGACATAAAGCCCCAATTAATACAAATTTTGAATATATTTCCAAAAGCAAAAATTATTTATTGTGACAACGAAAAATCGTTGAATTCAAACACTGTCAGACAACTTCTTTCTAATAATTTTGGTATTAATATCGTCAATGCTCCTCCTCTGCATAGCTGCTCAAATGGCCAAGTGGAGAGGTTTCACAGCACTTTAATTGAAATTGCTAGATGCCTGAAGTTGGAAAGATGTATTGATGATACTAGGGATCTAATCTTGCTGTCAGCCATTGAATATAACAAAACAATACATTCGGTTACTAAAATGAGGCCAGTAGACATATTTAGATCCACCATTGATGAACCAAATAATGAAGTATCTGAGCGTATTAGATGTGCGCAACAAAAAGAGCTAACAAGTCACAACAAAAACAGAACAGAACGGGTTTTTAAAGAAGGAGAAAAGGTTATGGTAAAAAGAAATACTCGACTAGGTAATAAGTTAACACCACTTTATGAGGAACATATAATTGAAAAAGACCTAGGGACTACTGTTTTAATTAAAGGGAGGGTGGTCCATAAAGACAATTTGAAATAAATAATAGTCTGGCCCCATTTCTTCTTATAAACATCAATAGCAGAAACCTAGGCTTATTACAGAAAACAAAATTTTGCTACATTAAATTTTAAGATGACTTGGTAACTGAGCATTTCACGAATATTCATTTCCACTATGTAAAAATTTGTATTTTTAAACTTTTGTTAACTATAATGAAATGGAAATTTATGTTAAGTTATAACTATAGTTAGTAGTTTTAAGAAAAACTGACTTGGCAACCACGTAATTGCAACTTTCTCACAAATACCAGCATATTAGAGCTCTCATGGATTTGTCCTACCGCTGCTAAACAATTATTAAATTTCTCAATGCTCGACCACTCATTATCGCCATTCTCTCCATCTCAGTCATTAACATGTAACTCAATTTCTGTATGGGTCTGCGGAACAAATGCCAAAGGTAAAGGTGACTCAACCATAACCATACAAAATTATAACTCAACCTAACGCAACACTGTAATTGCTCAGAAGTTTATGCAATAATATCGTTGTGATAACCTACCAAACCAATCACACAAAAGAAATTTTGGCATTATTGTTGAGGATCGCGGACGTCCCTCATTTAGAAGGGGAGGAGTTAAGCAGTAATACTTGCTGGTCACCCTAGTAAAAGCTTCTGCTCTCTGATGCCCTCCATCTAGTGAGTATGACGAGCATACAACCTTACAGCATTACCAAAAGCTGTTAGGCAAATGAGCATCAAACCAGAGAACTTGTAAGTAATGAGAAGGCGCAAATGTTAAAACAGCTTTTTCATCAACAAAATTCCTACGTGCCGTCGGGAGAATTCAACATAGCAATTTAATTCTACCATACGAATAAAAACCATTTTCACCATATTTTGCTATATTTAGAGCAGAGGGGCTCTTTTGCGGAGGCAAGCGGCTGCATGTGTACAAAAAGAAGATAAATAATAAATCAAAACAAAAACAATAGAAGGAAAATAAGTAAACAAAAAAACCAGTTTCTGGATAGCGAAACGCAACTTGAGACGGCAGATGAGTTATTCAACAGTTGAGGATAAGAGAAGGGTTGAAAGGGATAGGGGGAATCGTCAAAAGAATATTCTTTCGAGTTTTCGGCAATTTTTGTGTCAATCGCCATCTGCGCGTGCACTTGTACGCAAATGAGTTGATGCGCGCATGAATTGCTTAATAAATGCATCCATGTATGTATGTACGTATGAATGTAGTTTCAGATATTTTAGAATATTTAGCGCTGGTGCAGGCACAATTGCAGCTGCGGTTGCGATGCGCTGTGATGTGATTAAGATTTAGCGTAGGTCAAGGTTGAAGTTATACACATGCACATTGTATGTACATATTTACATACATACATATGTATATGCACCTATCAACTAATCTTTATTTACTAATTTTCTAAGTCAAAAATAAGTTTAATAAAAACATGACAAAATTATATTTTTTAATGAAAAATCAACTATGGTTCATTATACATACTTATGTATGTACTTACATAAGTGGAATCAAGAAAAGATTCATTCACACATGCGCAATTTTTCAGCGCAAGTGCACAGCGAAACATTGTATAAACATTGTATATGCATATCTACATATTTACGTATGTACATACCTACAACAACAAAAAATTCATTCATAAGCGCTCGCGTGTATTTCCGAAAACAAAATATGTATGTATGTATGTATGTTCATTCATAAGCGCAAGCATTTCATCTCCCCGCGCACGCAAATGTTCCCCGCAACAATCATTTTCACGACGAACACAAAAATGGTAAAATCTTCAATTTTACAAACCATTGACGGTCATTGAAAAGATTCAACATCGCAATATCAGACAATAATCTAATTTGCCAACGTAGTCTGACAAATTGCTGGCATTCTAGAATATTCTGGAATATTCTGGAACATTCTAGAATATTCTAGAATATTCTAGAACTTTTGTCCAAATGCGCGCATCAACTCATTTGCCTACAAGTGCACGCGCTGATGGCGATTAACACAAAAATTGCCGAAAACTCGAAAGAATATTCTTTTGACGATTCCCCCTATCCCTTTCAACCCTTCTCTTATCCTCAACTGTTGAATAACTCATCTGCCGTCTCAAGTTGCGTTTCGCTATCCAGAAACTGGTTTTTTTGTTTACTTATTTTCCTTCTATGGTTTTTGTTTTGATTTATTATTTATCTTCTTTTTGTACACATGCAGCCGCTCGCCTCCGCAAAAGAGCCCCTCTGCTCTAAATATAGCAAAATATGGTGAAAATGGTTTTTATTCGTATGGTAGAATTAAATTGCTATGTTGAATTCTCCCGACGGCACGTAGAAATTTTGTTGATGAAAAAGCTGTTTTAACATTTGCGCCTTCTCATTACTTACAATTCTCTGATCAAACGCTGTGAGAGTGATCACTGTAGTTAACAGCGATAACAACATCATACCAGAGAACTTGTAAGCAATGAGAAGGCGCAAATGTTAAAACAGCTTTTTCATCAACAAAATTTCTACGTGCCGTCGGGAGAATTCAACATAGCAATTTAATTCTACCATACGAATAAAAACCATTTTCACCATATTTTGCTATATTTAGAGCAGAGGGGCTCTTTTGCGGAGGCGAGCGGCTGCATGTGTACAAAAAGAAGATAAATAATAAATCAAAACAAAAACCATAGAAGGAAAATAAGTAAACAAAAAAACCAGTTTCTGGATAGCGAAACGCAACTTGAGACGGCAGATGAGTTATTCAACAGTTGAGGATAAGAGAAGGGTTGAAAGGGATAGGGGGAATCGTCAAAAGAATATTCTTTCGAGTTTTCGGCAATTTTTGTGTTAATCGCCATCAGCGCGTGCACTTGTAGGCAAATGAGTTGATGCGCGCATTTGGACAAAAGTTCTAGAATATTCTAGAATATTCTAGAATGTTCCAGAATATTCCAGAATATTCTAGAATGCCAGCAATTTGTCAGACTACGTTGGCCAATTAGATTATTGTCTGATATTGCGATGTTGAATCTTTTCAATGACCGTCAATGGTTTGTAAAATTGAAGATTTTACCATTTTTGTGTTCGTCGTGAAAATGATTGTTGCGGGGAACATTTGCGTGCGCGGGGAGATGAAATGCTTGCGCTTATGAATGAACATACATACATACATACATATTTTGTTTTCGGAAATACACGCGAGCGCTTATGAATGAATTTTTTGTTGTTGTAGGTATGTACATACGTAAATATGTAGATATGCATATACAATGTTTCGCTGTGCACTTGCGCTGAAAAATTGCGCATGTGTGAATGAATCTTTTCTTGATTCCACTTATGTAAGTACATACATAAGTATGTATAATGAACCATAGTTGATTTTTCATTAAAAAATATAATTTTGTCATGTTTTTATTAAACTTATTTTTGACTTAGAAAATTAGTAAATAAAGATTAGTTGATAGGTGCATATACATATGTATGTATGTAAATATGTACATACAATGTGCATGTGTATAACTTCAACCTTGACCTACGCTAAATCTTAATCACATCACAGCGCATCGCAACCGCAGCTGCAATTGTGCCTGCACCAGCGCTAAATATTCTAAAATATCTGAAACTACATACATACGTACATACATACATGGATGCATTTATTAAGCAATTCATGCGCGCATCAACTCATTTGCGTACAAGTGCACGCGCTGATGGCGATTGACACAAAAATTGCCGAAAACTCGAAAGAATATTCTTTTGACGATTCCCCCTATCCCTTTCAACCCTTCTCTTATCCTCAACTGTTGAATAACTCATCTGCCGTCTCAAGTTGCGTTTCGCTATCCAGAAACTGGTTTTTTTGTTTACTTATTTTCCTTCTATGGTTTTTGTTTTGATTTATTATTTATCTTCTTTTTGTACACATGCAGCCGCTTGCCTCCGCAAAAGAGCCCCTCTGCTCTAAATATAGCAAAATATGGTGAAAATGGTTTTTATTCGTATGGTAGAATTAAATTGCTATGTTGAATTCTCCCGACGGCACGTAGAAATTTTGTTGATGAAAAAGCTGTTTTAACATTTGCGCCTTCTCATTACTTACAAGTTCTCTGATCATACCCATACCACTTTACATCCCAGTAGTTGTAAAACAGGTGCGAGCCAATTGCTGTGACAGCGATCAGTGGATAACAACAGCAAAAACATAACCAATAGTTAGAAAACAAGCGTGGGCGAACTAATGTGAGAGCGACCAGTGCATTAAGCGGCAAACGACTCCAATACAAGTTTGACTGAACAACTGTGAGAGCAACAGAGCAACTAACAGCGAGATGTGACAGAGCGCGAAGTCCAGCTTGTTCCAATTAGAATTACAGTGCTGGTGGTTGCAAATAGACCAATTGACACTTCACTTCGGTGGCCAAGTTAAAATAATAATTAAGAGCTTCTTGTAAAAATACTTTAAATTAATAAAACTTATGTTTGCAAAATTAATTGAAACTAATAAAAGTTATAATTTACATAAGTGAAGTTGAAAATGGGAGCATCAAATATGCGATTACAAACCGAAATTTCCTTGTGCATGTGAAAACGTGAGCACGGCTGATATGTAGATATGTTATAAAGTATATAAGTATTTTCTAAGAAATCGAAACTTCAGTATATTATATATACCACAGTTTTTCATTATTTGCGAAGATGAAAGAAAATAAGTTTTAATTACTTAATTCGAAGAACTTCTAAGTACACAATATTTTTGGCTTTGTCAGTTAATGGAAATAACATGATTTGATTATTCGCATTTCTAGCTCTTGACACACTAATATATAGTAATTGACCAAGTACAAAGCATTCTAAATCAAATACCAACATATAGTTTTCAAAGTTTGGCCTTGATCTTTGCTTATTTTAATTCCGAATGACACCTTTACCGCCAACTGAAGACGTTTGCAATGAAATGGCAGGTCTGTTGGGAACAAAAAAACACAATTAATTGTATTTTTCGTTGGCTGATTTGCAAGGAGTGCAATGGGGTATGGTCGATTTTCTGGGTATGCAGTTGAGCGATTATACTCAGTCCTGACTCTTATGTTCAGTCTTCATGACGAAACCTCCGCTAACGGACTTAGACTGATCGACTTTACGGGGGTTGGAAGCATGCTAGTCTGTAGTACCAGGTTTCAGCACAAGATAATACAACAAGCTACTTGGCAGTCTTCAGATCAGAAAACACGAAAATAAGTCGATCATATTCCGACAGACGGAAAGCATGTGTGTAGACGTACTTACACATCTAGGACGAAATATCGACTTGAATTATTATCTTCTCACAGCGAAGATGCGCATATACCATTGCGCAGAAAAAAACGTTCGTCTAAACACACAAGGAAAGCTTGACATCAGAAAGCTGCATTGGCAGAGGACAGCTACTAAATTCACTACACGACCCTCACAATGGCTCATTAAAAGCGCTTCGCAACAAGCCGGAATTCGCGAGCATTGAGAGCACACTTACAGAGGTTTTTGGGCAAATTCCTGTAAGAACAAGATCGGCTACTTGGTGACTAATGTATAAAGCACACTAAAATTGTGGAGGGAACATTTCTCCACTTTGCTAAGTAGTGACAGCGAAAGTGCCCCCAACTCGCTTATGATGGCATTATCATCCCGTCACCCGACTTCGATGAAGCTCGACTAGCAATAACGCGGCTACGTATGCCAGCAATAACGCGCCGAATATTCTCCTCCAAGGCGTCAATTGACTCGGGCTTATCTGCGCAGACAAGCGACTTCAAATAATCCCACAACAAAATACTCCATCGGTGTTAAATCGCACGATCTTTGAGGCCACGCCACAGGCCCATGACGCGAGATAATGCGCTCACCTTCAATCAATTCATTGTATCGTTGGCTGAAAGCCATATAGTGCCGTCTTGTTGAAACCAAAGGTCGTTCACATCAAAATCCTCTAACTCAGGTACACAAAAGTCAATAATTATGGCTCTATAGCGTTTCCCATTGGCGGTAACATCATGACCGGCTTGATTTCACTGGCCGACGGCCAAAATTTACCAGAGACGCCGTTATGAAATTCGTATGTAAAACCACCCCCTGATTTCGAAAATCGAGTTCATTTTTGATTCTATGGTACTGTTTTTGAGATATTTGCAATTTACTGTTATTCGAAAAAACCAAAAAGATGGCTCCCTTTAATTACGTATATCTCACGAACGGGTCAAGCAAGTTTGCAGAATCAGAAAGGTGATAAAATTTGCTATAAATACATGATACATTGTTTTTTGCTCAACCAGATAGTTTTCGAGATATTAGCTTATAATTTTAGATTTTTGTTTTTTTTTTATGAAAAAATATGAAAAAAATTACTCTTTGCGAGGGCAGCATTCAAAAACCACAACTTTTTTCCAGATATTTTTACGTAAAGCTCTGTTTAATTAGAAAAAAGATAAGCTATCACCGAAGAAAATCGATGCAAAACTATATTATAAACTATCAAATAAAAATACCCAGGTTGCGCAATTTAAACGTATACCTCAAAACGTATGTATGGTATAAAGAAGAGTGAAATATCTAGCTATGCTCTGTTTCTATTGAGTTAAAAGTTCAATTTATGAATGAAATTACCCATATTTTTAACTTAAATTTATTTATGTTTATACTATATTCTAACAATCTTTATCTTAATTTGATTTCACTATGTAGTCGAAATAATTATGTGTTCTACTTTGACGCTTATTCAGTTTAGGATCGGTTTCTCTTATGAGAAACCAGCAGTAATCACCCATCATTGCGACGTCCCAGAATCCTTGACATCGATTCTCAATTAATTTCATTTGCTGATGAAACCTTTCGCCATGTTCGTCACTTTTTTATTTGTGGTCCAACAAAAATACCTTCCTTTATCTTGGGTTGAGAAATATCTGGAAAAATTGTTTTCAAATAGTCGAATGCTCCCCTTTTTTGTCCAAAGCCTTAACAAAGTTTCTAATGAGACCCCTTTTGCACAGGTTGCTTGACCCGTTCGTGAGATATACGTAATTAAAGGGAGCCATCTTTTTGGTTTTTTTCGAATAACGGTAAATTGCAAATATCTCAAAAATGGTACCATAGAATCAAAAATGAACTCAATTTTCGAAATCAGGGGGTGATTTTACACGAATTTCATAACGGCGTTTCTGGTAAAGAGAAAAAGTTGAAATTCGTGGTCCAGTGTTTTGGAAGAAATGTGGATCAATGATACACCCTGCCCATAGGACACACCAAACAGTGACCTTTTGAGGATATAACGGCGTCTCAACGATAACTTTTGGATTATCAACACTCTAAATATGACAGTTTAGGTTATTAACGTACCCATTCAACCAAAAGCGAGCTTCATGGCTGAACGAAATTTTCTTGTGAAAGTCGGTATCGGTGACCATCTCGTTTGGCGCCTATGCAACGAACGTGCGACGTGCTTGATGGTCGTTCGGTTTCAATTCCTGCACGAGTTGTATTTTGTGAGCCCGCAAACTGAGATCCTTTAGCAAAATTTTTTATAAAGTGGGATGGCACAGCTCCAATTATTG
Source organism: Anomoia purmunda (assembly GCA_951828415.1). Classification (NCBI taxonomy): domain Eukaryota; kingdom Metazoa; phylum Arthropoda; class Insecta; order Diptera; family Tephritidae; genus Anomoia; species Anomoia purmunda. The sequence goes on from OX639994.1 coordinate 51,554,606, forward strand.
CGCGCGATAGCGGCTAGACTCGTTCGGGGCTTTTTCGATGCTCTGCTTGACAGCAGCAACAGCGTCTTCGCTGCTCACTGTACGGAGTCTCTGAGGATGCGCATTATCCGACCGATTATGTCGACCGAATATTGGACCCTGTGCGATGTGTCGCGCGATACGAACCATTATTTTGGTAATAATTTTTCACGATTACAAACGTTGTTACGGAGTAAGTCTGTTCAGTATGAAATGGCAAACCAAAGTGAATATAAATCCAGTAACAGCTGTCAAAAACACCAGCTCCGAAAAAAGTACTGCTTCGTTGAAAACCACACGTCTAAAAAACGTGCATCGTTGACTGCGAAAGCAATCTGGTCGAGTGCCTTGTGCCAAATTTAACAAGCATACTGCTTATTGATATGATATATGGAGTAGTTCGCATTCTATAGATTTTTCGTTCGATCTAAAATCCTTCGACAGTTTAACATTGGTATCGCTCGGAGTAGATATCGGCTTACAATCTTCCCTTTGTAAACGTGCAAGTATATCGTTAATGTACGCAGACTGACCCAATTCATTATAATTGACGGCTTGATTTATTCGGATTTCTACACAATGTGTTGCTGTTACTTAGATGTGTCTTAGTTTTGTTAATGGACGATGAATCGCGTTAAAAAATAAGTACATTAACGTATATTGCGATCATTATTTCTAGATAATTATGATAGAAATTCCATGGATCAAGCATGGATTGGATGGGTCCGAATGACGTTAATGGTGCAACCAAGTTATGAATCCACTACCTGACATTTCCATTTTCGAAGTATGGAGGTGCTCGTGAAAAATTACATCACGACTAATGATCAGTTTTTTAGTATTTGGGTTGATATACCGAATCCTCTTTTTATCGCTATCGAAGCCCTGAAATAACATTTTTTGTGACTTCGCGCTCCTTCTACCATCTGTGGGTAGGATTTCTATTTTTCACTATGTCTGGTTCTCAATATAAGCTTTGCAATCTACGAATGCATATATTATTTTGTAAATGAAGTATATGAAGTACACTGTAAAATTACTTCAATGTAAATTTCGTATCACCAATCCACTTTACTGTCATTCTCGTGTCGTTACACGGTGTACTGAATACTGAAGGTGACGCCTTTAGAAGTACCGCTACTTTGGTTTTGCCGGGTTTGACAATTCTCAACTTCAACTAGACAAAGCTTTTTTCACAAATTAAGAAAAAGAGACACTTTTTTTTAGTATTTTGCGAATTTATTTATTAAATGTCTGCCTATAAATTCATACTTTTACACTTTAGAACAATTAGAACACGTTTTTCAATGAAATATTGGAAGTTGTTCAATTTTCTCTCTCCCGTATTCTTGTTTACTAAAGGCGAGATCTGTCATTTCACCGCGGGAGGGCGCAATCTTGTATTCTATCATTCTTGGTGTCGTTAGTAGTAATAATTTTTGGAATTGAGGATGGTTTGTGTTATTAGCAGTAATATTTCCTGGGATTGAAAAAGGTTTGCAATTATTTAGAAGGTTAATGTTGGGAGTCATATGACAGGATGCCCCGCTATCCACAAACCATTCCCTTGCTGGATTTTTCATTGCAGTGTTCGCCGTTTTGCTGGTGGGTCGACTTCTTTTTCAGTCGTAGGTTACGATTTACCTGTTTTCTTGACATAGGTTTGAATTTATTTTTAGATTCAAATGTGCTATCCGCTTGCGAAGAAGGTTTACATTTCAAATCTAGTAACTTTGCCGTAACTTCGTCTGAAAATGGATTTGGTTGTTCGGGTAGACCAAGACAATATACATCAGAATTTAATGCTTTGCTGCGCTCAGCTTGCTACCTAATGCGACAGAATTATCTTTCGATGATCTGATTCAGTTCGCAAAACTCTTTGATTCCAACAGGTTTTCCATGCCAAAAAGACAAGACCTGATAGTTATCTGCTTCATTTAGCTTCTCGAAGATTAATTCTAGGTGTTATCTCGCCATCATGTGATATCTTTTAATTGGCGCAACAAATGCGCTTCGTAACAAATGCTGATAAAAAATAGATGGCGACAATACAAAAATTATAATAATTTAAAACTTAAGTTAAATTTTTAACTTTTAAATCAAGGTGCCAATATCCTGATAAAAGAGAGCGAGAGAGGATGTCAAAAGTTTTTGTTTTGGGTAAGTAATTTTTTTGTGTGTTATTCTCCTCATCTTCTAAAGATGCTGGGTAAGGGTAGAACTGTGAATGTACAGGGGAGTCATTAATTGTTCTAATTTGTTTCCAGTTCTTCGTTGCATATGTAAGCTTTCCATCCAGTTTGTAAGCCTTCATCTTTTCGCATTGATGTTATGTAATGCCTGCTGCTTAAGTCTAACCATACGACCATTTCCCAAAATCATTTTATTTTCCGAGGTATGTATATGTTAGTGCTTTCAATGCTCTAAGTGTGTCGTTTCCCAAAATGCCATCGAACGATTTTACTAAAGGCATTAGATAGAACTTACTTTTTCCTTCCATATTTAATATCTTCACATAAGTATATTCTATTATCTTAACATCTCCTACAAATGAATTTGCGTAGAAAGGACTTTCATTATGTATTCGTTGTTTTTGCTAAATTTGGTTTTGCATAATTTTTAGAGCCTGTGTCTACTAACATTCCAAACTGTTTCCGCTCCCCGTCTTCACTTCGACGTATGGAAGAGAAGGGATAAATGTGTCATCCTCATTTTTGGCTTGGTTTGCCTCTTCTGAAGTATCTATATAAAACGTCCAATGATTTTTTGCGGGTGGCTGATTGTTAACTGATGGTTCTCTTTTGCACTGGTTCTGGTATGTTCATGTAGTTAATAACTGGTAAATGTAAGCTCTGATCTCTGTGGGATATTTCCCCAATATGGATATCCTGCTTTAATATTTTATGCTTGATTTGCTCGGTAATTCTGGTTGTGCATAAATGAAGTGCCTGGGGAAGATCGGCATGCTCTCCGATGCCTAGTAATCTGGGTAGGTCCCATTCATACCCCTGATTAACGTATCAGCTGCCTTATCCGTATACCGTTAGGTCAACATGCGAAAAGATTCACTATTCATTTCTACGCATCCTAACATATTAAGTATTAGTGAAAAGTATTTGTATACTTGTAGGTAGAATTCCGCTATATATTTGATACCTTGGACTAAGGTGGTTAATTGATATTCTAAAGTGAAATTTGTCTGCATAATGCATTACAAGATACTTTGTAATCGCCGGGCAATCTAGTGGCGTATTATAGTATTCAAATGCCGTATCGGCATTACCTGGAGGAATTTAGTTCCCCGGGACGAAAGGGTGAAATCCTTAACTCACTTTACCACATTCGTTATTGTATCTTCTAAGTTACCCCGATGCCTATCTTCCATCTATTGCCGAAGTAAGAAATGCTTATACATACTTATGCACTACACTTATCCCTGTTGCAGCAAAATATCTGCTGCAATACTAGTTATTAAGACCCTTAATTAAGTCATCTACGCTTGGTTGCCTATCATTTGTCGTCTGAGCAGCGGTAGAATTTTGGGTGAGGGCGGGAAGATGGATTAAATGGTTAGGATTTTCCATTTCGATGACAAGAATATTTTATTTTTTGAGATTATTACTCCTTCTAGGAAGGAAAGCCTTTCTACCCTGGAGGAGAGCTTTTTTAAGCCGGAGGGTCCCCCTTTCTGTAGTGAATCGGGGGATTCTGTTTCTATTTTATTGGCTGTGCAAGCCGTATGCTATGTTGAATTTATTTTATCGGCCAAATAAGTCTAAGCTAAGAAATTGGCGCGAATAATCCTAAGTAGCCTGATCTCCGTACTTGCACATATATAATGCCTTAAGAATTTTTTTCTACCACTGCCTTTGCCTTCTTGGTTGTCTTAATACCGTTTTTACAGCTGCTGCTTGTCTTGTTATCCTTTTTGACTGGAATTATTTTTTGACTGCAGGGATTTCCCACGCGGACGCCTGTTACGTTCCTTTAGGTATAGAGGAAGAGAAAAACACAATTATTTTTATTTTTAGTTGGGCAGCGTCTCCACTTTATCGAAGTTGATTATAAACTTAAACTTGAATTTACAATTACTGCCTTTCATACTAATTATTACTATAAAATATTAATTCTATAGTGTACTTACTTAATAAATGTAACATAGGCAAATTCAGCAAAGAGGTAAACATATGTTTTATAATTATTATTAGATGTTCAGAGCGCCAATAATTAAGTGGCATCACCTACTTACTTACTTACTAACTTAATTGGCGCTATAACCGGTTAAGCGATTTTGGCCGAGCTTCTCCTACAATTTGTGGTGTGCGTCTTGACGTTGTAACACAAATTGAAGGACCTACAGTTTTACGCCGATCCCGAAAGGCGAATGTTTTTCTTTTGCGAGAAGTTTTGTTATGGCAGAAATACCCTGGGTGTTTGCCGTCGCCTTCCGAGGAGCACCGCTTTAGGAAAACAAACTTTTCTATAGTTTTTGATGTTACTTGCCCCGGCCAGGATTTGAATCCGGCACACAGCGTGTACACGCTGCACACTCGTCTACGGCGGCTGCATTACTACCTATTTAATTTTGCACACGACAAACCTCGTATAAACATTATTTGTGGCAAAGGTGTGAAATACAACGTGTACAAGACAACACCACTTTGGTCTTCTATCTTTGCTATTCCTCGCTATACATTTGAGCGTAAAATATTTGGCGCGAATACATAAGTTTTTCAGATGTATAAGTATATACGCACCGCTGCCTGGCTACGTGTTTACACCGTGTCTATTTCTGTGGATATAGGCACATAAATTATTAGATTGAACAGTTAACTTTAGAAAGCTCTTGTTGAAACAATTTTCGTCTTTGGACGTGCATAAAGACAAAGATAACACATAAATCACGCGACTCAACAGTTACCTTGGTGGGATAGATTTCTTTCGTTGTTTGCCAAGTAAACATTTACCTCGCAATAATCATTCGGTTTAACAAAATAATTGTCTATTAGTCAATTCGCCCGACTATATACAAATAGTAAAAATATGTCGTTTTTAAGAAGGAAAAGCGAAGCACTGCTGCGCCTACCCAATTTGCTACTCCTTAATTCAGAGGAACTTCATTCAGGATCACTTTGAATCAACACAATCGCAGATGGAGGAAGGAGACCCCAGCGAGCTGGAAACCAGCAGTCCTGATGAATTCGCTGCCATCTTTATACGAGCTAAGGCAGCATTCATAAGGGAGTTAAATAAGGTGGAACGCAGATAATGTCTTACACGGGGAATCCACCGCCTTAAGATCAGTCATCTATTATTGTAGTGAATCAACGCGCCTACCGCAGGTGCAGTTACCATCGGTTGAAGGAGCGTACACAGAGTGGCCGAACATTTTCGGCATGTTTCCAACGGCTTAACTTGATAATTATTTGCAGTGCATACTATGAAGAGACGAATCGAAAAACGGTATCCAAATATTCTAGCTCGACACGGTTACAAACGGGACCAAATCTGCACCCGTCTTTGCAGTTCGCACAACGCATCAACTTGCGGCCGATGAACCAGCTTCGTATCCCGTCAGCACTCGTATTGTCTTGCGTGACTTCTACGTTGATGACTTAATCACTGGCGCTGACATTATTGTCGAAGTAAGGCACATGATGCTTCAAACATCTGTACTGCTAGGTAAAGGAAATTTAAAAATTAAAAAATGGTGTTCAAATGTACGATAAGTGCTTAACAACGTACCGGTAGCAGACAGGGATAGGCTCATCAAATTCGATGAAGACGGTGATATCTCCGATATGTTTGGACTCCAAGGGAAGCAAAAATATTCTTCACCGGCTGTGGACAGAGAATCTCGACTAAGACGAAAGATTTCCACTGGCGCATCAAACAGCCTGGCTATATGCCATGGTGCTACTGGCCCAAGTAGTTCATTATTAGTTGTCCATGCACTTGTTGGTCGTACTACAACATCTTTATCTTGGATTTAAGAGGAGATTTCAAGGTTTAATGTTTTTGTCGCCAACCATATTTCGTGCATATAACAGATAACTGCTAAGTGCCAACGGATCTTAACCTGGCAGATATTTTATCGAGAGGAGTTTACCCCAATGAGCTGTCAAGCTCATCGCTTTGTACCATGGGACCATGAGACTTAAAAGAAATTGGCCAAAATCTAGTACACGACTTGAAAATTTGTCTGAACGCCGGAAGACTGCTTTACTTTCCTCGTCTCCAGTTAGTGATACTTCGCTGAGTTGTAAATATATAAACTCCTTTGCAGCAATGCAACGCATATGTATATGGTTATGTTTATATGTTCATCCAAAAGGATCACTCCGGTATCCTCACTGCAACAGACATTTAACTAGGAACTTGGTATTTGTTTTGCAGGGTGCAAATGGTTAATTTTTCGTCGAATTACAAGGCCCTGAGAGGTCTCTATCAATAAACCCGTCAAGCTCATTGGCATCCCTATCACCATTCTTGTGCTACCCAAGGGTCATTCACTGACTAATTATTTGGTCCGACAACACGATATATTTTATTGGTGAGAAAAATAAGATGGTCGAATTACGGCAACATTTTCTTAAGCAGCAATACGTTGAAGCAGTTCAACGGCAGTGTCTCATTGAAGCAATTGATTAGAAGTTCATTCCACAACGGTTCATTCATCAAGATAGCGAAATTCTATTTCTGAACAAAACCTTTCGACGCTAAATACCAATAGGCTTAGCCACTGGCAGCAGCAGTTCATGTAACCGACATTCTAGAGAAGATAGAGTTCTGAGTCTGTCACTTTTACAACAACGTTCACGTTGGCGACCTACAAAAAAAATGTCGCAATTGGAACTCTTGTCCTCATCAAGAATAAATCACTGCCACCACCGAAGTGTCCGCTTGGAAGAGTCATGCAGGTATTCAAGCGGGATGATGGTAGAGTTCGAGTGACCGAAGACGGAACAGAAAATGGATTTTCCCATTGATGACAATTTAGATAGCAGCATGACCCGCCACCAGGGGAGTATTTTCCGATCGCCAATAATTAAGTGGCATCACCTACTGCACTTTTTGATTTTGCACACGACAGACCTATTGCATTTATAACATGTGCAAGAAAACACCACTTTTGTCTTCTCATTTTTTCATTTTGCTATTCTTCGGTGTACATTTCAGCGCCAAAAATCTTGCGCGGCTACATACACTAGATTTACAATTCGCAAATATTAATAAATGAATACCAACTGTTTACCAGTTTATTGGCAATTATGTTATTTTACCATTAATATTGACACATCCACTATTGACTTTTGGGTCAATAACTAGTGTAAGTGTCAAGTCAGCATTTATTGGTTAAACATTACCAAACCACGTGTTAACTTGGCTTTGGTAAACAATATAGCGTCAATACGGCAGTTATTGGTTGGAAAATTAACAAAGCCCGTGTTAACTTAAACGCTGTTTGCCCACCTGGTGATCCTTTTTCGATACGCTCTGCTTTAAGGTTTGTGTCATGCGCAATAGCGTCAATAGTTGATCGGCCTCCGAAACAAACCTGCAAAAATTGAGACTGTTGCCATTAAAAGGAAGTAATGGCCCTTCATTTCATTGAAATACAATTCAATTCAAAACTAAAAGTAATATAAAATTAAAGTTACGTATTTAGACGAGGTGTTGTTTCTATCGCTTTTACAAAAAGTTATTGCATATGCTTTTTTTTACTTTTTTACTTAAAATTAAATTTACGCAAGTGCATACATTTCCAGCTTAAAATTAAAAGTTGTTGAAATTGAAGTAGTTGAATTCAACTGAAAACACCGCCCCAAGGGTACAAAATTTTTAGTGCGAAACAATTTATTATATATTTAGTTCTAAATGTAATGATGCTATCCGGCTGGGTGAGGCAACAAATGTTTCGCTGTGCTCTCATAGGGCTCTAACCAACTCAGTCACAGTTTTATAAAAGGGTTTTTTAGACATGTGGTTTTCAATGAGGCAATACATTTTCCGGAAATGATATTCTGACAGCAGTTGCTTGATTTATACTCAGTTTGCCACTTCATAATAAATGGTGTTCCGTTTGCAAATCGTGAAAATTTATTACCAAAATAATGGTTCGGTTCTCGCGACGAATAGCCGTTACATCCTCAAAATGCCACTGTTTGGTGTTATCTGCGGGCAGAGAGAATCATTGGTCCATATTTCTACAAAAATTACTCCGGTCTTAATGACGCAGTCAATGGGGAACGCTATGGAGCCATGATTAATGACTTTTTCGTGCCTGGAGGATTTTGATGTGGACAACCTTTAGTTCCAACAAGAAATTTTGGATTATCTCGCGTGCGATTGTGCGATTTAACACCGCCTCACTATTTGTGGTGTTATGTGAAGTCGCTTGCCTACGCAGATGAGCCCGAATAGATGGAAGCTTTGGAAGAGAATATTCGGAGCGTTATATTTGACATACGGCCTCAATTGTTACAAAAATTTAACCCCTCGGCCGGAATTTATTCGAGCCAGCGGTCTCTTGCCCGAAATCATTTTGAAAACATAATGGCAAACCCTTTTCCTTATAATAAAGCTAAATTCTTGGCCATAAGATTATATTATATTTAATTTCATTTCTTTTATTCGAATACACATAATAAGGCCAGGTATGGGAACATCTAAATTTGCATGTTTCGTTGCGCAGCTTTCGATTTCGTCATAATCTCTTTGCAACTCATTATTTTCAGCCTCACCGCCGATTTCTTCATTCGATGGAGACACTGCAACTGAATTCAGAAGGTTTCCAGGCAGAGAAGTTGAACTTTGAGGCTGAGTTTCAGGCCAACTTACATCCGAAGCTCGATTATTCCTGGATATACATGTAGTTCAATGGGTGAAGTCTATGAGAAGTACTCCTTTTTCAACTTAATGGTCCCGACCGAAATAGTCTCAAGTTACAAAAAATGCCTCTAATTGAAATTCTCAAATTTAGTGACTTGAGATGAGACTGACTTACAGAATATCGGCAAAAGAGTTGCTTCATTAATTGGATCTAATGTTCTGGCCAAATCGTGTACATTTTTCCAGTTAGGGGATGAAAGCTTAAGTAACTGGATCTATTCCACCTCGTAACTGGATCTATTAGTGGTCGATTTAGCCCCTGAGCCGCCATAGTGTATTTAAACTGAATATTGTTCACAGAAATAGGTTTTTAAAGTTCAACCCATTAGTTGATATATATTATATTGGGACCATTTTCTGTCATTTCCCGTTAAATTCGGTTTTAATACAAACCGGTTTCGACGCTATACCATCTTCGATGTAATTTTTCGGACAATAGTTAGAACATTAGATCCAATCAATGAAGCAACTCTAAAACTATAATCTAACCAATTATTTTTGGTGATTTTTATATCCTTTGAATGCACTTATAAATTGTCATTTAAGTGCTTAGAAAAGCGAGAAGATCGGCTACTAAATAGTTCTTCAGTTCTTGCATGTGTATATTTGGATCTTCGAATGTGTCGATTATTAATACAAAAATCCCTATAAAAATGATATGTTCGAAATCCCACTTGAAGCAACTTATTCGTCAGAACCTTATGTTGAGAAAAGGGGGACATTTCACTCATTTATCTAAAGTTGCATATTGGTTTGTCCAACATAACGTAACTTTATACTAAAACGTAACCGGGGCTATTTAGTTGCTCAATCCGATCAATTTAGAAATGCCAGATTTTAAATTTTTTGTGCAATCCTAAGAAAAATATATTTATTTACATTCCATAACATCTGCGCTTCAAACTATTTAATCAAAATTTTTAGAAAATTTTCGGATATGGAAACAGCATAATGAAGTTCAATTTTCAAGTTCCTAAACATTTTTATTGATATTGGTAATTTTGTTTTGCACATAGTGTTGCTTATTTTCTTCCGTATAACGCACGAAAAAAATTCATCAAAAAAAGCAACGGTAATTAACTACTTGACTCTTTTACATTAATTAATTGGCTACAAAACTGCGTACTCAAAAAGTTTCTGAAAATTCCGATTAAAACTTTAGTTTTTTTTTAATTGGTGAGTTTTTGTGAATTTTTTATAAAGTTTATTTTATTTATAAGGTTTATTTTACATAAATGATCTGTTTTATATATAAAAAATCTCGTGACACGGTGTTTGTGGTAGAACTCCTCGGAAACGATAATACCGATTTTTTTTGGAAATTTTGTATGTATATTTGGTAAGTATGACAATAAGTTGTTAAGTATATTTTAGGCTTGGGAGACAGTTGCCCCCTATTTCAAAAGCCAAATTTAATTAAAATATACACAAGTTGTATGAAATATTAAAGTTGGTGGTCAAGCGGTTCGTTTCGAAAATATGGTTCATAGCTAACCTATTTGAAAATTCGAATGTAATTAAATTATACACAGTTATATGAAATATTAAAATATGGCTGTCAAACGGTTAGTCTCATAAGGAGAAGTTTTATACATATAGTTTTAAGATTGGTGTCACCTGCTTGAAATTTCCAATTTTATTACATTATACATAAGTCTATACAATACTAAAATATAATTATCAAACGGTTCCGTTATTCAAGAGAGAGTTTGTAGCTAGCTATATTTTTAAAAGGGTTTCCATCCTATTAAAAAGTCGAATTTTTATTTGAATTACATACAAGTTATATGAACTATTAAAATATGGGTCTTAAATGGTTCGTCTCGGCGAGGAGAAGGTTCAGACCTATATTTTTCAAATAACTATTGATTCTAATTATTGGAGATATTGCTCAAAAACTTTTAAAGCGTAATAGATTAATGCGATCATACAAATATGTGTACAAATATATTAGGGGTGTTATTTTAAACATGTGGTTTAGAAATAAAACGCATAAAATTTATTGTTATGGCCAAGAATTTAGCTTTATTATAAAGATAAGGGTTTGCTATTATGTTTTCAAAATGATTTCGGGAAAGTGACCGCCGCCGCTGACTCGAATTAATTCTAGCCGAGAGGCCCAATTTTCGAGCGCCGAATATTCTCCTCCAAGGTGCCAATCAGCTCGGGCTTATCTGAGTAGACAAGCGACTTCAAATAGTCCGGAGGTGTTAAATTGAACGATCTTGGAGGACACGCCACATTGGCATGTAGCGCCGTCTTGTTGGAACCAAAGGTCGTCCACATCAACGTCTTCCAATTCAGGCACGAAAAAGTAAATAATTATGGCTGTATAGCGTTTCCCATTGGCCGTAACATCATGACCGGCTTGATTTTTGAAGAAATATGGACCAATGATTCCCTCTGCCCATAGAGCACTCCAAGCAATGACTTTTTGAGGATATAACGGCGTCTCAACAATGGCTTGGGGATTTTCAACACTACAAATGCGACAATTTTGTAACGTACCCATTAAACCAAAAGTGACCTTCATATCGAATGAACTTCGAATGAGCTTCATAGAAAACGTTGTTCCGGAATATTTCTGTTTATTATGAAATGGTAAACCAAACTGAGAATAAATCAAGTAACAGCTGTCAAAAAAATCAACTCCGAAAAAAAGTAATGAAAACCACACTCCTAAAAACACCCTTTATATAATTGAAACCATTTGATTTCTTTCGTTGGAATTTTAAATAGAATCATTTTTGTCGGTTGCTGATATAAACTAACAGTCCACTTCATTACAAGCGCAGAGCCACGCTGGCAGCGTTTTCAATGAACCGCCTCATCGTGAACTTGGTATTTTATTTTGTAATTTTGTTATCAGCTAAATTGGATGCAAATGAAATGTGATGAAGAAGATGAGGCAAACTGCAACAAATCGAGCTCCCCAAACCTTCATGGGGTAATCTCACGAAATTCATTGAACACCGATGCCAGATTTTCTGTGGCTGACAACAAAGCCAAATGAATCCTTCGACAAACAGCTGACGTGTAAAATGGCGAGATGTCAGAGATCTTCCAGTGAATAATAACTCGCTAAATCAGTGGCTTATACTTTTTGTGGTAGGTTGTGTGCGGTCTTAGCAAAATTATAAAGTTTTCCGTTTAATCGTAAATTTTTAAGACTGAATGATCAAAACTGATTGGTAATATTATCATATATTACAATGAAATTGTCTCTTTTGTGCTGTATAATTTATGTTGATAATTTATTTAGTTGAATACATATAGTATGCTGTGTTTTGTGTTACCTTATTTCTCTCCTCATTATTTTGATTTTTTTATTGATGTATAATTATAACTTTATATTAATGTATATATATTATTTATATAGGTGTTATAAGGGGCAGTCGAGCCGCCGATACGTGCCTAAGTTCTAACTCATCGAAACTGTGGAAAGTGCAAAATAACCAGTAAAAGTTTCAAAAATCGCCAGTGTTCATTTTATCCTAGTGGCACCGGTGGAGAATGTTATAAAAAATGCGCATTTTGACAGCATTCTCACGAAGCAAAGAGTTTCGCAACTAGTTAGCTTTGTCGCGCACACTGGGATACGGTTGCTGAATACTAAATGGGTGATGAACCCACCCTCTCTTTCGCTAGGAGGCAATTTGCTTACCGTTTCATCAATCAGCGTTGGGTTTGTCAAATGCGGCTGTGCACCCGCAATTTTTAAAAAGGCTGCCAAATTCGATACCATTGTATGAAGGGTAACGATTTCGCTTAGTTTTCCTCCAGAAATAGCTGGAAATACACGTGATTTTGCAATCTGACCACGAATGAGAATTTCTGGACCGTCATGCATAAACTTTAGTGTCTTTCAAACGGCGTCAGGTCTTGCCGGGTACATTAGCAATTATAATAGTTGTTGTCGAGCGGAACTTTTTAAAGCTTTTTGCAAACGCACTCAATTCTGAAGATTCGTATAGTTATAAGTCATTGTCGTCTCTCGATATGCGACAGAAAACATCGGCCACTCCTCAGGAGAGCCATAAAATTCGGGCAAATGAATTAATTTTCGCATGTTGGATTGATTATATTGAATGTTATTTGATACCGATTGGTTGAGGAAAATTGGTGTATCTTGATCAAGATAATTCAATACCTTGAGGTAGGGGTTTCACGAGTTGTACACAATGCTTGAGCTAGGCCGAGTTTAACAAATTGTTCGAGTCATTCCTTCTTTCTGCTAAAGTGACGTCAAGTCCTTTTCCACTTGGTCTTTCCAACACAGAGAAGGCCGTTCTTTTCCTCTACCAACAGCTGGTACCGCATTGAATACTTTCAGGGCTGGAGCATTTTCGTCCATTCGCACGACATATCTCAGCCACATAGCCGCTGTATTATAATTCGCTTGACTATGTCTATGTCGCCGCAGTAAAGTACATACAGCTCATCACTCCATCGTCTGCGGTATTCGCCGTCGAAACGAGAGCGCTGACTGCTTATTTGATGATACGAGGTAATTAGTTTTGCCCTCGTTCACCTCCAGACCCATACGTTTCACTTCTTTATCAAGTTGGGAAAGGTAGAAGTAACGGTGCGGTTGTTGAGGCCGATGGTATCGATATCATCAGCATATGCCAGAAGTTGCACGCTCTCATAAAACATGGTCTGTCTGAAACTTCGTTTGGTTTTAAACGGAGAGGTGTTTCTCGATTCAGAGCTGGTGGTGTTGCTCAACGTCATTTTACATAGTCTTAAAAGTTTTGTTGGGATACAAAATTTAGACATTGCGGCAAATAGGCAGCTTCTTCTTGTGCTATCGAAAGTAGATTTGGAGTCGAAAAAAAGATGGTGAGGGTATATTCTTCTTTCTCGGGTCTTTTCCAAGATTTGGCGTATCGTTACTATTTGGTCTATGGTAGGTTTACCAGGTCACGGTGGGCTACTTTCTTTCACACAATACGCTCGAGAGAACCTTATATGCTGTGCTAAGAGGACTGATCCTGCGGTAACTGGGGCATATTGCAAGATCGCCCTTTTTATGGATTAGCCGAGTTCACTTAAATTCCATTCAGCAGGCATGCGTTCGTCCGACCATATTTTGTAAATAAGCTGGTGCATGGACTTTACCAACCCCTTGCCGCGGCACTTGAAAAGCTCTGCTGGACTGTTACCGTTCGAATTTCATCCAGGTCGGGTAACGGTACTTCGACTCCGTCTTCATTGATTGGAGGTTCGGGTTCATCAACTGTTTTCTGCGTCTTAGCATTAAGAAGCCTGAAGAAGTGCTCCCTCTATAGTTTGAGTGTAATGCAAAATTTTGTTCGGGCGTTTTTGCTATCGGCTAGCATCTCCAGCTCCTCACACTCTCGCATCTCGGCCTCTCTCTTTTTTTCGAAAAATGCTCTTCGCTTCCTTCTTCAACTCCCGATATCTCTCCCGCACTGTTCGCGTTGCGCCGATCGCAGCACGGTACTATAGGTGCCATCTTTCTTTTCCATGGCAGCATGGCATTCCTCATCGAACCAGTCGGTTTTTCGGGGCTGCTGAAAACCAATGACCTCTTATCCGCTTGTTGAACATTGCTCTCAGAGAGCTTGAGGGTAAGTCGAGTAACACAACAGTCGGTTATCTGTTGTGATTGCAGCTTTTGGACGTCAAGCTTTCCTCGTTTCACTGAGCGCGCACTTTTTGCTGCACAGAGGCGAGTGCGAATCTTGGTTGCAACAAGATGATGATCTGAGTCGATGTTAGCTCCTCGAATAGTGCGCACGTCTAAGACGCTGAAAGCGTGCCTTCCGTCCACCACAAGATGATCAATTTCATTTCATGTTTTTCCATCAGAAGATACCCATGTAGCTTGATGTATCCTTTTATGATTGAACCTGGTACTACACACTACCATGTTTCGGGCCCTGGCGAAGTCGATCAGTCTCACTCGGTTAGAGGATGTATCGTCATGAATTTACCGACTGTGGGACAAAAGACCTCTTCCCTTCACACCATGGCATTTAAATCGCCTAGCACGAGTTTTATACCGTGACGGGGCAGCTTTCATAAGCGCGTGGGCGCAAATCAGCGAGGTGCTGAAGAAACTGACTTTGATACAAATCGTTGCGAGACGCTCTTCGACTGGAGTGAACGACAGTACTTGGCCATGAAATCTCTCTCGCACAGCAAATCCAAAACCGAACATGCAAGGTCCGATCAGGCATTTTTTTTTTAATTTAGAGCATAATATACAGCGAGAGGAATCGTTCTGGCCACTCCCAAATGAATGGCGATCTGAGACTTTCTCCACTTGCGTGGACTTCTACACACGGCCCCATCCTCTACATCCACCACCGTAATGGGTTTTAGTGCAGCAGATTTAGAGTTCAGAGGGGGAGCAACGGGATGTTATTCTTACAACTGGGTTTGCAGCTACAGCCGGACTACAACGTTTTATTCCCCGGCAACGTGAGCAACCGGTATGGATCTTTAAGTCAATACGGAGTTCTGGTGAGGCCACTCCGACATATTTGGTTTAAGGCGCCACCAGAATATTTTTGCAGCGTCTGTTTCACCAGATAAGGTGCAGCTGCAATCGGGATTCTGCCTTGCGGCAAGCGGCTCGTCTAACCACTAAAACTGTGCTAGTTATAAAGGGACGGTATATCCCACTAGCAGGGTTGGGCATTTTTGCACTACCAGTAAATTGTACTACCACTGTCTATTCAGTGGTAGTTAAACAGCAAAATCCATTATCACTGAAAATTTAGTTTTAGTGAAAAAAAAAAATTCACTTTCACTTAACCTTTAGTGATACTGAAAAACAAATTGCACTATCACTGAACCTTTAGTGATAGTGAAAAAAATGCACTATCACTAAACTTTTAGTGAAACATCAGCTTTAACTAAATACATTTGAATTTATATTTTATAGTTATCAACTAGTTTGTTGATAAAAATGCTTCTTGGTATATAGGCGTTATAATTAAACGTTGTCATTAAGCCAGTCCAACGAAATAAAACATGATTTCTTGGTGTCACGTGCAGACTACTTGATTTGGCACTCTCAAAATTGCAATGTTTGCTTTTTTGAGATATTAGCAATTTTTTCAGGATACAATTTTTTGGATAGATTTTGATAAAAATATAGTTCATCCTTTAAAAAATGTCATATGAATTACAGTTTTGAACTTTATACAAAATTTATGACAACTTACCAAATTTTAGTCCAAATTTCAAAGATTTTAATACGAGCGTTTATAATATTTTTGGGTATGCAGTTTTATAGTCCATTTAATTCTAGCATAATAAAGAGCACATTTTAAGGCATTTCGGGTTGATTTTTAATAATTTTGTGAAATTTTGGAGTTTTTTTTCATACAACGCAAATGTTTTATACAGTAGAAATATCACAACACCTACGACATGTTAGATAATTACAAATCAATAAAAAAATTTCTTAAATGTTAACGTTATATGAAAAAAAATCAACATCACCAAAATCTGCGGAAATAATAAAAACAGTTGTATCTTCGCATCTGGTTACGCCTTGCGTTACAAGATGGAACTCACTGTACGATTCGGTTCAGAAACTAATAGAAAACAAAAGCAGATTAAGTGAACTATGCTACAAGCTGGAAATTTCTACTTTTAATGGGGAAGAAATAGAATATTTGGAAGAATATGCAAGAGTAATGCAACCTATCGCAGAAGCTTCGACTTCCTGCAAAGAGAACAAAATATATTCTTTGGCTGTTTCAGTCCCACTTTAGTGTCTATCAAAATAAAAATGCGACGTTTAGCTTCCGAACTTAAAATTTCTTACGGAAATTAATATTCAAATGCAATTAAAGTTACTGGAAAGGTTTGAAAAATATTTTCGTCTGCACTCTGACTCCTGGGATCCAGTTATTGCAGCAATCATCATTCCCGATATCAAATTAAAATTTTGCAAAGTCTTGTTGGAAAGTGCTGAGTCATACACTCTAGATGAAGTTCGAGAAAAAGTTAAAGAATATGCACTGGAGTTTAAAAGACAACCGGTAGGGGAAGGGAATAATTTACAGCCATTCATAAGTGCTAGTACATCATTTCTCGAATTCGATGACGAGTCCACAGGTATTCGATTTAAAGAAACCAACCTGCGAAATTTTTGTAAATAACTTCCTTTTTCAGATGAAAATCAATGTATACAAGTATACTCCCACGGCGGAGCTGTAGCAACCGAAGTAATTTTGTACTTGAATAACGCTGATAGGAGCATTGATTTTTTCCTAATTTTGGTGCGGCATAATAAGAAGTCTCTACTCAAATATATGGTTTATTTTATTGAATACATTTCCTCATACCGCTTCAGCTTATACATATACATACATATTCTTATTTTTATTCTTCAAGAAACAGTGTTATGTTACTGAAAAATGTTAATTATCACTAAAGGTTTTCACTATCACTAAAGGTTTAGTGATAGTGCATTTTTTTCACTATCACAAAAGGTTCAGTGATTGTGCAATTTGTTTTTCACTATCACTAAAGGTCAGACTTTGAGGAATTCCTCTGCTTCGGAGCACGCGCAACGGATTTGCAGGTGGGCAATTCATGTCTTTTCAACGTATATTCAAATATAGCTGAACCCCAAAAACAAACACTTTACCCAAAACTTTCTCTTTTAATCATCGAAAAAACATCGCTACGCGGCACGTCAGAACTCTTTACCAATGCTACAAATTCCAACAGACCACAGCTGAACTTATGCGTCTTAGCACAGAAATCATGGAACTCTGGCGAAAAACTATTGTTCTTCGGCTAGGATCCAAACAACCATCACACCGAAGGCGTAGGACTCCCGCTCAACTGTGAGTTGTCTCTTATCATTGCAACCAGTCAATGAGCGGATTCTGATGGTCCACTTCTTCTCTCGCGCTAGAAAAATTTCAGTTACCCAAGTCTACGCTTCAACGGCACTGGGAGATATGGAAATTAAGCAACAATTCTACAACAAACTAACTGAAACATTGCCAAAAACTCCTAAAGGGGACATCATCAGCTGCATAGGTAACATTAACGCCCACATCGGCAGCAGAAACGGCGATTTTGAACACATAATGGGAAGACAACTCCTTCGATTTGGCTATTGGCGGCTTCCTTTTTATTCATAAAAAAGCCATAAAACAACCCAGCTTTCGTTCGATAGTAAAACGGAAAATAAAATTAACCACATATGATTTGATCAGAAATGGCGTAAGTGTCTGCTTGATTCTAGAGTTAAAAGAAGCGCTGATAATGGATCGGATCACCTACTAGTTAACGATTCCATCAAAATAAATGTCGCATTGGTCTACGCTTATACGTACACAAACTAAGAAACTGCAACACACGACGTATATTTCAAAATGCCCTGCCATCCAACGAGTTGCAATATGACAGTGTCAAACATAAATGGAAACAGGTGAAATCAAGCCTTCTCAATACCGGCAATTCCAAACCTTCAAACATGAAGTCTTGGTGAACTAACCTGGTGCCGGATTAAGGAAAGGAGATGAGCTAAAAAAAATCAGAGACCAAGCTACGAACTTTAATAACAAGCAACAAGCTTCTCCATTGTACAACCAGATCATAAAACGATGCAGAAAACCTGTAGACAAACGCAATTTAATAAATGGGCTTGCGCACGAGCTGAAATAGCAGCTCAAGCTTAAAGCACTCGTATGTTGTATGAGACTACAAGATAAATGTCTAGAGCTCATCCAAGAACAACACGCGCACTCAAAACGAAAGATGGGAGGTTATTAACATCTGAAAATGTACTAATGCATCATTGGAGAGAACACTTCGGTGAAATCCTAAATAAACAAAATAACCCAGATGGAACACTGCCGGAATCATTACGTTACAATTCCTCGTCGTCAGTGAAAATATCTTCTTCCTACTATCAAAACAGGAGATAATAACTGCTATAAAAACTTAAAAAAAAACAATGAACCTGCCGGATGCTATGGTCTACCCGCCGAAATTTTTAAGGATTGACCAGAGCAAGCTGCTCGGTTTTAGCGCATTGTGGGAGAGCGCCCCGATGACTGGTTGCAAGAAATTTTAATCGTTCTATTATTGACGATTATATATGTAAAACAAAATTGATGACCAATTATCAGCTTCTCTGAATGCAGGATTAAAAATAAACCCCGAGAAAACCAAAGCCATGAAAATTCGGTCAACGAAACCCGCCCGTTCCTATTAAATGGCGACCAAGTCCAGAAGCAGTTGAACATCAGGTGAAAATTGGAATGAAATCAACCTACTTGGAGAAAACACAACCAGATGAAAATGTTTTATTGAAGGCCTATGCTCCAATGGGAGAAAAGGAACTGACGATGGTGAAATGTATAGATCAGAACAATCGCATTTGTTTCAACTGCCTAGGTGCAAATCACCAAATCACCCAGTGGTTGTTCAGCCAAGGAACCTCATCACACTCTCCTTTATCGATTTCCACAATCAAATACCGAATCAAGCATATTCATCCGCGCTGCATGCAACGACGTCACTCTGCCGACTGCGCTAGTGCAGTTGCTTAATACACATGGAAAAACACTGATGACTCTGCTTTGCTGCGCTCTGAAGCCAAACCAAGGTAACCGCACAGATTTTTTAAATCGAACTACAATTTTAACGTTGTTCTTCAACTTCAGTTCAGTTTGAGCATGGTAACCAGCGCGATGCCAAACTTACTACAATATCTTACTTAATAAACTCACCATCATGGAGTTTTATTTCAATGTGCTCAAGTGGCTCGCTTCTTAGCTTAGATTGATAGAACATTCATAAACAGCAAAAATTAAGATGTAATAGATGTTACCTCAGGAGTACCCCAAGGCAGCCATCTAGGCCCACTATTATTTCCAATATTTGTTAAGGATATCCCGGAATTCATATTGCAGTCATCTTTTAATCAACCCTTCAATTTCGCCAGCTCAACCACAAAGGACCATCAATACCGCACCCAGCTCGCCATCAAGCAAATTTACCCTCATCATCTGAAGAGGTATACGATAATTACTTTCGTCTAACTACAACTCGATGCCCGCTAACGAGTAAATTCATCCTTCCACTGTCATTCTCCGATGATCGACTATTTTATGCAGGAATTCTCCGCCTATGTAAATTCATTCCACACCATTACGTAAAAAAATGGGCAGCTCGATGAAGAATTTGCGAGCTGTGTTTTGCGCAACATGCACCTCCTCTAATGAAAGGATTCTCTATTGCATTCTTTGTATTGGACCAAATCTGCAAGATTATATCGTACCAATTCTATTAAGTTTTCGAATGCATCGATATGTGCTAGTGGCCGATATAGCCAAAGTGTATCGGAAAATGGTGGTGAGAATATGTCGACATATCCAGTTGAAGCACGAATCACTCTTCGTGACCTCTGGAACGTAATGACTGGTGGTGCTAATTGAGGGAGTTAACTCCATAAAAGCCAAAATCATCAGCCTGCCAAAACCCGGTGGATTTCCATTTCGAACTTGGCTCATCTTAAAATTCCAAGTCTTAAATGTTCCCCGACTAAGGACTGCTTCATGTTCTCATACACATCGTCAAGTTTCAATAATCAAAAATTACCAAGCAATCGATTTTATCTCAGGAGACCAGGCTTTTTGATCTGCTTGGCTTGTTCGGGATGAAGAAGTTCCACAATCAATTCATACCGGCCATACCATGGCATTCGCCGTGCCACAATCCATTGACGGCCCGTGGCGGAAACAAAGGAAATAACTCTGCCATGATTGGAATTGCGTGCGGCTACTTTTCACGCAAAATTCCTACATTCATTTATTTCAATGCTTTCGTAAAAGATCCCACCAACCAACATCGTTACGGCAGAAGAAGAAGGTCGACTCTTACTGAGAATTCAAATCAGCTTTGCCAGTCTTTGTATTCATTCCTAGAACGATGGATCTTTTCCTATGCTCATTCGCCATCAGAGTGGGGGATACCTTCGGTGTCTTAATTCAGAGAACTCTTCTCTTGAGTGCAGGTTGCTGTCCAGGGTAATAATAGTGCGGAAAGGCCGCACTTATTGGACCACTGGATTAGAGATGGGCATCGGGCAAGTTTTTTCTCGGGTCCCGTCGGGTCCCGCGGGACCGGGCGGGATC
Organism: Anomoia purmunda; assembly: GCA_951828415.1. Classification (NCBI taxonomy): domain Eukaryota; kingdom Metazoa; phylum Arthropoda; class Insecta; order Diptera; family Tephritidae; genus Anomoia; species Anomoia purmunda. Next base: position 51,575,659 of record OX639994.1, read on the forward strand.
GGGAAGTAAATTTAATTTTATTTCGGGAGTGGGCGGGATAATTTTGCGTTCGGTATTTTTCGGGCGGGATCGGGCGGGATAATTTTTGAATTGACACCACTGCATTGTATTAAGCACTTCATATTTTGTACAAACGGCAACTACAAATGCAAATGTTTATTGGGCTTGCTTTTGCATATTTGTTTGTATGTATTTCAAATTGTCGTTCGCATTTGTATATATGTACGTTCACCGTTTTGAATTGCCTACTTGTTTCTTCTTCATATGAAATTTTGTTATTGTAAATACCCCGAACTTCTGCATTTGAATTTGTCATAGCGTACTGCAGAATTTACTGGCTGCCACAAATGTACATACATGTATGTACCTACATATGCAATATGTTCACTTGTCGACGCACTTCTGCGAATTTGTTTTTGTTATATAGGGTGTTTTTTTTAGGGGTATAGAACTTCGAATTGAAATAAAACACAAGAAAATCGTTTTAAGGTCCATCAATTTGGCTTTATTGGAAGGATAATTTTATGCCATTAATGTTTAAATATGATTTCGGGCATGTGGCCGCCGCGGCTGGCTCGAATAAAGCCAATTCTACAGGTCCAATTTTCAACCACTTTTTCGAGCATATGGGGCCGTATGTCGGCAATAACGCCACGAATGTTGGCTTCCAATTCCCCTAACGTTTCTGGTTTGTTGGCGTAGACGAGCGACTTCACATATCCCCAAAGAAAATAATCCAATGGTGTCAAATCACACGATCTTGGTGGCCAATTTACAGGTCCATTCCGCTAAATTATGCGCTCATCGAATGTTTCCTTCAATAAATCGATTGTGACGTGCGCTGTGTGGCATGTAGCGCCGTCTTGTTGGAACCACAACTCATCCACATTCATGCCATCCAATTCGGGAACAAAATAGTCGGTTATCATGGCTCTATACCGGTCTCCATTAACGGTAACTGCCTGTCCAGCATTATTGCGGAAGAAGTATGGCCCAATGACTCCACCAGCCCATAGAGCACACCAAACAGTCAGTTTTTGTGGATGTAATGGCGTTTCAAGGGTCTCATGTGGATTCTCTTCACTCCAAATGCGGCAATTTTGCTTGTTGACGTAGCCATTCAACCAAAAATGAGCCTCATCACTGAACAAAATTTCGCGATGAAAATCAGCATCGAGATCAATCTCATTTTCGGCCCATACACCAAAATCACGACGCATTGCATGGTCTCGCGGCTTTAATTCTTGCACAAGCTGGATCTTGTAAGGTCGCAAGCCAAGATCTTTGCGCAAAATCTTCCATAAAGTTGATGGACAAAGCTCCAATTGCTGTGCACGGTGGCGAATCGATTCATTCGGGTCCTCTTCAACACTTTGCTCTACAGCGGCAATTGTTTCTTCGGTGCGCACTGTTCGACGTCTCTGCGGATGCGTATTATCACATAGAGTAAACGTAGTGCGAAAACGATCCATGGTTAACCGAATTAATTGCTCTGATGGACGATTATGTCGACCATAAAATTGACGGAGCTCGCGGTAAACTTCGCGAACTGAACCATTATTTTCGAAATAAATTTGCACGATTTGCAAGCGTTGTTCTTTTGTCAACCTGTTCATGATGAAATGGCAAACCAAACTGAACATAAATGACATTAGAGTTGCCAGATTTGACCACAAAATGCCAGTTTTATCTCTATTCGAAAAACAAACCTGTAAAAAAAACACCCGATATATAAGCACTGTTGCGCTTGCTCTTCATATTTTGGCAAGTCGTTCAAAATTCAGTCGTTGGCAAAAAAAATAGGTGAACGACACCTTGTGATGCACGCTTGAAAAATAAAAGTAAAGTAAAATAAAGTTTTTTCATTAAAAATGTCTCAGGATCGTAAAAGTGAAATTGAAAAGGATTTAAAAGCCAATCCAACCGATCCAAGGTATGAATTTACTACGTCAAACTCAAGAAGTGTAGTTTGGGAAAATTTCGAAATTATAAAATATGAGGGTTCTGTAGAAGACTTTGCAAGATGTAAAAAGTGTAAGTGCGTCATATCATATACATCAAGAACTGGGACGTCTGGTTTGCTGCAGCACAAGTGTAAAAAAGTTGTGCGTTCATCTGAACCTGATCAAAAAAAACTGACAAATTTCGTTCAAAGAAAAATTCAAAATTAATCCAGGCGCAGATGAGGTTTAGTACAACTGATCTCAGGCCTCTTAATGTGACAGAAGGTAAGTTTAGTTCAGTTAAAATCCTACTGCTATTATTTTGCCACTTCTTGTAAATGCTTTATAACTTCTGCGTTAGCAAACTTGAAATAATTAGAACTTCTTGTTTTTCAGGTGCAGGTTTCAAATTGTTGGCACAAGCCTTAATTAATCTAAGAGCAGACTATGGACATCAAAACATAGATAGTGTTCTAGTAAGCCGACGAACATTAACGCGCGAGGTGATTCCAAGAGAATACGGGGCAGTAAAAAATTCATTACAAATCGAGTTTACCGAAAATGATCTTTCTTTTACCACTGATATGTGGACAGACGAATATACGCAAAGAAGTTTTTTAACATTAACAACACACTACATAGATGAAAATTTTGAATTAAAAACCAACGTTTTAGGTACGAGAGAGTTTAAAATGGGGGGAAAAACAGGTATCAACATACTTGATTTTGTCTTGGAAATATTGAAAGATTTTTAAATCGAGAATAAACTAAAAAACAGCATTGTTGTTACCGACAATGGTGCGAATGTTGTTTGTGCATTTAAAAATTATAAAAGAATTTCATGTTCATGCCATAATTTGAATTTAGTTATGAATGATGTTTTAGAAAATTGGCAAAATGATGATTTAAAAGCATTAATTGAATGTTCTAAAAATCTTGTTAAATATTTTAAACATTCTGAACTCAACAATAAACTTACGAAATCATTGAAGCAACACGTCAAAACTCGCTGGAATTCATTACTGATTATGTTTTCTAGTATATTTGAAATGAAGGGAGAACTCCAGCAAATTTTAACAGAAAGAAATGAATTATATAAACTTTATTCTATAGATTTTGTTTTGCTGGAAGTCCTTATTGAATTTTTAACTCCATTTAAAATATGCTCTGAGAAATTAAGCGCAGATTTGGTTCCAACAATCCATGAATGCACTCTATGGTATGAAAAATTATTAAATCATTGCATACCAAAACCAACAGATTCTGCATTATTAGCTTTTATAAAGATAAACACTAAAACCTCATTAAAATCAAGATTTAAACCTAATGATCTGCAAAACGTTGCAACATTTTTAAATCCTCCATTCAAAGGTTTGACTTTTTTAAGTGAAGAAGAACGCTCAGGTGTCATTAACTCGGTTAAAATAATTTTGGAAGATAAAAATAACAGAAAATTAGGACAAGAGTTTTTGAACCTAGATGACGGTCCATCAACTTCGAAAAAAATCAGGGTTATTTTTTTTGAAGAACTTGCAGACCGAGATCAAGGCAATTCGGAAGAAAATAATATTGACTTCGAAATTAAACTTTGTCAGAAAAAAAGTACAAAAAATGTTGATGATGTTTTAAAGTTTTGGCCAGAGGCCACAGATTTGCCGAATTTAAGACATTTATCACGTAAAATACTTAATATTCCAGCGAGTTCAGCGTCCAGTGAAAGGGGTTTTTCTACATCTGGTAGAATATTAGAAGAACGCAGAACAAGACTGTTAGGAGAAAACCTCGATAAAATCTTATTTCTAAACAAAAACATAGAATGACTTCAAATTTGTGTTAATAATATACTTACATATGCCAATATGCAATGATGCATATTTTAAATAATTAAAAATAAAAAAAAATAAAAAAAATCTTATTTACATTTTCGGGCGGGAAGATTTTTTTGTTGAAATTTTCGGGCGGGATCGGGCGGGAAGTTTTTTTTTTGTTAATTTTCGGGCGGGACCGGGCGGGAAGATTTTTTTTTTTAATTTTCGGGCGGGAATGGGCGGGAAGATTTATTTTTTAACCGGGAACGGGAGGGATCGGGATTTTTTTTTCAATTTGCCCATCTCTACACTGGATTAATCACGCGGCTTAAACCTAAGGCATGACGCCGGGCATAACTTTAGTAAAGCCAGCACTCTTGACATTGCAATTGCAAATCTGCTAATTTAGTGGTTTGTGTGGAGTATTATGAGGCAGGGCACCGATCCGTGTGTTTTGTTGGGTGCAACCAACCTGTCTAAACGCATTTCTCTTAATGGAGTGGCTCGTGTAAATAATGGCATAACTTGAGTGTGGCCGACCCGCATGCATCCACAGAAAGGTGATCGTGAGAATTTAATCGCAATGGGATGTTTTATTCAACACTGCGTTGTAAAAGCATGATGCGTTAAGCGTTCTCTTGACATTTGATGCTGGAGTTAAGTGACGGCCTTTAATTTTATAGCTATTTTATCAATTGGAATTGAATGTAATAACGAATGCGCTGTATGATGAAGCCACCACAGACTCGCTGGATGCTGTTTATCAAACCTAAACGATTTTGGCTGAGTTCAATATATTACGCCAACCATTTCTGCTCACTGGTAACTAGCGCCAATGTGAAAAACTAACTGATACTAAGTCCTTCCACACCTGCTCCTTGCTACGCAGAGGAAGTCTTCATAACCAGTGGATACCAAGTTGGATACTTTCTGTTCTGGATCATTTTCTTCCATTCGTACAACATGAACTAGCCAACATACGACTATGTCTATGTCGCGGTAAAGCTCAAACATCTCATCCGCCTTCCATCATATGCGGTATTCGCCTTAGCAAACTTGTAAATGACCAAAAATTGGGGCATGGGGCCTGCCCAGCTTATTTCTGCAGCTCGAATTATCTTCTCCAACATAAGGTTAAAGAACCCGCACGATTACTTATTGCTTTCTTTGGTATCAGACGGCTTATAGAGATTATTCCCATGGCATATAGGAATATTCATGGCATATAGGAATATTCTTCTCGTACCATCAGTACTGGTTTTAAAGACGGCAAGAAGACGGTGTGTTTCTTTTCTATCAGGACTTTCCTACGATTTGGCGTATCGTGAGTATATGCTCAGGGGAAAACTTGCCAGGTCTAAAGCCAGACTTATAAAGTCCAATCAATTACGGTGGTTTCAGCATTTAACACAATAGGCTGGACAACGGCTTGTATGTTATGTTAACAAGGCTGATCCCGCGGGACTTCCCTCGAATAGTCATCACACAGGAAGCATGCTTTTCGTGTACCACAACATGGTCAATTAGATGTCGAGTTTTTCCATCACGAGATTAATGCTTGAGCCTAGTGATATATACTATCATTCCGTTAGATGACGTTTCGTCATGTGGAGTGAATGTACCTACTGTGTAACCAAAGATTCCTTCCCTTCCCGCCAAAAACGATTTTTATGTCGCGACGGGGATAGCGTTGATACCTGCGCTCATAGAAGCGATCTTTGCTCACATCGCCCTTTTTTTATAGGGGCGTAAACGTATTTTAGTGGTCATCGTCAGAATAGGGGTCTCATACGAGGCTTGTAAACACTTTTCATTGGTGTCTGTTTTTAATTTTCAACACGTTTAAATAGCCAAGTCAGACCACCGCTCGCAGCAGCACCTACTGGTGAACTTCCCCCCCCCCCCCAACCTGTTGACTCCTTACCACTTATCTTAGCGAAAACCTCGGAGCGACTTCACCACATGCGGCTGAATCATTGTGGTCACTGTCAGGTGAGTAACAATCAGGGACTATCCCAACTTCCCGCACTTTCACACACGGAACCATCCTCCAAATATGAATAAAATGTCCTTAAGTTTAATAACATAATCCTTGGAAATAATAACAAGTTTTCCAAATTTCGGTGCCTAATTTTTCTTATCAACAGATAGAACTGGCGTTAGTTTGCATGGCTGTATTGACAGCATTTCAAGCTACTGCAAATAAATTTCCACTTCGATTATTAACTTAAATATTTAGCTCGCACAAACTTAAAAAACTATTTTGAATGAATTAAAGAAGCTAAAATATTGATTAATAACTTTCGATAAATTTTCATGACAATAACAGCATTTCTACTACCTACCTTTGTGCAGGTTACTTTCTAGCTTCCGGCATTTAGCTCTTCGGTTTTGGAACCAGACCTAAAATCAAATATAAGGAAATTTAAACGAGGTGTTTGTTGTCGACCTTATTAGAATATTCATTCATTATAAACGTTTTTTTTTTTTGAAGTATTTGCTTAAACCCTTCAAAGGTGAAAAGTCAACATTGTAAAAATGTAAATATATTTACCATAAATAAACGATTATTATATATGTACATACAAATACAGTTACATATATCGCTTGGCTCCTCGTAAACGTTTTAAATTATCCGAACGAAATTTTGAACATAATTTGTATGTTTATAGAATATTTTATACTTTGTGCTTATTTAAATAATAAAGCTAACCCACTCTGGTTGCTCAATACAAACAAACTATCCAAGAGAGTGTCGACCAACTTTATGTTCATTGTTTTAATTTGAATTTGTAGAACAACATACTTTAGCTATAGTCATGGAATATTACTTTGTAATTTTTATATATCCATAAAATTTACGAAAAATTTCATTGCAGTACTTTTATAAACCTGTACCTTTACCAAATGACAAGATCATTAAAAATTTTAGGCTTGCAATTTTGCTGCGAGTCATTGTACATGGTAAAATGAGTGGCCAAGAAAACTGTACCCAAACTAATGCCTTCACATTTGGTATATATACCCTGTGAATACAATGAAAAAACATGTCTAAATAGACTACAAGAAATCCCTCATTAAATTCAACTTTTCATAGAAGTCTGAGGCCAGAAATTATATTTGAAGTCGATGTATATTGTAACCATTTCCCGTCATCCATTATCAAGTTTGGTTTCAAGATAAATCCGTCTAATATATATGTAAATACAGCAAATTATCACCCTGTCGAAAAATCACAAGCTCAAAAAGAAATATTTGAAGTCTTTTGATACATAATAAATGTTTTCGGTAAACTATTCTCATGTTCGTTCTAAACTTTAACCATCGATAAAAAAATTTGTACTAATAATGCATTCGCTAAAGTGGATCCTGCATACGCTCCTTTTCAAAATTATTAATGTGTGTTCGCGTTAAATAACATTTTTGAAAGTGGTTGGACTGTAATTAAATCAGTTAAATAGTTAAAAAAGCAGGCGCGTGTAGCACCATACACGTGGTATCATAGATGGACACACTGCATTACAAGCAACAGTAATCAGTAAAATTTTACTGATAATAAAATTAAATATGCCGTACCAGTAAAGTTACAATACTAAAAATATTAATTTACCGACTACAGAAAAAAATATTTTTGCCGATTACTGAAAAATTTACTGCATTTTTTTCTGCAATCACTAAAGTTTACTGGTGCTGCAAACTAAATTGCATTATCAGTAAAACTTATATTTACGGCATTTTTGATGTTACTGTGGTGTAAGTAAAACATCTTCAAAATTTATAAATAGGATAGATTTAGTGTGTGAGGCAGAGAGAGAGCAGCTTTTGTTTAATAATAATTCTTTTTTTTATTTAAACAAAAGTAAAATCCATCCCTGTTATCGTTGGTCTCCTTGACGTGGGGGTGAGGCTTAAGTGTTGGCATGGTTGCTCTTTTGGAGGATTGCTATGACATCACGAACTAAGAAGGAGGCTCCATATATGAATCAATGTACGACTCGAACTTGCACGGCTTCTTATGTGGAGATTACCGTACCAACATCTCTCACTCCCAGCTCTCCTTCCTGCCCCTACTCCAGGGTGTTAAGCGTCACCGTGCCCATTGGTCGGTTGGCAGCTAGGGGGTCTAAATTCCCGTTGTATTTTAACGGCGCCTCCCTGACACCGGGCCACATCAGGGAGTAAGTTGGGACTTACCGCGGCAAGGGGCGCTGTCGTGGTGTACCATCCATTTTCTGCTTCTACTTTTTCAGACCTCTGTGCTTGCCTCGTCGAGCAGGAGGTCGTACGACCAAGATGAACAAAAATTTAAAAGAAACACATAAAACACAATTTTCCCCATCTCGGGGTAAGATTTTGCAGGCGCGAGCGCCTAGCACAAAAAGTTCTTCTTCCCCATCTCGGGGCAAGAATGCGCAGGAGGTGGGTGTTGCACCCCGGTTCGTGACTATGGGTGTTGTGGCTGGGCATAGCACCAGCAAAGCTGCGGGGATTGTGCTGGGAAACGCAGATCGTTCCGTGGCGATAGGCACTAGGGCCAAACGCCAAACACCGGCGCGGCTGCGAAGCCTAATATCGCGAAGGGAGGGCCTGGCTCGAGTGGTTTAAACCGACAAGCAGCATCACACGATAATATGGTGGCCGTGGCAGTGATGGAAACTACGAGCCACGCCTCTCTGAAGTTGGAGTCGGAGCGGCTCAAACTCGCTGACAAGCGTAATGCCGCGAAGACGTTAAGAAGATACAAGGCAGCCCGATGGAAACGCTGCCCCAGAGCGCGAAAGAAGCGGTGGAAAGGGCAAAAGCCATGCTGCGTAAATTCCGGGTCACTGGGGCTTCAGTGGAAAACCGGTTGCCTCCGTCTAAACGACTGAAAGCGGAGGAGGAGCACACTTTGGCCTCGAAGAGAAGAGGCCGCACTCCTGGTGCGCAGGCCAAGCTTTGCCGAGGTTGCGAAGGACAGGATCCTTGTTGGGGTCCGTTCGGGTCGAAGAGGGGGAAGGCCCTTCTAGACAAGTGGTATTGTCCCTTAATAAGGAGTCCATCGGGCTTATAGAGAAGAGGCAAGGCCGCGTCTCATATGGCCTCGATGAGGTCATCATCAAAGTGTACCGCGTGGACGCTCAGCGTGCCTCGGGGGAGGGTGAAGCAATGGACGTGGACATTGAGGCACCTGAACCGGAACTCTCCAAAGCTGAAGGCAGCGTCTCCTCCCAGACAAATCTTGCACCAACAATTCATAGGATGTTGGCAGAGAAGGAGCGTAAAGAAGTTTTAGGTATAACTCTATATAGTATTAGTCTATCTGAATTGATCGAGAGTTGGCGTGTTCTAGATGAACACTCCTTCTCTGATCATCGCTCAGATACCGTCAACATACCGGTTTCGGAAGAAAAGGTTAAATGGGCTATTCAAAGCTTTAAACCATACAAATCTGCAGGGCCGGATGGGATAATACCTGCCCAGCTAATTAAGACACTGGAGTTGTCTGCAAAATGGCTCTCTACTATTTTTAGGGCCTGTTTCAAACTAAATCACGTACCGTTGGCATGGAGAAATGTCACGGCTGTCTTTATTCCTAAAGCCGGTAAGGCCTCATACACCAATCCAAAGGATCTAAGGCCTATCAGTCTATCATCCTTTGCTCTTAAGGCACTTGAAATGATTATTAGTAGCTACCTGTCCGATACCATGGACAGTCGACTACTGTCTAATGACCAACATGCCTACCGCAAAGGCAAATCTACTGAGACTGCACTCCATAGCTTGGTCGGCTATATTGAGAAGTCTTTCAGCGTCACAGAATTTTGTCTTGTAGTCTTACTGGACATTGAAGGCGCCTTTAATAACATATTTCCAGGAGCTATAACTGGCGCCGTTAGGGATCTTGGGGTTGAACACTCACTGGTTGACTTTTCCGACCAGCTACTCTGTTGCAGAGTAGTAAGGGCTAAGCTGGGTGCGAGCGAATTGTCACGACACGTGTCGAGGGGGACGCCACAAGGAGGCGTCCTATCCCCACTCCTATGGAATCTCACCGTAAATACGCTACTGCGAGATACGGCATGGGGTGGCGCAAAAGTTGTCGCGTACGCTAATGACTTCGCGATCGCACGCAGGGAAAAGTTTCCGTAGACATTATGCGAGCTGATGCACCGTGCGCTATGGGAGATATCCACGCGGTCCACCCACTGCGGGCTTAGGGTCAGCTCAAGTAAAGTGAAACTTGTACTTATACACGAGAAGGTATAAAGTGCCTTCGGTGACTCCTCCGGTAGTAAATGGTATCTTGTTAAGTCTTTCTACAAGTGCCAAATTTCTAAGCGTTATTTTAGCTAGGAAGAGCCTAGTTCAACGTCATGAAAAGGCATCCATAGCCCTCTACACATGTAAAAGAGCCATGGCAGGAAATGGTTTTTTAATACCCGGATCTGTGGGTGGATTTTCACAGCGGCCGTCGAACCAGTTCTTCTATATAGGGTGATCATATGGTGGCCTGCATTAGATAAAGAGGTTAACCTCAGGCTACTCACCAAGGTGGAAAGATCAATTATGGTCTGCATAAGTGGGGCGCTCAGAACCACTCCAAATGAGGCCTTAAACGGCATTTTAGACCTCCTTCCTTTAGATTTGGTTGGACTTCAGATGGCAGCGATGACTGCTTTGGGACTAAGAGAGACATCCCAGTGGCACCCTGAAAGCCAAGGGCATTCTTCTATTCCGAGCAGCACGGATCGGTGTGCTTTGACATCGGTTTCTGAAAGTAACTTTATTACACGCATTCCAAGCTGGGAGGAGTGGAAACTTGAGTTTCATACTCCACCTGATAGCATTGCCACCTATACAGATGGCTCGAATCTCGATAATAAGGAAGGAGAAGGCGTTTTCTCACGAAACCCTCTCCTGCAAATTTCCTTTAGTCTCGGCTATCATGGAAGCGGTAGAGAAGATTGGTGCTGGGATTATGGGAAGAGATCTTCATTTTTAGTGACAGCCAGGGTGCAATCAGAGCTCTGAGCTCTTTTACGTTTGACTCGAACATCGCGCTGGACTGCTGCCTATCTCTACAGGAGATGGCCAAGCAGAACAGACTGTACATCATTTGGGTTTCTGGTCACCCGGAAATAGAGGGAAACTGCATGGCAGACGAACTTGCAAGACAAGGTACGACCAAGCAGATTCCGCAAGATAAAGAACGCATTGGTATACCGTTTGCGACTTGCAAACAGCTACTCAGAGAATGTACATATAAACAAGGAGACAATAGTTGGAGGCAAAATACGACCTGCCGAACCTCAAGGGAGACGTGGTCTAAATGGTATCGGAAACGATCGCACAGCGTTCTCGCTCTAAGAAGGGAAAACATTTCGAACGTGATCGGGGCTCTAACAGGGCACTGTCTGATAGGGAAACATGCTGAAAGGTTGGGGGTGACCTTCCGAAGATGCTGTAGGATCTGCAAGAATGACGAGGAGGAGGAAACCATCTTGCATTTACTGTGTAAGTGTCCTGCTCTGTGTAAAAGAAGAATGCGATATATGGGATCACCGTTTCTGGATGACCTTTGTAAGGTTTCGAGCACCGAAGTAAATTGTCTGTTGAGGTTCCTCAATGAGTCAAACTGGTTTGGTGAGGGGTAAGTTCTTCTTCTTGGATGGTTCTAAATTTTTCTTTGTGGTAACACAATGGGCCTCCTAATACTGGCCTAAGTGAGCCGCTGCAGGCGGCTCCCACTCCAACCTAACCTAACCTATCCCTGTTTTGTAATTCCCGATAACGGCTGGTTGCTGACAATTATTTCTAAAAATGTGTCTTTACTGAAACCTATTTTGAAATTGTTTTCATACCTTTTTTAAACTATCTTTAACTTAAACAGAAAAATTGTCTTCAATTTTAACAAGAGTCTATACAGCTCACTTTCAAAAAAGTGTTTGTGAATCTGTACACATATATGAGAAATATTTTAATTTCACTTACATTGCACTATGGGTAATTTCACCCATTTTTGTGACAAAAATTAATAACAATTAAACTGAAAAGATTTTTGAAAATTTTTTTTGTGTTTATGTAGAGATAAGCTATGAGAAAAGTTTAAATTAAAAAGATTTTGAAATTTATAAAGTTGTAACCCACTTTTGCGAATTTTTTTTTTATTATAATTTTAACTTTTTTTTATTTTGAATGTACATATGTATTTTGTTTTCAGTTTTATTTTACATTTATTTATTCAATAATAATCTAGAAAATGTACATTTTCTTACAGACTATACAGAGACAAATTCAACATATAATTATTTAACAATTTCATTTAAAAGGAATTTAAATCTCGGTTTTGACATAGAGAAATCAATATCAGACGAGTATGACAGAAAATTAAATTGCTTTAATGCTCTAAATATAGGTGAGTTAGAAGCATATACTGTTCTAACGCGATTTAGAAAAAAAATTTCATGATTGCGCAGGTCTCTTGTGGGGATATTGAAGTAGATGCATTCAAGCAGAAATGGATAATCGATCGCCCCTTGTAAAATATCATATACAAAAGTAAGCGAAAGAATAGTCCTTCGGCTATTTAGAGATTTAAGATCAATTAATTGACATCTGGCAGTATACGAAGGAATCGGATCAACAAACTGAATTGAGCGGAGGGCAAAACGTATAAAGGTTTTTTGTATACGCTCAATCCTTTTGATATGGGAATTGTGGTATGGTCTCCAAATAAAGACAGCAAATTCTAGTTTAGAGCGGACGAGAGATGTAAATAGTAGTTTCAGAGTGTACGGATCAGTAAATTCGGAGCTGAAACGACGTAAAAAAGCTAGTAAAGAATAGGACTTTGCTATAGTATAGTTTATATGGCTATTAAAAAGAAATTCGGAGTCGAAAACCACTCCAAGATCGGAAATTTCACTTCGAGTGCTTAGGCATGAGCCAGAAATATGGTAAGAAGTGACTATCGGGGAACAAGATTTGGAAAATGTGATATGGAAGCACTTTTTTAAGTTTAGCTGTAGATGATTATTGTGACACCAAACAGCAACATTATTTAGATCAGATTGAAGCTTGGCAGAATCAAGCTGATTTGAAATAGTAGTGAAAATTTTCAAATCATCGGCATATAAAAGATATCCAGAGTGTTTAAAGCAATTAGATATGTCATTAATGAATATCACAAAGAGAAGGGGACCTAAGACGCTACCCTGAGGAACTCCAGAGGTCGCAGTAAAAGAATGAGACGAGATATTATCCATTACGACAACACATTTGCGTGCCGAAAGGTGAGACTTTACCCACTTCAGAAAAGTAGAGTGAAACCCTAAACTGTATAATTTTGAAATTAGAAGCGAATGACTAACTTTGTCAAAAGCTTTAGCGAAGTCCGTATAGACAGTATCCACTTGCAGACGATTATTGAAAGCGGACAGACAAAATTCAGAGAAAACAGCGAGATTTGTAACAGTTGATCGGCCAGTCATGAAGCCATGTTGGTTATCTGAGATCAGCCGCTTAGTTGCAAAGTACATCTTTTGCTTGACAATGTACTCAAATAACTTAGATACTGTAGACAACTTTGATATGGGTCTGTAGTTGGCAATCTTGCTCTTATTACCACTTTTGAGTATAGGTGTTATGAAGGTAACCTTCCACGCATCGATAAATTCACCACTTTCAAGGGATTTATTGAGCATTAGTAAAAGAGGGTACGCAAAAGCGGGACAGTTTTTGAAAAGATATGGGGACAAACCATCAATATCTGACTGCATTGAGGATTTTAAATTAAGAATGCCATCAATCACGTCGTCGAGCGTAATGTAGAGTGATCCAAAATCTATTGGGGCATTCACAATTAGACAACTGTCGTCTAAAGAATCTAATTCAGGCTCAAAGTTAGAGCTAAAGAAGTCAGCAAACAGATTTACCGCCTCTACAGAGGAATTCGCATGTGCTCCATTATAAAAAACACCAGACGGAATGCTTGAGCACCCTTTTTTTGATTTAACGTACTGCCAAAAAGCCTTCGGACTCGACTTAATTTTCTGTTCAAATTTCTGAACATAATTTCTATGAAGGATTTTACTCAAGGATTTAAACTCACTTGAATAGTTCAAATACATTTCCTTATGTGATGAAGAATTGGAGGCTTTAAATTTTTTGTAGAACTTATTTCTTAAATTTTTTAGTTTCTTTAATTCCTTGGTGTACCAGGGAATTATATAAAAACTCTTAGATCTAAATTAATCGAATTTAGATCAGTTTCAAAAATATCGCCTAATATTGTCTCCAAACTATTTTCGCATTTGTCAATACTGTCATTCAACTCCACAGATGCTTCTGAAACACACAGCATATCTAGAACCTCTTGTGGCAGTTGCGCGCGTCTTCTCTGCTGCATTCGACTTTCTAAGCATATTGACGAAATAACTGGATCAGACATCTCCATAGCCCTGTTAAAAACATCACAGAAATTGTTTTTGCGGCTGTTCTTGCGGGCATGATGTAGTCTATCTGATTTGTATAATTTGTTCCGCTACTCAGCAGCATCTTCGCCGAAACAACCTACTGGCAGTAAGGTATTTTCAATAATTTGTCTTGAATGAATCAATACCTTGTGAACGGTCGCCGTCACTGCGAGCCAAGGGTATTTGATTTGTATCATTTGGGCGGTATTGTGGCAAAAAGCTTCAAATTTCTGGTTATTCAATGGGAATTGACAGCAAATAGTAATGAGTATAATTTTAAGGGAATATATCAGCTCAACATAAATAGCAACTATTTCCGAAAAGGTGGCACGGTCAGCAAAGGCTCTACGGGCTGTATTGCCATCATTGGTGTTTCCAAATCCACCCGTTTTTGGTTGGTCAACTTTAAGGCTCATTTTCGACCAAAATAATTGTTGTACAAGCTTTTTTTTCAGAAAGAGTTTTGCGATCGTCATCAGTTCGAATTTGCCATTTTTTAATACTGCTCTTGTATCCAGCATGCAAATCGAATTCAAAGAATCGTATCCAACAATGCAAAGGATTTATACCATACTTTAGAGTATCATTTTGTGGAAGAAATTTTTGGATTTTGAAGTCTGTAATGGTCATAAAATCCTTTGGAGTTGCCTTGCAAATAGGACACGATTGACTAGATTTTGTATTTGTTAAAACGTTTAACACTTTACCATCAATCAACGTAAGAAATAGTTTAAAGTGTATTTCAATGATTTTTCCAACATCGATAACTATTTTTAAACTATTTAAGTCTTTTATCTGTTGTTTTAAATCACTGTCCTCAAGCAAAATTTTTTCTTTTGTTTCTTTACAAAACTCCAGTTTTATGGGACGACAAAACCTTATAGACTGAGGTGTGCGGTTATTCCAATATATAATATTTTCTGTCATTAATGAGACTATGACTTCCTTCTGCATTGCAACAATTCTATTTGCAGTGTGCGTTAACAATGATTGAAGGGAAACATTTGCCTGCCTCTCATTGACTTCAATACCAACTGGTCTGCAACTTTTCTTAGAATTGGCGACCTCGTCATACAGCATTTCGAATTTTATTTCCCTTTCTTGTATTCAAGTACTGTTCTTTTGTCAAATCGTTTTCTAAGAAATATGCGAGTGCTTCATTTACAGTGAAGCGAATTGGCTGATTATCAACAGTGTGCGCTAATTTTCTCATCTTGCTAGCTCTTGTTGGACTACCAATTGTCTGCCTGAGAACCACTGCCATATCTGCTTTATGTTGAACTCGAGCCGCTATGGAAGCTGCACGAACTAGCAATTCCGTTTCATTGTCTACTTTCTTTGATAGGCCCTTTGCTTCTCTATTCTTTGTGCGTTCGGATTTATCCACAAACTTTATTTTTGGACGCCCTACTAAGCTTTTCGAAGGGGTAATATTAGTTGCCAAAACAAAATCTATTCTAAGCCAGTGAGCGTGTTGTTTTTGGAACACCTCTATCTTTCTGTGGGACTTGTTCCATCTCTTAGCCAAATTTTTACAAAAAGTTCGGACTCTCTCTTTCAGAGATGCTTCTTCCTCATTCAAAATATTTATATTTCCAACTTGGCCAATAACAAAAGTGAATACAGCATCGTTCTTCTCCTCTCTGCATTTTACATCAATCCAAACTTTCGCAAGGTTGTTATACTGCGAACGAAGGTCGCCTACGAAAAAGTGACATAACTCAAAAAAAAGCAACAAATCGCAACGTGAAATTAATGAAATAAACTCAAAATGGTCCACTTAACATGTCTCTTATAGTCCAAACCGCATGTTTATGAAAAAAAAATTTTATTTGAGGTTAAGTCACAATAATGAGCTTTTCGCACTAAATCAAATAGTAAACTCAAATCTGTCGACTAACCTGTAATGTGGATACCATCACTTTTATTTTCCATATTTAAATTGTATTATTATATTTTGTTTAAAGTTTTTAGAACAGATTAAAAATTCACATTAAATGCCACTGCATAGACTGCCTGTAACGCGTTGCTCGTAAACAATAACTTTGACGACGTAGAAATCATGTGCTACTCGATTGTTAGAAAAAGATAGTACACAGTCATTTAGTTTAAGGTTATGTTTTATCAAATTGTAACAAAAAATTCTTTTTGTTTAAAAGTGCAACAAATGGCTTTTCGTCACAAAAATGGGTAAAATTACCCATAGTGCATTTTTAATTCATTTGTATTAATTTTCTCCAACAGTTGACAACCCCTCAACATTTTTCTGGTCTGAAGGATTAACCTTTTTCGGTTCAAACGTCTTTTATTGCTTAATTCGTCTTATAATATTAATTGAATTTAAATTTTTGAAACACGTGGGTAATTAAAATAAATCAGCGGTCAAAAATGTTTTTGTATAAGCGGTTTCCTTCCTTTACAACCAAACCTGTTATATTATATATAAGTTAAGGCATGATACCGAAACCTGATATAGCAACAGCATTTCGCAAAAAAAAAAACTTTCCTTTTTCAAAAAATTGTGAACAATTTAAAAAAAAAAACTATAAATAAAGAATAAAACAGTTTTTACGTACCTGTGAAAAAAAACTAAATAAATATCCTTTCAAAAAGGAGTTGTGAATGTGTCGCAAAAAAAAAACTTTTGAACAATCATCCTAATAAAAAGGTTAGCAATTGCGCCTTTAAAGTGTATCCTTTTCAAAGGAGTATAAAATAATTTGCCAAAAAATACTAAAACCAGAATAAATTGGTATTATAAAAAACACTTTTTGCGGAAAAAAATATATTTTAAAAAAACTGTGAACGATAAAATGTTCATGAAAACCTTCTAATTGCTATACCAAACATTTGGATATTCAACGAAAAAGTTTATATGTACCAATCGGATGTGGAAGTGGCCAAACACACACAATTTTAGAGGACGAACTATCATCAGGAAAACACCAATCAACACGATCTTGGCCTTCAGAAAATTCCAGCAAAATATGTACGTATGAGAAAATAACTGGTTAAGTCTTCTTAAGTATTGTAATTAAAAAAAAACATAATTAGAGTAGGTCGTTTACTTAAAAAATATATTTTGTGTTCTTGAAAATAAAATTAGTAATAAATAAACATTAAAAATGGATAGAACTGCAGTGGCTAGTCTGTTGGAGTCAACAGTAGAGGTGGTTGAGCAGAATTTTAGGGAACAATTAGCAGAGCTAAAACGAGAGTTTCAAAGTATTTTACCCAAAAAAATAGAAGTTCTTAAGCCCGTTACTATTGTCCAAGGTGTGCAAAGTACTCACACGGACCTTAATTTGATAAAGTCTCTACCCGAATTTAGAGGTAAAATTTCAGAGTACCCAGCATGGAGAGAAGCAGCTAGGTTCGCGATAAGCTATTATACCGAGGGTTCAGAGCCATATTATATTGCCATGGGTATTTTGCGTAACAAAATAACCTCAGCAGCTAATGAAAATCTTAGCGCTTTTAACACACCATTAAACTTTAAAGCTATTATAAGTAAATTAGATCAACTTTATGCAGATAAACGACCACTCCACATATTAGAGAACCAACTAAACACCCTCAGGCAGGGAAAAATGTCAATTAATGAATATTACGATGCGGTTGATAGGCAACTAACATTGATTTTAAATAAAAACATAATGACCTATAGCAGCAATGAGCAACTCGTTCATGCATTTAATGCTAAGGCTAGGGAAAATGCTTTAAGAGTTTTCATTTCTGGCCTCAAACGCCCACTTTGCGATACCCTTTTTTCAGCGAACCCGCCGGATCTTCCCATTGCACTTGCCGCAGCGCAGGAGCTGCAACATAATCGCGAAAGGTATGAGTTCGCACATACATATGCCTCAGGCATATTGCCACAAGCTTTCCAGAGCGCTCCATTGTTTAACACTGTGCCTCAACCGAATCGAGCTAACAGTTCAGCACAATATCCTGTCCCGATGGAAGTAGATCGGGGAACCTCTCTATTTAGACAAAATCCCCAAACTCGAACTAATCCTTCCGACCGATTCAACCGTCAACAAATATTTCAACAGAGAAATAGTTCTAATTTTCCAAATCCTTATCAGCAGCGGTCATGGCAACAAGCCAATAATTTTTTCCAACCACAACAACAGTATAGGATACCTCATACTAATCACACCCCCACTCAAACACCCTTGCAACGGCAACAGCAACAACAACAATATAAGAGACCTTACACCCCTACAAATAACACCTCCACTCAAGCGCCCATTCAAAAACTCCAGCGTATCAACGCTATGGGAAACGAGCTATATTCTACCGAAATGGACGAATATGAGGGCCCCTTTTTAAACGAACCACCGTACTCCGAAATGGGAGACACGGAGCTACCAGATGAGGTAAATTTTTTAGGCTAAGGTCAAACTTGCCCTTTATTACCCGAACCTTACCAAATGGGCAAGTTCTTAAAATCTTAGTAGGTACAGGAACATCAAAAAATTACATTAAAAGACATAGTTTTTTGAAAGGTATAACTCAAATAAAATATCCCTTTCAACTAAGATCCATAAATGGTGTAAATAAAATTTCTGAGAAATGCAAAGTAAATATTTTAGGATCTACTGCTATTTTTTTTATACTTCCACAACTAGATACTTTCGATGGAATCATTGGGTATGATTTGTTGAAAGATATCGAGACAAAAATTGACACTAAGGTTGGCCTCATTTTCCACAAAAACGGAAAGGAGAAGCTTAACTTTTTTCAGTGCCAACAAGTTAACACGGCCCAAACTAAACCAATTGAAGTACCCTGTAGTATAGAAGAATTAAAGCAACGTAATTTTAATGCATTTGCAAATCCCGATAGAGCTCTCCCATATAATACAAATGTTATAGCAACAATAGACACATTAACTGATAGGCCAATTTACTCAAGAAGTTACCCATACCCAATATCGGTAGGAAAATTTGTTAATAATGAAATAGAATCTCTGCTTAAAGACGGCATAATAAGAAAGTCCTATTCACCCTACAACTCCCCTGTCCATGTAGTCTCAAAGAAAGGTTTAGATGACGACGGAAATCCAAATTTAAGAATGGTTATCGATTTCCGGAAGCTAAACGAGCATACTACTTCCGACAAATATCCCATTCCCGATACCACAGTGATACTTTCAAATTTAGGCAAGTCCAAACTATTCACAACTCTAGACCTGAAGTCCGGGTTTCACAAAATTTGTCTCCTTGAGAAAGATAGGTGCAAAACTGCATTCAGCGTAAACAACGGCAAATATGAGTTTTGTCGTTTGCCCTTTGGTTTGAAAAATGCACCGAGCATATTTCGAAGGGCAATCGATGATATATTGCGCGACGACATCGGGAAAATATGTCACGTTTACGTTGATGATATCATCATTTTTTCACCTGATGAAAAATCACATTTTAAGCACGTTGACTCCATATTGAAAAAAATTAAGCAAGCAGGAATGCGGGTATCGTTAGAAAAATCTAAATTTTTTTAAAGCGAGGTCGAGTTTTTAGGATTCACAGTCTCTCATAAAGGAATCCAAACATGTCCTAGCAAAGTAGAAGCTATCCTTAGTTACCAACAGCCAAAGTCGTTAAGATCTTTGCGGTCCTTTTTGGGTCTTTCCGGTTATTACCGTAGGTTTATTAAAGACTATGCTCATATTTCAAAACCCCTCACGAAATAT
This sequence comes from Anomoia purmunda, assembly GCA_951828415.1. NCBI lineage: Eukaryota > Metazoa > Arthropoda > Insecta > Diptera > Tephritidae > Anomoia > Anomoia purmunda. The sequence goes on from OX639994.1 coordinate 51,595,565, forward strand.
TTAAGAGGCGACAATGGCCACGTTAGCAGTCGTCAGTCCAAAAAAGTGCATATTTCCCTTGATGATGAAGCAGTCAAGGCCTTCAATAAATTAAAATCTATTCTGGCTTCGGAAGATGTCCTTCTTCAACATCCAGACTACTCTAAGCCATTTGAGATAACAACGGATGCCTCATCCGTAGCCCTAGGAGCCGTACTTTCCCAAAACGGCAAACCCATAACCATGATATCTCGCACGTTGTCTAAGGCTGAAGAGAATTATGCTACAAATGAACGCGAACTCTTAGCGATAGTTTGGGCATTCCAAAAGTTAAGACATTACCTATACGGTATTAAAAATATACATATTTTCACTGATCATCAATTTCTTACATTCGCTATGTCAGATAAAAATCCAAATTCCAAAATTAAAAGATGGACTGCATTCATAAATTCTTTCGCACCGAAATATTTCTATAAACCCGGCAAAGAAAACAAAGTAGCTGACGAACTTTCTCGCCAATATATTCACAACCTTGATGACTCAGATGATACTGCTCATAGTGAAATTTCCCTTTCTAATACAATTAAAACCATTAAAAATCCCGTAAACCAATTTAAAGCTCAATTGGTTCTATTACCATCCGAATTTAACAGCGATTCTACCAAAATTTTATTTCAAAAACTACTCAGACATACCGTACATTTTAAAACTGCGGAGTATCTTTTACAAACTATCCGGGAAAAAGTCAACCCAAATGTAGTTAATGGAATCTGTTGCGACCTCGAAACCTTAGCCAGAGTTCAGTCTCTTCTCTTGTCCAACTTCCCAGGAGTAAGATTTATCCATACGGAAAAATTGGTAATAGATCTAGTAAAAAGAGAAGATAAAATTGAAGCTGCTACTATGGAGCATAACAGAGCCCATCGTTCTATCCTAGAGAACTATAAGCAGTTGATATCCGAATATTTTTTCCTGGATATTAAGAAAACTTTAACAACAATAGCTAAAAATTGTAAAACATGCTTGGAAAATAAATATTATAGACACCCATCAAAAACCAATATAGGGCAAACACCAATTCCAGAATATCCCGGTCAGATCCTCCATATGAATATATTCTCTGTTAAGAAATTTCATTTTTTTACCTGCATAGACAAATTTTCCAAATTTACCATTACCATTCCAATTGAATCCAGATCAACGAATGATATCAAAACGGCTTTATTAATAGTTCTAAATAAGTTCAAAAAAACTAAAACAATTGTGTCGGACAATGAAAAATCCCTTCAGTCTAACACAATATCTAATATGTTAAAATATCATTTTAATATTGAGCAATTTTTCATACCAGCCTTACACAGTAACAGTAACGGCCAAATCGAAAGAGCGCATTCAACGCTTACAGAAATCGCTAGATGCATAAAAGCCGAACAAAATATTACAGATATCCAAGAACTAATTTTACTTGCCACATATAAATATAATAACTCCATACATTCTACTGTAAATGCAAAACCTTTAGATATTATTAATCATTTTACTAAAGATCATCTTGAATCAGTAAAAGCAGCACTTACTGCTGCACAAAAATCTAATAATAGTCAAAAAACCTATCAGGAAGGCGAAAAAGTATATGTTCGTCGTAATAAGCGTTTAGGAAATAAGTTAAATACGGTGTACGTTGAAAATGTCGTACAAAAAGATTTGGGTACAACTGTCTTGATAAATGGTAGAAAAGTCCATAAAGATAATTTAAGATAACTTCCGTTAATCTGTTTACTAAAGGAAAAATTCTGAAAAATATCAACGACTTCTGCTGCTCGCACCAAAACTAGCTTAAAATAAAATCATTTTCGATTGAAGCATATTTTGTTATGATTTTACCATTAAAATGTAATATCAGTTTTTTGAGTTTTTGTCTAAATTACTTAATTCCAAAAATCAAAAAATTTCATTGCATCAATGTTAAAATAAAAAAATACGAAGGAAATAATTACAAAAAAAAACGTACATATGTATACGGCAATTATAATTTCCCCATCATAATTTTTTCAAGATATAAAGTTATTAAAATGTAAAATTATTTAGTCTTATTGTCTAAGATTAATTATTAAATAAAAAAATTAAATCTGTAAATTTTCATAAAGTACTCTTTTTTGAAAACAAAGATTTTTCTTATTGTTAAAATTCGTAAATAAAATAAACATGTTTAATAAGAAAAAATCGTACATATGCATACGAAATACATAAATTCTTTAAACAAATTTTGTTACGATCATCTACCTGACCCAAGAACGTGGTAATTATAGTAATTATGGTAAAATAGTTTTGCCCAAAAAAATTGTTTTGTAAAAAAAACCCTAAACACGAAAATTTAAACATTTTCACATATGTTTTTTTTCTCAATCGTAATTTTTTTTTTATTATTATATATAAGACAAAAAATAACTATAAAAGCACCGTGAATGTGTAAACTTTGGGTACTATAATTAAAAATCAAATTTCGAATTGCTTAAAAAAAAAGCAAAGTAAAATATTGTTGTTCGAAAATAAATTATTTAGTAAAAAAAAAAACCAAAAAACGAAAATTTTAACATTTTCATTTATGCTTTTTTCTCAAAAGTAATTTTTTTTTCTATTTAGTGTTAAGAAAAAAATAAGCATAAGAACAACGCGAATAAGTAAATGGAAAGCAGAACTATCAAATAATCTTTTTGAGAAGTTAATTAGAATTTTGAATTGTTTAAAAGAAAAAGCTAATTATAAAGCCACAATTTTTTTACATTTATATGGAGTATACGTTGGTTAGTTAAGAAAGTTATAATGTTAAGCTCATTTTGTTATCATAAAAATACCAAAAATGAAAGACTTTTTCTAACTGAAATTAAAATTGTAATTTTCGAAAAAGCCGAAAAAGGCATTACTTTACTTACAAGGATAGCCTTAGAAATAGTTGTAAGCTTTAGATTTAGCCTAACATACATATGTAGTTATTATTTTGTCGGATCAGGGACGCTCCGAACTTAAGAAGGGGAGAAGTTAAGGCATGATACCGAAACCTGATATAGCAACAGCATTTCGTTGCACTTACCTCACATACCCTACCGCTCTTTCTGTCAGCCCAGTGCTGACATCTAAGCTCAGTCGATGCAGCCTGACAACAGGCTAGTATGATATGATCACTTGCCTACAAAAACCCTATTGGCAACAGCCCCAATATGCTCGCCACTTGCCTAACAAAATTCATTGTGATACCTTTATCATAACAACAAATTATCACAGCATAGCAACATCAATGCACGAGTTTGATATGCAACCCAACACCAACAAACATGATGATCACTAGCTGCGCTTACCTTAGCGACAGCATGCTGGGCAGGCAGCGCAAATAGAAAGACTCTCGCCTGGCCTCACAAAACAACCCACTGCATAACAACAAACGGCGATCACTGCTTGCACTTGGCTTGGCAACAGCATGTTAGGCAGGCAGACCAAAACACAACAGTTGTTGTCTGGCCCAACTGGCCACCCACTGCATAGCAACACTACATGCGTGAGCTTGGGATACAGCTCAGCTGCATGACAACAGCTTGATCAATGCTTGCCTGCTTTAGTGAACCACCCATTGCATAGCAACGCCATGCCTCATGCGCATGCAACAACACAATTGTGTTGCTAGCGGTAGAATCCAAGCGACCTTTCCGCACAACAAAACTTGCAGGTGATTACCCCTGCTCGCGAGGGTATAAAAGGTGGTATCATTGCCTGTCGAGAGCAGTCCTGGTGATGTTAGGGAGTTGCGAAGTCAACATAACATATAATTAAAATAAAGTAATATGTTTAATTCAAACAAAGTGTTGAGTGTTTTATTATTTTATAAGCAATATGACTTGCTTAACTTATATACTGTTATAATATATATATTATATACTTCTTAAATTTAATCAAAATATTGTAAGCCTACTTCTTACGTGCTTCGGTTAAAATCTATGTATATCGCAATATTTGACTTAATTTAACGAAATTTTGGCCTTTAGGGCCACCAATTAATAATTATTCGACTTTTCTTTTCTCCTAAACTTTCGCGTGGAGATTACGAACAAACCCGCCGAAGGAAGTGTGACTGCATGCTGACGTTGAATTTAGCGGGTGGCTCTCATGTGTTGTTGTACAATTAATGTTTACAACATTAATTTCGGTCACATTTGTGCTGACTCCGTCTGTGCCCCACATGTTTGTTTGTTGAGTAAATCATGTACTTGGTTTTACAAGTGCAGTTCGGCTGAGTCGATTGTTTGTTGATTTCCGTTCTACATAGCTGTGCGCCACTTAGCATTGTCGTCTTGCTATGCGTTTGTTGATGCGGCCGAATTTGTGATGGGTGGTCATAATTCGGGCAACATGTGCAATATTGACTTTCTTAAGTTGATTATTGATGTGGGTCAACTTAATGTAGCCAGTTTATGATTAGTGATCAAATAACGGAATATGAATGCGTTATTTGATTCTCTGGAATGCGGGTCTATTATAAGTAACTAATTTACGACATCTTGTGGAAGTGGTTGGTTTCGGGTTTTAATTTATGTTGTCTTCATGGGTGGTTCTAACGTATCGGCTTGGAGTGTTTGATATGTGACGGCGAGTCATCTGTCAAGCAGCTTGGGTGGTATTAACTTACCCTAAGTTAACTCTTCCCCTCTTAAATCGATTGTCCTCAATCGGTATTGTTGTTGTGGATAGGTTACGCTATGGTTCTTAATTGGAGAAATGGTCCTTCCATTGTTTTTGCGGTATCTTGTTTCGGTGATTGCAGCTCAGGCGATATATATAATTTTCTTTTATATTTATTGATACATATTAAAATAAAAGTTATTACAATAAAAGATAGTACAATTAATAAATCTGAACTTAAACTAATTAAATGAACACTTTTATTATTTTTAAACAATAGTTCAATGTGTTCCTGTTGATTAATTTGCTTTAAATACAATTTATTCAATTTTAGCTCAGTATCTGTTATATTTGAATTCTCCTTAATTTTAGTAATTTTATTTGGTAATATGAAAGAGTCGTACATTTTTAATATGATATTAGTATATGTTTTATTTGAAGCTATAATATTACAATTTTCGAATTTAATTAAAAAATTTCCTATTTGTTTAATTTGTAATTTGTTACAATTGTGAGAAATATTTAGATTAAAATTTTTAAATATTAGTATTCCTGGTAATACCTCTTTGATTTCTGTTTTTATTAATGGTTTTAAATTACAATTTGCTTCTTTAAATTTAATGATATTTTCTAAACAATTGTTGTCTAAGTTTATTAAATTTTTTTCCAGGTTATCTTGAACATTTTTACTATACAAATTATTATTTTCATCTACTAATAATTCGTATTCATTCAATACTAACGATAAATTTTTTTGGTTGGGAATGGGTTCAAAAATAATTTTGGATAGGATATTGGAGGAAAATTGGGGTATTAGTAAGGTAATAATAATATTGTTATTGTGAAAAATTACTGCTACCTGTATGCTGTTGTACATGTCAAAGTCATTGATAAGGTCAAGTTCGGTTTGCGTTAATATGTCTGTAGGGATTATACCTAATTTGCTTGAAAAAATTACCTGTCCTATGTCATTAATGTGACTTTGTAAAAGTGAAATATCGTTATTAATTTGGTATGTATGTCTCATGAATTCCAATTCGTCCTCTATGGTTTTAATTTTGTTTTGAGTTGTTTCCGTAAATATGTTTATATAATTTTGAATCATACTTTGTTGTCTGTTTATGTGACTAGTAATGTTGTTAATTTGGTCTGATAGAAATTTATTAACAGAAATTAAGTTGTTGACGTGGTCTACTGTATTTTTTTCATTGTTTTGAATTTCTTCTAAAATATTAGTTATTTGTTGTTCGTCATCACTGTCCATAGTACCTGCTATATATTTTAGTCCTTTACCTAAAATGTTTGCTAAACCCCGTTTTGTCTTTATATGTGGATGTAAATAATTTATTTTTGCTTTAAGTAACAAAAGGTTTTTGTTTACGGTATTCAATAACTGTCTGTCCTCTAAGTTTGTTGATGTTAAGGCTTCAATATTATTTGTAATTAATGAAGTCGTTTCGTCGTAAGCTGTTAAATTTATAAAATGAAGAACTTTGCTAAAGTGACTGATGGTCTTACGCTCTCCTATTTTAAAAGGTATGTATCCGTTGTTGTTTGTTAGGTCCTGTATGTCGATTATATTTATCGTCATTTTGACCATTATATTTGTCGTCATTTTGACCATTTTTGAATTTCCCTAAAGAGAGAAGAAAAAAAAAAAAATTTTAACTCTGTTTGATATTATTTTTATGTACTATTCTTCCTAACTGTGTTTTAATTGTAGTGTTATAATTTTCTGACACTATTTCCTTTTTATATCTAGGCGTTAATTTATTTCCTAATCTTCTATTTATCTTAACAAATATTTCTTCTCCTGGAGCATATTGCTTTAATGCTGCTCTATTCTTATTGTGATAAGTTAAATTGTCTATTTGCTTATCCCTAATTTTATTTGATATTTGTAACCTATGCTTATTTAATAATTGGGGGTCGCTATTGATTCTTCTCCCAAAAAATGACTCAATTGGTTTTTCTTTTGTGGTGGAATGCACAGAGTGATTATACTCTTTGACCGATCTTTCCAGAAGTTCGTTGAAAGTTTGGTGAGTTTGATCACACTGGAGGCATCTCATAATTTCCTGTAGTGTGGAATGGAAGCGTTCCACTTGACCGTTGGAGCAACTTGTGTATGGTGCTGTTCGGTGGATTTCTATGCCGAACTCGTTCTCTATCATATAATTGATCGTTTCTGATCTGAATGACTTTTCGTTGTCCATAACTATAGTTTCTGGTACCAGAGAAAAAAGAATATCCCTCAATGGTTGTCTTATGTCCTCTGCTGCTTTTGATTTAGTGATTTTTGCAATAGCATATTTGAATAATTTATCTACTGCAGTTAAAATCAGGTGTTTTCCCATATGAAGTATATCGATATGCACTATTTGGCCTGGGAATTTAGGAATAGGCGTTACCTGAATTTTTGGTTTGGCCGGATGTCGGTCGTATTTATTTTCTTTGCATACAATGCAAGTTTTAATAATTTTCTTAATTTTATTTGCCATTGCTGGAAAATAATATTTCCTTAATAGTTGCATTTTGTTTTCCTGAGAGCTTCTATGCGCTCTGTTATGTTCTCTTATTATGAGATTTTGCTGTTCCTGATAGTTAGTTACGTCATCAACCTGTGTATTAGAAAATCTTACTTTGTATTTACTGAGATGCAGAGGGTATACCTCCTGTATCATTCCCATTATGTCCTCCTCTGCCTTGATGCAGTTTATTACCGAGGGGTTCAAATATTGCTTTAAAATCTGAACGAGATTTTCTTGCGAATAATTTGGCTTTGATATGCTGTGTCGGTGATAGGTAGGAAAAATAATTTTAAATTTGTAATCGGTTGTAGTGCCTTTGTTCAGGAAGATTTGGTTTTTAAAAACATTTATCGGTGTCTCGACGCTATATATCAAATTATGTGATGAGCTTTCATCAGAATTTGTTGCTATTGATAGAGAGTTACTTTGGGACTCTTCAATTGATATTCTTGATAAAGCGTCTGCGACAACATTTTGTTTTCCTGGCTTGTAATGTAGCTCGTATGATAATTCCTCTAATGCTGCTTTCCATCTTTTCATTTTAGCATTATTGTTTTTGTTGCTTAGGGCATACGTAAGCGGCTGGTGGTCAGTGAATATTTGTACTTTAGCTTGACCATAAAGGTAATCCCTAAAGTGATCCACAGCCCAGATGATGGCTAGCATTTCTTTTTCGTTAGCCGCATAGTTTTCTTCGGCTCTGCTTAGAGTCCGTGAGATAAACGCTAACGGTTTTGATTCCTGAGATAATACAGCTCCTATGGCAAAATTGGAGGCATCTGTTACTAGCTCAAATTGTTTCTTGTAATCGGGGTATGCAAGAATAACGTCTCTAGAAATGAGTGAGCGTCTTATACTGTTAAAAGCTTCAATGGCTTTATTGTCCAAGTTGATCCTCACTCTTGAGGATTTGTTTTTTGATATCCTTCCTTCTTCCCCTCTTAGAAGAGATGTCAGGGGTTTTGCTAATTTAGCATAATCTTTAATCAATTTTCGGTAGTATCCAGACATACCTAAGAAGCTGCGAAGTTCTTTCAAGGTTTTCGGTTGTGGAAAATTCGCTATTGCCTGTACTTTCGCAGGGTTGGTTTTAACACCGGATGGCGATATAACAAATCCCAAAAATTCAACCTCTTGTTTGAAAAAATGACACTTGTCCAATTGAACCTTCATGTTTGCTTCTCCTAATGTTTTAAAAATTTTTTCAATATGTTCGAGGTGCTCTTCCTCTGTTTTACTAAAAATGATTATGTCATCGATATAAACGTACGCGTATTTTCCGATGTGTTCATGCAGTATGTCATCGAGCGCTCGTTGAAAAATCGAGGGTGCGTTCTTTAATCCAAATGGCAACCGGGTAAATTCGTATTTGCCGTTGTTTATTGAAAAAGCTGTTTTCTCAATGTCAGATTCCTTTAGAGGGATCTGATGGAAACCACTTTTTAAATCTAATACCGAAAAAAAAATATTATCTCCTAAGTTAGAAATTACTTCGGATATTTCGGGTATTGGGTACCTATCGGCTGTCGTTACCGAATTCAGCTTTCGATAGTCTATTACCATGCGGTATTGTTTATTTCCCTCTGAGTCCGATTTTTTCGGAACAATCCATACTGGTGAATTGTAGGGTGACCTAGTCGGTCTTATGATTCCATCAGCTAGCAAGTCTTTTACTTGTCTCTCTACCTCTGGTCTGAGAGATGCTGGATATGGATATCGTTTGGAGTAAACGGCAGTATCTGTTACCGTCCTTATTTCTCCTACGACTCTTGTCGTATATGTTAATTTCTCGTTGGGTTCAGAGAATAAATCAGGACATGTTTGAACCACTCTACTCATGTCAATCTTTTGTTGAGCTGATAGGTGTTCGTCCTTAATCTGTATAGTGTGAACAGATTTTGTGGGAAGCTGTTTAAGCGTTATTTTTTTCCCATTTTTAAGTATCATAAAGTTTTCACTTGTGTGCACTATGGCTCCAAGATTTCTTAATGTGTCGTTGCCTAAAATCCCATCAAAGGTATTTAGGGAAGGCATCAAATAAAATTTGATTTCTTCATTAAGGTTAAACAATTTTAAATACGTGTGTTCCTCAATTTTTATATTGCCTGCCACCGATTTGGCGTGGAATGGCTTTTTATTTTTTATGCTTCTTTTTACCAAGCACGGTTGAATATAGTTTTTACTAGATCCTGTATCTATTAAAAACCTTAATATTTTTCCCCTCTCCTTTGCGCTTTGCTGACCTGTTGATTGAGAGCTTCTGAGGGTATTTTCCCTTGGTACTGGGTTTGCGCTGGTTTATTCATGTAATTCACTTTTCGCGAATGCATGGTTTGGTCGACCTCCATAGGTTCGGGTCGTGGTTGTGGCTTTGGTGGCCTGTGTGGTGCATTTGCATTTGCAAAGCGTGTATTCCTGTTTTGCCAATTTGGTTGGCTTGGCTGTGCGTCGTGCGCTAATTGGGGGTAAGACGCTTTGGGTTGTCCTCGTGGGACGTGTTGTTTCCTAGCACTCTGTGGTTGTTGGTAGGACTGCCTTATATTGTTGGCATGGTTTGTCCGAAAATTTTGATTGTCCAACTTTTGGCACAGATGAAAAGCTTGGGGTAAATCTGCTGGTTCTTTCATACCTAGTAGTCTTGGCAAATCCCCGTTTAACCCTCTTACAAATGTATCTAACGCTTTGTTTCGGTATGATTGCGTTAATACATTTAAAGTTTCGTTGCTCATCCCTTCGCAACCTAATTTGTTTAAGATTAATGAGAGGTGTTTGTACACCTGTTGATAGAACTCGGCTACCGGTTTGTTACCCTGCACCAATGTGGTCATTTGGTACTCTAAAGTCGACAAATCGCGTCTATCGGCATAATGCATCGATAGACATTTAGTTATTGCTGACCAATCTAATGGTGTGTTGTAAGACTCCAGCGCCATGTCGGCCTGGCCGGTAATCTTGTTTCTTATTATACTCAGCATACCATAGTATTTAGCCGTACCTTTTAATGGCTCGTATATTGTCAACATACGATCAACACTTTTCTTCCAGGAATTAAATTCTCCTGGCTTACCGGAAAATTCTTTCAGACATTTTACGACGTCTGGTATTTTATCTAAACCGCTGAGGTCTTGCCTGTGTCTTTCTTCGATTACTTGGTCTACCGTCGTAGCCAAACTAGCAATTGGGTTCAGGACATTTTGCACTACTTGCGGTCCTTGTTGTCTAAGGACATTAGCTGCAATTTGGGAAATTAAAGTTGTTAAGTCACTCATGCTTCACTGTGAATTATTTTGTCCCTGAAAAGGGAGGGCATCCTGATTAAGCAATGCAGGCCTAATTAGATTATTAGGATTCGCCATTTTTCTTAATGAAATTCCTATTTTTCCTTTAAATGAAAGAGATTTTTTTTCTTTCCCAAAACTTCCTTTTGGTAAAATACTTTTTATTTAGAAAAAATTAAAAAATTAAGAAATTTCCTAAAATAAAACTTCCTTTTCACAAAAATTTTATTTTTATATTTTGACTTTTTATTGTATATTTTGTATTTAAAAATTAAACATTACTATATCCTAGTTTATGTAAATTTATTTTTTGGATATAGTGTTCGTTTCTCTAACTCTTTTGATTTATAGTAGTCCTCGGACGCACGAATTAAGCGAACCATTTCTTCCTCTATATTATCCCTGTTATCGTAGTCAACATGGGTGGCTATTTTGTCTATTTTCATGAAATTGAATAAAGATTGCATAGACCTAGCTTTGTCTTCGTTACTAACACCTTTGACTACAAAAGGTTTCCTTCTGTTTTCCTCTATATCCCTTTCTACCTTCTCTACAATTGCGTCCAACCCGTCGTAGTCGAAATCGACTGGTAAAGCGTCCATTTACAACAATCACAATGTGGGGGTTAGGGATAGTTTACAAAATATACTTAAATACAATATTGCTGTAAATATAGTGATACAATCTTAATTTCTTACTAAGTTTCAACCGCTTGACTGCCTGGTAGAGATGTGCTGTTGTGTGGCTGGATACTTTCTCTCGCCCGTGGAGATGTTGGGGCTGCTGGAACTGCTGGAGCTGCTGGAACTGCAGGAGCCGCTGGTTTGAGTTAAAGATGATTATAGTACTTTTTAGCGTACTTTTATTTTTCACTGTTTCCTTTCTTAAGGAGTACTTTTTTTTTAAAATGTTTTGCACTTTACAATGTATTTCTTTTTATATATCGTAGGCTGGTACATAAGATACCACCGGTTTGCCTTAGCTACTAAGGGGCCTAGTCGATATAATCGTGATTCACTTTTTTTAATTATCACTCACAACTTTTTGCGTCGCGACACCTGATTTCTGCGGTTTTCGGGACGATTTTAGTGTTATTTTCTTTTTTTAAAACTTTTTTATTTTTAATTCGCGATGTCTTACTTTTTGTTTTCAGACCACTTTTTTCACGTATTGCGTTTTCACTTTTAACTTTTACCGTTGCCTTACTTTTTAATTTTCAGGACTTCACCGGATTTGTTACGTTTCGAGCGCCGCGGATTTATTTATTTATCGCGAGCCTCGAGACTTTTGCTCGGGCGCCAGTTAATAAAACGAGTGGCTAAGTTTAATAAAACAAACGTTTTATATTTAATTGCGGGGCTGAGAGGGGCAGCACTACCGCATTTATTAATGTGAGAATTGAATCTAAAACTAAGTTACAATAATCTTAATATTTATACCTAGCTATGCCTGCGCTGCAACTGCATTTTGCTGCGTAGCGTCTGCAATCTGCTGCGTGGTAAATTCATGCTGCTTCGCTGTGACTGCATGCTGACGTTGAATTTAGCGGGTGGCTCTCATGTGTTGTTGTACAATTAATGTTTACAACATTAATTTCGGTCACATTTATGCTGACTCCGTCTGTGCCCCACATGTTTGTTTGTTGAGTAAATCATGTACTTGGTTTTACAAGTGCAGTTCGGCTGAGTCGATTGTTTGTTGATTTCCGTTCTACATAGCTGTGCGCCACTTAGCATTGTCGTCTTGCTATGCGTTTGTTGATGCGGCCGAATTTGTGATGGGTGGTCATAATTCGGGCAACATGTGCAATATTGACTTTCTTAAGTTGATTATTGATGTGGGTCAACTTAATGTAGCCAGTTTATGATTAGTGATCAAATAACGGAATATGAATGCGTTATTTGATTCTCTGGAATGCGGGTCTATTATAAGTAACTAATTTACGACATCTTGTGGAAGTGGTTGGTTTCGGATTTTAATTTATGTTGTCTTCATGGGTGGTTCTAACGTATCGGCTTGGAGTGTTTGATATGTGACGGCGAGTCATCTGTCAAGCAGCTTGGGTGGTATTAACTTACCCTAAGTTAACTTATATTCTGGCCTAATAATGGGAAAACTCACATTGGTGGTTAAACACAGTTTCATTGTTTTTCAAAATATTCTTCATGCACCAGTTTTAACAATTTCTTGCATCAATCGACACAAGACTTTTTGTGAGTTTTTATATTGTGTGGGGCGTCGAAGCATTCTTCTCGGGATGCATTTTTAAATTCAGTGTAAATAACACCAATGTAGCTTACACATCAAAACGTTCCGAGTGCGTGTGTAACAAAATATTCCAAACTTTCCAATGGAAAATGGCGCCTAACTACAGTACATTGATTATGCTTCAAAGTTTGATGATAATGTATATATTAAAATATATCAGAGCCCAAAAAACACGCCCGTTCGCTTTGCTTGTATAAAATATATTAAATTCGTTTATCGTAACGAGTCGGTGCTTCACTTTCCACCCGACGCCATTCTCACCAGCGAGTCTTAGTCTAGTTACATCAAAATCTTAACGACTAATTCTTAAGGTCTAGTTACAGCAAAATCTTAACAACTAAATCTTAAGGTCTAGTTACGTAAGTATAAGCACATGCCTACTGCTTCCTACAACTAGGCCTTCCTGACTCCGGATTCTACGGCGTTTCTTTAAACGTTTTAGATTTAATTTTAGCAACTCAATTTTTTCTAAGACTGCACCAGGGTTTTAAATTTGTAACCGATCAGGTACCTTCATACGGAATTGGAGTTAGTCGAAATCCTTCTACATCTTTCACTACGTAGCGGTCGTTTTCTAAAACTTTAGTTATCCGGTACGGTCCCTTGAACTTGGGTATTAGTTTGCTAGAAGCTCCTACTTGTGAACTCACATTGGATACGACAACACAATCACCTACTCTAATTTTACGTGGTTCTCGCCTTTTCGTGTTTGAGTATGTCTTATTGTAACTTTGTGCTTTACACTGTTCTACTTCTGCCCGTTCTCTAACGTCTTTTATTATCACCGGAGAGGACTCTTGTATTGGTTCTATTAATTTTTCTCTGATACTATCTACGACCTTCCCTTTTTGCCTAACTTCAAACAAAAGTACGCTAGGTTGTTCCTTAGTTGCTTTACGTACTGAATTGTTCACCGCATGCTCAGCCTCCTCAAACATTTTTTCCCAACTTAACTCTCTCTCAGTGTCTACCATGGGTTCTAAGGTTTTGTTCACGATTTCAACCTGGCTGTTTGCTTGGGGTGAGTTTGTCGTGACTTTTATGTGTTCTACACTGCTCTGCTTCATAAGTTCTTCGAACTCTTTCGACGTGAAGCAGCTTCCTCGGTCTGACACTATGACTTTTGATCTGCTATAGGCTCTAAAATAATCTTTTAAGGCTACGATAGCTTCTTTTGACGCGGCTGTTCTCGCGGGGTAGAGACGGATAAACTTTGCAAACGCATCAATTACTCTTATATAGGTTTGTAATTTGTGCACTTGCTATGAATTGGTCCCTAATAGTCGATGTGTACCATTTCGAACGGGACGTTTCGTACTCGTTCGTCTCTACTTTGGCATATAATTAAATTTTCTTCAAAGGTATTGGCGTGAATCACTAGTACTTTGTTTATTTTACTTAGCTCGTCTACATGTTGCACCCTTTTACCTGACCTATGCTCATCCCCGTAATCGTAATTTTGTAACTCTAATGCCAACCCTGCGTTCATCTCTTTTTCGTTTAGTGTTAAGGTCAGGGAATTGCAGTCAGTAATTATCTTAAACTTAATACCTTGCAGATATATCCTGAACCTTTTTACCGCATACACTATCGCCAGTGTTTCTAACTCAAAGCTGTAATATTTGGATTCCACATCTGTCGTGCGATTGGAGAAATAAAAGACTGGATGTAATTTCCCGTCTCTCTTCCTCTGCAACAATATTGCTCCAAGCCAAAAAGCACTTACATACATCACAGTGTAACTGTTTCATTACTCGGGTCATATATTGCTAGCAGCGGGGACGCAATAAGTTTTCGTTTAAGATTGTCAAATGATTTTATCTCTTTTTCTCCGAACTGAAACTTTTTCTCTTTTCTCGTAAGATCGTGGAGAGGCTTGGCTACGACCGCAAATTGTTTTATTAACCTTCGGAAGTATGAGCATAACCCTAAAAAACTTTGAACTTATTGTACTTTCGTGGGAACTGAGAAGTTTTCGATTGCTTTAAGTCCCTTTTCGACAGCTTGAATACCCTTGTCATTAATGACATATCCTAAATATGAAACCTTTGACTGTAAAAATTCGCATTTGTCCAGTCGTAGCTCTAAATTATTTTGAACAACCCTTAGTACAACTTTTTTCAATATTTCTAAATGCTCTTGTACAGTTTGCGTAGCTTTCATAAGGTCGTTTAGAAAAACCATAATTTCCCCACTTCGAATCATGTCTGCGAAAATGTTGTTAATAAACTTTTGAAACATTGCAGGTGCATTTTTGAGCCCAAACGGCATCTTTAAAAATTCGTACAGTCCCAAGTGTATGGTGAAGAAAGTATACTTAATTGAGTCTTTTTCTACAAACATATTTTTGTAACTCCTCTTTCTCACTGTACGATAGTCTTCTTGGAGGACACGAAAATGGCTTATCGTTGTCTAACACTAGCCGCATTTCTTTTCTTCATCTAGCTTTTTTGAGTTTAAATATATTTTCCTAAACATCACAAAAAAAACTTTTTTCACCACCCCTCAATTGTTCACCTACTTTTAGATCAGTGCCCGTTTCTTCGTATACATTTATTGCCATAATTTCATTTATCACTTCGCTAACTTGGCTATTATTGCTAGATTCAACCATGTTTACTCTCTCGAAGCTGTTCAGTTGTTCGTCCGTTTCGTTGTACGCTATAGCCACATTATTAACTGCTCCAACATTGTATATGTTCTCAACTCTTCTGTTGTATCTCATCCACTTTCTCTAATTTTACTCCCGATGGCACTATCGCTTGCTTAATTAGGGTAACTGGGCTCCTGAGTCGACTAAACATTCCATAAACACATCACTTAGCATGTGCTGATACATATAATTTAAAATAACTTACGAAAGTATGTTTGTTTTTTTTTTTGTAATAATTACAGTCCGCTGTATAAAGGCCTTGCTGTCCGCAAGCGCAGTAGGAACCAGCTTCTCTTCTAGGCTTCCTGCAGTCTTTTGCGAAATGACCGGAGCAGTTGCAGTTATAGCACCGGGTACTGTCGCCCGTTCGTTGCCTCTGAGCTGAACGCTCCGGGAGATTTTTGGAACGGAAAGCCCACACAACATCGTTCGCCGAATTAAATTTTTGCAATTTTGCTTGATTCCGTAGTTGCCTGTAGAGTATTCCTTCCCAGCAGACATTTCTCGTTAAAATAGTTGGCAAAACTCTCCTCGGGTATGCGTTTTTAAAACTTTCGGCGACGATCGAGTTTGAAAACACGGCTTTCATTTCGCGTAGCGACTCGGCTTTGCGTTGTGCCACGCCAAGGCTGCGCCTTTCAGTTTGGTGTGAATTGCGACCCCCAAGATCGCATTATCTATCTGCTGGACCTCACGATAATGCTGCAGCTGATTATGCCACGCGTTGAAACCGTCGCCACCGCCGTATGTTGGTGTGATGTCCTTTAGTACGTCGAACTAGAACCTTCACTTTTTCCTTTGTTTGAGTCAGTATTCGCCGCCATATTCGTCTCACTTTCGAGTAAAGCTCTCTGCAGCTTGAGTAATGCTATTTCCTTTCGTAACATTTCAACTGTCTTTCCGTTATTCCCTTTGCTGCTGTTTGTCTTCGACAAGCGGCTCCCGAACCTACCGCTACTTGTACATGCTAACACGTCTTACACATAAACAGCGCCATCATTGTCGTCGACTGTACTATTGCAGTAGTAGGAATTCTCTCCGTTATTTTGACCGCTGCCTTCGCCGTTGTTCTGACCGTTGTTTTGACCGCTATCCTCAACATTGTTCTCACCTTCGTTCTCAGCGTTGTTCTGACCTAAGGTCACCTCCGTATTTCTTTCACACCGTTGCTGTCCACTTACACCTGCTAGTTCATCGTCGTCGCCTGGACACAATCCTCGCGCTTCCGCCGAGAGCTCATTCAACCTGGTTGCTAGTGATGCTTTTGCACCGCTGGCATTGATGCCCACAGCAGTGCACCAAGCCTTCAGCGGCATGGGCGAGTATTTTTCTGCATTTATCGCGTCACGATTCATAGTATTTCGCGTTGTACAAAACTTGCGACTTTTCTTTTTTTTTAAACTTTAATTTTGGCGTTTAAGCTTGGTTCAAAGACCACTTCTGATGAAATATATCGGAGTCGAGTGGTTTCACAAAAAACACGGTCGTTCGCTTTGCTTGTACAAAATATATTGAATTCGTTTATCGCAACGAGTCGGTGCTTCACTTTCCACCCGACGCCATTCTTACCAGCGAGTCTTAGTCTAGTTACAGCAAAATCTTAACAACCAAATCTTAAGGTCTAGTTACGTAAGTATAAGCACATACCTACTGCTTCCTACAATATATATGTACTCTGTGAATCAAAGATGCATTTACTTTATATTGAATTGCTTCAAATTTGGTAATTTTTTTACGTCCCGATATTTTCTTCTTTTTGTAAAGGCACCTTCAAAAAATCAACATTTAAATATGTTTTCCCCAAAAGCAGTCAAAAGTTCTTTAGCGCAGATTCATTCCCACTTTTTTTCTTTTGATAATTTTTATACGTATGCTATATTTGTAGAGCTTTTGATTACCATGCACAAGCATTTTATGCATTGCCACTTTTTTATTGGGAGTCTATACGAAATGTGCAGGACACACTCCAAGAACATTATACAGGCGTGAAGACTTTAAAACTCGTCAAAGAGGTTGTGATTAATTGAAGCATGTTCGCGAATAACGTTGTAAACGACAATTTTTTCAAAACGGTTTTTTTTTTGCATTTTACAGTTATAATTACTCTCTTCTGTCTGTAAAAAAAATTTGAGCAAATTACTGCAGGCATTCCCACTCAAAATGCTCTCTAATGCAAGCAGTCAGTGGAAGAACGTTACATGTTATTTATGTTATCTGTGCAAAATGTCAAGAAATGAATATTCATGTGTTCTTAATAAGACAAACAGAGGGTCAAAAAGGAAAATAAATATAGAAAACTGGAAAGACCTAAACAATAAAAGATTAAGAAATAGTGGGCAATCATATGTGAATAGAAAAAATAAAGTAGTGCCAGCTAAAAACGCGACTGAACAGGTAAAGTGGAAAAACGTTTTAAGTTCAAGATTTTCTACTATATATTTAGTTGTGTTTTATACATAGGTTTGTGGCTGCAGATGCAATTTTCAGTGTGATAAGTTTAATTTATTACATATAAAAGAGCTATTTGATAGTTTTTATAAAAAAAACTACAACGATCAAAGTTCATTTTTAAGTTGCTACATTGAATTGAGTGAACCTCAAAGACGAAGAGTTAATGAGGGAACTTCTAGGCGAAACACCAGAATCTGCTATTTTTTGTTGTCTTCTAACGGTCAAAGAGAAAGAGTGTGTAAAAATATGTTTTGTCACACATTCCAGGTAAATAAGTATTGAGTGTTTTTATTTATTTATTTATTACCTACTTCTTATTCATATTTTTATTCAGATAACGCAACGCAGAGTACAAATTTTGGTTGAAAAATTAAAATTTGGAAAACTTGTTACTGATCAGCGTGGTAAACATGAAAATCGTCCACACAAAATCGTTGAAGCGGAGAAAATGTGTGTTATGGAACACATAGCAAGCTTTCCTAGCCAAGAAAGCCACTATAGTCGTTCTACATCAGAGAAAAATTGTTTACGCCCTGATTTAAGTATTAAAAAAATGCATATCTTATACAAAGTTAAATACCCTGATACTGCAATTTCTTATGACACATACAAGCATATTTTTCATACGGAATATAAGCTACGATTTGGTTACCCGAGAAGTGATACGTGTAAGGTTTGCGATAAGTATTTTATTGAAATGGTTGCTGTCGCGAATACAGAACGATTCGAAAGTATACAAAACTTAGCTGCAGCTAATCACGAGAAGGCAGAAAAAGCTTACTTACAGCTTAGAAATGATACCAACACCGCCAAAAATTCACACAGTACTGTAGTCATTTGTGTCGACATGCAGCAAGTGATTTTCACAACAAACCTGACACACTCCGATGTCTTTTATCAGCGGCAGTATTCAAATTATAACTTTGCTATTCATAATATGTCAGACAATGCAGTGCATATGTATACATGGCATGAAACAGTTGCAAAAAGAGGATCTGCAGAAATCGCATCGTGTATTTTGAAACACATTTCCTCAAAATATAGTATTTTAGAAAATGATGGAGTTAGAAAATTGATAATATGGTCAGATAGGTGCGTTGGGCAGAACAACAACTGGACAATAATCGCTTTGTGCCACAGTCTCTTAACAAAATACTTTTCTGAAATAAATCAAAAATTTTTAACATCGGGACACAGTTTTCTCCCCTGTGATCGCGATTTTGCGCTAATTGAAAAACAAAAAAAAACAGCTTAATTATATACCCCAGAAGATGTGTGCCATATGATTGAGTCAGTAAGAACTTCGAATCCATTTCATGTATGTACATCAAATGGTTTCAGATGAATTTAAAAACTTTGAGTTTCTAAACAAAAATATAACTAGAAATTATATGCGCAAAATTACGGATGCTCGATGGCTTCAATTTTCAAGAGATGATCCAAACACCCTTAGAATGCGCAAAAATCATAGCATTACTGAATCCTGGTCATGCTACACTATTCGACCAAAAAAAAATTTATCTAATAACACTTTACCGGTGCTTAGAAATGGTCCAATTGAATAAAGCTCTGAGAAAAAAAAGGATCTTCTTGCAATGGCGTCCTATTTGCCAGAAAATTATGCAGAGTTTTATAAGAACTTGCAATAAATAAATTTATCACACATAAGACTTTAAATACATTTCGTAGTTCCTTATGTAAAAATTAAATATCATTTACTTATGTATATTTGTAAGAAGAGAAAAAAGTTACGTCTTGTTGGTTAAAAAGAAAAAACTAATCGCTTTGTTAACTTTTTTGTTGAAATAAAACTTGATTCTTTTGAAAATATTAAAACTTTCTTTATCTTCGCAAAATGTTTATGGAAACACGTTTTAAACGCCATTGCACTATAAGTTATGCGTAGTGGAAGAACGTGTTAACATCCATTTTATTTTGGATATAAAACGTTTTTCCATTTTGAAAATTTTATGAACGTATTTGTAGTTGTGTTTTGAGTTTATATATATATTTTTTTTAGAGAATAAGGTGAGAATTGTTTTTTTTCACTTAAATATAAAAAACAATTAATAAAAAATGCAATCTACCACATGTTAACTATTTTTTTCGTTTCCTCAACTATTTGAAATTTGTCGTTTACAACGTTATTCGCGAACATGCTTCAATTGTAAATTGTTAAACTTTTCACCAAACTTAAATCGTTCATATTTTTCGGTCCTAGCCTACAGATTTCTTTGACATGTTTGAAAATCAGACTTCTAGATAATGCTAAATGTTTTTCCCTCTAGCATTGCGATATGAAACTGGTGATGTTGGTACAGTGTTTGATAGCTGGCTCTTAATATTTTCAATTTCACTACGAGTCAAGTCAGCCGATTCTTTCTCGCAAAGTATTTTTTATAGGTCTCCAAAATCTAGTTGAAGAAGGTCGATTCTTTTTTCATAGAATTGTCGATCCCTGCTGTACTTTAGTGTTAGAATTCTAATTGGAAATAAATACGAGTCGATCATATTTCCTTCACAGCTGGTGAATTTTTGCTAAATGTATAATGGCACTGCTCCCATCACAGCTCCCTTTGCAATAATCATATGAGTGTTGTTGTTGTCTTCAGTCCGACTTTCAAAACTTTGTGGCTTGGATCTTTCTAGAAATCTTTTCGGAGATCTTTGAGCAAAATGGAGAGACAAACCATCATAACTACTCAGGAGTCATTTATAGACATACATACGTACATAAAAATAATAAATTGGGGGTATTACTATAGTTTTGCCAAGCCCTCGCACGTGAAATGAATTGAACGTTAAACCCCTGTCTCCAATGGGAAAGCTGTGCAACCGTTTTAATTCAAACTAAATATAGCTGTTGAATGAGTAAGAGGAGAAATAAAATTCTTTAAACTGAAACTTAAAAACTATTTTTTTTTTATTTTACATAAGTGCGCATTTGATTTTCATTGGGATTATCTATAACAAGATTTGAGATCTAAACAGCCTTCAATTTATTTGATTGGAAATGTTATTCCGCAGTTGTTGGGATCGAAATTCCCATCTAAGAAAGAAGTTCTTGGTGTATTGTTTTCTCACACTCGTACGCTAAAATTAGAAGTACGAAAAAGTACAATACTGGTGGCAAACGAAGTGCTCGTTTTCTGGGATAAAGCGCGGATTCCGACGCGCGACACAAAAAGAGGAGGAACGCCGCATAAGGCAATAGAAGAAAAGTTCGTCGAAGAATTAGAGAACGTCTTCGATATGATTCATGATAATGTGCTCACAAGGATGGCAATACAGGAGGATAAAGATTTTTTGCTTGCACAGAGGAAAAAAGGCCGCTGAGGTAGCATAGCATGCTTCGAATTGACAACGCTCTTACTGGGATTGAAAAACAAAAAGTAGAACGAGAAGACGCAACAGAACAACGGCGAAAACGATCGTCAAAATTAATAACTTAGCAACAGGTAAATTTTGTATATTGTAGATGACGCACAATTTTATTATTTGTATTCAATACTCATTCAATTACCGTGCAATTCAAAAATTCTGCCGTCGACTTCGAAAGTTGTAAAAAGAGGAACCCAGTCATTTATTAATGAACGGATCGTTTCTGCTTTAGATAAAAGCATGATATCATCGAAATGCAATGCATTTAATGGCTGCAGTAGCTGAAGGTCTTAGCCACAAGGTATCAAATTTGGTACTGAATCGCTCGTCAAGATACCGTCCTGCAAATCGACATGTAATGTTATTCTTCTTGCCCCCTTTTATTATCAATACTAATGTGCTATGCTATATTTTTTCATGATAGTTTAAGGAAACGGCATTTTGTAGTGTATTGGGTTGGCGAATATTAGTCGCATTAGTCGCAAAAAGTGGTCAAAAATTGGGCCTCTCGGCCGAATAAATTACATCCAGCCGCGGCGTTCACTTGCCCGAAATCATTTTTAAAACATAATGGCAAACACTTTTTTTTTATAAAGCTTGAGTACTTTTGACGCTTGCAAAGGACTCACATTAACTTTTATGTATAAGATAATCTCTTTTGGTGTATACAAGTAAGGGTTGTTTCAAATAAAAACTTGCGCTGGGTATTTAAAGTTCGGTTGCTCCCGAACTTAGCCCCTTTCTTACTTGTTTTGTTTAAATGTTTGTAGTTTTTAGTAATTTATTAAAATCTTTATGAATTTTTATTTTTTCACACTATTGTATTAATTGGAGTGGATATAAAAACAGTTTTTTTATCGACGAGCAATGGGCGAGATATGATACAATATTGTTTTCAAAATATCGGAAATATATAATTATCTTTCTATTAGGGAGTATTGAACATGTATTGCCTTTTTTCTCAAACAGAAACGGCTGGAAATTCGTTTTCAGCAGACTAAAGCAAAGCCACATGTTTTAAACTCTACAAAAGATAGTTTCAGCTACAGAATATTCATTAATTTATTGAACAGAACTTGTTTTGATAAAAACTCAAATAAATTTGAACGGGATGGTATGTACTAATGAAATTTTGTTATTATTATTATTTTGTTGGGGATATATACAACACATCCCTAACTTAAATTAGCACACTGACTGCTAGTACCTTCGGTGCTTATACCTCTGATTACAAAATTATTTAATTGTAAAAATTCTCTGATATGTTAACACAATTCCTATAATTGTTTAAGTTAATCACATTGTAGTAGGTAATATTATTTAATAGGGTGGATGGTACTGTAGGCCAAAATGCGGCACCCCGTTTGTTTGGTTAGTGTTGGGCAAAGATCTAGAATGTATTGGATTGAGAAATTCCCTCCTCAAAACTGGCCAACCGGGGAAGGAGGGCCAAGGAGAAGATGTGTGTGTGTCCGAGCCTTAGTCGTATAAAAGTTGTGATTTGATGTTTGGGAAGGGCATAGGGACTTTCTACGATCGTATTAAATTGAGACCATTCCACTTTTTTCAAGTGAATAGAATGGTTATTGCTAATTCTAAGTATGTCAATGGTGAAAAATGTGTGGAAGGAGATGGAGGGGAATATGTATTTTTGGCTGATAAATCGGCTTTTTCGTTACCAGAGACGCCTATGTAGCTGGATATCCATAGAGCATTACTTTGTTAGGGTCTTTTATTAATTTTTCCCTGGTTCGACGAACTGTTTCATCAACTTTAAAAATGTTTTTAGTGCTAGGCAGACTGACAGACTATTTGTACAAATTAGGAATTTGCCTTTAATATTTGTTGCATACTTTTATATATGAGACCGTAATCAATTTTAGATAATACCAGGAATCGAGTAATGTTAATAAATGTGTTTGGTGTATACGAAGGTGTTTCGATGACAAATACTCGTACTTAATAATATTTAGCCAAGTGAATAGGTTTGATCTTAGTGTCGAATAGTGGGGTTTAAAAGTGTACTTGTTATCAAAAACCAAAATTACTATTTCCGAGCTCTTGAAGAAAATACCACGACTAGCGAGGTCTGCTGGGTTGTCAAGAGAGATCAGTTGGAAGGAATCAGTCCAAAAGTATAATCCTTGATATTCAATACCCATTTGGACAAAAGGAACTATACCATATTGGGAGCAATTCCAATCTCGGTATAGAGATGGTTTTGAGAGGAGCTACTTTTTTTTTGTAATATAAAACATAATCATAATGGTACAGATAATCTTAAGTGTTAAATGACTAGTTCTTGTAAAAGTATACGGAAATAATCCTACACAGTTATTAAAATGGATTAATGAAAATAATGGAACGTAGATAAATGTTGAGCCTGAATGTCCTGTTGTTCCTAATAGTATTTTAAATTCTTTATGAAGGGTTATTAGGATTGAGTTTCAAAAATGAGTTTTAACATTTGAATTTACGCCCTGCACGTAAAAATAAAGAGCAGGTTATTAAAAAGGATTAATGAAAATAATGAAACGAATATAAATATTGAACTTGAATGTCCTGATGTTCCTAATAGTATTTTAAATTCTTTATGAAGTGTTATTAGGATTGAAATTTAAAAATTAGTTTCAATATTTGTATTTGCTTTCTGCACATAAGTATAAAGAGCAGCTCACCCCCATTTGTTTTGTCCAGCCAAATTTCCAACATTTTTGCTACCACAAAAATTGGGCTTAACTAACTTGCGGGATCGAACAATTTGTCAATAATGGGATTTAAGGCCCCAATACGTTGGTCTCGGGATTTAGCTGCCTCGGGTATATCATGCGCACCAGATATGGACCAGCAATATTTTGATTTAGAGTCCTTGGCAAGTTGTAGCAAGTTGCGAATTACCAAATATGGTGCACAAATGAGACCGAAGGTGCCTCTGTCTAACTGAAAGTCCCCGATCTCCCCGTCCAAAGAATCCTCTTTAAATAATCGTCTTTAAAGTAGAAGAGATGCTCCGGGTTGAAGATTATTTCTCGGTACATTTCCTCAGTGTCTGCATTGAACAGGTATTTGATTAATCGCCACATTACAATAAGCATTGTTAAATCGACTCCATTCGAAGTGGGACAAAATTGCTCGAATACCACTCTTAACTTTGATATGGCACAGCAGGTTTATGGACAGCTTGTTTTGGAAGGTAATAGCAGAGAACTTGTCAGTAATGAGAAGGCGCAAATGTTAAAACAGCCTTTTCATCAACAAAATTTCTACGTGCCGTCGGGAGAATTCAACATAGCAATTTAATTCTACCATACGAATAAAAACCATTTTCACCATATTTTGCTATATTTAGAGCAGAGGGGCTCTTTTGCGGAGGCGAGCGGCTGCATGTGTACAAAAAGAAGATAAATAATAAATCAAAACAAAAACCATAGAAGGAAAATAAGTAAACAAAAAAACCAGTTTCTGGATAGCGAAACGCAACTTGAGACGGCAGATGAGTTATTCAACAGTTGAGGATAAGAGAAGGGTTGAAAGGGATAGGGGGAATCGTCAAAAGAATATTCTTTCGAGTTTTCGGCAATTTTTGTGTCAATCGCCATCAGCGCGTGCACTTGTACGCAAATGAGTTGATGCGCGCATGAATTGCTTAATAAATGCATCCATGTATGTATGTACGTATGTATGTAGTTTCAGATATTTTAGAATATTTAGCGCTGGTGCAGGCACAATTGCAGCTGCGGTTGCGATGCGCTGTGATGTGATTAAGATTTAGCGTAGGTCAAGGTTGAAGTTATACACATGCACATTGTATGTACATATTTACATACATAAATATGTATATGCACCTATCAACTAATCTTTATTTACTAATTTTCTAAGTCAAAAATAAGTTTAATAAAAACATGACAAAATTATATTTTTTAATGAAAAATCAACTATGGTTCATTATACATACTTATGTATGTACTTACATAAGTGGAATCAAGAAAAGATTCATTCACACATGCGCAATTTTTCAGCGCAAGTGCACAGCGAAACATTGTATAAACATTGTATCGGGTGTTTTTTTTAGGGGTATAGAACTTCGAATTGAAATAAAACACAAGAAAATCGTTTTAAGGTCCATCAATTTGGCTTTATTGGAAGGATAATTTTATGCCATTAATGTTTAAATATGATTTCGGGCATGTGGCCGCCGCGGCTGGCTCGAATAAAGCCAATTCTACAGGTCCAATTTTCAACCACTTTTTCGAGCATATGGGGCCGTATGTCGGCAATAACGCCACGAATGTTGGCTTCCAATTCCCCTAACGTTTCTGGTTTGTTGGCGTAGACGAGCGACTTCACATATCCCCAAAGAAAATAATCCAATGGTGTCAAATCACACGATCTTGGTGGCCAATTTACAGGTCCATTCCGCTAAATTATGCGCTCATCGAATGTTTCCTTCAATAAATCGATTGTGACGTGCGCTGTGTGGCATGTAGCGCCGTCTTGTTGGAACCACAACTCATCCACATTCATGCCATCCAATTCGGGAACAAAATAGTCGGTTATCATGGCTCTATACCGGTCTCCATTAACGGTAACTGCCTCTCCAGCATTATTGCGGAAGAAGTATGGCCCAATGACTCCACCAGCCCATAGAGCACACCAAACAGTCAGTTTTTGTGGATGTAATGGCGTTTCAAGGGTCTCATGTGGATTCTCTTCACTCCAAATGCGGCAATTTTGCTTGTTGACGTAGCCATTCAACCAAAAATGAGCCTCATCACTGAACAAAATTTTGCGATGAAAATCAGCATCGAGATCAATCTCATTTTCGGCCCATACACCAAAATCACGACGCATTGCATGGTCTCGCGGCTTTAATTCTTGCACAAGCTGGATCTTGTAAGGTCGCAAGCCAAGATCTTTGCGCAAAATCTCCAATTGCTGTGCACGGTGGCGAATCGATTCATTCGGGTCCTCTTCAACACTTTGCTCTACAGCGGCAATTGTTTCTTCGGTGCGCACTGTTCGACGTCTCTGCGGATGCGTACTATCACATAGAGTAAACGTAGTGCGAAAACGATCCATGGTTAACCGAATTAATTGCTCTGATGGACGATTATGTCGACCATAAAATTGACGGAGCTCGCGGTAAACTTCGCGAACTGAACCATTATTTTCGAAATAAATTTGCACGATTTGCAAGCGTTGTTCTTTTGTCAACCTGTTCATGATGAAATGGCAAACCAAACTGAACATAAATGACATTAGAGTTGCCAGATTTGACCACAAAATGCCAGTTTTATCTCTATTCGAAAAACAAACCTGTAAAAAAACACCCGATATATGCATATCTACATATTTACGTATGTACATACCTACAACAACAAAAAATTCATTCATAAGCGCTCGCGTGTATTTCCGAAAACAAAATATGTATGTATGTATGTTCATTCATAAGCGCAAGCATTTCATCTCCCCGCGCACGCAAATATTCCCCGCAACAATCATTTTTACAACGAACACAAAAATGCTAAAATCTTCAATTTTACAAACCATTGACGGTCATTGAAAAGATTCAACATCGCAATAGCAGACAATAATCTAATTGACCAACGTAGTCTGACAAATTGCTGGCATTCTAGATTATTCTAGAATATTCTGGAACATTCTAGAACATTCTAGAACATTCTAGAACTGTTGTCCAAATGCGCGCATCAACCCATTTGCGTACAAAAATTGCCGAAAACTCGAAAGAATATTCTTTTGACGATCCCCCCTATCCCTTTCAACCCTTCTCTTATCCTCAACTGTTGAATAACTCATCTGCCGTCTCAAGTTGCGTTTCGCTATCCAGAAACTGGTTTTTTTGTTTACTTATTTTCCTTCTATGGTTTTTGTTTTGATTTATTAATTATTTTCTTTTTGTACACATGCAGCCGCTCGCCTCCACAAAAGAGCCCCTCTGCTCTAAATATAGCAAAATATGGTGAAAATGGTTTTTATTCGTGTGGTAGAATTAAATTCAGTACTTTTCGGAGGTGAATTCTCTCCATCGCACCCGCAAATTTTGTTGATGAAAAGGCTGTTTTAACATTTGCGCCTTCGCAAATGTCATATAAAGTCTCGTGTATGTGACCCAAATCCGTGCATTCTTGAAGTCCCTTTTTATATTCTTCCTTTACTACGGGTTGTTTGTCAGAGAAGTTTCACTTTTGAGAAACTGTCTCATCACGATATGACGAGAAGCGGCCATATGTGCCCTTAGAGGAGTAAGTTTGGCAATGTACGAGCTATTTTCTGACAAATGGTCACCATGGCAGTCCCTAGAAGCATACATCGGTTATTGTCAGCGGGATTGGCATTGATGTATGCCGTATGAGACTTAGTGGAAGCTTGTTGCACGTTTGACGTACACTGCTCTTCAGCACATGTGAAATCGCTCTTGGAATCATTTATTTCATGCGCATCTGCTAAGCAGTTAAAGCAGAGATGGTGTTTTCTCCCTGCAGACAATATTGCATTTGGACTCATCTCCAAAAACCTTTGACATGTTTTTAGGTCATGACTTTGTGAAGAATAAAGTTCGTCTTAACGAGATTTGTATTCACTCTATTGGTCTGCAGTTAATTATACGGTTTGAAGGTGTCAAACCTGTTAGTGAGAAATCTGTCTAAGTCCACCCAAATTGGAATTTCGTTTTTCTTAGTGTGTTCTCACAGAGCGAGGGTATTTTTTGGGAGCCAAGTTGAACGCAAATAGGGGAACGCATCCCAACATTCAATATTTATGGTAGGAGATATTTGGCATATTCCAAAATATCTTCAAATTGGAGTTTACATGAACTCGCCTACTTACATACCTACCACTTAAGTTAGTCCAAGCCAACGCAAACCCATCAGTAGTGAAGGGGGCTTTCTGCACTATTTCCCTCGCCTCTCCTCGAGTTTTTTGATTAAGGTGGAAAAGCTTATCGTTCGGAGATAATTTAGCGCTATTCCGATAAACGACGGTGAACATGCCCCTAAAGGAAGGCCACTTTAAATAATCACCATGAAATATTTCGGTAACGCATGGAGGCAGGTGGATACTAGGCATAATTGATGTCTCAATCAACCGTTCAGGCTGAATAATGGTCGAATTCGAGTTTTAGTTAAACATTGTGAGGTTGGGTATGTGTTCACCCATCAAAGCTCCGCAACAGACATATGTTTGATAGCAGTTGGAGTATTTGAGCGTGATCGATTTTACAGTAGCCTCTTGATCGGTGCACATTGAATTCACATTCGACAAACAATTTTGATATTCCGCTCTTCTTGTTGAATTTCAAGAGAGAAAGTGCTGTGATTTATGACTGTAGGCGCGATACACCCTTCAAGTTCCAAAATAAGAACTGCTGCTGAAAGAATTTTCCTAACGATGCCATCGTATTTTCAGAAAGTTGAAAATTGTATGCAAAAGGCAAGATATTTTTTAAAGAACCTTAAAAAAGGACGATTAATGATTGTAGGAATGAAGCAAATCTAATAGCGAATTATTTATTTTATAAAATTAATAAAACACATAGATAAGGATCGAATCCCCACAACAAAATTTGAAGCCAATTTTAGATAACCAAAAATATTTAAAATATTGACTATCATAATTTCGTCAACTGGTCGAGATCGAAAAAGTGTAAAATTTAGAGAAGAAAAATATTGACCAAAAACCATTTTCGGCAACTGGTCGAGATCGAAAAAAAATAAAAATTATTAGAAGAAAGATATTTACAAAATTGTGACAGTCGACTTCCACGAAAATATTTCAATTGTGAACATTAAGCGATATTCTGAACGAAGTATTCTACTCGTACACACCGATAAACGATCGATGAACAAAAAGTTTCGTAAATAAATATTAAAGGAGCGTTAGAGCTTTATTTTAAAAAATAGCATTAATTTTGGTAGCAAAATTAAAACACCAGAAAAGTAAAAGTTATAAACATTTGCTATAAAAAGCTTTGATTTATTTAAGAATTAAATTTGCTTTAGTTTTTATATGGGCCAAATTCTTTATAAAATTGTTTGCTGGGTTGGAGCTGCTTCTTTTCTTTCTTTTTCCCTCCTACGCGTTTCAACGTATTTCGCGTCTTCCTCAGGGGGTCTGTTTTTTATTAAACAATAAACAATGAACAATAAACAGTAACATTAGCTTTAATTTTAATAATTAAGTACATCTGGACTATTTTGTATCGCTGTTTTTTTCCAATAATAGAGACAACGGCAAACAAAATTCGCTTTCCACGCAACAACAGGAAAGAAAGCATAGAAAACACAAACAAAAAATTTATTGGTCTTACATACATATCAGGCCTAACAAATAATAAGGCACGTAGGAAAATTATTACAAATGAAAATATTATTTATGCTCACAACCAACATAACATGCTGAGTAGAATACTCACAAAAACAAAAGACAAAATAGAAAAAGAGCAACAACACAATGTTGTATACGAGATAAGATGCAAAGGAAAAGAAGGCCAAAATTGTAATACATGCTATGCGGGCACGACAAAAAGAGCGTTGGGTATAAGGATTGGCGAACATAAGGCGGACGAAAGAAATAAGAAAATGACAACAGCCCTGGCTCAACACCTGACCACACATAAACACACAGCAGACTTCGCGAATACGAGGATCTTAGATGTAGAGAGAGGAGAAAGGGGGAGAATGACATTGGAAAGCTTACGCATACAGCAAAAATTGGAGAACGCGACGAATTTCAAAGAAGATGTGGACAAAACAAATAACGCATACACAGCTATGATAAGAATCAATATAAATAAGAGCAATGCCAAAAATATATCTTCATAAGTATATTTAAAAAACTAGTGCTAAGTTTGCACATACATTTATGTACTGTGATAATATTAAAATCATTTTAAGTCGATAGAAAATAGTCCGGATGTACTTAATTATTAAAATTAAAACTAATGTTATTGTTTATTGTTCATTGTTTATTGTTTAATAAAAAACAGACTCCCTGAGGAAGACGCGAAATGCCTTGAAACGCGTAGGAGGGGAAAAAAAGATAAAATTTTTCGTTTTTACTCTTCTCGGCCGAAGCAGCTCCAACCCAGCAAAAAATTTGCTTTAACTTGAACGGGAACAAAATTTAAAGAAAAATTAAGCATTGTAAACTATAACTAACTCGAGTTAATGTTCAAATTAATCTAATAAATTCACACAAAAATATATACTTTTAATTTTAAGCGAGCAAAAAATATTATAAGTTGGTTGTCTAGTCACTTTTTGCGCTTACTATTACCGCAACAACAATATACGCATTTATGGGCCGTTTACATAGAGCTTTCCTCGCTTTGCTTGCCAGTTCGAATTTTAACAACAAAGCGTGAGGCGTAGAAGGTCAGCTACATAGAACGCTTTGACAGTTTCTGCTGTTTTGTTTAAAGATAGAATAAATGAATGGATTTTACTGATATGATGGAAGTAGTAGTAGTTATGCTACTAATGTGTGAAATTCGCGAGTGTCTGTAGTGTGTATACGCACGCCAAAATAAAAATAAAATGGAAATGATAACAGCTGATTGCCAAAGCGTACAAAAGTTGAGAGTCGCCCATAATTTTGCTTCGCTTTGCTTTGCTCTACTTTTCTCGCTTTGTATTTAGCAGGACTCATATAACATCATGTATTGAACTTATCTGTCAAAGCGAAACTCTGAAGCAAAGCAAAGCAAAAATCCTATGTGAACGGGCCATTATACCGGCGTAACTTTTAGAGTTCGCCGTATTAAGAAACAACAAATTAACAAACGTTATTTCACTTATTATTTACGTGTTGCTATACAATCTCAAAGGCACAAAATATTTAAACAAGAAATTTTTTAAAATAATTATTTCACTTATTTTGTCGGTGTCCGCCCACTGTTGAGGTAAACTTCCACATTGCTGCAATGTATGCTGATCTGCTGCGCTACTATCTGCCAGCGTTTTCGTATATTTTTTTATTTGTTTGTTTAATACAGCACATACACTTGCATTGCTATTTTTGTGTTCGCTAATTGTAGCGAAAATATATTTATACGTACATAAGTATGTATTGCCAGTGGAAAATAAAGGACGCGTGAGAACTCTTGAATTTTACAGCGAGTTAAGAGTGTCGGATCGGTAAGTTTTGGTAATGTGAAAAGACAAATTATCTTAGTTTAATTTAATAGCTACCTTACTTACATAATATGCGCTATAACCGCATAAACGATTTAAGTCGAACTTTTCCTACAATTTGTGGTGCGTGCCTTGATGTTGTAACACAAACGGAGGGACCTACAGTTTTATGCCGACCCCGAACGGCAAATGATTTTTGTGAGAAGTTTTTTTCATGGCAGAAATGCATTCGGAGGTTTGCCATTGCTTGCCGAGGGGCGACCGATATTAGAATAAAACTGTTCCATAATTTTTGATGTTACTTGGCCCAGCCAGGATTCGAACTCGGGCCCACCGAATGAAGCGCGAACACTCTACACACTCGGCTACGACGGCCGCTAGTACTTGCTCCCTTTTGTATAAACACGTATGTATGTATGTATGTTTGTAAATTAACTGCAGCACTCTCAAGGAGCGCTTATTTACAGTTTTTGCACTTTATGTATGTAAGTTATATTTATATGAGTTAAATTACTCAAAAAAATATATTTTTGGGAGTCGGTGCTCCTTTATTCATTCGAGTACAAACTTAAACTAAAATTTACAATTGATTTTTCCTAACACTAAACCTATATGCCGTTACTGCGACGTGATCAAAAGTGCTGAATTGCTGGTTCCCATAGGTAGCTGGCTGTTGGAATGTTTGCAGTTGGTTCCCACAGGTCTGGCTGTTGGAATTTTTTGCACGCGCCGCAACGTCAGCAAAACGGTGGATAAAGTGTTATCGTTGAATTTCCTTACATTCCAAATGCAATATAATATTTCTCAAATTATTTCAATATGTACTTTAAATATGTCCTTTGCTAACTAACCCCCCCTCTTAAATTCAAACGTCCCGTTTGAACCTTTGGGTTTATTAAATATTTCGTTGAGCCCTTCGATTGCCGTTACCGATAACTCGATGGGTCGATTGTTTGCTAACTTTTTTATTGTAATAACGTATTTTCCGACAAATATGATGATTATTATTAGTAGGATTGTCAAACCAATATTCATTGCGTGCTTTATTTGGCTTCCTGTTTCTATGACGCTTATTTCTTTTGTGTGTTAATATTTAGTTGTTTTAACGTTTCCAGTGACAGGATTTCTTCAAATTTGTTTGATCTGGATGAAGGTTGAAGTAATGCGGGTAAGGGTTTGCTTCTCGATTTTTCTGCGTTAAAAAATGTTTTCTCATTGATCTCTATGGTTGCGTTATTGTAGTGAATTATGAAAGTACCGTTAAGGTTTGTAGGTTCATTGTTAATTAAAATTTTTCCTTTGAATGCGTTTAGAAATATGATTCCTGGCGATATTTCCTCAAGGCTTTGTATATGTTGGCTGTTGATCAACGTGCAGTTTGGTGAACGGCTGGTTAGCAAATTACCGATGCAAGAATCATTACTTAAATCTACTAAATTAGTCCTTAGGCATATTTGTAAAAAGTTATAATGTTTACAGCTCTTTTTTACTCTATAGTTTACTCTTCCACGATTTAGGATTTCATTGAATTTGATTTTATTCATTACATTAATTTTCTTTACTGCTCTTATTTCGATATTTTTACAAATTTCATTTTGTGTGGTTGGTAAACTTATAATAGAGATTATTATCTTGCCGTTAGTTGCTATTTTAATATCAGAAAATTCAAGGGCCTCATCCAAATTTATAAAAGGAATGTCTTCTTCATCGAAAATATTTTTTGGCGATATCTATTTCTTCGCTTGATAGAATAAATGAATGTATTATGTTGGCGTTTGCCCAATGTATGGCGTATGCAATGTTTACTATTTTTTTTCTCTTGTTTTTCTTGACGTAAATGATTTGTCCTGGTAGGTATGATTTTATATTATGCCTATCTTTAATATGATATTCTATATTTTTGTTCTGTTTTTGTACTAATTTTTGCAGATTATTTTGCCTACTCCTTTCAATGGCTTCTGGAGTAAACCTGACGTTTCTTCCAAAAAATAAATCTACCGGTCTCTTTTTTGTGACAGAATGGATTGTATGATTGTATTCTGACACAGCTCTTTCTAGGAGCTCATCGAAGTTTCTGTGTCCTCCATTCTCCTTGAGGCAACGCATTATTTCGATCAGAGTGGAATGAAATCTTTATACCTGGCCGTTTGCTTGGCTTTTGTAGAGTGGCGTTGTGTAGACTTCTATTCCTAATTCGTCTGTCATCATAAATTTAATTGAAAAAGAGTTCAATGAAGGTTCGGTGTCCATTACAATTAGTTTTAAAACTCCAACATAAAAAATTAAATCGCTTAAAGGGCCTCTAACGTCTTCTATTGCCCTGCTTGGGAGTTTTCTTGTTAGTGCATATTTCGTGGATTTATCTAGAGATGTCATAATTATTTTACCTTCTGTTAGAAATATGTCAATGTGGACTGTGCGCAATGGCGTCTCGCCAATTTTGGGTTGATTAGGGTGTCGTTCGTACTTATTTTCCTTGCAAGTAATACAGTTAGTTATAATTCCTTTTATTTTACTTAGCATTCCTGGGAAATAACTTAAATAAATACTGCATTTCGGTGTGCTCGTTTATGGACATCTAAAATGATGTTTTCCTGGTCCTGTTCGCTAATGATGTCGTCAACTAGCTTTTGTGTATAACGGGTTCTGTAGTTACTAAAATGTAGAGGATAAATATTCTGAATTATCCCCATTATCCTCTCCTCTGTATTGATTCCGTGGCGGACGGATTAAGGTATCGTTTTAGGTGCGAAATGAGAATTTGTTCGTCGTATTCTGGTTCTGTGATTATGTGACGGTGGACTGTTGGAATATTATCTTAAACTAGTATGAAGCTGTCTCGTCTCGTTTGAAAAATATTTGATTTTTGAAAACATTTACCGGAACCTGGGTACAGGGTATAAGGTTATGGCTTGAACTCTCGTCACTGTGGATTGTAGGGGTGAGAGAATTTATCTGGGGAGGTATTCTTGACAAGGCATCTGCGACTACATTGGGGTATCCAGGTTTATATTTTAGCTCGTAATTGTACTCTTCCAGGATGGACTTCCATCGCTTCATTTTACTATTTGTATTCTTTGTACTTAAGGCGTAGGTAAGGAGTTGGTGGTCTGTAAATATTTTTACCTTCCTTGACCCGTATAAGTAATTTCTTAGGGAATTTAATTTAATTTTTTGCACGCGCCGCAACGTCAGCAAAACGGTGGATAAAGTGCTATCGTTGAATTTCCTTGCATTCCAAATGCAATATAATATTTCTCAAATTATTTAAATATATACTTTAAATATGTACTCTGCTAACTTGTATTTAAGTAGGTACATACATATACATATGTATAAGTTGATTTTATAGCAGCACTCTAAAGGAGAGTGGTTATTTGCATTTGTAAATTAACTTAGAGATCAATACAAAAAAACGGGACAATGTTCTTTTTTATTTTTGTTTGCGAGTATATGTATGTATATACATTTATATAAGTTAACGTAGCAGTTTGCAAACCCAACGGTCGTCAACTCTGCACGAGCATCCGCATAACTGCTGAGTGCTTCGGCAGGAATTGAGGAGAACTACACTGATCAATAATTTCAAAAAAAAAATAACAATCAACAACAATTGGGATAGATAACAATCAGCAAATGGTAGCCGATAATAGGTGTCATGTATGAGTAAGAAATCAATATCATTTTTGTCTTAATTTGTTTGTTAATTAATAAAGTGGCTAGTGGACACGAGTCCGCCCCTTTTTAAAAAATGACTTTTGTAACTCATTAATTTAACGGTCGCTTGAGCAGGACCAGTGGTTCGCGTCGAAGTATTTGTAGTTGCCTGAAAAACGGCTGCCGTACCACCGCCTTCGTTATCCTTTGCAAAAACCTATGAACCAGTGAGTACCTGTGGAAACAGCTAAACAGCTAAAAAACGGAAGAAATAACTGGCTGGACCCGAAACTGCAACCAGCGTTGGAATCCTTTGAGAAAGAAATGCACGCCTTCATTCGTGCACAACAAATTGAAAAGAAAGCTATAGATAGAAACTATAAATAAGAAAATCTACAATTGAAATAAAGGTTTAGAAAAATAATCTAAAAAATTTAAGAAATCAAAAGAGGAAATTTAATAACAAATAAAATGCTCATTATATAACCTTAAATTAATTTAAGTATATTTAAAAATGTTTGTGATTTAAAATAACAAATACAATGGTTAGTAAACATACACTTAAACACTTAATAACATTGGGCTTGTACAGCCGACAGCTCGCTAAGACCAAAGGCTGCGATTCACCACCTTCGGGGGACCTTCCAGCTTATAATAAATAAAAAATCTGCGAAGAAGATAACTAAGGTTTGTACAGCCAATAAAATAATAAAAAGTAAAAGAGCCGGGTTGCACCACCTAACGGGGGACCCTCCGGCTCTTAATAACAGTAGTCTAACTTTGCGGTTCACCACCCAACAGTGTATAAGGAGAAATAAATAAAATAACATTCTTAACTAACACAAATGAGTATAAGTAATGTCGAACCGCAGCAACATTGTCCCACTCCTAATGGTCAACGCGACTTCCACACCTTTCCCCAACCCATTCCTTTATCCTCTAACTCATTTAACATGAACCAATTGAGAAGTGTTATTACCAGTGTGGTTAATAATTTACAGGAAGGTCAAAATTTAGTACAAACAACCCTCAACCCCAACGCAAACTTTACCAACATTATGGACGTGGCTATATATCCAAATCAACAGCCAAAGAGGAACTCCCAAATACTATGGGATCCTCAATGTTATAAGAAAGAAAGTTGTCGATTTGCAGCGCAACCTCACAATCCAAGAGTTCTATCAGCGCGTATATTCCCACCTACCGTTTGTTTTAAATGAATTGGGATGCACGGAGTAGCAGTATTGTTCACACTTCGCGCTGAAAACCAATGGTCACGTTTCAAAAACTCAAGGTTTTCGTCCATCACTTCCACCCAGAAAGATAAACAACGCATTTAACCCACATTTGGCATATATCCCTAGACCGTATGTACCTCCACAAAATGTAATCCGTCCAAAAAAATTTTATACCCTAGCAGCGTCCACAACCATACCTCAATTATCCCAATTCACCATACCACAAACCACCAGTGCAATCGCCTTTTGAACCACATCTTCCTCGACCATAAACATCCACAAATATGATGATTCTGTCATATTTGGCAATATCATAAAAATAAAAATTAAACAAAAAATTTCACCTGTAGTGAATAAAATTGACATAAGGACCGACCATATGGCAGAAACACAAAAATGGCACATATACCACCTCGCAAATAAATATTCGTACTTATTTACAGAACCAGTTGAGAAACTCACCTACACACTACTGTAGTAGGAGAAATTAGAACCTCTTCAGACACCCCAGTATACACCAGATATTATATTATCCTTAGTCCCTAGCAATGAGAGACTTCATAAAAAAAGAAATAGGAAACTTATTAAAAGATGGAATTATTAAGCCGTCCCGTTCACCTTACAACTCACTCGTGTGGGTTGTGCCCAAAAAGCTAGATGCATCAGGGATGCAGGAATCCAATATAGAGGTCACAGCTTTTTCAATTAATAACGGTAAATAAAAATCCACCCGCCTTCCTTTTGAAGAATGGACTCCAAGACGACACATTGAGGGATCATATAAACCAACCCCTTCTTAAGCAAAACCTATTCAAGAATTTCCGTGTCCAAAAACACTGAAGGACTTGAGGTCTTTTCTCGGCCTGTCAGGCTACTATAGAAGCTTCATCAGAGATTACAGCAAATTAGCGAAACCTCTGACCTCGCTGTTGAGATGGTGCGAAAATTCTTCAAGCAAAAATGCCTTAGAAGCTTTTAATAAAATTAAATCCACAATAATGTCAAAAGAAGATGTGTTATCATACCTAAATTACAAACAGGAGTTCCACCTTACTACTGCCGCATCCAACTACGCTCTTATTGCCGTCCTCGAGCAAAAAGGTAAACTAAAAGCTTTTATATTCCGATCACTAAATAAAACTGAAGAGAACTATGCCGCAAATGAAAAGGAAATGCTGGAAATTATCTGGGCCCTTACCTCACTAAGGAACTATTTGTACAGATCAGCAAAAGTGGTAATTTTCACCAGCCACTCCCTTTTGCATTGAGTAACAAAAATCACAATGGAAAGATGAGGAGACGGAAGTGTATCCTTGCAGAATACAACTGTGAGATGAAGCACAAACTAGGTAGAAAAAACATCGTACCAGACGCACTCTCTAGACCTGCACAGACTTACATTAACAATCTCACAACCACTAATCATGGTGGTCATAGCGCTGAAAGTTCTACTCATCGCCTCATACCCCCCACTGCAGTGCTAATAAATGGTTTCAAGAATCAGTTATTTCCCTTGTTCGGCAATGAGGATAATTACTTATTTAGTTACTTACTTAATTGGCGCTATAACCCCTTAAGCGATTTTGGTCGAACTCCTCCTACAATTTGTGGTATGCTTTCTTGATGTTGTAACAGAAATTAGGGGGCCTACAGTTTTATGCCGACTCCGAACGGCAAATGATTTTTGTTAGAAGTTTTTTTCATGTCAGAAATACCTTCGGAGGTTTGCCATTGCCTGCCGAGGGGCGACCGCTATAAGAAGAACGTTGGTCAGCGGGCCGTACACGACAGAAAGTCTAATGGGCAAAATTCAAGAAATATATCCGCTCCATTTGTGTAAAAATTCGTTGCCCACAAACCTTACGTCAGGACAATGCGTCAGAAACAGAACAGGAACAAATCATTATTAAGGAACACCAAAGAACACACAGACAGAGCCGTGAGAACATAACGCAAATTTTACGAAAAAATTTACTTACCATGGAACACACTCGAAAATCGAAAAAATAGTTAAATAATGCCGTCGCTGCAGTTGTTGCCGCGCGATATTCTGCAGCTGCTGCTGGCGTCGCAGTTGTGGATACGCTGTTTTGGTGTTAGCTTGTTCTCACGCTAATGCAGTTAGAGTCATGCGCTTATAGCAATTCCGTTCTCATGGAAAGTGCTGACACTATGTCTGCTACGTTAGTAAACAGGTACACTTGTAGCAATTCCGTTCTCATGGAAAGTGCTGACGCTATGTCTGCTACGTTAGCGACCAGTTGCGCGTGTAGCTCATTGCTGGGTGTTAACTACTCCCCCCTTTAAAGAGAGGTCGTCCTCGGCGTCTTTCAAAACCTTTTTCAGGGCCTTCATACCTTTGTTTTTTTGCCTTTTTATTTTGATAACTAGGCTTATTATAATCGCTAATGCCAACAGTATCATTAATCTGATAGCGCCAAGTAACTGTGTATAGCGAGTATGAATTAGTTGCGTAAGATTGGAAATGTGTGCTAAATTCCTTATATTGAGGTTCTTCAGGTATGGCAACGACAACAGCGTAGTATGTTCCGTAAAATTTATCAGGTGGGCAGGTGGAGCTTCGGGGTATTAACGACTTATTGTTTTCCAGTTTTCAAATGTACTACCATTGATGGTTATGTTCCCTGCAAAGGTTATGAGAAAAGTACCTCGTATTACCGTGCCTGTGTTGTTTCCTTCTTGAACATTTACTAATGCATCATTCACAACAACTAGGCCATCGTCCAGTTCCTCAATCGATTGGACGTGATCAGCTGATACCGTTGTACAGATTGCAGAACGGTGGTTCAATAATTGGCGAAGACA
Source organism: Anomoia purmunda (assembly GCA_951828415.1). Lineage (NCBI taxonomy): Eukaryota > Metazoa > Arthropoda > Insecta > Diptera > Tephritidae > Anomoia > Anomoia purmunda. The sequence continues at coordinate 51,634,655 of OX639994.1, forward strand.
CTGGCTATCGTGAAGTGGCTGGCAGAACGTTATTGATGTTGAGTCCTTGCAGTCTCTGAGGGGGTGGTAAGTATCGTCACACTCTGCAATCAAATCCGTTTCCATCTTCAGCATTCTATTTCCGTGCACCACGGGCAACAACTGAAGTTTCTTGCAGATTTCCCTAATCACTGGGTATTTAATTATAAAGAAAACATTATCATTATCTTGCAATATTTTGAGTTTAGATGACATAATAATATCACTTATACTACCGTTAGCAAAATGGTCGGCAATTAGCATTTGTTTAATGTCTTTGGAATCTAAAATAATTGGGTTTATTACGTTTGTTTTACCCAAGGTTATGGAATAAATAAGGTTCTCTATGTCCTCCGTTACTATTGCCCTATTCCTGCTTGTAACGAGCTCAAATAAAATCCCCGTATCTATATCTGCTTTCTTCGCTACATCAAGTAATTCATTTACCCGCTGCGTTTAACATAGTCTGAATCACTTGAGCGTCCATTTTTCTAATTTTCAATTTTACTATTGAAATTATTTTAGTTTAATTCTTTTCTACTTGGATTTTTAATTTATCCCTGTTAAAGCCTTTCTAATAATGCACTCGATCTTATGCTTATATTTCGAAAATTTCACAACCTTTGAAAAAATAATAAAATGTCATTTGTTCGCTCTCAGTAAAAATTTTTTAGAAATGCCTCTTTCAGTTTAATAGTTTCGCAAAATTTTTCAATGGCGAATACGCTCAGTTACTATCACCAAATAAATTTTAAACACACTATATTTTTCAATGACGAATAATAATAATTTCGCCAAATAAATTTTAATTACAAATGCTATTCTTTTTCAATTTAATGATTTCACAAACTTTTTCAAAGAAGAATACGTTTAATTGTTCTGTTTTTTCAATAATAATTTCACCAAATGAATTCTAACCACAAATGCTTATATTTTTCAATGACGAATAATAATAATTTTACCAAATAAATTTTAATTACAAATGCTATTCTTTTTCAATTTAATGATTTCACAAAATTTTTCAAAGAAGAATACGTTTAATTGTTCTGTTTGCTCGATAATAATTTCACCAAATGAATTTTAAACACAAATGCTTATATTTTGCCGAGCACTTTACTTACAAAATTAATAGCTCCTTAGAATATCCCATTTTATCCGGAAAATACAGATGTTATTAAATAATTTCAGATGTCCCTTTTTTTGCTAGATAGTTGATGCTGGAGATCCTTGATGTGTCCTTTTTTTGCTAGATGCTGGAGACCTTTGATGTGTCCTTTTTTTTGCTAGATAGTAGATGCTGGAGACCTTTGATGTGTCCTTTTTTTTTATATAGAAGATGATGGAGACTCTTGATGTCTGCTTTTACGTTGGGCGCCAATTAGCGGGACACCATTTTATACTTGAAATTATTTATTTTTATTGGCTTAAACGGCCAGCCAAATGCTGCCGAATGCCAGACGAGCTGGTAAACTAAAGCTGACAATATTTAGAATTATTCTTACTTATACCCTAACCGTCGCTGCAGTTGTTGCCGCGCGATATTCTGCAGCTGCTGCTGGCGTCGCAGTTTTGGATACGCTGTTTTGGTGTTAGCTTGTTCTCACGCTAATGCAGTTAGAGTCATGCGCTTATAGCAATTCCGTTCTCATGGAAAGTGCTGACACTAGGTCTGCTACGTTAGTAAACAGGTACGCTTGTAGCAATTCCGTTCTCATGGAAAGTGCTGACGCTATGTCTGCTACGTTAGCGACCAGTTGCGCGTGTAGCTCATTGCTGGGTTTTAACTTATACAACCGCTGAAGCCACAGATCCTGGAGACCGTAATCCCGCAATTTTAGGGAGACATCGTCCATCTAGACATCTATTATGATTGCTTACGGAATAACAAAACTAGTAATATTAGACAATGAGAAATAACTCAACTCTGCTACCATATCTTCCCTACTCAAAGATGAAATGTCCATTAATGTCTGTACAACACCGCCTTATAGTAGCGCAGGCAATGGTCAGGAAAGATTCCATAGTACCCTGCCCGAAATCATCAGATGCCTCAAAGCACACTGCATAGGCATATCATTTAAACAATTACTATTCAAATTAGTAACTCGTCAATTCACTCAACCACTAAAAATAAACCCATAGATAAATTTTTCGGAAAGAGAATTTTTACTGACTCCCAACAGTTAGAACAAAAAAGACAGGAAAACATCGCTTTACTTAAAAAAACACAAGCGCTTGATCTTTCCTACCATAACAAACCGTATCAGAAAACAAGAATTATTACATAAGCGAAGCTATTTGTGTTAAATTAAACAAAAGACAATGTTCAGAAATAACTCCGAAATATAAGAAGGAATTATTATCCGAAAATAATAGAACAACAGTAAAAGCTTTCAGAAAGTAGTCCATTTTTGGACTTTTTATCCTTTTTACTACTAGAAAAAAAGAAAAATCGACATATTACGGACCGCGTGGAAATATATAGTCAGTCTATGATGACTTAAATAATAATTTAACAATAATCAAGTAATAATAAATAAACTTTTCGAGAAAAGCATTAACAACATAACTAATATGGTAAATAAGATGTAATCACTATAAGAAAGGGTCGAGGGTTGTGTAACAGATAAATTTGCAAAATAGGATAAGACTAATTAAGGAAGAATTAATTTATATAAGTTATGCCATACAATGGGTTAAGAATAATGTAATAGATTCAGTAATGCTAAGTAAATCGGAAATAAATTATTCCATTAATAAACTAAAGGAAAAACAGGTTCTATTTAAAAATGCCGAAGAGGAACTTCAGCTATCAGTAATAATATGTAATGCATTAACTAAGGACATGCAAATTTCATTTATGATTAAAATACCATTGACGCACATCCGCATAGCTGCTGACGCTGCATCACCAACTATTGAGGAAAACAACACTCACCAACAATTTTAAATAAATTTTTTAAACAATATTTAGCAACATTTTCAAGTAAACAACAATCAGCAACAATTATTATAAACAATATTAATTTAACTTATATAATGGGCTCGTTTTAATGTAACCTAGTTGTAAAAAAACACTAGGTAGGATAAGAAATAGCATGTAAAACAACACTAACTCGGAAAAATATGCGAGTTGAGACAACTCGGTTATATGATATCCGACCTGAGATGTAGTGTTGTGAAGCAAAAAACCCGCTCTATTGTGAATGGGCTCTGGAAAAATACTTGGGAAATTTCAATCAACTGTCAAATCTTGTTTGTTTAAACAAACCAAATAAAAATGTAACAAGGGTAAGCAAAATTGCTTTTCGTATATTTCACATAAAATTATGAATTAAAACATGTCTGTTATTTCAGATTGCAAGAAAAAAAGCGAAAGAGGAGATGGTCATATGAGGAGATAATTGAGTATTTGAGATGCTACCTCGCCCGGAAAGCGGAGTTGGAGCACCCAAAAAAGAAAGAGGTTGGCCTACGCGAACGTGTTGGAAGACATGGTGTCAATGGCGATCACGGTAGGTTCAAGAAATATATGTTTGAACAAATTATATTTATTTACATAATCCACTTCCAGGACTTAGAAAGGACGCCGCTGTGTTTGGAGTCGAAGGTGCCCAGTCTTCTCCAGGCCTATAAGGCAGCACGGGGCAACAACAGCAGAACTGGCGCCTGCCCGTGCTTTGCCCCGTAGGTATATGGAGCAAATGGACAAAATATTTGGAAGAAGTCCCATTATTTCAAACGACCACACGGTTCATGTGGGTAAGAGACCGTTTGAAACACTTTCGGTAAATGTGCTGTCTGGAAAAAATAGCTAACAAAAATTACTCTGTCTAGCAACAGCTTTTTAAAACGTTACACTGAGTTTCAGTGAAACCCTTTTAGTGAATTTTTTGCAATGTTTTTGATGTAAATTCTTCGTGCCCGTTTTTATAAAACCCTTGTTCATTCGGAAGAGCATCAACTTAACAATTTCTCAAAAAACATCGTTAACATTTTGCTGTACAATGTGCAAGGGTTTTATAAAAGCGAGCACGAAGAATTTACATCAAATACATTGCAAAAACTTCACTAAAATGTTTTCACTGAAACTGGATTTTGTTTTAATTTCTTTTTGGTTTTTATTTTACTTGTAATACGAATAAGAAATGATCAGAATTGAATTTTATATGTGACACTCCTTGTGAATTTGTTTTAGGTTTATAGATTTTAAGTTGAATGAAATGCAATGAATTCTTGTAAATATTTTTATTAGTGAATTTAAAGATATAAATATATATGAATATGCAGTGAAATTTTTAAATAATATTTTTTGTCTTAAATAATTAAAAAGGGTTTGCCTTCTGTCAAGGGCTGCGTCTAGGTTTCATTCTTCAAAACGTTCATCAAGTGCAAACGTATTTTCATCACTCACATCGTTGATATCGCACTAATTTGCTAGCTGCCTAAATGCCACTGTATTGCTTACATACCAAATGTACATACATACATATACACGGATTTCTTGTGGTAATATACCTGTCCTATTACCACCAGATGTGGCAGGTACGTAGTTAAGACTCCGAATACTTCACTGAAAATAAAATGGCATTAAGTTTATGCATTTCTTTTACACACAATTTGTTATTACTTGTTAGATATTCCACCGTTTGGCGTCTTGCCTCATGTGCGTTTTGAAATCTGCCTCACTCATTGCATCGAGCGTACCTTCAATATTGGAGCATTTCTCATGGACCTCTCTATTACGACGTGATTCGCAATGCTCACCCGTGTACAAAGGCATAATCTACAAACGTAAAAGGTTATTTAATGCCTTTATTTAATGTTTTTAAATAAATTTAATAACTTACCACAGAATCCTCAGAATTGCTCATTTTGTTTTGCTTCTTTAAAATTTCACTAAACAAATCACATGTTTAATGACAGATTTTGCCAGTGTTGTGAAGTAACTAAAAGGAAATTCTAGCCGAGTTGGAGTGTTTTTTTGCAACTAGGTTACATTAAAACGGGCCCAATATAGTTTTAGGTAAGCTATGTACTGTATATGGATATGTACAAAAGTGTGTTGAAAGGAGCGGCAATAGGGATCGCACTTACCGAAGTACACTAACAAAGCATAGTTTTTCTTCCCTTACTAGTTTTATGCAAAAGCAAAGTACCAAAAATATGTTTTGGCCTCTACAGATGTATGTGCTCAGATGTATTTTCCGCTTTTATTGATACAAATCAAATTAGTTGAAATGCTCCCTTTCGAATTCACAAGCTTTTTTTTTTGATGAAGCTGATTGTTGTGTTTTATCTTTGTATGTACTCGTTTTATTTATATTTGTAGTTATGTGCTGTTGTAAATTTTCCAATACCTTCCTTCTTGGCTTTCGAAAACCCACTGATGAGCTGAGGGTAAAGCGCTATGCCGTTTTTTTCGAAGAGCGGGGAAAGAAACTGGGGGTTAGGGCTGTGTGCAGAAGTCCACGCAAGTGGGGAAAGTCTCTGATCGCCATTCCCTGGGAGTGGCCAGAGGAATTTTTCTGCATGCGGTTCAAGCAGCTCACAGCTTACGGGTGATTTCACACAAGTATTCTCTGGGTAGCTCCCAAACATCCATTTGGGAGTTAGCTATAGTGAGAAGGCACCTCTGGTGAGGTCGCTCTGACGTTTTCGGTTTAAGAGCTCACCAGGGTTTTGTAGGGTCTGTTCATGAGTAGGTGCGGCTGTGAGCGGGCGTCTGACTTGGAGCAAGGGGCTCGCTATATAAATGTGTCCTAAATTTACAAATGCCCCGTAATATGGTTATGCGCTGGGGCTCGTACCCGCTACGAAGAAACTGCTTCCAATGAAAAGTTTCAGCAAAAAGCCTCGGATGAGACCCCTTTATTCTAATGACGACCGCGGCATACGTTCAAAGGACGACGATTTAAGGGCGTGCACCTGGAAAGTCCGGATCCTTAAGTGAGAAGGTGCCTCTCCCTGGCTGGTAGATGAACTCGTAAGAGCAAAGGCTAGCATCACCGCCATCCAGTAGATGCGATGAATGGGGCAAGGAATGAAGAGAATCAGACCTTCCGACGTCTACTACAGCTGTAACGTAAATTTTATCAGAAGGTACGGCGGCTTACAGAAGGTTTCCAGCCCGGGGCAATTTCCTGTAAGAATCAAAACGGCGACCTGATGACCAATATCCAGAGTATACTCAAACTGTGGAGGGGGCACTTCTTCAAGCTACTTAGTGGAATTGCGCGGCTAAAAAATAATGAGGCCGTAGGTGCTGACGGACTGCCAGCAGAGCTATTCAAGTGCGGCAGTGAGGGGCTTGTAAAGTGCATGCACCAGCTCATTTGCAAAATGTGGTATTCCCAATCCACAAAAAGGCTGATGCTGCAATATGCGCTAGTCAGTATCTGTAGTACAGCATATATGGTTCCTATCGAGCGTATTGTGTGAAAGACCGAAGTCCGCTATTAATGAACTGATTGCACTTTATCAGTGTGGCTTTAGACTTGGTAAACCTACCATCGACCAAATATTAATGATACGCCACGTCCTGGAAAAGACCCGAGAAAGAAGAATATACACACACCATCTTTTTGTCGACTTCAAATACGTTTTCGATAGCACAAGAAGAAACTGCCTATTTGCCGCAATGTCTGAGTTTGGTATCCCAACAAAACTAATGGCTATATAAAATGTCATTGAGCAACGCCACCAGCTCGGAATCGGGAAGGACGTCTCCGAGCTACTGGAGATCAAATGAGGTTTTAGACAGGGTAACTCTCTTTCGTGAGACTTCTTTAACCTTATGGTAGAAAAGATAATTCGAGCTGCAGAGTTGAACCGTTCAGGCACTATGTTTTATAAGAGCGTACACCTTCTGGCGTATGCTGATGATATCGATATCATCGGCCTCAACAACCGCGCCGTTAGATCTGCCTTTTCCAAACTGGATAAAGAAGCGACTCATATGGGTCTGGAGGTGAGCGAGGGCAAAACTATATACCTCGTGTCAACAAATAAACAGTCAACGTACTCTCGTCTTGGCTCCCGCATAACTTTGACAATTACACTTTCGAAAAAGTGGAGGACTTTGTTTATCTGGGAACAGGGTTTAACACCTAAAATAACGTGGGCCTGCTTAATCCAACAAGTGTTACTTTACGCTGAGTAGGCAACCGCAGAAAGAAGCAGTGACTAACGCCATTGTTGAATTCGGCCAAAATCTCTTAAGTGGTTAAAGCGCCAATTAAGTAAGAAAGTAGGGGGAGAAATATATTTCATTTAGAGCAAAATCAGGAGCTCAACTTACCGTGCGAATCTGCTGTGGGGATTGCAAGAGCATAAAACAGACAAAGGCTTCCTTAAATTTCGTAGGGGCCGAAGAATTCTGAAGAGCTTTTTAATGAAAGTGGCAAGTTGGTGTTGCCATTTGGCGAACAGAGTAAACAAAGAACAGCAAGCGAACCACGACCGAATGATATGACTGCTAGTCGGAAACTGCTAATAAAATTAAATTATTAATTGTATATAAAAAAGTTGAGAAGAAATGATATCAAAATATCTTAAAAATTTGATTTTGTCGACGATAAGAAGCTTTAATATGTTATGGGCGATTAAGGCGTTATTCTAAATATTAAAAAGGAAGTGTTTAAAATAAACGAATATAATTTTCTAAAATCATGTGTAAAATATTTATATTATATTAACAGAGATGTAATGCATGATCGCCTCCTCGTGGTGCATCCTGGGACGGCCTTAACCTGAACGGTAACAACCCCTGCCTTGTCCATGGACCACTCTTTGTTAACATTTTCTCGATTCTGTTTGCTTTGGGCTGGCGGCTGTGGATTCGAAGCCGACCTCCGCAGCCTCTAGGTTAGAGGGGGAAGTAATTCAGGCTGGCCACGCAGGTGGGGCACAGGCGCCTCTAGAGTGGGGAGACTGGACGAAATTGCCAGTACCAGTAAGGGTCTATCCTGCAGTGTTATGGTGCAGTCGAGGGAGTATCAAATTCCGCCCGCCGATAGATCTAAGGGGCGGATGGGTACGGGAGGGAAGGCTCACTCAGATCGTCGCATGGCCTCCAAGATACTGGAGCGCTATGGCGGCCAGGCGGGGTTTCAGATATCTGAGAAGCATGTCAAGTCGCTTGAGGGGTGCTGAAGGAGAGCGCGAGTGCGCCTCCGAAGAGCTCAGCCTCAAAGAGACAGCGGTCTCAGAAGGGGGACACCTCTTCAGGCAAACGGCCCAGGACGGGGGTCGCGCCCAAAAGTTTAGCGAAGTCGGTAAGCAGGCGGGCTCCATTATCCGGGGTGTCATGGACCGCAGTAAGGAAGACGGTGCCATCTCCAGGATGGATTGGAAGCGTGTGGCGGCAGCAATCTCTGCCGTCTTCATGAAGGTGATCAGGGATAATCCTGGTTCACCTCCTCGCGGCGAGAGTGCGGGCGGGCACTCTGGCCTCTTTAAGAGGATTTCGTGCGCTGACGAGCGGTTGGCCACGCTCTATAAAGCGGCGGTTTCCTTGGTGGGGGAGGTCTGGAAGGGTGCCAGGCTCGAGGCCGTGGATAAAAAGGATTTGCCTTTGCGTCCGCCGGCTCGTGTCTGGCTCCCTGCGGAGCCCGCTGCACCGGGAGAGATCGTGGAAATCCTCCGTTACTGTAATCCGAACCTTCTTGCGCACAACTGGAAGGTCGTTAGGTTTGAGGGGTCCGAGGAACCATATCGGCAAGCGCTGATTCTGCTTAACGCGGTGTCCCTCGGCCCTCGCTGAGCAACAAGGGGTCATATCCTATGGCTTCGAGAAGGTAGCCCTTAAGGTGTACCAATCGGATGCCAGAGGTAGTGACGCCCTCCTTCCGGTTGGACCGGAGGTGGTGCCGGAGGTCTGCGGACCGGATGCGGAAGAGCGGTGGAAGTCATAAAAGCCTTAATGAGCAAGGAGGTTGACTCCGTCAGGTCGGACGCCGAGAGCGCTGGGGGAGTCTCTTGGGTCGCGGGGTCCATCCTCAATCTTAACAGGCTGTCCGATGGGGCGTAGGAGGAGAGGCTACTTGCCTCGGATAGTGAGGACGCTGCCACGGGTGGGCTGGAGGAGATTACTGAGGGTGATTATCCTGCAGATCAATATCCAGGCGAGAAAGAGTAAAGAGCCCTCGGATTGTGAACTTTATAGGATCGGATTGGGAATATATAAATCCGAAATAAGGAAAGCTTAGCGAGACTCGCGGAGAAGCTTCTGCGAAAACGTCGAAGGCTGCCACGAGTCCTCTAGGCTTGGGCTTAGGTCTGTGGGAACAGCCCTGCATACGGTTGTGAATGTCTTTGAGGAGTCTCTTGAACACAAAGACTTTGTAGTTGGTGCCTTTCTGGATAAAGAAGGTGCCTTTAATAACATTCAGCCACAGGCAATATTCGGATCCCTGGCAGAGTTTGGGGTTGAACCGGGTCTTGTAAGGCTCGTCGACCACCTTCTCTGGGACAAAGGGAAGGGTGCACGGTTATTGCCTATGCTGACGATGTTACTCTCATTGTCAGGGGTAAGTTTCAGAGCACCCTTTTTGATATCATGCAGGGGTACCTTAATTTGATCGTGAAATGGTCTGCAGGGTGTGGGCTCGCGATAAATCCTAGCAAGACAGAGCTGGTGCTTTCTGACCGGGTCAAGTACTTAGATCTGATTCTGGACAGGAAGCTATTCCGGGGGCCAAATATTGAAGAAAGGGTGAAAAAGGCTTCGGTCGCGGTGTACTGTTGCCAGGGTGCTATTGGGAAAAAATGAAGCCTCTCTCCCAAGGTAAACTACTGGCTTTATGAGACTATAATTAGGCCTATAATGTTTTATGGAGTGGTGGTCTGGTGGAACTCGCTAGATAGAGTATCGAAAGTTAAGCAGCTAGAGCAGGTGCAGCGGTCCGCGCTCATTGGGATCAGTGGGGCGCTTAGGACCACACCCCCTCTTGCGCTCAATGTTATGCTTAATGTGTTACCTGTGGACATTGCAGGCAAGGTTGCAGCAGCCCTTGCCGCTGCCCGGCTAGGATGCAATGGATACAGATTCAGCTCGGCCTTTGGGCACTCTAGGATTCTTGCCAGCTTCAACTTTGTCCCGCCGGAAACAGATTGCTGTCTGCCAACTCCAGCTCGGGATTGCTCCTTCTCCACTCACATCCCGCGTAGGGAGGAGTGGAAGGAGGGTAGCTTGTGGGGCGGGAGGACGGTGAACTTTTTCACGGGTGGCTCGAAGCTGGACGGTAAGGTTGGAAGAGGGGGGGGGGATCTTCTGCGAGGAGCTCTCCCTCAGCCGCAAGTTTAGGCTTCCGGACTATTGTAGTGTATTTCAGGCAGACATCGCCGCAATCACAGAGGCAGCCGATTGGCTTCTAACCAATGTAATGCCCACTAGACGGGCTAACATTTACGTGGATAGTCAGGCCGCTATTAAGGCCTTACGATCGCTAATGGTGAGATCAAAACTTGTCAGAAAGTGCCTGATTTCTCTCGCAGCCGCCTCAGAGTATCCCAACGTTAGACTAATTTGGGTACCGGGCCATAGTTACATTGCAGGGAACTGCATGGCTGATGAGCTCGCTCGGCAGGGTACCCTGGAAGTAATTTTTCCATGCAGAGAGAGGGTGGGGGCTGCCTACGAACTTCTCTTGGACAGATGGGCTCTCGGCCGTCTCAGCGAGCGCTGGGAAATTGCCACGACATGCAGAATTGCAAGGACCCTCTGAGTAGAAAAAGAAAAGGTGGTTCCACCTCGTCATCCTCGATACAGCTCTGGCAAAAAAGGTCAGAGACTATATCCAACCTAACGGGATAAATACCTATCGGACAATGTGCGGTCAGAACTCCTACGAGGATCGACAGTTCCCGCTTAGTTAGCGACCGGAGCTTCTTCGAACGCTTACGCTCCACCACAGACTCGGCATTGAAGGCAGCTAGAGGAGCTCCCACCCTTTCACTGCTTGAAGTAATGACTTCGAGGATACCCTGCCGAACGAGCTCATCAGCCATGCAGTTTCCTTCATGGTCGCTATGACCCGGCACCCAAATCTGTCCATTATCGAAGTATTCAGAGATATCTGAGAGAGAAGTCAGACACTCCTTCGTCCTAACCATTAGAGGTTCTACGGCCCTAATTGTAGCCTGACTATCGGAATAGATGTTTGCCTGTCTAAAGGGCAATACGTTGGTGAGTAGCCAATTGACTGCCTCCTTGATTGCGGCCACCACCTCTACATTTCTGGCTGAGGGAGAACTTCACTGATTCCAATAAGCGCTGTCCGTTGCACCCGCTCTAGCTGCTTAACTTTCGACACATTCTCCAGTGAGTTCCACCAGACAACCACTCCATAAAACATTATAGGCTTAACTATTGTTTCATAAAGCCAGTGATTTACTTTGGGAGAGAGACACCATCTCTTCCCAATAGCACCCCGGCAACAATATACAGCAACCGATGCCTTTTTCACATTTTCCTTAGTATGTATATAATATTTATTTTATAATGCATATTAAGAATTAAGTGTTTCTTTTTACCGATTTACAGGCCTATTCAGGCGAAGATAGTTTAACTCTCTTTTATTAATTGTGTCATACGCTCACTTTTTCCTGGGCATTCCGCAAGGCGAATTCAATTAGGTGTTTGCAGTAAGCACCTGATTTCCTTCTCTGTGGTACAACAAAAGGCAAATTGTTGTGGATGTTGTACATTTGTTTTAACACTAGCAGAGCTGTTCTGGCAACTATCTTTTAACTCCCCACAGTATTTCGAAAGGCCAAAGTCTTTCGTAAAACAAATGCCTATTCTGGTAACTACGTTGAAAGCTCTTTTCGGTCTTTGAAAGATACGCTAAGTACATATGTAAGTGTCTGGAAGCTTAAATGTATATATTATACATTTGTAATTTAAACATTATGCTATAGCGGAATTCATATTTAAAAAAAAAAATATTAAAATAGTCGCGAAATTTCATTTATTTATTGTGCATCATCAGTATACTGCGGATGCTTATACATTTTTAAACTAAAAGCTAAGGCTAAAAATATGCACCATGATAACTGAGGAGGTAACTTTCAAAACGTGATTTGTCCTTCAGATAAAGAACCGAGAAAAATGTACTTTTTTATTTTGACCAATTGAGTAAACTTTTTGTTGATTATTTTGTGCAGAAAGAGGAAGTGGACTCTACTGAATGATATTATTAGGCTGTCATAGATAAATTTGGCTTGTATATTAATATTTCAACGATTTAAAAATGGACAAAACACGTTTTGCATGAACCTTGTGGACAAAACATGTTTTGAACTGAAAACACGTTAAAAAGTAGCAGTCAAAATGTAGGCGGTATTTCAAGTATGGGTTAATTTAATAAACAATTAATGGGTACTAAAACAAATAATAATGTTGGGCAATGTTTTATTTTAGCTTCACAATTAGTGGTATCTTAAATTCTAACACACTGTTCTTCATCCAGGCAAAAGGAGTTCTTTGTACCAATTGAAGCGGCTGTCGTCTAGCTCTTGCCAGTTTCCAAAGACGGCCTGCAGTAATTTGTCAACATCTTTCTTCTTTTCATCAGTTAAGGATCTTCTTAGAGGCAATGTTTGTGGTTCCATTCTGCGTAACATATTATTGGTGAATGACTTCTTATTGAGACTTTGATAGGATTTATCTCCCTCGTAGATAAAGTTTTCCATTGCTCTAACTCTGACAGATCGATTACCATTAACCTCACTGACTTTGAAAAAATCCTCTTCATATTGCTTATATTTTTAAGGTCCTTGTAGAACTTCTTTAAATCTTTGGTTTCTTGGAGTTCCCAGTCCATTCCACACTGCCAATTGGTTCCGAGAATGCTTGCGCATCTTGGGGCGCTGATCAACGCATTAACTTGATCCGTTTTGCTTTTGAGCGCCGTGGAGTTAGGCCGTCGTCGGCCGGTACCCACGTAAAACACTCCGGACGATGTACATTTTATGTAATTTTTTTATGTTCAGGCCAGCCATCAAATAGATTCTTTTAGACTTATTTCTTCCATAGTGGCTCTCAGTTCCTCGAACTTTACCGATAAAAATTTTCACGCTTTCTTTCTTTTCCCGGGTTAAATGGCTTTTCCTGTCTCCTCCTCTGTTTTCACAAATAACTTCAGCATGAAACTGTTTCTTTGCAATGTTTTGTAATCTAGTCCGTCCCAACTTAGTTACTTCTAAACAAAACTTCTTGCAAACCGGCACCCTCTGAGAATTAGCACTTACAAAGTATTTAACATTGTACTGATGATTTGATACTGCCTTCTTGATGGGTTTTTCTCGGGGCCTCCTTCGCTTCACTTCTTGAGTCTGGATCAAGGATGAAATTATTACATCGTACACAAAAAGCTTTCCTTTGAACATCAAGGTGAAAAGATTTTTTCCTTATAGGTATCGAGGTGCATATTTTCAAGCTTATATTTTAGCTTAAAATGCATAAATATCCACAGCATATTCATAGCACACAATAAGCAGACGAAAAACTCCGTCTATCCGAGTTGGTTTGCCCAAGTTTTCGATGCCTTGGGCGTGCGAAACCAGATTATGGATTTATTTATTTATTTGATTTTTTGCAGCTAACTGACGTTTTTTTTATATCTTTTACTTGAAATGTGTCATTGTGAATAATCAACAGTGTAAAATCTTAGTCATAGACGTCAAAATTAAACCCAGCTGAGATCACTTAATTTGGAGGAATGCATTTCTTTGTCACAGACACGATTTTTAGACAGAGTTGTTTTCTCTCCGTCCAAAAAAATGCATACTAGAAATTGTTGAAGAAGTAGCAAATATGATAAAAGGTTCAATTAATTCATATGTACATTACAAATGTTGTTAAAATTAGAGTTGAATGACATTTTTCAATAACTTTACAATTCTTTTCCAATCTACCCCCTAATACAACATTATGCTTACAAATCTTCTCAAAACTACTTACATCAACATACAACAGCATAGTTGATGTTTTTTTTCATATTTCTCTTCAAAAATTGCTTGGGGTAAATACTTGTGCTGCTAAGTAACATAAGGTAAAACTAATTTAAATCCTAAATTAGCATATTTCTCCCCCCAACAGGACTACTCAACCTAAGCGATTGGTATGAAATAATTTCCGGGTGTTTAGTGCATCAGCTCCAGTGTTAGTGGTGGTGGTCAGCAGCTTGTCTGCTCAATGGCCAAATCAATATAAAAAAATATATATATCAATATAAATAGAAAAAAATATAGAAATATTAGTTAAAAAATTGTTTGAAATGCAGAATTTTTTTTTTTTAATTTCATTTTATTTGCAATCTTTCCCATTAGAAGTACCACATATATACTTATAATATTATTAACTTATAAACTTATAACCAAATCATATTTAGTTAATTAAGTGTACAAATATTCATGTTCAATTATTTACATATGTATATATAATATTCAGCTATATATCATTTACATCTATGTACATCTATATCAAGTTCTGAAGGGTAAATCTAATACACAATATGGCTACTCTACATAGGTGATTGGAATGGAATAATTTCCGTGTGTTGGGTGTGTCGGCGTCAGTGGCCACAGCTTGCCTTCTCCATGTCCGTAGCAATATAAATATAGGAAAAAAATATATATCAACATAAATATAGAAAAAATTTATAAATATTAGTTATAAAATGGTTTTAAATGCAGAATTTTTGGAAACCATCGATATCTTAGCATTCTTTGCGCCGATTGGTTTGAATTGAAGTGCCCTTCTCCAGGCAGGGTTGCATTACAATGGTAACTTTGCAGAAACTTAGTTTGTTAATGATAGTGTGTACCAATTGCTGGAAATTCTTGGTGCAAAAATTTATACTTGCGGCAAATTTGCAGTGAGAAATAAAGGTGATCCCTGACTGAAACTGGCATATACGAGCGATAATCTGTTTAAAACATTCATTTGAGCATGAATTACACAGCCACACAAAAAAAAAAAAGTGTCCGGATCTGGGATTGCGACATATGTGGTCCTATGTATTTTGACGCGCTGAATCCAAATCCGCCATCAGAATTGACGCAACGGGTCTAGGTTCGACCCTAACCTCAAAAAACACTCGAAAATCCCAGAAACAAGTATTAAAATTGTAATATGTTGCCTTCAAGGCGGATTTTTATCTGAATATTCATGTCTGCAGACTCTTGAACACAAAATTGACCTGCGGTTACTTAACCGAACTTGAACTAACCTAACCTAAAACACCAAAAAAAAAGTTTCCGGATCTGGGCACGCGAAACATGTAGTCCTATGTATTTTGACGCGCTGAATCCAAATCCTCCATGAGAATTGACGCAATGGGTATAGGTTCGACCCTAACCTCAAAAAACACTCGAAAATCCCAGAAACATGTAATAAAATTGTAATATGTTCCCTTCAAGGCGAATTTTTATCTGAATACTCATGTCTGCAGATTCTTGAACACAAAATAGTCCTGCGGTTACTTAACCGAACTCGAACTAACCTAACCTAAAACACAAAAAAAAAGTTTCCGAATCTGGGCACGCGACATATGTGGTCCTATGTATTTTGACGCGCTGAATCCAAATCCGGCATTAGAATTAGGCCAACGGATCTGAGTTTGACCCTAACCTCAAATAACACTTGAAAATCCCCAAAAATGTTGGAAAAATTTTGATATGCTGCCTAAGAGGCAAATGTTTTTGCGAAAACTAAGAGCTGCAGATCTGTAACCTCGCAATCGACTTGACGTTACCTAACGTCACGTATACCAACCTAACCTAACTTATTCATTCTCGATTGGCGTCGACATGACTTTCTGTATAGTCAGCACATTTTAGTACGTTTTCAGGTTATTCGAGTTGTAGTTTACGGTTTTGTAACACTTATAAGGTAACGTACACCTCCGAACTGTTCAAAATATGCATGTTCATTTGTATGATCTTTCAAACTATACTCGATGTGCAATTTTTTACTGCGGGATAACAATTTATATATTTTTATCTTTAAATGGAATCTCCCTTGGTATGCTTATCACACGCATAGACGAATTGTTTTTAGTCTATTTTTTGTCTACTGTACCTTGTCTTTTTTTCTTCAAAAGATCTATGCAAAGGATTTCGCTTACGTTTCCGGCCTTTCAGGTTCGTTTCTCTCTTCAGCATCCAGCAAAAATCAGCCATCATGACTTCATCCCATCGACCCTGATATCGTTGTTCCATTACTTTGATGTCTTGATGAAACCGTTCTCCTTGTTCCTCGCTGTAGTCTCCTAGATTTTCGGGAAACCTAGATGTGAATCAAGAAAGTGTAATTTCAAATTCATCAAACACCCTAAATTTTTGAAGTCTTCTACCATCTTAGCCACAATTTTTTCGTAGTCTGGACTTTTCACGTTACCCAGGAAATTCTTCGCTACTGCTTTGAAACTTTCCCAAGCTTTCCTTTCAATGTCGGTCATGTGAGTGTCGAAATTCGTATCATTGAATAGCGTTCGAATTTGTGGTCCACTAAATACACCTTGTTTCAATTTAGCATCAGAAATAAATGGAAATTTCTGCCCTATATACGTGAAGCATTCGCCATCCTTATCTAAGGCTTTGACGAATTGCTTCATCAAACCAAGCTTGATGTGAAGGGGCGGAAGGAGTATTTTCTGGGGATCAACTAGACTTTCGTTAATGATGTTGTGAGAACCAGGTTCAAGGGATACTCTCTCAGGCCAATGTTTTTGGGTATAATGGTTAGCCCGATCTCTGCTATTCCACAGGCAAAGGAAGCATGGCTCTCTCGTAAATCCTGATTGTTGTCCCAGTAGCATAGTTATTATTTTGAGATCACCACAGATTTGCCATTTGTGACTTGCGTAGTTCACTTTATCAAGAAGCATTTTCACATTGTTATACTCCTCTTTTATCACTGTTGAGTGAGCTATCGGGATGGGAGCGAAAAAATTTGTATTGTGTAGTAAAACTCCTTTTATACTGCGCGACGATGAATCGATGAAAAGTCTCCAGTCTACATCTCTATACGCATTTTTTTTCAAGTTATCCATTAAACCTCTTACGTCCGTGCAATATACCAAAGATGTCTTCATCTTTTTTGAAATAATTTCGGAATTCTTTATCTCTATTGCGATAAACTGAGACTTTTGTATTTGGCTTTAATAAGTTCCTTTTTTTTAGAAACGAAGCAGCATATTCTGCACCATCTTTTGGTAGTCCCAGATCTCGAATGAAATCATTCAGTTCCTGCTGCGACACTAATAATGGAACTTTCGATTTGGTGTTATACATAACATAATCTTTTTCTTCGTCGTCATTGTCATCAATATCATCACTATCCTCTTCAGGATCGTCACTAGTGTCACTATCATCTTCTTCAGGTTGGTTGTCAACTTCCATTACATCATATTTTTCAACGGTAGTATCAGAACTACGTGCTTTTGGATCTATTCCAGTTGGTCTTATTACTGTGGACACATTAATGTATGAAATGGTATTCTTATTTTTTGCTGTGATCCCTCTAACATCATTCATGCAAAAGTAGCATTCTTTTATATGGAGTGGTTTCTTCCATATACTTGGTGTAGCATATCTGCAGTATTTCTGGTTTTTTGAATTTTTGGAGGAATTTTTGCAGGAATTGCAGATGACGTGAGGTACCCAATTTTTGTCTTGATTCAGTATTTTACGACTGAAACAGTTTTCATAAAGCGTTTCTACTTCTCCATCTATTTCTTTCCGCAAAGAGCTTACTTCATATTTGCTGCATATATAACAGAATGAATTTGAATTTTTCTGGCAGTTGTGCGATTGCGAAATACCCGAAGTCTTTTTTCTTGTAGCATCACACTCTCCATCAACCAAGTTATCCATCGATGAAGAGCTACGGTTGCATGATGACGACGTTGGAGGGCCCGCTTTCCCACCCTGACCAGACGCCGATACTGGGGTCCTTGATCCCTGCATCGTAAAACACTTTTTACCTGTGCCTGCCATGACGGCATGAACGGCTCTATGCTGACGGCAGCTTTTAACGAGTCGTACTTCAAAATTTTGCCCGGCAAGGCCTAAAATGGTAGAGGACTTTTAGATAGAGAATAATTTTAACTACACGTTGGTAAAATATGAGAGATTTTTCATCAAAGTGCCCGATCGCTAGAACATCCTTAATGCTGGTTCGACAACTTATGACAACTTGAAGCGCGCAATAAAATAGCGCTATCTTACGTTAACCAGACAGTTACGTTTGACCATCTTGAAACGTGTAAACTGGTATAATCAAGTTGTACTAAGACAGATTTTCACTTGTCTTAATCTGTCAGTTTTCCCGGTGCAGGACCGAAATTAGAGGTATCTGGCAACGTAGTTGCTCGATATGTCTCGTAGAGGTCTATGAGCAGAGTTAGAAAACCAATCTCACTTATTGTATCATATTCACAGATGCTTAGTGTATCTGTAATTCTGTGACATTTGATGACTGCAAGTGTGATCTACGTAATCGATCTGGTAACTACGTTGGCAGATACCTCTTCAAGAGGTTACGTAGAGCTGAAAAATGGGAACATTCGCACTTATTCTAGAAGGCTACGCGGGGTAATCTCTTATTATCAGAATTGATCGCCTGTGTCTGTAACCAGGGCACCTCCAGATTCGGAAACTTTTTTTTTGTGTTTTAGGTTAGGTTAGTTCGAGTTCGGTTAAGTAACCGCAGGACTATTTTTTGTTCAAGAGTCTGCAGACATGAATATTCAGATAAAAATCCGCCTTGAAGGCAACATATAACAATTTTATTACATGTTTCTGGGATTTTCGAGTGTTTTTTGAGGTTAGGGTCGAACCTATACCCATTGCGTCAATTCTCATGGAGGATTTGGATTCAGCGCGTCAAAATACATAGGACTACATGTTTCGCGTGCCCAGATTCGGAAACTTTTTTTTTGGTGTTTTAGGTTAGGTTAGTTCAAGTTCGTCTCCACGACATTGCTGAGCCCGGTTGGGCGACGGTGGTTGGTCTAGACTGTTGTCGGTGGGGCGGAGCTGTTGTAGGACGGTACCTTTAACCAACGTTGTTCCATTAACGGTAGTATGGATGGCTCTATGGACGTCGCTGTCGCGGAGTGTGGCTGGGTGCTTGGTGTCGCCTCACAGTTTTTCGTCGAACTGGTGTTGCTGGTACGGCACGTCTGGGTGTGCGGTTCTGCAGGGTGTGGTGCGGTATAGCACACATCAGGCACATGATGCTGGAGTTGCACGTCGCTGTTGTGTGCGATAGCACCAGGCAGTACCCATGCACCTGTTCTACGTGCTGACGCTGCAATAGATGCATGCTCTTAAAAATAGTACAGAAGCGCAGCTGGTGTGGCCGACGGCAGAACGGGCATCAGACGACATGAACCACTTCCGGTCATCGGTGCGTAGCACCTACTTCTGCTAGTGCTGCTGGCAGAAAATAGGACTTCAGTTAAGTGTATACATGCGAGTATGAGCACGGGTGCCTGGGTTAAACAACGTGGCTAAATTTGAGTAAGAACATTTTGGGATCATTATTATGTTTTCGTTTTACGTTTTGGTTTCAATTATTCACGTTTTTCTTTCGGTTTTTATTTATCGGTACGCAATCGATATTGTAGGCGGTGGATAAGAAGCATAACTTAACTAGCGGTTGAGTAAGCATGACGGTTTGCGTACATAGATCTACTACTCGGATATGACCGTCGGAATCGCGATGTACGTTTTTCATACGGCCGAGCCGCTATTCTGTAGGGGGGAGACATTCGCCGTGAATCAGGACACACTCACCAAGGGTTCTTCCGTCGACATCTTTTATGAAGGTCTTTTAAATATTCCTCCTTCCATCGCCGACTGAACTCTTGATGGAGAATTTTAATTCTTTCCCATCGATTTATGATGAAGCAGGATTGCGTATCTGGTTCGGGTATGGCCAGAATTGGAGCGCCTCTAAGAAAATGCCAATTTGAACCCACAACCTACGACTTGCTGGACAAGTGCGTAGCCAATGGACCACAGACGGCTTGTGATATGAATTGACTTCTTCCATACAGTTAAGTTTTAATGTGAGTTCTTTATTTGGGATAAGTCAAACTCGAACTAACTATGCTAACTACATAGAAAATGCCCATCGTACTTATACACTAACGAATGGTGGATGGAGTGGGAGAGAGAGCATGATAACTGTTTAGTACAGAATGAGAGGATGAGCAATGGGATTTGGATTAAGTGTTGAAAAATGATAGAAATATGGTGTGTAAGGTGTGGAGAAATTGGCGTCTCTGAAAATTCTCAGTATAAGCTTTTTTTTTAAATTCATAATATATAAGCTTATCGTATTTTGGTTTAAAATATTTTTAATTCATATTACATAAATTTCTTAAATTAATTTTTTTTTCCTTTTTAATTTTTTAATTTTAAACATTTTTAATTCATAAATTCTTAAAATTTATTTATAATCGTATTTTGATGTAAATTATTTTAAATTCGTATCACATAAATTAATTTGTAATCGTTTTTTTTTACTTTTAAACATTTTCAATTCATAAATTCTTAAAATTAATTTATAATCGTATTTTGAATTTTCAATTCATTTCTCATAAACATATTTTTTCTCATTCATTTTGGAATTTACATTTTCGTTTCAATTGTGTTTTATAATATTTCGTTCTTCTTTTATTTGATGTGTCTACCACGTAATCACCATGACGCTCGTATTTATCTAATCGTTTATATTTAGGTTTATTCTTTGCAATTTGTCTGTTCAACACTACATTATCTAACTGACTTGACTCATGATGCCTTTTTCGGTTAAGCTGATAATTTTTTTCAGGTTTTTCCTCTTCGTATTTTCTAGATAAATTTTGAATCGTTTCTTTATCGTGGTTTTTATTATAAAACCAATTGGTCTCATTCTTGTTGCTGTACGAGTTAAATGTTTTGAAAAGTCTGTCACCTAGATCTACTATCTTATTACTTTTATCCACTTTCATTATTCTCAAATGTTCGTTTAATGTACCGTGTAGGCGTTCGATGTCGTTTTGTGCCACGGGGTGGTTACATGTGTCGCAATGTTTTAGTCTTCCAAAAATAATCTTACTGCGCTGTGCAATATGCAGCGTTCGTTATCAAACACTAGTTTTCTCATTTTACCTAAAAATTGTATACGTTGCTTCAAAGCTGCCAAGATCGCGACCCAATTTCTGTCGTTAAGTTTGTGAAACGTTGCGTATTTTGAAAATTTATCTATCGTTGTGAGGTACATGACATTTCTGTATGGAAACCAAATGTCTATGTGAACTACATCGTTGAAATGCTTTGGGGTTTCTGTTATTTGATAAGGATGTTTAACTGGATTTCTGTCGTGTTTTGCTATTTTACAAATAGAACAATTATTAATGACTTTGGTTATTATTTTAAATAATTTAGGATAAAAAAATGCATTCTTCAACTCAAGAAATATTTCCTGTATGCCTCAGTGATTGTTACGAAGGTGTTCGTTTTCTATTATAGTTAGTATTTCATTTTTGTCCGTGATTTCTATTAGTTTTATCTTTGACCTATACAATGTTAAATCTTTGAGTTGAAAGTTCTGAATATAAATGTTTTGGAATTTAAGAAAAGGTTCGTCGTTTTCACAAATAATGCATATCAATACTTTACGCATTATTTCTTTTAAATTTGACTTTTCTGTTAATACAACATGTGATTGACACTTCTTGGGTACAATTTTTATAAAAGAAACTTTTCGTTTTTGCCATAACTAACATAGATTTGATTTTTGTAATAATTAACGGATTTTTCTGTAATAAAAATGTATTTTAAATTATCCTCTTGCGCACTGTAAACTGTTCCATGTCTCTACCTGTTCTTCACTATTATTGTTTTGAGTACTTTCGTTATTAAATACGATTACGGTTTTACAATCTTCACTCTTTATGTATCTGCTTAAACTATCCGCTACCGTGTTGTCTTTACCTTTTATATAGGTTATGTCAAAGTCGTATTCGTTAAGAAAAATGTTCCATCTTTGCAACTTCATGTTTAGCTCTTTGAGATTGTTTTGCCACGTCAATGGCTTGTGATCGGTTTGAATTATAAATTTACGACCATACAAGTAGGTTCGAAAATGCTTTACGGACCACACTACAGCAAGCATTTCCTTTCCTATAGTCGAATAACGAATCTCATGGTCAGCTAAAGTACGTGAGGCAAATCAAATTGGATGGCTGCTTTGACTTAGCACTGACCCAATGGCAAACTGGGATGCATCAGTAGTCAATGTAAATTTTTTATTGGAATCCGGTGGTTGTAAAACTGGTTCGCTTGTAACTAACTTCTTTACTGTTTCGAAAGAATCTAAAAATTCACTGTCTCTAGTGGATAAGCAACCTTTGCATAATCGCGTATGAATTTCTGATAATACCCCGTGATGCCCAAAAATTGTTTGATTTCTTTCGCGTTGGATGGTGGTGGCATCGCTGCAAAATAGCACTTTTCGCCTTGAATTTTCAAATTTGATTCTCTTAGTTTCTTAAAAATTTTCGTTATGGAGTCAATATGTTCTGTAAAGCTAGTAGAAAAAATTAAAATGTCGTCCAAGTATACAACACAAATTTTGTAAACTTAGTCTGTTAGAACGTGATTTATTAGTCTTTGGAACGTCGCGGGAGCTGTTTTTAGCCCAAAAGTCATACGATTAAACTCGTAGTGGCCACTTGCTGTCGAAAATGCCGTCTTGGCTCTATAATCTCGATGTACTTCGATTTGATGGAAGCCTTTAGCAAGGTCAATTGCGCTAAAGCAGCTACATTTTCCTAACGTGTCGGATATGTCTTCCATATTCGGAATTGGAAATTTGTCGTCGATCGTCTGTTCGTTTAGCTTCCTGTAGTCAAAGAACGTAGATGTATAAGAAGGGACAACACATTAGTTTGAAAAATGTCTGTTAAATTTAATATCGTACGAAAAAATTTTCCAATAGGAACTCCCCATACGCTTTGTGTCTCTGTTCGTACGGAGAAAAAGAGCATGAACATTTTCGCTTCAAGTTTTGAGGAATCAAAACAAGGAAACAAGTGTAATTTCATGTGATTATTGAAATATTTTTCTGAAAATTAAAAATTTTCAAAGAAAATTGTGAAAATCGGGGAAAAATTTAAAATAAAGCCATATTATTGACCCGGTAAGTGAAAATACGAAGTCTTAGTGCGTGAAATATGTGCAAATGTGAAAAATTTGCAAAGTGTACGTGTTTGTGTGCGAAAGCAAACGGCACAATATTTAAATATTCGCGCATACAATGTAGTGCGGTGCAACCAGAAATCAAATATACAATAAACTATTAAATAGGTTATTAATTGCAAATATATATATGCGTTGAACTAATAAAACAGAAAGTGTTTAAAGTGTAAAAGTGTTCATAAATAAATAATGAGTGCTAAAATTAAGTTGCAAAGTGACCGTGAAAGATAAGTGTTTTAAAATGTGTATAGTGTTTTAAACAAAAACAGTGTACGCTTTATGTTTAAACTGCATCAGTTTTTTATGAAATCTATGCATTTATATATATATATGTACATGTATTTGTTTTCATCAAATGCGCTCACGGCGGGTTATTTTTCGATTGGAGAAAATTGAGATTTCAAACTTTCCACCTGTAGGGGAAAGTTCGTTACAGAACCGTGATATTGCGCCAAAATGTAAAAAAACTAGCTGAAATTCAATATATAAAAGCTAAACACTAGTGGAAGTGCATCAAAAAATTGCGCATAAAATTTAAAAAGTTTAAAGTAAAAATATCTAACAATTCAAAAAAAAAAGAAAAATACCGGTAGATCGCGAGTGCTGTGTCAGTTTGTGCGGTCGTAAGACTGTTTTCGAGCGGGGGGTTAGGTATTTCATGCTTCCAAAAGATTCTGAGCTCCTGACGAAATGGAAGGAGAATCTCAGGATTGAGGAAGCTGAAATTACCAAAACCCCCTATGTGTGCAGCAAACATTTTAAGGAAAGTGCCGTGGGAGCTCTACGTTTGAGGAGAAATGCAGTCCCAACTTTAAATTTAGGTAAGTTAAGTCAAAAATTACAATAATATAAAATTTATTATTATATGAGCTGTTGTGAAAGTGGTATAGTAAGTCCATTTTTGTGTACATATACATACATATGTATGTACATAGGTACATACATATACATATATGTAATATATCAATTAGAATGTTTTTTCCACTCCAAATGGACTTGCACCACTTTCAAAAATAACAATTTCTAGTGCATACATATGTATTTTTACATGTTGGCATATATTGCTTATATGTACATACATATGGGAGAACATGCAGTGTTGGACATACATATGTACATATGTATCATAGTGGAAAAATTAAGTTTATTGTAAACAAAAAATCACAATTTTTTTAATATGTACAGTGTAACAAAATTTTAAATTCATAAATACATGCTACTTGCATACATATGTTTGTACAGTAAATCGCAGCTTAAATCGTGTAGTGTTATTTTTTTCGAATATTGATCAAATTTTTCAAAGACGTAGTTCAGCATTTACTTCCATACAAAGGTAAATTTTATACATGCATCATAGAAGCAAAATGCGGAATACCGTTAGCAAACAAATTATCAAAAATCAACTAGAATTTTTAGTCATTTAAAAGGTGCACTTTATTATATTAAATTTAAATGAGCTACAAAACTGCATACTTAAAAATTCTGATTAATCACTTTACAAATTTCATGTATGTATATTTTTCTTTTAATTTATAGAATTTTCGTGTATTTCGTAAAAAGTTTTAAAGTTTTACTTATATGTTTGATAATAATATTCCAAAAATATTAGTATATACATATACATATGTACATAAATAGCAAAATATATTATAATGAACTTTGTTCTATGTGATATGTCCAACACTGTGCATGTTTAAATGCATACTCGCACATACATATGTATGTATGCACATCAATAGTGCATACCCAGTAGAAATCGTGTGCACACAACATGGGTAGTTAGGACCATTGTTCTATATGCATATTAACATGTACATATATCTGTGATCATATGGAAGAGTAGATTAGGTTGACATAAGCGATTGCATAAATATGCAAAGACAGGATGGAAAAATTATATTTGTTTATTGCGTTAGAAAAAATAACTTTATTTATATATTACTCATAATTTAACTAAATAACTTCCATATTCGACATATGCTACTTTTCCATATGGGCAATGTATGTATCATACATACATAGTTATCATATGTACATACATACATACATCATACTTACATACATATATGCATCTATTTTTTTTATTATTAAGGCTATGATGAGATGCCCCCTCATAGTTTCATCCGGTCCACTTATGTGCAGCGGATTTGCTGCATATCCAGCTGCCAGGAAGGGAAGGAAACTCTTTACGAGTTTCCAAAAACCGATATTTCCAAAAACACTTGGGCTGCCGCCTGTAATTTATCTTTTGCAGATGTGTCTCGGAAAAAGCATTATATATGCGAAAAACATTTCGAGACACATCATAAATCAAAGAAACGGCTTACCGATGATGCTGTTCCGGCATTGCACTTAAGGCCTGAAAATGCCGAAGTCGATGTTGTTAGTGAAGGTTCAAGCACATGGGAACTTACGAATGTGAAGCGCACATATTTGTCGGCTCCTGACCCTGAAAGCGAAAATGAAAGCGGCGACACGACATTTGAGGTATTCCAAGTGTTTTCCGATCTTGAGGAAAAACGCCAACGCTTAGATATACCTCATAGTGAGGAAGGGTTAGATGAAGTCGAGCTGGTCTGTGATCATCAACGATTCGCAGAAGCCGCTCGAGCTTATCAAAGAAATGAGAGCAAACTACAAAAAATGATCAAGAAGTTAAAGGAAGAAATTGAAACACTGAATAAGAGAAATTCTTATTTGGAAAGCAATGCTATTATCCCGCAAGCGGGAGCAAGTGATGATGCATTGTTATTTGCAAATATGATTGTCAGTGTAAAAAATACAAGGCATACAGAAGAGGAAAAAGCATTGGCACAAAATGTTAATTATATGTCAAGCAAGGCTTACGCTTTTATGCGAGATGAGTTGGGATTCCGCCTTCCACATAAACGTTCTCTCCTACGATGGCGACCAATAAAATATGTCCGCCCTGGTATTGAAGAAAATGTTATGTACAACTTGATCAGTATGATAAAATCAATGCCAGATACACATCGGATATGTGAAATAATGTGGGATGAGGTATCCATAAAAAAGGATTTAGTTTATAATCGGTTCACAGACATAATAGATGGCTATACTGATAAAGGAGAAGGCCAGCGGCAAATGGTTATTGGTGACAAGTGCCTATTTTTTATGATAAAGGGTATTTGCAGTAAATGGAAATTCGTTTTATCATACTACATAGCACGCATAGCTGGGGACTTTCGATTAGAATTAGAAATCATTATGATTAGAAAAAAAATGTACTCTAATCATTAGAAATTTTTTTTTATGAAAGTTTCAGATTACTAATTGATTAGATTAGAAGTAATCGAAAATCTAATCGCGATTAGTGACGATTAGCATTTCTAATCAAACCTAATCAAATCTAATCAAAAAATCTAATCGATTAGATATCTTGATTAGTTTTGATTAGATGGACATTTTGAACTAGTTTTGTGACCAAAATTTGTATTTATCATATTTATTTTATATATTTACATAATATAACATACACATATACTTATTTTCGAGATCTACTATGTAGGATTTCAAATACTAGAAAGCAAGTAATGATATTGAAACATATGTACGACAAATTCAAACATTATAGCTCACAAGA
The DNA here is from genome assembly GCA_951828415.1 of Anomoia purmunda. NCBI lineage: Eukaryota > Metazoa > Arthropoda > Insecta > Diptera > Tephritidae > Anomoia > Anomoia purmunda. The sequence continues at coordinate 51,661,539 of OX639994.1, forward strand.
AGTCAACAAAAAAAACCAAATTCATATTTCGTCAGTTCTGAAAAAAAAAATACATTTCGATATTAAAATTACGTCTCTTTAAATGAATGCTGAATTTACATTAGACTTCATTAATACCAACTTTTCAAAAGAAAAGTCCGACAATGAATTTCGTCTTGGAGTGTTGATTATGCCTGCAAATGAAAACAGTCGTTCGACGGGCGCTGAAGATGCCAGTGGGGTGTTAAACGCTATGCATGCTTCTTTTAACACACAATATTTCGTCCAAATTTCAGGGCATTTCAATTAAACTATGTATAAATATTACCATTGTGTGTTGACTATGTAGTGCTGGATGCTCTCTCAAAATCCTGTGGAAGTCAGTGGTAGCTAGTAAATTCAGTGTGTGAGAGGCACACCTTTCGTGCTTCGGCAAATATTTGTCATTTTGGAAAGTCGGCATTTCGTCTTCGCTGTCTTCCTCTGCCTCTTCGCCATCAGTTTCCCTCAAGCCATGGTCACGAAATGCTTTCGCAAAGTTCGAACCGTTGTCCGTGATGGTCATTATAACGTTGGTCGTATTCAGGCCAAAGGAACTGTTCGTTTCCCCGACCATTTGTGCGATTTTCTCCGCCGAATGCACACCAAAAATTCTTTTACACGCCAACGCAGCTGATTTCCTTTCGAAATTTGTATCAAACCAATGACAGGTATAACCCAAGAAGCTCCTGTGATTACCCGACTAAATGTCCGCTGTGGTGCAGAAATATTTCGATGAAGAAATGGCTGTCTGTACCGTACTCAACATGCTGTTGTAGTTTTCATCGAGTTTTTTGATGGCTGTTTTTTTGCACATAACTTTTAATCCAGTGCCGCTAAACAGGTCACGAAATGACTCCTTCTCTACTAGAGAAACCGGTAACGCGCAGTCTACAAGAAAGCGAATAATTTTTTTTTCGAAAGCTTCCTGCGACGTGCTTTCATCAGAAGAACCTGCTTTCATCTTCATATATTTTTTGTGCAGCTCACTATGCCGAACTTTTAAATGGGATATGAAGTTGGATGTCACTTCTCCTGTGCCTTTTATCATTTTGTTACAGGCTGCACATTTAGCTGTTGTTCCTCCATTTGTCTGTCACAACAAGAAGAAACAGTTAATATAACGATTTAAAATCAATCTAACATCACAATTTAAAGACAACCTCTACAACATCACAACATTGTTTGAACTTCACCAACACTTATTTTAACAAACTTTTTCCATTGACACATAGAATTCAGGGTGGAAAATTAATTTCGGTGAACTTCCGGTGCTACGCATTCTTTTAGCACTCACTGCCGGCTCGCTCTCCATAACTATATTCCTCTTGCGGATGACCTTCTCCGGTACATAGTTCGGATCAGCAACATCATCGTCTGACGAAAAGTCTTCGCCTTCGAACAAAATTTGGTTCATGTCGACAGCTACAATTTACAAAATTATTTGTAACAAACTAAACAGACCGAATGCGATGATTTTTCACTGCCGCACTTTTCGCTTTATGTTTAACAATGACCGCTCATTAAAACTCCTGCGTTTCACAAGCGCCAGCTTTCTGTAAGGTACGTGTATACAACAGGGTGACCCAGGTATGCAATTTTATGCAATATTAAAAACTGTTATATTATGTAAATATATAAAATAAATATGATAAATACAAATTTTGGTCACAAAACTAGTTCAAAATGTCCATCTAATCAAAACTAATCAAGATATCTAATCGATTAGATTTTTTGATTAGATTTGATTAGTTTTGATTAGAAATGCTAATCGTCACTAATCGCGATTAGATTTTCGATTACTTCTAATCAAATCAATTAGTAATCGTCTAAAATGGCCAACTAATCAAAATCAATCAATTGTTCGGTCAAAAAAAGACATCTAATCCGATTGCTAATCATTAGGATTTCTAATCATTAGTACCCAGCTATGATAGCACGAAATGCAGTAACCGCAATAGAGTTATTGGATTTAATAAAAAATAACATTGCACTTGCGCAAAGCATTGGTCTAGATGTAAAAGCCGCTGTCTGTGATCAAGGAAGTACCAACCAATCCGTGTTTAAAATGCTTGGCATATTTTGTGATAATTCGCTGTGCAAGATGCATATGGAATGGTACTTGCGATTGTTCACCGTTAGCGTACATAAACTCGGCTTTAAAAAAATATTAACGGAAAGCTTCAAGAAGAAGACCAATGAACTATTCCCAGAGTGGTTTGCCAAGGAGAACGAATGCGCTAACCATCGATTGGGTCTTCTTGAATATATGGTAACCGTTCCCTTATATAAAAATGCAAAATGGCTAGCGAGAAAAACAGAAGAAGATTATAGGAAGGCAAAAGCTGTGGCAATATTAAAAAATTTTTACAAAAAATCGGTTTTTGGTCTCGTTAAGTGGTTGGAGTCGGATCATAATTAGGTAAAAACGAATAATATGTAGAATATGTACATATGTTCGTGGTTCACTATAAACAAATATTGATTTTCTTTTAAGTGGTGAAATATTTTGCCACATTGTCTTTTCAGCTTTTCCTTTTCTTTTCAGGTTTGCTTTTTTCTTTTCTTTCAGCGGCACTTGAGCCTAGCTTTTTAAAACACTTGCGTTTCAACTTAAGCAGGATTAAAAAGCAGGTAAAACTAACTCTGGACAGTTACACTTCGTCGCGCATGCACTTATAAGTATAACTTTCCAGAGTTAAATGATTTAATAAAATGTTAAATCGTGTGAGAATTTGCTATAGTGCGTGCTGTTGGCATTTTCGTAACTCGAGTCTAATTTAAATTTTTTGTTTGTTTTCTAAAATTACATATGCTCATATATATTTTAATAAATAATATATATTTATTGTTTATCTCATTTCAGACTATCCAATAAAATTAACATTCTACTTGTGTACTGAAATATTATAATAAAAACATTACAAACCCCATATTTATTAGCAAATCCACAATATATGTTCATATAGTATGGATGAATAAAAAATATGAACTCATAATAATCAATTTCAAATGAATTTTTGTTTAAAAGGCAGCGCGGACCAATATATGTACCATACAAACAAACGTACATATGTACATATGTACATACATATTTTACGTAGTACCAAGGCACCAAAAATATGCGCGCGTATTTGAATAACAAAATTGAAAATTGTTTAAATTGCGCATGTAAATTCCCTTTCCCTTCTTGAACTCATTTTGCCTATACTCATATGAGCACCCTCTTGTCGTCGCAAGCACCCCTTCCTTTCACAACCAATTTCAACCAAATTCAAAAAATTGTATAAATCTTGAACAAAAATTCTACAATTAACCTGTGTTGCCGATTTTCTAAAAGATTTATGAATGAAATGTTTTTTTTATAAGTACATACATGTGTATGTAGCTAAAAATATTTCAGAATGCCATCAACCAATGAGCTGCGGTTGCGATGTGAGTAATAGTTTTTTTTTTTAATTATGTACTTATGCGTGTACAAATGTACATATGAACATATGTATGTAAGTATGTAAATAAATGTATGGATATTTATAAATATTATTTGAATTTGTTGATAAAATACATTGTTATTGATGATTGTACATACAAATGTTCTTGTGTAAATACATATGTACACACATATGTGTGTATGTATGTATGTAAATTGATTTGTTCGATTCAATAACAAATATTGGAATGTTTAATGCCGACGGCAAATTGAAGCGGTTATTGAAGGGGGTCATATATGCATGCATCAGGTTAAAAATATACACATATCTTATACATATGTATGTACACCTATATAAGTACATATATATCGTATATCCTTATCAAATAATGCACTTGATTAAATAAAATTTCCAAGATTTGTTATTATCAAACCAAATATCTATTGACTCAATAATGTGTGCATATGAATTTGAATTGACATTCTCCTATTTCTATTTTTCTATTTCTATTGCTATTTTGCCCTAGCGAAGAGCGAACTCGCAGCGAATTCAATATAAACGTTCTCACATTTGGTGAGCTTTGAAGAATGAGGATGTAATGAAGTGTGGGGGGTTCCCATTACAAAAATCCAGCCACTGGCTCGCTACACTTCAGCGTGTTGTCCCTTCCTATACATCTACGTTCTTTGCTGTAGTCTATTACAATTCTCCACTTTTGTTCGCCGCCATTGTCAATTTTCTTTGGTACGACCCATAGAGGAGAATTATGAGGACTGTTGCTCGGAACAATTATATTTTGCACTAACATCTCATTTACTTGTCTGTCTACTTCGGCACGATGCACAACTGGGTATCTATAAGGTTTGGTGAATCCGGCTTAGTTCTAATCCTATGTATTACACTAGTAAACGGTAAATTTCTTCCTTCCTCATAAAATATGTCTCGGTAATTGTTCAGCATCTGTTTTAATGTCGATTCATCCCTTAGATTTAAATGTTTTGCAAATGTGCTATTAAATGCACTGTTGCATACTTCGTTTTGGCAACTAAATACCTGCATATTTTCATTTTTTAAATACTTCTCTATTTCTTCTTCCTCTTCCCAAAAAGAAATCGGTAGTGTCGCATTTTCTGTAACAAGCTTCCGAGTTCTATAATTGACTATAGCGTTTAAGCTAAGCAGTACATTGTTTCCCAATATACCGTCGAAGTAGTCGTGAAATGGAAATTAGTAAAGTCGACAAATTGATTTTCTTTCCGAAATTCTTTAAAAAGTGGTACGCTATACCGTATGCTTGTTGAGACATTTCCGTTTAGGAGTTTAATATTGAAAGTGGGATACATTGTTCTCCATTTTGGATTGCAAAGCTTAGGGATTGTAAAATATCAGGTGGCGAAGTAGCTTTAACGTTAAGAATCGAATTGAATCGTGTTTTATTTCCCATAACAGTCCTCACAACGAAATGGTGCTTACTCGCTAGAATTATAACTAGTCCTAATCGCTACAGTTACAACTAGTCTTAAGGTCTAATTACACAAACTACTTCTTACGATCTAAGCAACAGCACATGTATATACCTAAGGGCGTATTCACATGCACGTACATGCCTACAGTCCTACAACTCGGCCGTCCTGACAGGTGGAATCTCCTGATTCTACGGTGGTGTTGGAGTGTATGTCGCGATTTGGTTTGTATGCTTACGATTATTATAACGCTTTTTTTTTTTTTTTTTTTTTTTTTAATGTGGTTGCTTATGGTTGTGCCAAGGTTTTAAGTTCGTGACCGACCATATGCCCTTGTAAGGTACCTGCGTCTGCTGAAACCCTTCTACGTCTTCTAGAGCATATCGGTAATTTTCTAAAACTTTTTATATTTTATAGGGCCCTTTGAACTTTGGAATGAGCTTGCTGGACACTCCTACTTGTGAGCTGATGTTTGAAACTACCACGTAATCACCAGCACTGAATTTTCGTGACTCTCGTCGTTTGGTGTCTGAATAACTTTTATTATAGCTTTGCGCCTTACTTTGCATTGCCTCAGCCTGTTTTCTAACTTTCTCTATTGCTACCGGGTTTGACTCCTGTACCGAATCTAATACATTTTCTCTAAGACCGTCTATTATTTTACCCTTTTGTCTTATTCCGAACAGTAACACGCTGGGTAACTCTTTTGTTGCCTTGTGTACCGTGTTATTCATCGCATGTTCTACCGCCTCTAACACCTTTTCCCTTCCAATTTCTCTCTCTAAATGAACCATCTTTGCAATCATTGGACCTAAGCTTTTGTTAACGATTTCGGCCTGGCCGTTAGCTTGGGGTGAACTCGTCGCGACTTTTATGTGTTCAACGTTGTTGTCTGCTAGAAACTCCTCGAACTCGTTTGACGTAAAGCACGTCCCTCGGTCGGACACTAAAATCTTTGGTCTACTATACGCTCTAAAGTAGTCTTTTAATGCCGCCACTGCTTCTTTTGATGCTGTCGTTTTTTCAGGGTAGAGGCGAACAAATTTTGTGAACGCATCTACTATTACTAACACGTGCTTATGTTTTGAAGACTTACTATGAATCGGTCCGTAGTGGTCGATATGTATCATCCCGAACGGTATGTTCCCTTTCGGTATCATGTGCAGGAGCCCCTCTTTTCTACCGCTTTTGTTCGAAAACGCTATGCACGTTAAACAGTTTTCTACGTGGGCGGTAGCTTTTTTTCTGACGCTCGGAAAGCAGTAGCTTTTTCCTATAGTTTCCACGACTTTATCCACTCCTAAATGACCCATTTCGTCGTGGTATTTATACAAAACGTGTTTTTCCATGGGCTCAGGTACGTAAAAAAGTAAATTCCGGTCTTTTCTGTAGACTATTCCGTTTCTCATTTCATAAAGACCGTTCTCGCTAACTTCTAACTCCCTTTTTATTTTCCCTATTTTTTCGTCTCTACTTTGGCATATGACCAGATTTTCTTCAAAAGTGTTGGCGTGAACTACTAACACATTATTTATTCTGCTTAGTGCATCCACGTGTTGCATTCTTTTGCCCGCTCTGTGTTCTAGTTCATAATCGTAATTTTGCAGTTCTAACGCCCACCTTGCTATTCTCGGACTCATGTCTTTCTTATTGAGCGTCAAGGTCAGTGAATTGCAGTCAGTAACTATTTTGAATTTCATGCCTTGTAAATATATTCTAAATCTTTTTAGTGCGTATACAATCGCCAGGGTTTCTAACTCGAAACTATGGTACTTAGATTCTGCGTCCGTTTTACGCTTTGAAAAATAAAATACTGGATGCAGTTTCCCATCTCTTTTCTTTTGGAGCAGTATTTATCCGAACCCTAAAGCACTTGCGTCGCAGTGCAATTCTGTTGCGTCGTTCGGGTCATAGATTGCCAACAGCGGCGACGCCTTCAACTTTTCTTTAAGACTGTTAAATGATTCTAATTCTGTTTTCCCGAACTGAAACTTTGTATCTTTTTTCGTTAGATCGTGTAGAGGTTTGGCTATCGTCGAGAAATCTTTTATAAACCTTCGAAAGTATGAACACAGGCCTAAAAAGCTTTGAACTTCGACAACTTTAGTCGGGACCGCAAAATTTTCTATTGCCTTCAGTCCTTTCTCGTCAGCCTGTATACCGTCACCAGTGATAACGTAGCCCAGGTACGACACCTTTGACTGCAGAAACTCACACTTGTCTAGTCGCAATTGTAAGTTGTTCTGCACAATTCTTAAAAATACTTTTTCTAATATTTCGAAATGTTCTTCTATACTTTCCGTTGCTATCATAATATCATCTAGATATACTATAACCTCTCCAACCCTTATCATATCCGCAAAAATTTTATTAATGAATTTTTGGAACGTTGCTGGCGCGTTTTTTTAGTCCAAACGGCATTCTTAAGAATTCATATTGTCCCAGCGGTGTAGTAAAAGAGGTATACTTTATCGAGTCTTCACTCATAAACACATGAAAAAATCCATTCTTAAGGTTCAGCTTCGTAAAAATTTTCTTATTCGCTAACCTATCCAACGTAAAAGGAGCGTTCTGGGAGTGCTCTCTGCGGACGAGCTTCTGGCGAGTAGTCAGGAGAGCGTCAGGGCAGCGGGTACCAGCCATAGTACCCCTGTCACCGAGAAAACAACAGCCGTCAAAGGGGGCGCACCAGCCATAGTGGCCCCGAAGAGAGCCAAGAAATCCTTTGGCACCTTGCTGAAAGCGAGGTACCAGAGGGCCCTCTTCATTCTCGACAAGATTGCCAAGAATGAGCGGGAGGGTAAGATACACGAGCGGGACGCTGATGACAGAGTCAGGTATGAAGCGGTGGTCAAGGAGTACGAGACCGCCCTTGCCGCAAAGACCGCTTCACATTCGCAGCAACAACCAAAAATGCAGCAGTCAGCGAAGCGCAATCGGTCGCAAGAAGAGAACGAGCGCAGCGCGAAGAAGGGCAGATTCCCCAAGCAGAGCGAGGGCCCTTCAACTAGTGCTCTAGCATCGGCAAAGCACACCTACAGCGAGGTGGTCCGAGACTATCTCCAGGTTGCTCTTGTCGATGCAAAGAGCAATAATGGAAGGCAAGTTCTGGCAGTGGGGAGCTCCATTGAGGGACGGCTATCTGAGATGGTCGTAGAACACCTCATGGAGAAACAGACTCTAGTGCCAGCCTTCAACTGCGAGGAAGTATGCCGGGGCTGCAGAATCATTAAATGCGCGGACGGGTTCTCAAGGGAATTCCTGGAGAAGAGCGTCGCTAAGATTAGCAACGCATGGGGTGAACTTTCGTTAAAGCTCATCCCGGCTTCGGAGATTCCCAGGAGACCCCGGGCGCGCATCTGGTTATCCAAGATGAAGGTGGAGAGCTCGAAGCTCATCCAGTGTCTTAAGCTGCAGAATCCAGGTGTCCCGATGGACGACTGGATGGTCGTAAAGGTTGAGGAGCAGCAGCATAACAGCCAACCAGTCCTTCTGCTCATAAATAACGAGTGTCTGCCGATACTCGAGCAGAAGGATAACAAGCTCAGATTTGGCATCAGGGAAGCCAAACTGAAGGTGTTTCCGGCTTCGGTTGCACCGGACGGCAACCTTGAAGAGATCGAGGACACGAGCAAGCTCATGGAGGAGCTTAAGCTGGCGGTGCCGGCTATGGACTGTGCCTCGTCTACAGCAGGGCAGGCTGTGAGTGCGCCACCTACCAACGCCCCAAAGGATGTTGAAGGTAGCGCAGATTAATTTGCAGCATGCCAAAATAGCCTCGGACAACCTAAAAGTGCTCCTTAGGGAGGAGGACGTCGACATCTGCCTTATTCAAGAGCCTTGGGTCTGGCGCTCAAAGATTATGGGTCTGCAAATAAGGCACTACAACCTATTCTACACTCATGGAGAAGGTAAACCTAGGGCTTGTATCCTCGTTAGGAATACTATCAATGCTTTCTTTTTACTTAATTTCAGCTCAGATGACGTCGCGGTGATCAGGGCCGAAGGGAAAAGCGGCCGGAGCGTGGTTATCGCCTCCGTATATATGGCCCATGATCGACCTGCACCACCTGAGGAGGTGCAGGGACTGATGAGAGGACCGAAAACCGGAAGAGAAGCTGTTCTGCTGGAGTGCGACGCCAATGCAAGACATGCAATGTGGGGGAGCAGCGAGACGAACGAGCGAGGTGAGTCTCTTTTTGACTTTATAATAGCAAATGATTTCAACATATGCAATATAGGGAATTCTCCTACCTTTATTTTTCCGAGTTCAGAAACCTTTGGAGGGTGGGAAGAGGTCCTTGACATTACTTTGGCAACAAACTCTCCCGATCTTGTAGTAAGAAACTGGATAGTTTCGCAGAAGATCTCGTTTTCCGATCATCGCATGATCCTTTTCGAGATAGGCTGGGAGAGGGAGAGTAGACCACCATCAAGAAACCCAAAACGAACGTCTTGGAATCTATTTGATAAGGTAGTCAGCGATAGACTCTGTAGAAGCAAAACACCCATTAATTGTCCGGAAAATCTGGATGACCGAGTCAGGTCTCTGGAGAAAAGTTTTCAGGCGGCCTACGGCGTCGCTTGTCCAATCTCGAGGAGCAAGAAGACCTACCCTCCGTGGTGGGACAAGAGTCTGAGTGACCTGAGGTCAAATCTCAGAAGCATCTTCAATTTTTGTTACTCGAGGAGAGATTTTCAAGAGTATAGGTACTCCCTGAGGGAATACAAAAGAGCCATACGTAACGCAAAGCAGAAATCCTGGCGAGATCATTGTGAGTCGATTGAGTCCACGAAGGATTCGGCGCGGCTAGGCAAAGTTCTTGCTAAGGAGCATTCTAATCACACATTCGTAAAGCGGACTGATGGTACATGGGCGGAATCATCAGCTGAAACTCTGAAGATTCTAATAGATACCCACTTTCCGGACTGTCCTGTAGAGACAGTGAGCAGGAGAGAGCCGGTACAACAGGTTGTGCCGACAGGGCTGCTGGGTGAAATCATAACTGAAGAAAAGATTGCCTGGGCAATCAATAGTTTTTCACCATATAAATCCCCAGGGTTGGATGGAATCCTCCCTATTATGCTGCAGAAGACCCAAAGATCATTGATAAGTGAACTGAAGGAGATCTTTACTGCCTGCATTCTCTGCAACCATATCCCAGCTACCTGGAGGAAAACAAGGGTTGTTTTCATTCCTAAATCGGGTAGAAGGGGACACGAGGTGGCCAAAGATTTTAGGCCAATAAGTCTTACATCCTTTGTTCTAAAAGTTCTTGAGAGAATTTTGGACCAGCATATAAGGAAACTACTAGACCAATATCCACTCTCTACGGCGCAACATGCGTATTCAAAGGGAAACTCTACGGAGACAGCACTACATGAAGTGGTGCGTACTGTGGAAAAATCCCTTATGCAGAAGGAATTCACTCTGGCTGCGTTTGTTGATGTCGAGGGCGCTTTCAACAACGTCAGGGCTGATGCGATAGGATCCGCCCTTGTTAGGGCTAGGGTCGAGGAACCAATCAGGAATTGGATCTCGAGCCTGCTGCTAAATCGTGAGATATCAGCTGAGCTGGGGGGAGCAAAGGTGAATAAACAAGTAGGCAGGGGCACGCCACAGGGTGGAGTGCTCTCACCTCTTTTGTGGCTCATCACCATTAGTGATATCCTAGTCGAACTTAACACAGGCGGGGTTAAGATTGTGGCGTATGCCGACGATGTGGCAATCCTGATTACGGGTCCCTTCCCTTCCGTGATGAGCGAAATCATGGAAAGAACGTTGGCAAGATTAAGTAGGTGGGCACAAGGCTGTGGCCTTAGGCTAAATCCAGATAAGACAGAGCTGTTGCTCTTCACGAGGAAGTATAAACCACCTACCTTCAGACCACCAAGCTTGAATGACCAACAACTAGGTTTATCCTCCAGTACGAAGTACTTGGGGCTGACCATCGACTGTAAGTTAAGTTGGAAAATGTGCATTGAAGAGCGAGTACGGAAGGCCTATGTTGCTTTCTATGCTTGCAAATCGATGTTTGGCAAGAAGTGGGGTCTCAAGCCGAAAATGGTGCTATGGATGTACCAAGCGGTGGTGCGACCGGTGCTGAGCTATGGCTCTGTAGTCTGGTGGGAAGCTCTCCGGAAGAGCTATAACCTCACGGGTCTGCAGAAGGTTCAACGCACTGCGTGTGTTGGTGCCACGGGAGCCTGTCGCACCTGTCCCACGGCGGCTTTGGATCCCATTTTAAACCTGCTTCCAATTGACTTATATGTAATGTGTACATCTTCTCAGACAGCACTTAGGCTCAGAGAGTCTGGGTGCTGGAAGGCTACACAGCAAGGACACAGTAGTATCCTTGATCAACTACCCTCAGACATAGTTAACACCCGGACGGACTACATCCCTCGCAAACTGGAGTTTGAGCACAGGATTAAGACTGTGTTTCCAAGCAGGAGGAGGGGTGAGGTCCTTGCCGATAGCGGCATTCAAATATTCACTGACGGTTCCAAAATGGATTCTGGAGTTGGAGCCGGCTTTTACTCCGAAACCTTGGAGTTATCCACGTCTATCAAAATCCCTCCGTACTGCAGTGTTTTCCAGGCGGAAGTCTGTGCGATTTGGCAAGCCTGCAAATCGCTTGAAAACAGAAGCGCAACGGGGAAGATAAATATTTTTTCCGACAGCCAGGCGGCAATAAAGGCGCTAGCGGCACCAAATATTGGCTCAAAGGTAGTCGGTGCTTGTAAGCAACAGATTGCCTCTCTAACAAATCTAGAAATTACTGTCACCTAGGTTCCCGGGCATAAGGGAATCGAAGGGAACGAAAAGGCCGATGAGCTAGCACGGTGCGGCTCGGCAGAGGATGAGGTAACAACTAGTATCGAGATAGGTATACCCCTAGCCGTAGTGAAGGGAAATATACGAAATTTCTATCTCAACAGGGCTCAACAAAGATGGAAAGATACCCTTACTTGCAGGATATCAAGAACTACCTGGCCGGACTACAATAAGAAGAGGACCAGAGGTCTTCTTTGTAGGCCCAGGGCTGTCACCCACAAACTTATCGCAGTATACACGGGCCACTGGACTTTGGGCACGCATGCGGAAAAAATGGGCATTCCGCATAACCAATACTGCAGAAGCTGCAAAAATGTGGCGGAAAAGGAAACGGTCGAACATCTCCTGTGCAAATGCCCGGCCCTGGCCCGCATTCGGCTAACATACTTAGGAAGTCCCTTCATTGACAACCTAGGGCAGGTATCTAGGATCGAGACCTCCAACATAGTAGATTTCATTAACAACTCTGGTTGGTTGTAATGCACATCCTTCCATTACCAAGTAGGTTTTTCGAGTTTATGGCATCAAAACGGCAGTATTTTTTGCTACTTGGGCGGCATGGGTCGCAGCCATTTTACCTACCTAACCTATCCAACAAATCATCTATAAGGGGCATTGGGTAACTATCCTTTGTTGTAACTTTGTTTAACTTCCTGTAGTCGACGCACAGCCGAAGTTCGCCCGTTTTTTTTTTACTAAGACTATGGGTGACACAAACTCTGATTCGCTAGGGCGTATGTAACCTTTATTTAAATAATCATCGATTATATTTTGTACCTCTGTTTTTTCTTTATACGACAGTCTTCTTGGGCTACAAGCAAATGGACTATTTTTCTCTAGCACAAGTTTCATTTCTTTTCGAACCATTGGTTTGTCTAGCTTTTTTGCGCCTTCGTAAACTCTTCCGAAAATCTCTTCCAATAATATTTTATCTTTGCTTTTGACTTCTTCGCCTATTTTGAGATCTGTACCTGTTTTATCACCTACCTCTATTGCCATTATTTCGTCTGTAACTTCACTAACGTTACCATATTCAACAACTTCGTAACCTTCGTTCATTCCTTTTGTGTTGCCGGCATTTTTGGAAGTACTTTTCTTTTCCGCCCCAAGTTCACAAACTTCTTTGACCTTGTATATTTTCTCTACTTCGCAAATTTTCGCAACTTTGTCCATCTTCTCAGCTTTGTCAACTTTCTGACCTTTGTTCACACTATAACCTGCTTCTTCTTCTACTACCCTATCCATAAATTCAGTGTTTCCAATCTTTAACTTTGCGTTGCATGTTTTTATAAAATCCCTCCCCAGTAGCGCCGAATAACCAACACACCCATTAGGAACCACTAGGAATTCAATTAAAACGTTTTTATTCAGAACACTAACAATGCATTTCACTTTTCCTATAATACGACGATAATATAAGACGCGAACACGGTTTTCATGTCACTCAACAGTTCGTCAGCGCTTTTGTGAAATGTCGATTTTGCGTTATGCCATGTTAAAGCGGCACCCTTCAAGTTTAAGTGCACAGCAACACACAACATGGCATCGTTGGTTTTGAAAATTTCGCGATAATGCATTACTTGGTTGTACCATGCACTAAAGCCATCACCGCCGCCATACGTTGGTATCATTTCCTTTAGAGTTTCGAACGGGACGCCGTCGTTCACTTGGGTCCTGCCCGCGATTAAATTTGTCTGCTCCCACTGCGCTTTTTGGAGTTGAAGGAGCTGTACCTCTTTTTGTAGTAGTTCAATCTTTCTAGCTGTTGATTCGTCGTCACCGTTACCACGGATAGCGGTTAACTGTTGTACTGTACTGTTACCTGTACAGTCGTCGTCTTCAGCGTTCCTTATTGGCCGCATTCCAAAAGTACCGCTACTCACACATGCTATACCGCTCTGCACTAATACCGGTGTAGCGTCGTTTGTCGTTGTCACACCTTTACCGCGCCGTTGCACATTACCGCTCCTCAAAATTTTACCACCGTTGTCTTTCTTTTTGCCGTTGCCGTCGTCCTCACCGTTGTTCTCTCCGTTGTCCTCGCCGTTGTCTTCATCGTCGTCTTCACTTTGTCCAATTGACTCTGCGCAGCCGTCGCCACGTTATTCATACGTTTTGTCTACGCCTGGGCACAATCCTCGGGCCTCGGCCGAAAGTTCACTTAACCTAGCGGCCAACGACGCCTTTGCGCCGCTTGCGTTGATGCCCACGGCCGTGCACCAATTTTTTAACTGCAACAACGAATATTTCTCCACACTCACGGCTTCACGATCCATTGTAACAGTTTATATTTAAGTTAATTTTGCGCGTTAAGTTCGACTCAAGAAAACTTTATTTTTAAACTTTGGTTCTAAGACCACTTCTGATGTAAAATATCAGGTGGCGAAGTAGCTTTAATAAAAACAACCGTCGGCTTTAACGTTAAGAATCGAATTGAATCGTGTTTTATTTCCCATAACAGTCCTCACAACGAAATGGTGCTTACTCGCTAGAATTATAACTAGTCCTAATCGCTACAGTTACAACTAGTCTTAAGGTCTAATTACACAAACTACTTCTTACGATCTAAGCAACAGCACATGTATATACCTAAGGGCGTATTCACATGCACGTACATGCCTACAGTCCTACAGGATTATTATGCTAATTTCATTCTGGTTGCTTTCGTTCATGCCTATATCCATTGGCTCAAGTGCAGGTTCATTATGAAAATAATTGTGGTTTTGGTTGTTATGAAAATGTGGGTTACGTCTACTTGAGTGACTGTATTGTGTACTACGGTTCGGTTGTTGGTTGTGATTTTGTCTTCTGTGTGACTGGTGGCTAATGTCGTGAGTTTGTCTCGATTGTGTAGGAAAATTTGGTTGTCTAGTGTTATAACTATGTTCTTGTATTTGTTGAAATTGAGATCTATCATTACTGTTTTTGTATCTTCCCGTATTTCTATAATTTAATGTCTGTTCGCAATGCCCTGCATTGTTATTATGATTTTGCCGTGACCTACTGTTGAAACTGCTAAAATTCGGCATCTTGTAATTTAAATAACCGTTTAACTTTATAATTTCAAAAGCTTCTTTTAAACTTGTTGGATTTCGACTTGCAATTATGCTTTTCACAGGTTCGGGTAAGCCATGTTTAAAGGAATTTAGGGCGATTCTGGCATTACTTTCGCTGTTAACTTCAGGCAACCTATTTTTTTGAAATACAGTTATTCAACCGACATAAAAGTGTTGCTTATTATATTAGTTATAGAAGTTATAGAAGTTATAGATTAGTTGTCGATTAGTTCTTCAACTGAATTTTTCTCGCCATGAAAATCGATTAACAGCTGTTTAATTAATGGCCAATTATCAAGATTTCCATTCATTAGGAGGGATCTCCTTGCGCTACCCGTAATTTTGTCTTTAACGTTGTCCATTATTAATACCTTATATTCGGCTGGGAAAGACTCCAAAATAGGCACTATTAAGTCAATTCGTTCAATAAAATTAAAAAGAGCGTCTCTATTACCATCATAATTCATTGGATAGCATTAAGATTACTCGAAATAAGCCTGAATGTGCTACTTAAGTCTAATTGATCCATGTTTATAATTTACTTCACGAATTGTTTTCTTACTTTTTCCTTTAAGAGATTCGTAAATCCCCTTTTCTTAAGTTAAAAAAAAAAATAATATTTACTTTAATTTTTAATATTGAATAATCCAAATTTTGTATTAAAAATTATGAAAGAAAAATTATAAATTTTATTGTACTTATTTTCTCATTATTAATTATGTGATTTTATGGTAGAAAATGTAAATTAAATATTTATGAAACGAAATAAACAGTTATTGGTTATATCTGTAATTAACTGTGCAAATTTTCAAAATTGAAAATAAAAATGTAAGTTGTACGCGCTCATGTCGAACGTTAAATCGCAAAAAAAAATTTAATTAATAAAGATATTTAATTCTACAGCAGCGTAAATAAATAAATGTATACTATCCTTCCCGTGTATTTTAGTTTTGATGTTGATGCTGCCTGCTATGTTGCCGCTTTTTGGTTTTCGATGCTTCTGTTTTTTTCACGTTAATTATGTCTCGTTCTGAGGTGCTTTCATTTCATTAAAGTTGTTGTTATTCGGACTTGCAATTTTTCTCGTCTCGCATTTACATAGGTTTTTCCCCTCATCAGTTCTTATATAGCAAATTGTTGTTGGTTTTGCATGTGGTTCTTCTTTGTTCTTTTCACTTTCTATTTCTTTCGACTGTACAGCTGCGCCTTTTTATATTCTTCTTCAACTGTTCCAAATTTTTTTTTTATTAGTTTGTATTTTACTTTTGAGTTTCGATGTTATAGCAAAACCCTTTAACATAATATAAATAACATTAATTCACTGAACTTGCATTTCCGGCACATGCTAATACTTTTTCCATTTCTTTTTTAAGCAAAACAATTCTTTGGAATTGTCTTGCAAATAATAAAATACGGCACCTTTAATTTACCGAATTTACTGAACTTGCGTTTCCGGCATATGCCAATACTTTCTCCATTTCTTTTTTAAGCAAAACAATTCTTTGGAATTGTCTTGCAAATAATAAAATACGACACCTTTAATTTACCGAATTCACTGAACTTGCATTTCCGGCACATGCCAATACTTTTCCATTTTTTAGGCAAAACAATTCTATGGAATTCTATGGAATTGTTTTGCTAATAACAAATTAATAAAATGATTAATTGCATTTCTACACATTTGTCAACTAACCAAATATGCAAGGTAGGCATAATGATTAGTATACATAAGTAATACTGTAACAATAAGTTTGAGTTAGTCTTTTATGTGGCATCAAGGATGATATAATAACATTAAAACATCGATTTTTTTTATTATTTAAAAAACTTCGATTTAAAAGTGGCGCAGTCGGTAGGATACCACAATTATTATATCCAACATAAAGAAAGAAAAGATAAGAAAATTTTTATTCTTAGTGCGGTATCAAATGAACTTTCGCGAAATTGTTGTCAGAAGATTGCCATAACGGTGAAAGAAAAATAAATTTTTGCTGCGCGTTCAGTGCGTTATTACGAAAAACGAACTTTCGCGAAATTGTTGGCAGAAGATTGCCACAACGGTGAAAGAAAAATAAATTTTTGTTGCACGTTCAGTGCGTTATTACAAAAAACGAACTTTCGCGAAGTTATTGGCAGAAGATTGCCACAATGGTGAAAGAAAAATAAATTTTTGCTGCGCGTTCTGTGCGTTATTACAAAAAACGAACTTTCCCGAAATTGTTGGCAGAAGATTGCCACAACGGTGAAAGAAAAATAAATTTTTGTTGCGCGTTCAGTGCGTTATTACAAAAAACGAACTTTCGCGAAATTGTTGGTAGAAGATTTCCACAACGGTGAAAGAAAAATAAATTTTTGTTGCGCGTTCAGTGCGTTATTACAAAAAACGAACTTTCGTGAAATTGTTGGCAGAAGATTGCCACAACGGTGAAAGAAAAGTAAATTTTTGTTGCGCGTTCAGTACGTTATTACAAAACACGAACTTTCGCGAAGTTGTTGGCAGAAGATTGCCACAATGGTGAAAGAAAAATAAATTTTTGTTGCGCCAGTGCGTTATTACAAAAAACGAACTTTGAAATTATTGGCAAAGGATTGCCACAACGGTGAAAGAAAAATAAAAATAATTTTTATTTGCGCGTTCTACGGGCAAAAGATTTTCCCAGCCGTCAAAAACTTTTTAAAGAACTTTTGGGAGCAAAAGATTGCCACAACCGACAAAAAACTTTAAATAACTTTTGTACGCAAAAGATTGCCAAGAATAAACTGTGACTGGCAAAAGATTGCCATAATCAAATCCTTAAATACCTTAAAACTCCTGCGAGCATAATTTCGTCGTACAGACAAAGAAAAAAGAAGAGCCTATGGTTTAAAAGTGAAACATCACCACCACATCCCAGGGCATCAAAAGGGATTTCAAGAGCAATCAACCAGAAGAGCAACACACCTACAAATAGAAGACACCACAGAAGGATATAAGGTATTAATAAGTAAATTTAGAAATTAAAGCAGAATCCCAAACATTAAAAAAAAAATATACATATATTTTTAAATAAAGAAAGAAGAAATAGAAATTATAGTTTAAATACAAAATGGGTCAAATACGTTTCGATTCACTTAAATATTTGGGAAATCTCCCTGAATTTAACGGCGACAATAGGGACCTCCAGACGTTTTTAAATTTAATAGATAGGGTACACCCCATGCTACAGACATACGAGGAACACTCACAAGGACTGTTCTCAGGCATAATAAAAAGTTAACTAAAAGGCAAAGCCAGGGAAATCATCGAAATAAATTGTTAGGAGATTTCCTGGAACGGAATTAAAGCAGTACTTTAGAATAACTTCGGCGATCGATTAAGCTGCGATGAACTCTTCGACTCACTCAGAGCAACTATGTTCAAAACAACCAGTTTAGACTTTTTTGACGAAATAAAAAGTAAGCTCAGACGTCTTAACAACAAACGCTGTTGACCAAAAACAATTCCCGCACAGCTCTCCAAATCCCTGAACCTATGAAAACAATTTTAGCTTGTAGGAATCCTGATACTTTAGAAGGGGTGATGAATATCCTTTTCGAAGCTGGATATGCTCACCTTCGAATAGACAACCAACAATTTTTCATGCGAAACAGACCTGAGCAAAAACCTTTTAAACAAAATTCGCAAAATCCACAAAATAAATCTAATTTCTATCAAAATAGGCAAAATTACCAACAACCAATTTTCAGCCCACGTAATTCCAAACAAAATTTTAATCAAAATTTGAATTCACAAAATAATTCAAGTTCCAATCACCACAGGCAAAATTTACAACAACAAAACTTTAGCAATCGCAATCTTAGACAAAATTTTAATCAAAACTTTAACCCACAAAATAATTCAAATAGGCAAAACTTCCAGCAACAAAATCCTAACCTACAACAAAATTTGGAAAATTTTCATCCTTCTGCCTCGGAGGACTACCTTATATAAAGATAGAAACTAAATTAAGGCACATGAAATTAATCGTAGATACTGGTGCGACAAATTCAATACTAAATCCAGGCATTTACCACCCCAAATGGATTCATCAAACCATACCCCTTCCCATGAAAACCCTTCAACATAAGATTTATTTATTTATTTATTTATTATAAAATAATAATTTACAAAATATAAAAGTTTCTTACAGATTATTGTGAGTAAGCTCAGACAGGTATAATTACTTAACAATTTCATTTAATAATACCTTAAATTTAGCTTTTGGTAAATCTAAATCAAGTGCAGTGGAATTCAAGATTTTATTATATTCATTTAAAGCTCTTTGAATAGGAGAATTGGCTTCATACAGAGTTCTAGCTCATTCTAGGAAAAAAGTATCATGGGTTCGAAGACTTCTTGTAGGGATATTAAAGTAAATGCGTTCTAGTAAGAATGGACAGTCAATCGAGCCACGTATAATATCAAAGACAAAGGTGAGCGAGAGTATAGTTCTTCTAGAGTTTAGAGATTTTAAGTTGATGAGCTGACATCTAGCACTATAAGACGGAATCGGGTCACTAAAATGTAAAGAGTGTAGGGCAAATCTCACAAACTTTTTTTGAATTCTTTCGAGTCTCCTATATGGCGATCAAAATATGGCCGCCAGATGAAGACAGCATATTCTAGTTTAGAGCGTACAAATGAGGTAAATAATAGTTTCAAGGTATAAGGATCACTAAAATCTGAACTGAATCGGTTTTGGTTTAAATGGGTTTGAAATAAAAATTTGGAATCAAAGACCACACCGAAATCGCATATTTCACCAACTGTGCTTAGCAGAGAACCATTAATATAGTAATGAGAAGTAGCGATAAGGGAACGAGATTTGCTGAATGAGACATGAAAACATTTTTTTATATTTAAATGTAGTTGGTTTTTTCTACACCAGAAAGCAACGTTATCAAGATCCGACTGGATCTTAACCGAATCTGAATTGCTAGATATGGTACTGAATACTTTCAAATCATCAGCATATAATAGAAATTGAGAGTGGTTAAAACAGTTAGATATGTCATTAATGAAGATAGTGAAGAGGGGGGGACCTAAAATACTCCCCTGGGGTATACCAGAGGACGCAAGGAAAGGACGAGAAGAAGCGTTATCCACAACGACTGCACAAACGCGAGACGAGAGATATGATTTTATCCAAGAAAGAAAAACTGAGTGAAACCCCAGATTTGCTAAGTTTGAGACCAGAATTGAGTGGCTGACTTTATCGAAGGCTTTAGAAAAATCGGTATAAACTGCATCAACTTGGCTTCGACTATTAAAAGCGGACAGACAAAATTCGGAGAACACTGCGAGATTTGTTACAGTAGACCTACCAGCGATGAAGCCATGTTGTTCAGTCGAAATCAAATGTTTGACCGCAAAATATAACTTCTGTTTCACAATGAACTCAAACAATTTTGAAACCGTCGACAGTTTAGAGATCGGTCGATAATTAGAAACGTTATTCTTAATGCCACTCTTGAATATAGGTGTGATGGAGGAAACTTTCCAATCATTGATAAAAACACCACACTCAAGAGACTTATTAAAAATTAATAAAATAGGATACGCAAATGCAGAACAGTTCTTTAAAAGACAAGAGGATAACCCGTCAACATCAGTTTGGCAAGAGGATTTGATTTTTAGAATCCCATCTAACACATCATCGAGCGTTAAAGATAGAGCACCAAAATTAATTGGGAAAACGATACTATCATTTGGGAACAAATTATTAACTACAATCGAATCGGGTTCAAAATTTGAGCTAAAGAAGTCTGCGAAAAGATTAGCCACCTCCGTAGAAGAGTTGGCATGGGTTTCATTATAAAACACTTTCGAGGGAATACTTGAGCATGATTTCAAAGAGCTTACATAGCGCCAAAAAGCCTTAGGGTTGGATTTGATGTCAGATTCAAATTTACGCACATAATTTATATGCAGAGTTTTACTGAGTACTTTAAACTCGCTCGAATAACGCAGATATTCATTCCTATGAAATTCGGAACTAGTCAGTTTAGTTTTGTAGCAACTTCTTTTAACTAGTGGAATAAAATTCACGCATATGTCCTTTATTATGGTTTTGAAAGCATAGAAACAATCCGCAACTTCCTTACCAGAAAATACCGAATCCCAATCAATCACAGATATTTCATCATTAACAGTATCAAAATTACATTTTTTAAAACAAAAATTTGTTAATTGGCTGTTGGGAGAAATTGGTTTATAATCATAAAATTTCAGCTGCAAAACAAGCGGGACATGGTGTAAGCTTTGGTCCGACAAGGGATCAAGGCACTCACGCAGAGAAAAATTCATATTATCGCTTATAAAAATAAGATCTAAGATTTTACAGAGTTTGTTTAAGAAGTGATTAATCTGCATAAGATTAAGACTAAAAAAATTATCAACTAAATACGATTCAGAGACACTATTGATATTCGTTGGAATCAAAGCTACACTTTCATGCAATTGAGTCCAAGCAATATTTCTTAAGTTAAAATCGCCAAGAATGCAAAAGTTGCCATTTGGCCGCTCAGATAGCAAATTAACGTGTGCTTGGTAAAGACTATTTACACAAATAGAAAGGCTACAATACAATGTTTCAAAGAATTTGGTGCAACCTTAGATGTTTTAAAATTCTATATCGTGCAATTCCATGATTACTATGACGGCCTAATTGGCAATGGCCTGCTTAGACCATTAAACGCATGTGTAAACTACAAGGACAACACAATACAATTAGGAGGGCAGATATTACCAATTTCCTTTAAAGACAAAAAGGCTATAACTTTAAAACGGAGATAGCGTCTATCACTAAATCACCCAATTTTAATCAAAAAGCCCGTGAACCAATTCACAAAACCAACCATGAAGAAGGCGGACAGTGAAAATTATAATATAATTAAAAAAAAGGAATATAACCCTTAAGTGAACAAATTAGAACACAACACCTCAATTTGGAGGAAAAATTCCAATTAATGGGAGTGATAAAAAAATATGACGACATTTTTTATCAAGAAGACACTATGTTAACATTCACCTCTGCTATAAAACATCAAATAAGAGCAGTTAATAACATCCCGATTTTTACTAAGTCGTACAGATACTCCTACGTTCACAAGAACGAAGTTCAGAATCAAATTCAAGAGATGCTCGAAAATAAGATAATAAGACATAGTAATTCTCCATACTCTGCACCCATTTGGATCGTAGCGAAGAAGGCCGATGCCAGTGGCAAAGCTAAATGGAGGCTTGTCATTGATTACCGCAAACTTAATGAGGTAACAATTGATGATAATTATCCGATACCAAACATTGATGAAATTTTGGATAAATTGGGAAGATGCCAATATTTTACCACCCTTGATCTTGCCAAGGGATTTCATCAAATCGAAATGGAAGAGTCCGACATTCCTAAAACTGCCTTCAGTGTTGAAAGAGGGCATTATGAATTCCTGAGAATGCCGTTTGGTCTAAAGACAGCACCAGCGACATTCCAATGGCTTATGAATAATATCTTAAAAGACTATATAAATAAAATCTGCTTAGTATACTTAGATGATATAATAATTTTCTCTACTTCATTGCAAGAACATATCAACTCCATTAATTTAATATTCCGACGCTTACAAGAAGCAAATCTTAAAGTTCAGCTAGATAGATCTGAATTTTTGAAAAGGGAAACTGAATTCCTTGGTCTCATAGCGACGCCAGCAGGAATAAAGGCAATCCCAAAAAAATAGAATGTGTTAAAAACTTTTCCATTCCAAAAACTCCTAAACAAATAGAACAGTTCTTTGGTTTGACGGGATAATATAGGAAATTTATTAAGGATTATTCTCTAATCGCCAAGCCAATGACCAGATACTTGAAAAAAGGCACTAAAATATATATTTCTGACCCACACTACCAAGAAAGTTTTAACACACTTAGAACCTTATTAACTTATGACCCAATACTAACATATCCTGATTTTTCAAAGAAATTTACTGTCACTACGGACGCTAGTAATTTCGCATTAGGCGCAGTAGTCTCACAAGACAACCATCCGATTTGCTACGCTAGCCGCATACTTAACGAACATGAATGCAATTACAGTACAATAGAGAAGGAACTTTTGGCCATCGTCTGGGCCACCAAATATTACAGACCTTATCTCTTCGGGGGAAAATTCCTAATTGAAACCGACCATAAGCCTCTGACATGGTTATTTTCCATAAAAGAGCCTAATTCAAAACTTGTTAGATGGAGACTAAAACTTTCCGAATTTGATTATGAAATTAAGTATAAAAAAGGAACGAAAAATAGTAACGCTGATGCGCTATCGAGAATAGAATCGCAATCTGCTAATATTAATTCATTAGAGTCCTGCGAATCAACTATAAAGGAAACGGAGTTACCAACCAATATATTTAAAAATCAATTAATTATAAAGAAAATTACATCCGGAGCAGCAAGGATAAAAAACGAGAGAATATTTAGAAATATAAGGAAAACTATAGGTTTTAAGGAATTTGATAGGGATACCGCTATATCTTTGCTAGGAAATCATTGCAACCCAAATCAATTAAACGCAATTCAAATTGAAAACGAATTTTTTGACACTCTAAGAAATACTTACGAGGAACTCTTTACAAATAACGATAAATTTAGGATTATAAGGTGTGCAAGGATATTAATAGACGTAGATGATGAAAATAAAGTAACTGAAATAATCGAAAAAAACACTTATGTAAGAATCATAGAGGTATGCAAGCAGTATACGAGGAATTAAAAAATCAAGTTTATAATCCCCAACTAAAATTAAGGATAACACATAACAATTGTGAAATATGTACTTTAGAAAAATACGACAGGAATCCACCCAAAGTACCTTTCAAAATAAGTGAAACTCCCTCTAAGCCCCGCGAAGTTGTACACATAGATGTATTTTACACTTTAGAAAAAAAACTTTTTATGACGTTAATTGACAAATTTACGAAATTTGCAGTAGCCTATAAAACTATTGGTAGAAGCTGGACGGAATTCAAGACTAAATTACTGCACTATATTAGCACATACGGAAAAAATAATCGTAGATAATGAATTAGGATTCAAAGCTATTCCAATGCAACAATTCCTTACAGAGGAAAATATCAATATACACTACACGTCAAATAGCAACCACACTTCTAATGCAGATATCGAAAGACTCCACATTACTATTAACGAACATATAAGACTTTTAAGACATGATGATAGAAATAAAAGTGAAACAATGGAAGAGAAAATGTCAAGAATAAGGCTTTTACAACAATACAATACACAGTACAACTAAAATAAAACCAATTGACTTTCTGAAGGGAAAAATTCACGAAGATAAATATGAAATTATACATAACCTAATTTCTAAGAAAAAAGAAAGTTATATAAATAAGTTAAATAGAGATAGAATTGACGTAGAAATAGAAGAAGGAATAAATTATATTAAGGAAATTAGAGGAGGTAAAAATCATAGGAAATATAGGAAGTTACATACTAGAAAAATTAAAGAAGATTTTGATGATTACATTTCTAACAGCGGTCAACGCACAATCTATTGACATTCAAGACTTGACTAACAACAACGGATATATACCGATAAAGATGGGAGAACTAAAAGTAATCGACCAATACAACAAAATTTTACACATTGTCAACGTAACCGCCTACACGGACACATTAGACTTAATCTTTAGAAATATACAAACACTTAACCCTAACACAATTGAAACCAAGACATTATTGGACATTATAAGTAAAAATTTTGCGCTATTAGAAGGAAAAATAGACAATTTAAATCCACACTTTAGACAAAAAAGAGGACTGATAAACGTACTTATTAGGGAAAGGACTCAAGTTTATAGCCGGCAGTGACGCCGAAAACCGAAAACGAAGAATTCTTGACGAATAAAATTAATAACCTGACATTTGTTAACCACTTCATATCCTCCCAATTACAAAATATTACCGACCATATAAACCAAAAGCAAATTGTAGTAGGAAATTATTTGAACAAATTCAAAGACTTTATGCATAATAAAATCACGACAATAGAGGACGAAATAACATTTATAGAATAAATTTACCAAATAAACAATGACATTGTTACGAGACCATATCGATGACATTGGGCAAATAATATTTTATAGCAAATTGGGAATAATCCCCACGGACATTCTAACCAACACGGAACTTGACTTAATAGATGACTTGAACAGTTACACAAATATTAAAGTAGCTGTCGCCTTAAATGACAACAATATAGTAATAATTCTCCAAATCCCACAATATTCAAAGGAAACTTTATCAAAAATCGTATTCGAGTCAATTCCCAATATAAATTAGAAATCGATTATTTTAAATACTTACGAAATATTAGTAGATTCCATTAATAACATTTACGATGTCAACATTAAGGATAATCTTAGAAAACATTTTATACAAATCTCTAACAAATACCTTTCAAATATATTAAATTACGAAGAAGCATACTGCGATATGCGAATATTAGAAGAAGCTATTGTAAATGAAATTCTACCAGGTATATTAATATTTAAAAACTTCTATTCCAAAATCGAACATAATTGTAATAAAATTGATATCAAAATGAATGGCAAATTTTTAATAAAATTTGAAAATTATGAAATTAACACAGCAAACAAAACCTTTACTAATGTCAAAATAAAACTTTACGACCAATTCATTCTACCTAATGCCATAACAAAAGTAAAAGAAAAAACGAATACGACTTTTGCTAATTTAAAATTAGAATCTCTATACCTAGAACAAATTTAACATGTAAAATATATTGAACAAATACAATATCAAACAAATAAATCTAATTTCATAAATGTAAGTATTAACATTATAATTATTTTTACCATCATAATATTAACGATATTTAATATATATAAAACAAATAAAAAACGGACTATATTGCATATTTCGTCGGAGCCTCAATCTAACGGTGGGGGTGTTATAGGAAAACCCCTTAACATAATATAAATAACTTTAATTCACTGAACTTGCATTTCCGGCACATCCCAATACTTTTTCCATTTCTTTTTTAAGCAAAACAATTCTTTGGAATTGTCTTGCAAATAATAAAATACGATACCTTTAATTTACCGAATTTACTGAACTTGCATTTCTGGCACATGCTGTAACAATAAGTTTAAGTTAGTCTTTTTTTTTGTGACATCAAGGATGATGGAATAAAGAAAAGCTCAAACATTAAAACATCGATTTTTTTATTATTTAAAAAACTTCGATTTAAAAGTGTTCGACTGTACGATTGCGCGTTTATTAATTCTTTCTGTCACATCGTTGCCACATGTTTTTGTTAATTTGTATTTTACTTTTGAGTTTCGACTGTACGATTGCGCGTTTATGTTTTCTTTCTGTCACATCGTTTCCACATGTCTAACTGTTAAAGTTTTTGTTTTTCCTTAACTGTAACCTGTGTACATATGTACGCTAGTAGTACCGCTACATTCAATTGGTACAGTTTCACAATTTTGCACAACTAATGTACATGTATGTTTGATGAAAACTTTAAATTTCAATTGTTACTGTTGTTCGTGTATGTGCTTTTTGTTCTTTCGATTTCCACTTATTAGTTTTTGTGTAAATACAATCGCACTGGTTTTAGTTAAATTTTTTTCACTTAATAAAATTGTTCATTCATTTCATTTTGTTAATTCGAATATTCTTTTTTTTTTTAATTTCGCAGTCTATTAGGTAAATTTATTATTGCATTTTTCTTTTATCAGCCCAATTTTCTTTTCCTCAGTTTCTGTCTCTTCTTTTTGTTTAAATTTTATTTCGCCTTTGAGTCAAATTTTAAATTTTGGATTTTCAGTTTTTTACTTAACTTTTTACAAGTTTTTCTCAGTTTTTTACTTAATTTTTCACAAATTTTTCGCTTCAGTTTTATTAAATTTTTCTTCGTATTTCAGTCGAGTTTTGAATTTTGGTTTTTTCAATATTGACCCTTATTAAATTTTTTCAGAAATTTTCATTTCATTTCAATTGTCCCCACAAAAGTCTGACTATTAAGTTTTGTTTGTATTTGGATACATTTTCCCATTTTCCTCTAAAATGTATCACACGCGCCGAATTTTACATTCGCGCTTTTATTCAAAGCAATTTTTCTTCTTCATAAATCGCGTGGTTCGCCTCGACTGCGCCAGTTAAGTTTTAATGTGAGTTCTTTATTTGGGATAATTCAAACTCGATCTAACTATGATAATTACATTGAAAAGGCTCATAGACTACTTATATACTAACGAATGGTGGATGGAGTGGAGAGAGGATGATAACTGTTTAGTACAGAATGAGAGGATGAGCAATGGGTTTTGTATTAGGTGTTGGGAAATGACAGAAATATGATGTGTAAGGGGTGGGGAATATCTGGATACATAACATTATGGTGGTATTTGAGGTATTTCTCTAGAACATTGTCATGTGAGGTTTTACGTTCGCCCTTTTTAAAGTAGGCTTTTTTCTATACCTAAAAATTGCTGAAGTGCTAAGGTTCGAGAGTGGCCTAAGACGAGTGTGTTGGGGAATTGCTCCTTAAATGGTAGTTAAACGACGTACCAACCATTATCCGATCTCGTAGTTGTGGCGTTGTAATAGTCTTCACAATAATTATTGTCTGGTGTAGTAATGGCTATGCGGGGCAGTTCTTCTAACTCCCATAATTTTCTCAACTGTGAATTTAGATATTTATTTGATATATCTTAGAATGTGACAAACAATTCGTACAAAGTCGTTTGGTTCTGACGAAATCGTTTCTTTCATTTATTGTAAATTTTTTTAAAATTTAGCAAGATTTCAATTTGTGACCTCCATTACACAGTTCGCACGATAACTGCTTGTTATTGTTCTGTTCTGAAATGAACGATTGAGTCTTATTAAAACTTCTATTTTGTAAATTACTGTTGATGGCTTGGTACTTAATGTAGCTTCTATTGAGATATTGTTGTATGTTGTTTGGCTTTGATACCTTTTTATCTACCCTTTCTGCAATTTGAATTAGGTGCTGAGGAAGTCTTTCATTTGTTGCCACGTGGGGCACCTTTTTCGGGATGAGAGCGATTGCTTCTCCGGTAATATATTTACCAGAATAGGGTCCGAGCTATCTGTGGCAAAATTTCGTGTCGATAAAACCGACAAGCAATTTGTAACAGTGGACTGTTCTTCAGTTGTTTCTCTTTGTATTTTTGGCAAGTTCATTAGAATCGCTACTTGATTATCTACCAATACTCATTCATTTTCGTATCGGGATTTTAATGCTTCCCAAGCCAGGTTAAAATTGGCGTCATGAAGTGCGAACTGTTTTACTATTGCGCCTGCTTGACCTTCTGTTTTGTATCTGGGATGATAGAGTTTTTGTGCTTGAGATAACTTTGGTTGGACGGTTTATGTATATGGCTGTACACATGCCCCGGAAGAATGACCATTGTCCATAACCTCCATGAAAAACTTCTGTATCACACGATGACACTTTTAGATACATGCCTGAAATTCCTTCTTGTGTTCGCATTAGGGCAGCTCTACTCTCGGGGGTGGAGTGGGTGTAATAACAGGCTTTAATAATATCAGCTATCACTTCTACCACTTTGAAAAACTATTGTTTTCTCATATTATTCCTTAATACAAACCTGGCCTCAAGCTCTATAAATTATACAG
This sequence comes from Anomoia purmunda, assembly GCA_951828415.1. Taxonomy (NCBI): domain Eukaryota; kingdom Metazoa; phylum Arthropoda; class Insecta; order Diptera; family Tephritidae; genus Anomoia; species Anomoia purmunda. Next base: position 51,690,071 of record OX639994.1, read on the forward strand.
TCGGTTTGATAATTTTAGTTGAACAGAAATCAAGACTTTTGGGGTTTATTTCCAGAACTGATTCTGAATTGTCTTGTGTTGGCGCTGAGGCAAATCTAGTGCAGTATCTATTATCCATTCACTTTCAGATATAAATTTTCTTGCTGAAAAATCTTTAGTCTTTTTGTGCTTTGCATTCACTCTCAGATATAAATTTTGTTGCTGAAAAATCTTTAGTCTTTTTTTGCTTTGCACCCTTTTTTTAAGCGTGTAGCTTGTGCAGGTGTGCTTTGATGCTTATCTTCATCAATCAATAGAATATGTAAATTAGGAGTTGCTGTATTTAATTTTATGATGCTACTAGCGGACCCGACAGACTTCGTCCTGTCAAAAAGATTTGTAATGTGGCAGTTTTTTGTTTCCACATATTTTATTGTCGGGCCAAAAGATTCTCCTGAACATACCGTCACCCTGGTTATAGGGTGTTGTGAAAGAAAAAAAAATTAAATAAACAGATATAAGCATTTATAAGTAAGTAATCGCTTTATTGTTAATCATGTGAATTATAATTATTAACAAAAATCAGTTTTATTTTCATTGTAGTGCTTTGTGATATACGATGTTGTTTCTTTGATTACCTGGCGCATAGACAAACAAATCTGATGGTTTTCCAACATGGGAACAGGCAACATACAATTGGCCATGACATGGGTTTTCCAGATTAATACCACAAACACTTAATGATATCCAGAACTACATTTGTTGCCCCAAATGATGTCATTTGAAAGCAATTGTTATATTGTTCCTGAAACCAATGAGTACAATGGCTCTGGTGGTGGATCCAATGGTATCAATTTCACTTTACCATTTGCGCAACATAATCCACTGGCTTCGTTTTTGTATTTCAATGCCTTACAATGTGAGCATACCGAGTTCATAGAACCAATAACAACAAGGGTTTTATAAAAGCGAGCACGAAGAATTTACATCAAAAACATTGCAAAAACTTCAACAAAATGGTTTCACTGAAACTGGATCTTTTTTTTATTTGCTTTTGGCTTTTATTTTACTTGTAATCAGAATAAGAAATGATCTGAATTGAATTTTATATGCGATACTCCTTGTGATTTTGTTTTAGTTTTATAGATTTTAAGTTGGATGAAATGCAATGAATTCTTGTAAATATTTTTATTAGTGAATTTAAAGATATATATATATGTATATATGTATATGCAGTGAAATTTTTAAATAATATTTTTTGTCCTAAATAATTAAAAAAGGTTACGTTCTGTCAAGGGCTGCGTCTAAGTTTCATTCTTCAAAACATACATCAAATGCAAACGTATTTTCATCACTCACATCGTTGATATCGCACAAATTTGCTAGTTGCCTAAATGCCACTGTATTGCTTACATACCAAATGTACATACATACATATACACGGATTTCTTGTGGTAATATACGCGTTCTACCACCACCAGATGTGGCAGGTACGCAGTTAACCCTTCGTTGGTGTGGTGACTAAAAGTTCCTTGAGTGGTGTGGTGGGGTATGACATACCCCATGCCTATCAATTTCAAATAAATACCAAATTCCAATAATAGCAATATTTTGTGGTGATTTATTATTCTTTAACTAATTTTTAAAAAGTGTTAATTTGAAAACATAACAATTTTTCCTTCGTATTCAATATTATAGCCATAAAAAAAAGACAATATAAATTATTCCAAAAAGTGAGGTTCCAGTTTCCTGAAACATAATTTTTTTTGTATTTAAACAATTTCAAAACTGTTTTTACATTTCAAAAGTAAAAATAACATTTATTTAAAGGAAAGAAAATTCACTGTATTGCATTAATTACATAAAAAGTTATGGCGATCGAATATGATACCCCAGCCCACTTTGAAAGGCTGTCCCATGGAACAGAAATATCTGGGGTATGTAAAACGTGGCAGATCTCCTGTATTTGAATGTTAATAAAAGCTATTGGGAGCGATAACGTATTCCTTAAACAAAAACATATATATATTTAAGGAAATACATGTGCTGGGGTATGACATACCCCACCACACCTCCGAAGGGTTAAGACTCCGAATACTGCACTAAAAATAAAATAGCATTAAGTTTATGCATTTCTTTTACACAAATTTTGTTATTACTTGTTGGATATTCCACCGTCTGGCGTCTTGCCTCATGTGCGTTTTGAAATCTGCCTCACTCATTGCATCGAGCGTACCTTCAAAATTGGAGCACTTCTCATGTGCCTTGTTTTCGCTCTCCGAGTCTTTAGAAGAGTTGGAGCTGGCATATATCGTTTCCAATACTTCTAGTACTTCTTGCATCTCTCTATTGCGACGTGATTCGCAATGCTCACCCATGTACAAAGATATCATCTACAAAAGTAAAAGGTTATTTAATGCCTTTATTTAATGTTCTTAAATAAATTTAATAACTTACCACAGAATCCTCAGAATTACTCATTTTGTTTTGCTTCTTTAAAATTTCACTAAACAAATCACATGTTTAATGACAGATTTTGCCAATGTTGTGAAGTAACTAGAAGGAAATTTTATCCAAGTTGGAGTGTTTTTTTGCAACTAGGTTACATTAAAACGGGCCCACCATTTTTTTTTTATAGGTTTGGGTGTTGATGTGCCTTTGTCACCGAAATCTTAATCGATTTTAAATTTTTTTTGTAAACAAACTGCGCCATGGCAATAACGAACAAAAAAAAATGAATCCCAAATTTTCTGAAATTGTCCACCTTTACATCATTCAAAACAATTAAATCATTCGATTAAATATAAAATTTTGTCGAAAAAAGTAAATTCAAATTTTTCGGTTTTTTGTGGAGTTTTCCGAGTTTTTCGCTAAGAATTTTCTATTTTTCCTTTCAAAGAGCCATTCCGGAAAAATTGCACACCAAACTCCCTATAAAAAATCCGTTTTAGATTTTTCCAATTTTCCGACTTTTCCGGAAGGTTTTCCAAAAATTTTCTTTCACAAAAACTCTTTTCCAGTAACTACAAAAATTCAACGGAATCGGCCCATACAGAAAATAAATTTTTCAATTTTCCTACTTTTCCGGAGGGGTTTCCCAAAATTTTCTAAGACCGTCTCCTGGTAACTATGAGTAACTGCCGTTCCGAAGTTATGCGTTTACCAACACATTTTGCGATTCATTTTAGAAGATACCTATATGTATGTACATATGTATATGTATTTACATAGAATTTTTTATTTGCAATATTTATGATATGATGTTCTGCTGCTTATTTGTTTACGCAATCCTGCTACTGTTTGTAATACAAACCGACGGGTATTGCCGAAAAATTGGCAAGTGCCCACTTGACTATATTAATTTTTTGCTTTCTAATTTTTTGTGTTTTAATACACGAAATATAAGCATAGCAGCAGAGCAGGTTTAATATAGTGTTTTTGTTGTATGTACATTTTTCCCATTTTTTTTGGGCAGTTATTGAAGTGGACGGTATAAAAATTCGGCTGTACTTATCTGACACAGTTATGAGAAAATGTGTATTAAAAAAGAACAGTTCGCTCATTTAACCAATTCTTTTTCTTTTTTTGGTTAGTTCAAATAAATTGAGCGACACAATTCACAGTGGTATATGCAAGGGCTTTTTCCCTGTGCTCTTTCCTTGTTGAATTTGTCATCTTCTTTTGTTCAACGTTCATACATATTTCCTGTGCCCCATATGTATGTACATACATACATATGCAAATGTACATATTGTAAGTTGGTTTACCTTTCGTGCCCGAAATTATTTATACTGTTGCGTTTATTGCTTTTGTTTATGGTTAGCAAGCCCGTTTTTATATGTTTTAAAAATTGTATTTTTCACCGTTCTGATATTTGTTTTTTGTCACTGTTTTGTGGAAACTTGCTTTTCCCATTTTTCTTATGTGGTTTTTGTTTTAAAATTTATGTTTTATTTTATTTCGTTTTTATTTTATAAATTATTTTTCACACCAGGCACCTGTCTGTTTAGCGCAGAAGGATCATAGTTGCGCTTGAGGGGGTTCACTGCACAATGTTAATTATTATAAAATTCGGCGGGGGTGGACACGTCCGTTCAGTTTGACTTTCGTGTAATTGTGATTTTTGTTCTATGTAATTCATGTACATATGTATATAGGTGTTTGTGTATTGAACAATTTGTGTGTGTTTGTGTGTATATATGTGGTAAATTCATTTGGTTTGTTTAATTCCAGTGTATTTTGGATGTTGGAACGATCGTTCACGATAAAGGGGGCGCACGGCTTGAACTTATTTAGCCACGTATGTATGTACATATGTTATATATTGCACTACGTATGTATGTATATACTTTTGAACCTATTTTATCATGTTGTTCCTTCCTTTCTCCATGTTTTTAATACAAATAAGTCATCCCAATTTTGGATGTCTACTTCAAATGTATGCATGTACATATGTCTTACAACAAATTTAAGAGAGCAACAGAAAAGTACAATATACATACAGAAAAATTTTTAGTATTTTGTAATCAGAAATAATATCACCCCCGTCTTTCCCCCTTAGTAATATTCTAGCTCTTCATTTTGTATATCATTCATCGTGCAATTTCTATGTCTGACTATTCTTATTAGCCTTTATGTGGCATTCCATATTAGGTGTGACTATTCAAAATGTAGAAGACTTTTCAATAACAGTTATTCACAATGAATTGTGTATTCTTGAAATGTGTATACCTCAGAATATAGCGAAAGACCAGGATACTGATCGAGAGGTACTTCATTTTCGCGTTTGTTCAACACTTCCCTCAATTTCTCTGTTTTGTGGCCTGTCCAGGAGTAGCTGACAAATTAATGGCTTTTTTTTGAGACTAGTGACTAGTGAGACGGCTTACTGATTACCGTATCAACTATCTCGCTAGTATCAACTGACCCGCTCTGCATCCATGTAGCACTAGGTCTGAGAATGTCACGAAATCTCTAATGCGAAGTTCGTGCTTTGCGTGACTGCCTTCAAAGAACATAGAACTATAAGAAGAGGCAACACTTACTTGGAAGCATACTATAATCCCGACTTTGAAAATCCGGACAAGACATAACATAGACGATTTTTAAAAATCCAAATAAGTAACACTCTGAACAGGACATAATACAGACATAACGGAATCGTGACGAGACAATATACACTACTGGATGATGTCAGGAGGAGACAGTTGTGATGATTTTGTTAATAGTTTTTATTAACATTAGTAGCAGGCTTACGAACTGTGCTTTTACTTTTTTTGGATTGGCTCTAGTTCTTGAGATAAACGAAACTTAAAAAATTAATGAAAAAAAATTATATGAACTAGTTCCAGTTGTATTAATTTAATTATTCCTCAATAAGTTTTGTTATATAAATTATTAAAACCAGTAGTTCGTTAGTTTAAATATTTTATTTCCCTTGCAAGAGAGCAAGGGCAGCCAGTTAAGTCGAGTGAGTTAATACAACTAAACATTAATTCGACGACTTCGCCTAAATACCTGAAAACCTTAACAGTCCCTGCCAGCCGCTGCACGTTATCGACCGCGTGACTTGTAAATGCAATTCGACAATTTACCGCTTGTGCAAGTGCTATTGAAACAGTTCATCAAAGCCCTTGATAAGACAGGTGACTGTTTCGAATATGTGTGGAAAAAATGTCCAGTTCTTAGTATAGAAAAATTAAAAGCAGGAGTCTTCGATGGTCCTCAAATTCGTACCCTTCTTAAAGACACTGAATTCTTAAACCATATGTCACAAATTGAATCTGAAGCCTGGCTAAGCTTTGTTAATGTAACCAAACATTTCTTGGGAAATCATAAATCACCAGACTATACTAAACTATTTGCTGATATGCTTCTCAATTTTCGCAAACTAGGAGCTAAAATGAGCATTAAATTACATTATTTGCATAATCATTTGGGCAAATTCCCGGACAACCTAGGCGATTACAGTGAGGAACAAGGTGAACCAGGACATAAAAATAATGGAAGAAAGATACCAAGGTCGATGGGACGACCAAATGATGGCAGACTACTGGTGAAACTTAATACGGGATTGTCCTGAGCAACGACATCATAGGAGGTCCTACAGAAAAAGTTTTTTGTAATTTTTTTAAATTAATTAATGAAAAGAATATATTTTCTTTATTTTTGTATTATTTTTATACAGGCGCGCAATAAAAAAATATAATTTAAATCCATATTGGTATTTTTAATTAAGTTTTTTCGTGAAATATTTAAAAGTCTTTATCTGAAAAACTAGAGCCAATTCGACAAAACTGATATTATTTTCGTAATCAGCGCCCCCAAATTACCCTAAATCGACTTAAAAATCTCCGACCGCAAAATTTTGTTCCGCAGTGTTATGGATTTATTTATTTTTTTTTTCAACTAGCTGGCGTTTTTTTACACATTTTGCTTAAAATATGCATTCTCGAAATTATGAGTAAAATTTGTATGGTCCGTGACTGTCATTCCGATAACAAAATGTTCGATGCCTTGGGCATGTGAAATCAAATTATGGATTTATTTTATTTTCTCAAAATTTTTGTCGATTTTTTGTCGGTAAGTCTTGTTCGGATTTTGTATGGACGGGATTTGGCCGTGTCTGAATTATGTATGGTCGGGATTTGGTCCTGTCTGGGTTTTTTATTTCAGTAGTTTGTATTTCGGTATTTTGTGTGTCGGGATTCCGCTGTATGCCCACTTTACTTCGCCCCTTCTCGTTTTTTCTCATTCAAGCAATTGTCTCGGATGCTGTTACAGGCTTTGTTTGTACATAGATCTTGCACTTGAGGTTAATTATATCAGACGATTTTATATTTCTTTTCACATTTTACTCAAGATTTTTATATACCCACAGCAACTGGTGTTTACAGTTAGTTTTCTAGCAACATTTCTGCGTATTTTGTTTGCATTAGGTTTTTCGAATTCTGATTTGTGTTTTTTTTTATATTTTCCATTTATTCCTTATATCCATCGAATTTTCGAAGAAACACATGTGTTCACGCCCGCCCCCTTTTGCAATACGGTCCGTCGCCACCTGTGCCTACTAACATTCTTCGCTGTCGCTATGTGCAAACATATCAACATACACTGTGGCAACAAATTCGTTATCATCATGCCCATTTGTCTTCGCTGAAGCTCTAACTCCACTTTTGCCGCCTATTTTGCAATTTCTGTCACCTCATTAGTGCAGCAGTAAGTGTACAGTTGCATACAACTGTACAGATGTCCAAAATTAAGGTGGTGGTTTTTGTTCTATTTGTACATATGCACATGTATGATTATGCCACCGTTTCTTTTTATAAAAGTGCAAAACAACAGGAAGTAAGGCATTCGATTACAACCTTCGCCACGGGCAGACACATAACTTTAAATCACCTAATTGTTAAAGTTTAATTTTAAATCCTTCTTCGGACTGCGGAACGTGATTTTTAAATGGCTTCATCTGACAGCCAACCAGAAACCAGCTCATCGCCTGTTAGCAGCGTACGTGCAAAAGTTAAACAACGTACAAATTTGCTGGCCCGCTTACAATCTTGGCACGTTGACATTGACGCCCAATGAGACCAGAGATAGTGATCTCTGCGCCAACTGGGAGTAAAATTGGAGTTATTAGACCGCCGCAACAATGCGTTTGAGGAACTGCAGGCTCAGCTGGAGGAACTTGATGAGTCGCAGCTAAAGGAAGACCATCGGGCAACTTTCAAACAATCATATATTGGGGCAAAGGCGGCAATGGCTGACCGTATAACCGCTCTGAAAACTATAGAGTCTCCGCAGCACTCATATTTCCAGCGGGCGTCAACAAGGTAATCGCATCAACTTGCCAAAACTCCAATAGACGCACTTTAGCGAAGAGCAGCGTGATTGGTTAGATTTTTACAACGTTTTTTCAACTTTGGTTCATAGCAACAAAGACTTGTCAAACGTTGAAATGTTTCAATAGTTGCGCTCGTGCCTTACAGATAAGTCATCGAATCTAATTCAGTCACTCGAGGTTAGCAACGATAACTACAAGGTTGGCTTGGACCTCATCGTCGCTCGGTTCAGCAACAGCCGCCTCATTTTTCAAGCGCACATGCAGCAGATTTGTGATATTCAACCACTACCATCATCGACCGGTTCTTCGAAACTTCATCGACATCGTCAACGTAAATTTTCGTTCGTCGCCGCTCAAGCCCATGCCATTGTGACTCATTAAAGAGGTTGGATTCAGTTGTGCGATACATCAAAGCCAAGCGACTATAGATATGCATCAACTGCTTAGGTAAGAATCATAGCTCTAGTCATGCCCTTCTCGTCATAGGTGCCAACTGCAACGTGAGCCATCACACACTACTACATAGAACATATGGCGAAAGAGAGACTTAGAACAACAAAAACGCGGATAATAAAAGAACAGCCCTAAAGGCCGCCAAATGCGAAGGTGAAGTTATTCTTGCCAGCGCCCTCGTTAGTTGAGGCAATTCTTCTGGCTCCTCTCTCATTGCTCACATTTTGTTAGACTCTGGTTCGCAGCTCAATTTCGTGACTGCATCTGCGCTTGCCTCATTTCAAGTGCAGCATCGAGGTAGTGGGAATTGGAATAACTACAACAAAAATTCAGCAGATGTGCTCAGCAGAACTGAAGTCGCTACACCCAGCATACATTATGAGTGTTGAAGCTGTGATTTTGCCATCGATTACGTCACAGCAGCTAGCCGAGCGTATAAACATCAATTCATGGAAACTGCCAAACAATGTTCCACTAGCGGATAGCAAGTTTCATAAATCAGGCGGTATTAACGGTTTTATTGGTGCAGGCTTATTTTTCGATTTGTTGCTGGTAGACCAGATCAAGACCCCTGACAGCTCCTCCGTAATCCAAACTGGGATGGATTGTGTCGGGAGTTGCTCTATCACCTCAGTCACCACAGCCATTATCGTTATTATCGTCGTCGTCATTGCCATTATCGTGGTCCACGCCAATCTACAAGACATTCATCATCACTAGAAGTCAGCCTCAACTCGATCTTCTGCTCGAAACATTTTGGATGCTTGAATGCCATAACAATCCACCAAAATTTCTCTCAACAGAAGAAAATGCTCGTGAGGAGTTCTTTGAAACCACAACAACAATATGCCCGGTCAGCAGCAAATTTATCTTCTGCTTTCCATTCAAATAGGACCCTCAGATGCTAGGCCATTCACACGACATCGCACTAAAAAGGTTAACTACTTTGAAGCATAGCTGTTAAATAATGATTAGTAATTGCAATCATTAACAATTAGATTAGATCCATATTCCCAATTAGATAATTGATTAGAAAACTTCAATTACTTTTTTTTCAATTACTAATCAATTACGATTAGAATAATGGAAAAAATTGCAATTTTTTGCAATTAGCTGAAACTAATTGAAACTAATTGAACTAATTGAAATATCTAATTAAATTAGTTTCTTCAATTAGTTCAATTACTTTCAATTAGATCGCAAGTTTTGCTCAAACTTTTCAAACAAAGTTTAGAAAAAACCAAAAAAAGGAGCAAATAGCAATTCTTTAACCTACTTTTATAAACATTTTATAAACATATGACTAGTTGTTTCAATATAATTTTTTTTTATTTTATGATTATATTTCTTTTTAATATCATATATATTAAACTTTTAACTTATTATACTGAACTTTTAACTTGCCGGAATATGGAACATTTATCTTAATGCTTTCTTCACAAAATGCTTACCAATAAAATCTAAGTACAAAAGCAAACGATAATTATCAAACCATATATTCACAAATTGCAACCAAAAAATAAACCACGCAAAAAACACACGTCTTACGAAAGATCATAAAAAAGTTATCAATGATAATAAGCACACCACAAAGCAAGAATGCGAAAAAAGGGACATTTACATCTTTTTTTTTTTTGTTTTTTCTAAACTTTGTACAAATCCATGAATAACAGGACCAGCGCCGACGGCAACACCCTGGTCGCTCCTTTATCCCACATCGCTGTGTGTTGAAAGCCGACAGTAGCACTACTAAGCTTCATGTAGCATTCGACGCATCATGTCGAACAACCACTGGGAACAGCCTCAATGATATTCTTCGAGTGCGCCCCACAAGATGAGTCCCCCCGATTTCCGATTGGAGTAGCCGCCACTCGCAAGGATTTTTACGCTGACAACTTGATGACTGGTGCGTCAATGGTCAACGAAGGTCAATGCAATCAAACAACAAGTCACGTCACTTCTTAACAGCGGTAGTTTTCCTCTACACAAATTTGCCTCGAACTTTTATTATTGAGGACATACTCCACGAGTACAGAGAAGAAATTGTTAAACTCGGTGATTCTGAGTACATCAAAACTCTTAGCTTAAAATGGTCACCAATGCAAAACGTTTTTATCTTCAACTATAACACTCGGTCCTCAGGGTCAAAGACAATCAAGAGGTCAATATTGTCGCTAGCTTTTTCGGGCTTGGGCTGATTAAACCCCTCACCGTCTCGTGCAAACTTCTTTTGCAACAATTGTGGGAACTAAAACTGGACTGGCGAGAAAGCGTACCACAAGATGTCTATACACAGTGGCGTAACTTCCAACAACAAATGCATCTCATACAACATTCAACATACAAATTCCGAGGTACGTTTCACTTAATGATACTACTGAAATTCTTTTCTTTTAATTGCATTGTTTACGCACAATTATAAAAGTGCAAAACAACAGGCATTAAGGCATTCGATTTTAACCTTCGACACGGGCAGGCACACATTTTTAAATCACCTATTTGTTAAAGTTTAAATTTAATTTCTAAAATATACCTGAACTAAATTAAATAGAAACAAAACAGTTAGTGCATTTTTTATAACCAATAATTGGCAAGGAAAATTTGTAGAAAAAGCTCAACAAATCACCAACATGAATAAGAAAAAAGCTCGTCTGCCAATATTTTAGTAGGTATAATAGACGCTAGTATGTAAGCTTGTCCCTTTCTAATTCTTGGCGCGCTATGACATCTGATTTTACAGTTATTTTATTTCACCTGAAATAACGGTCGTTTGGTAACTAAGTGTTGTCATGCTATTCATCTTAATTAGAGTTTCCTCTGTAAACAAATGTATTGAATGTTTCTTCTTTAAATGTATAAATGTAGCAAATTTTGCGAACTAAATATAATAAATACCCAGATTGTTAGAATAAATCTAACATTTTACGGAAGCATGGATCTGATTCATAAATAGTTCAATTTAAAAGTTTTCGAAAAATATTTCAGAAAAGATTGAACTTTTACCGAGTTTGTTTGCTGATATGTAATAACACATTTTCTTAAAATACATTAATTTCACTTCTAATTTCGGCAATGTAGTGTTAGTTTATCTCAATTATATTGTGAATATTTTAGTATAAATAAATATTGAATATGAATGTAAACGTCTTTTACCCAACCCAATTTTACCAAGGAATTACAATCTTTGCTCCAAACTATCTCTTTCCAAAAGCTTCCAAGTCAATACTAATGATCGAGAACACTGGAGAACAAAATCCTTCAATTTCAAACGTTATTCCCAGATTTATTCCCAGGTTTACGGATGGATTAAAATTGGATTTTGGAAGAACGCGGACTGGTATATACGGCCCTAAATTCAAAAAATCTATACCCATGGGTGTATATCCATACGTATTTCAGGCAAATAAAAAGCAGGGAAGTTATAAAATTTTCTTAAAAACAATCAACTGCTCGGGATCTACCAACAATTTACAAAAGCATATTCGGACGCACTCGGAATGGTAATTTAATTTTTAAATTAAATGCAGCTTTCCATTTTTGAGCGCTAAAAGGGAAGTGGAAAGTGATAATAAAAAGCAGAGAAGGACCTGGATGTAGTCACAAGATCACAGCCGAGACAGTTTGCCAAATCCAAGTGTTGATACGGGTGAACTTAAAAAATCCTCTCAATGTCACTCACGCCAAAAGCAGCTTCAACAAGGCAGCAGCATTGGAATGTATACAACGGCAGTGAATTTGATTTCTATACTAAAAAGTTTTATTTTGTTTGTTTAAAATTCCAATTTCAAATTCGTTAATCAGAATTTAAAAAAAATCTTCGGGTATGCAAAATTTGAAGGGGGTTAAAATTTCCGTTGATTTTTGATAACTTTTTTGCTAACGATGTAAAAAATATGTGTGTATATGTAAATATAAATGAAATTTAAATTTTGTGAATATTTCTAAATCTTGTACAAACATTTATAAAATTGTTTAATATTTATATTAAATAGGTAAAAAATTTAAAAAGAAAATATATAAACGTAAAAGAAATTTTGGACGTTCATGGTGTACAAATATGAGTAAAACGCATAGAAACTGTTTGAGTCCGGAGTGACTTCAATTAATAATTTTGAAAAGCAACTTGCAGATTGTGAAGTAATTTCTGCATTTTTTGATTTTCGTGCCTAACGAAACTAATCTGCCAAAAAATTTTGCAACTTTTAACTAGTTTCGCGTTTTCGTAATTTTTTGCATATATCTCCCACTGAGAGCAAATAAATGTTGGTTGCTGGCAAGTTACTGAGTATTATATTATATGGCAAAACAACAACAGTCACGAGGTATTTCCAAAATATAAAAACAAGCGTCGAGCTCATTAAATAATTAAATTAAATAGATAAAATAAATTAGTAGTTTTCGAGTTTTTTGAGTGTTTTTATTTTCTCATTTCTCAACTTATATATGTATGTATGATACACTGAGTCCCAGTATTGATCCGAAAAAAAATTTGTTTGTATTAAAGTTAATTCCACAAAAGATTAGAAAAAAACGTTCGGGTGTACAGTTCAAAATAGCCCGTTACTATAGTGGAAGTTTAAATTTTTTTACGACGGTTTGTCACACTTTTTACGCATGCATGTTTTCGCCCGCTTCAAACTTGCATTTTTTATAATAAAATAAAACCGGTGAAATATCTAAAAACTTTCATTAACAAATTTGAAGTTTTTGTCGAAATTTGTAGAATTTTTCTTAAAGTTATTCAAAGTTCGTAACTATTGTAGAATAAACTATATTTTTATAAAAACTTAGGGAACAAGTTATAACATGAAAAACATTGCAAACGAAAAACATTGTATTCACAACTGGAACTTACTCTATGTAAATTTTATAAATTCACGTTTCCATATCGGACTTGTTGAACCTGTCCAGCTAAAAATTTACGAAAATAGCTGTATTTATTTTATTTTTGAGTTATTTAGAGCTGTATACGCGGAGGTGCGCAGGAATGGCTATTTCCAACCATATTGAGTACTTTATACATATGTAAAGACAAAGGACATTTGATGTCGCGGAAGGCAGAGAATTCCAAAAACTTTTGAAGCTTTTGTTTCCCTTTTACAAAATTTGCTCTGTTGACAACTTTACAGCGTAAAAATTAGTAAGGTTATTGCAACATTTCAAAACGTTTCTTTATTTGCTCTAACGTGCGATATATGGACGGAAACAATGTGCAGAAAACGTTTTATGGGCGTGAATATACATTATATTATGGTAAAATGGCGAGAAGATGCCCAGCAACAAAATAATTGGAAGAACTATATACTGCTGACTATGCAGCCAAATAACTAAGATCTCTGCGCGAAGTTCCGCATTGAAGCAGCTACAGTAAGTTGCGTCGTTACCAAAAATGATTGAAATATCGTGGCAACTGTCATATACTTTGTGGTGTGCAGATCCAACCTTATTCCGTTTTGCTTATTCGCTAAATTTAATTATTGAGTCAGTATATACACACGAATATTTTAATGTGCTTTCGGAAAAAGTAAGAAATATAGTGATATGTTTAGTGTTAAACTCCGCTCTTTCGAAAATTGTAATCCGCCATTAAAACCAATTTTGGATGTTCGAACGCGCTGGAATTCATTATACTACTTAAATGTATATACTTTACTATATAAACTGACAGCTGTAGAGTAGTAGGTTGTTTTAAAGCCGTTTGAAATTGCGACTACGGAAGTTTCTCGAGACCAATTTGTGACTGTCAGTAAATGTTTACTATAGTAAAAGATCTTTGCGTGCAAATTTAGAGTGAAATTATAATAACAGATAATGATTTACAGGCCTTTTCTGGCAATGGCAGTTTAACAGGCCTATTCTGGCAACTACCTTGAAAGCATAGCTGGGGACTTTCGATTAGAATTAGAAATCATTAGGATCAGAAAAAAAAAGTGGAAATACCTTTTGTATTCTGGCACAAATATCTTACACAAAAAGCTCTGCTTTGAACTTTCATATTGCAATGCTTGTTTTTTTTATCATTGCGCATATTTTTAGGCAGAGTTTTTAGCTTAAAAAGTCATAAACGTCAGCAGCATACTGATGATAACAAAAAAAAGCGTTGTCTATTCCAGCCGAGTTGGCTTGCCCGTGATTGCCATTCCGATAATCCAAGGTTCGATGCCTTAGGCATGCAAACTCAAATTTTGAGAATATCTATTTATTTTTTTTAACTAACTGGCGTTTTTTTTTTGCATATGTTACTTAAAAATCGCATTCTTGAAATTTTATTGAAAATGTGTATACTTAAGATATCTGATTTTAGCCGCTATTTAATATTGTTTATAAAAATATAATCTCTGCTATAGCATAATGTTTAAATAAAAAATTAATTATATACATATATGTGGGATCGCCCTACTTCAGCTGGCAACCCTGCATACTTACATACACCAACCTAACGAAACCTTGACGAAACCGAAAAGAAACGAACAGCTGGGAAACAACCCAGAGAGACAGACGTTTTTTGAAACCGACGCGCGACGCACGTATTGTAGCCGGATAAGTAATTATAAGATTTTGGAATAGAAAAATGTTAAAATTATAGCCGGATAAGGTTAAGATTTTTGAATAAACGTTACCTACTATTATTAATTATTAATCCAATTGAACTTTTAATTCTACAAATGGTGTCAGGCGTGGATCGAACAATTCCAGCCAATTGTGCGCGATCGGTTTAAGTGTGAATGTGCAATTTGGAGGTTTCACTCAATAAAGTGAGCGGTGGCAGTAACCGTTGATATTAACAATACTCCAAAATAAACGTTTAAAAAAAAAATTATGTTGAATAGGCGCATGAAATGTCAAGCTTAGTGTAAGCGCATATGAAAATTGTTGCGCCAGTGAATATAACCTAAAAGTTAAAGAAAAGGAGCTTGGAATATTTGTTGTAATAGTGCTCATTGTGAAGAGTAGGAAATCTTGTAGTTAGAAGTGAAAAGGGACAAAAACTTTAAATTTTGTACATAATAGCGACTGTACTAGATTGCTCTTGGAATATTTGTTGTAATAGTGCTCATTGTGAAGAGTAGGAAATCTGGTAGCTAGAAGTGAAAACGGACAAAAACTTTAAATTTTGTACATACTAGCGACTGTACTAGATTGCTCTGTGGAAAAGTTGGTGGCGTCAGTTTGGAAGACCCGTTAGTCAAAACCGTTCGAATCGCCGAATCCGACGCACACAGTTTGAAACAAACGGTAACTTGTAGCCTACGCGCAAACGTCAAGCAGTGTTGCGCAGCAGAGAGCGCAAGTGTAGCAGATAGAGAAAGAGTGATATAAATGCGTTGTAGATGCTGTTGTTGCAAAGGAAAGCAAATACAATTTTGTTGAGAGCAGTGTAGAACTTGACGAGAAAAGTCTGAGAGACAAGTCTAATAAGACTTTATTGTGAGCAGAGCAGAGTAGATGTGCCAGAGAACATCAAACAATGAGAAGGTGCAAACGACTCATGTCGAACATTTTTATTTATTTTCTTACGGAGCTGAAAGGTTTTGACAGAGGAACGCTAACTAACCTCTTCTGGCAATGTTAAAATGCTGCCAAATGTTAAAATGCATGTAGCAAAAGCGGAAAAATACACAAATTCAATGTTGCGGAAACATTATCTTGTTGATAGGTATTTTCCGAATTAAATAAATTTGAAAAAGTAAATAATTTATTGAAAATTTAAAAATTTATAATGTAATATAAACGAATTTAATATAATGGATCTTTTTAATACAATTTATTTCAATATTTTCTTTTTCTAGTAACTGATAAAGTGAAATAATTCAAATTTAATTTTAATTAATATATTTTTTTTAAATCTTTTTTTTTTAATATTAAATAATAACAAACATAAAGTTTAATAAAATAATTAAAAATAATTTCTTTATATTACACATCTTAAATTATTTAAAAAAATGGAAACTTTTCAATAAGTTTGTATATTCATTCGTAACGAAATGAAATCAGAATAGGAATGTGAATGAAAAAAGATTTCCAAAAATTTATGAAAGTTAATAAATATATTGTATTGAATTAAAAAAAAAATCCATAAAAATTAGACATGGCACGAGAAAAAGGCTAGGATTCGAACTATGGGGCTAAAATTCAAACGAGCAATATGATAATGTGGCTGGCGACTAAACACGCTAAGCCACAACAGACATTTCGCGAGGCTTCCTTAAATGGCTAATTATGCAAATCATAGCAATGTGTGCGTAAAGAAGAAGAGCAATTTACGAATCCAACTAAAAATGAAACAAAGAAGAAAAAGCAGTAACCCGAGAAAAAAATCTATTTTTCGGCAATTTTTATGTCGATTCGCCAATTGCGCGTGCACGTGTACGCGAATGAATTGATGCGCATTTGGACAAAAGTTCTAGAATGCCAGCAATTTGTCAGACTACTTTGGCAAATTAGATTATTGTCTGATATTGCGGTGTTGAAATTTTCAATTACCGTCGATGGTTTGTAAAATTGAAGACTTCAGCAATTTTGTGTTCGTCGCGAAAAAGATCGTTGAGGGGAACATTTGCGTGCGCGGGGAGATGAAATGCTCGCGCTTATGAATGAACGGCATTTGTTTTCAGGAATACGCGCACGCGTTTATGAATGAATTTTTTGTTGTTGTATGTAGTTTCCGATATTTTAGAATATTTGGCGCTGTCGCAGGCACAAGTGCAGCTGCGGTTGTGATTTGATTTATATTTAGCGTAGGTCAAGGTTGAATTTATGCACATGCGCGTGAATTTATGTATATGATTGTATGCTTGATGGCATTTTAGTTATTTATGACTCAAGTCAAATGCAGTTCTGCATGCAGTATTCTCTGGAAGTATACATGTGTATATCAACATATGTATGTAGGTATGTACATGTATGTATGCAAAAAAGTAAAAATCTAAATAAATTTTAACCCAAAACCGCGTGGCCCGGTGCAAAAGAAAGCATAAAGAATATTGCGGCGCCTCCTGACGCAACTGCACCACAGAACACAATTAAGTTCGTTGATCTAAATCGCTACTTGATTCAGTTTCCCGTGAATATTTTTTGCCAAGACAAATGAACAAGTTTATAATATATGTAGATCGCATATTATTTCGCATCTACAGAAAAAGGAAATCAACATAGAAAATCGTTTATTATATTATAAAAAATCATTTTTAACAATTTTTTTAATTAAGCGAACATAAAAATTTTATTAATCCATGTTTGTAAGCAAAAATATAAATATGCTTTGATATTTTAATATTTCACTTTTTTCTTTTTTTAAAATATTTATGATGGCATGATAAAAATACCATTTTATAATTTTTTCGTTAAAATTCAACATATAATTTTAATTTAAGCCAACTTTTCTTCTTTTATTTTAAGTAATTTCTCCTGAAAATTTTTTGAAAAGTTTAAAAAAGAGTTAATTAAGTATTAGTTTCATATTTTGCAAAAAATGTCGTATACACTTGCAACATTATCAATACTTTGAATTTTAGTTTTTTTTTATTTTCAAAAATATTCATAAGTTCTTGCAAGTAAAAATACTGCATATTGTGCATATGTACAGTACATAAATACATTCATATGCAATTTAATTTTAATTATTTCTTTATATTTTTTTTTTTTAAATTTGTGACTTTAATGAAGTTAACGGATAGTTTTAGAAATAACTATTTTTTTAATAATTTTTCCTGACTATTATTTTTGGAAACAAGATTTCAACATTTCAGTAACAATTCAAACAGAGGAAAATGTTAATTCACATTTTTCATGCCTGTTAAATCTTAAATTTAGCAGCTCTGCAGGTGGCTGGTGGTTGCATGTGTAAGCGCAGTGCGGTGTAGACACGCTGGTATATTGGGCAAAATATTGCAGAGCTAATGCGCTATCGATTGGCAGCAGTAATATTGAGAGCAGTGCAGTGAAGATGCACTAGTGGTTGTAGAAGAGCAGATACGAGGAAAGCAGAAATACTGTGACAGCAAGCAGCAGTTCATGTGGTCGGAAACGTCAGAGAGTGAGAGCAAGAATATTGTAGCATAAGGTAAGTACAGGTATGAATTTTGTGCATAAAATGAAAATAATTGATCATTTGTGAAATCTGATTGGAAAGTTATTAAAGCGTAATGAGTACAGACATTGTAATTTAAGACCAAATGAGAAAATTGTTTAACAGATAATCTGTAAAAGAAAATCTAGTTGGAAAATTGTTTAACATAAGAAGAAATGTACTTTGATGAAGCATAAATAATACAAACTTTGTGAAAGAAGTATTTGATTGAAAAATTGTTAACTGGAAAATAAATAATTTGGAATGAGCGAGGAAAATATACACATACTGTAATACAAAATAATCTAATCAGAAAATTGTTGAACAGGAAAAGAAAGAAATTTGAAGAAGCAGAATTTTTGTCATAGGAAATATATCAAAATAAGCTTTGACTATTTCTATAATGACCTTTTGAATTTTTAATTACTTTGAGTTGAAAAATAATTAAATTTTCGAGTGAATGATCTGATATAAGGCCAAGTGCTGTATTTATTTCTTAATCATTTTGGATACTAATTTTTACTTTTAAAACTTATAAAACACTGTATATTTATTTAAAAGAAACTGTATATTTGACATGGACGGATATATGTATATTTTGGACTAACCGTGAATGGGTTAAAAGAAAAGCTTACGGAGTTGGGTCTGTCGACAAACGGACGGAAAGCTACATTGCAGGACAGACTTTGTGACCATTTCGGTCTGACTGTATGTGAGGACAATGGTTCTGACGGTGAAAGTGATTCATTTGAAAGTAGTGTATTACCGGCGGCAGCGGTTGGGCGTCCTATTTTCACTTTGCGCGATATTGAGGGTTCTCTTTCAACGTTTAGCGGAACGGGACAGCCCATTGTCGAAGAGTGGCTAGAAAATTTCGAAGCCAATGCTACGGCTCTTCAGTGGGGAGATTTACAGAAGTTTATTTATAGTAAACAACTATTAAAGGGGGCTGCGAAACTTTTCATCTGCAGTCAGCTTGGTATTTCCTCTTGGATTTCGCTTAACTAATGTTTAAAACAAGAATTTGGTATTGCGGCAACATCTATTGAGGTTCATCGTGCTCTTAGAAACCGCCGAAAGGATTACCGCGAGTATCTCTATAGTCTTATGAACATCGAAAGACCAATAGGTTTGGATGATAGAAGCCTTCTCGAGTTTTTGATGGAATCTCAGACTCGCGAACAAACAAAGCCAATTTATACCAGGCTAATACTATACAGGAGTTGAAGGCTGAGATTATTGTTTATGAAAAGATACGTGCAGGGCATCAACCCAACACAAGCACCTTTCAAAATAAACGTGAAGATAAGGCAGTTAACAAATTACCGGGAACTGAGACGAAACGTTGTTATAGGTGTGGTGAAGTAGGTCACTTAGCCAATAAGTGTGAACGGCCGCGACAAACCACATGTTTCGGATGTAATCAGTCTGGGCATCGCGTTGGTGAGCGTCCCGTCCCAAGAAGGCGCATGTAAAACAAGAGAATGCCAGGCTTAACACGTTGGAGGTGATGCGTGTTTCATCTGTTGACTGCGTAATGTTCAAAGACTTGACCATTAATAATTTAACGTTTTCAGCATTAATTGATATCATGAGATATGACGTTGTGATGATGTTAGGCGAAATCGAAGTTTCTAGCGAAGTACATCAGTTGACTACAATAGGTAGCTTTGATGTTGGGGTTACCGTGAATAAAATTGATTTAAATATCACTTTCCGTGTCGTACGCGAGCGTGATATTGTCTATCAAGCGATGGTTAGCAATAATGTTTTAAACCAGGTAGATTTAGTCATGACAGAAGGCTTGGTCGAGTTCAAAGAGAAAAACAAAGATAAACCCCTTCCGGTTTGTGTACTTCCAAAACAGGACCAAACCGCAGATCTCGTAAAGGAATTCAGCGATTTATATATGGCGACAGCGTCAACATCTGACAAAGTGGTTAGAGCAGACTTGGCACATTTAAATAGAGAACTGAACCCGGAAATAGAGACTGTTCCTCAGAGCTATTCGCCTAAAAAACAACACGACTTTCCAGTTGTCGTGAAGATCTCTTTGACGGACGATACGCCAATATTTCAAGGACCAAGACGGATGTCGTACTCAGATAAGTGCATAGTCGACAAACAAATTGCGGAATGTTGTATTGGTTGCGAAGAAGGATGGTAGCAAAAGGTTATGTTGCGACTACCGTCGGCTTAACGAGGAAATTATGAGGATAATTTTACCATGCCGCTAATGGATGACGTTATTGAAAGATTGCAGGGAGCGCGGGTATTTACAACACTGGACTTAAGGAATGGATTCCTTCAGGTGCCAATTGAAGCAGGTTCCCGGAAATATACCTCATTCGTAACCCACCAAGGTCAATATGAATCTGTGCATGTTCCTTTCGGGATTTCCAATTCTCCGGCGGTCTTTACGCGGTACATTTTCGCAGTGTTTAGGGAGTTAGTAAGGGACGATGTTGTAGTAACTTATATGGACGACCTAATAATACCTTCTGTGAACAGTGACCAAGGTATAGCCAAATTGAAAGCCGTGTTAGACAGGGCGGCTGAGTATAACCTACGCATTAAGTGGGAGAAATGCCAGTTTCTGAAGACTAGGGTTGATTTTTTAGGTGATGTATTAGAGAACGGCACCATAAGACCGTCAGATGCAGAAACTCAAGCCGTCAAGAGCTTCCCGAGACCTTCAGATAAGAAATCGGTTCAGCGATTTTTGGGTCTTACTTCATATTTTCGACGATTTATTGAGGAGTATGCAGTGGTCGCCAAACCATTGTCAGACTTCCTACGAAAGGATGCGACGTTTGTTTTCGGTGAAGAGCCTGAGAATTGGTATAAATACATGGATAGGGTACAACAGGTTATCAATAATACTCCAACGCGTAGTACTAAGTTATCACCTTTCAGGATTTTAACAGGACTAGAGATAAGGGTATCAGGCTTTTCAGAGCTTAGTGAGTTAGTGGAAGCTACGGCTTTAGATGAGTTAGACTTATAACGCCAAACGATCCGCCAGGAAGCAAAAGAAAATATCGCAGTGATACAGAGGGAAAATAAACGTGAAAAGGTGGGTGAATGTGAAGGACCTGGGCGCACAACCACTTTCGCCGATAACCTAAAAAGATGGAAACCTTCGTTCGGGACGAACGGATTGTCAGGAGGCCGAATGTGGAGTCGTCCTACTTCAGCTGCATACTTACATACGCCAACATAACGAAACTTTGACATAACCGAAAAGAAACGAACAGGGGGGAAACAACCCAGAGAGACAGACGTTTTTTGAAACCGACGCGCGACTCACGTATTATAGCCGGATAAGTAATTATAAGATTTTGGTAGACAAATTTTAAAATTAAAGCCGGATAAGGTTAAGATTTTTGAATAAACGTTACTATTATTAATTATTAATCCAATAGAACTTTTAATTCTACATATGTATATACGCTTCAAATTAATTGCTTAAATTAAAACAATACAACGCTAAGACCTTCCCCTTAGCACAGCTTTCAATTCGTCTTCCGAAAAACAGAAATGGCATTTGTCTTATTTACAGAGAAGTAGCATCCCGCCTCATTCTTGCTGTCGTTCCGCGTTTTTGGGAAAAGGTCTATTTCTCGTCCAACTCACCACTCAATAATTTTTCACTTACAAGGGGCAAAATTTAACATCGCTTGAGCGAAAACTACAATAATAAAATTAATAAACGTTCTCTGCTATCGCAAAGATCGAAATTTATTGAAAGCCAAATAAGCTGTGTTGTCAATACTCTACAGAAATAATTGCTTCTTCCCGCAATTCATTACTCACGGTTGAGTTGAACTAATTTGTATTTGAGGTAGGTAGGAAAAAATTTGATATAATATTGATATAGGAGACCGAATAGAGGAAGATCTCAAAGAAAATACTTACATATATGTACATACATACATAAGATGACGCTAAGTTATACTTCACAGCTTTAAATTTACAACTAAAATTCTGGTACTTTATACCCTCAGAATAAAAATAGTACGGTTTATTTGCAATTTCGTGTTGAAAGTCTGTTGTATAGGTCATTTACCTATATCGTATGTTCAGGAAGAAGCAGAAGTAGTATGACTAATTAAAAATCTCACAAAATACAATTAATTGTAGCAATGTTTGGGTTAATTCGACAATTGTAGAATTTTTTTTTAAAAGGTAGTAGATTTTACACTCCTAAATTTATTATTCTACTACTTGTCCTACAGTTGTGATAAAAAGTAAACACTGACATAAATGCGACCAAAATTTAGACTGCATATTGACATACATATTTGAGATGTACATATGTATGCAAGTAGGCGTAGCGGTTAGCCCGGCCTATGCGTTTGGTGGTGCCGATTTGGAATAATTAGGCCTTTAAATGACATATATAGCATGATTTCGTGCAAAACATAATAACATAATAGATTAATATTAAATGAGTTTCTTTTGTGCCAGTGCGCGCTTCATTCGGTGGGTCCCGGGTTCAAATCCTGGCCGGGGCAAGTAACATCAAAAACTTAAGAGAACGTTTTTTCTAATAGCGGCCGCTCCTCGGCAGGCAATAGTAAACCTCCGAGTGCCTTTCTGCCATGAAAAAAAACTTCTCACAAAACATATTCGCCGTTCGGAGTCGGCGTAAAACTGTAGGTCTCTCAATTTGTGTTACAACAACAAGACGCACACCACAAATTGTAGAAGAAATTCGGCCAAAATCGCTTAAGCGGTTATAGCGCCAATTAAGTAAGTTTACGAAAATGACTTTTTTGTTATTGTACTGCAGTTGCGCTGCGGTTGTAAACAGACACGCTGGCGGACGGATGAAATAAATGCTGTTTATGTGTACATAACAGAGAGCAGAATGGATGGAATCAAAATGCGTAGTAAATAACTCGTTTTCTTTTATTACCTACGCATTCTATCTCTCAGTGCTCACCAAACATAACATGCGATAGCATTGTAATGAGAGAGTCAAGTGAGTGAGTGATTCAGCTTTGCAGTTGTAAATAAATGTATCAGGCTATCTGGAGCAATTAAATGCACACAAAAATATTCATATAACCAGATATCTCATGAAGTTGCGAACACCTGCAGTGTTTTTAGCTACATGTATATATACCTTTTGCTAATTTTTTAAATAAGTAAATTAATTAAATTAAGAAACACGAATTATAAAGATTTATTTTATTAATTCATTTGAATTGGTATGTGCATATTGCAATGCAAAAATACCGATTGGTGCATTGCGGCATCATTTAACAATATTTGGCATCTTTTTTCTGAAATTATATTTCCAGCAGAAGAAAACACTCTTTGCGACGATGCACTACTTGCAGGGTTGCTAATACTCTGCAACTGAGTTTGTGCAGCAATGGCATTTCACTTTTATGAAGTTCCCACCCATTTCTTTATGCCGAAGTCTATATGAAAATAAACCTCCATATTTTCATAACGCTGAAGCTCTCTAGCTACTTTATCAGCGTTACTAACTAAATGGGGCTGATTTAGAAGCTCTGAAAACAGCTCCAAGTTGTTTGAAAGTATTGGGAGCAACTCCGGGATTGCGACTTCTGTTGGATTATTAGAATCCGATAATAATGTGACCCTCGGTAAAGTTCTTGAGCTCTTTTGCAGGTGGGTACAAGAAGAATGCAACTTTGTGTAATTCTGTTAAATTTTCCAGTACAACTGTTTTTAAAAAATGCAACAATTAACTTTTTAACTCTTTCATAAAACCAATATCATCTGAGTTAACTATTTTAGCAGACTATTGATGTAAATATATACCAAATGGATTGTTGCCCTTGCAATTTTTATAACGCTTCATCAAATGGTTCCAGTATTTTGTCAATATCGATAATATCTAAGTGACCGATTCTATGCATTTAATTTTTTTAGCTGCAGTATGGAAATGACTTCGCTCCAGTTTTCCTTTAAAGAAGTTAGAACATGAAATTAAGTATTCCAACGAGTTGGGCAAATGCTTTTTAATGACGTTGCCAACGTGGAATTGTGTCCAGCTTTTTTGAAATGCCTAACGAGCTTTGTGGCAGAGTCACATAGATATTTTACAACTGGAACACTTTTCATGGCCCTCTTGAGAACATTGTGTAGTAGATGGTTTATACAAAATATATGTGAATCTCAGCGAAAAGCCGCTAGCATGTTGGCTCCTCTGTCAGTAACTATTGTGACCATTTCGCTGAACTCGCAATCAAGGTCGCGTAATATGTTACACACTTTCTTGCGTATATTTGTACCTTAAAATAGCACTAAAAAAAGGACACTAAAATATAACAATCACTTACTGGTGCACTTCCATACTTTTCATTCCCAAAATGACATTATTCAATTTTGCATCTCTTATAAAATGAATTGTTATTGCCAAAAAACTTTTTTGAAAATGGCAGTCGGTTCACAAATCAGACGTCAGAGCGAAACCTATGTTTGTAAGTGCGGCGACATCTGCTTTGACTTGAGAAAATATTTTAAAATAAATATTTTCAACATTATTAGCAACTGTGGTCGGATGTGGCAACAATGACTGAACGTTAAATAAAAAACTTTGCAAGTTTTTCGACTCCTGCATCCTCTATTATTTTATCAATTCATTTAGTGACTACTTCCACGCCTTCTTTTTTTGGTGCTAGATTCCACTTTGACGGTTATATTTTCTCCACTTTCAATTTTCTTTGCCTCGATATAGCATTTATGTCGAATTAAATTATTAGTTGACTTGCTATTGTTTTTGTAAACTCCATAGCCTTTACGACAAGCCACCAAGTAAGGAATTTCATTTCCAGTATCATCTGTGGAATCCCCAAAAGTGCTCCAAACCTTACTCCGACCTCTTTTGAAGCTACCACTTAAACTCTTACTTTTAATAGCGCTGTGATTCAACACATTGCTCGGGGTGATGCACGATTCACCACTACTGCTTGCCTTCGATCACTTTTCGCATATACATACATACATATGATGTACTGTTTGCAATGAATATTATACCAGAGAACTTGTAAGAAATTTCAAGCAAATTACTGAAGCTGAAAAATAACTGCAATAGAAAAGTGTGAAGTATACAAAATCGTAAAGCTTAAAGTTGAGAAAACGCAAAGCCACAGTTGTAAAGGCTCCTTAGTAGCTTCGGAAAAAGGTGGTATTACTTACCAGCCTACACAGCAGAGCAAAGTATAAAAAAACTGATAAATCAAAATACGTGTTAAAGGCCACAACACAGAATACGTGCCAACGGCCACAACCGAGAATACAAATCAACAGCCACAAACTCATTTCAAGAGCACACCGGCCACGAGAAGAACATTAAAGTAAGCTAGAAATTTAAATTATAAAAATTATATTAATTGTAAAATGGCAAACCCAAACAATCATATCCGCCCCCCAATCCTTCAAAATAATGCACCACCTTCTCCTTAGGCGTCACAAAACGCTCAACTGAGCATTGACGATTTAACGGCTCTCATAGCAAATATAGACATTGTTAGGCTACAAGGACCACAAGTACACGTAGTTTGTCGTTAGCAACAGACCAAGATATAGAAGAAAGACACAGTACAAACTTAGTGGGCTTAGATAGGATACCCGACGTTGTTAAATGTTTAAAAGAATTTCCCGGTCAACCAGGAGAATTTAACTCTTGGAAAAGAGCGTAGATCGTATTCTAAAAATATACGAACCCTTAAAAGGAACTCCAAAATATTATGGAATCCTTAGCGGGGTTGGGAACTAAATAGTGGGTAACGCCGACACGGCATTAGAATCATACAACACGCCTCTCGACTGGTCTGCAATAACAAAACGTCTGTTCATGTATCACGCCGATAAACGCGGCCTTTCCACATTAGAATACAAAATGACCACTTTAATACAAATTAATAGAACAGTCGCCGAATTTTATCAGCAGGTGTACAAACACCTTTCATTAATTTTGGATAAATTAGGATGTCTGGAAATAAGTAATGAGTCTTTGCGTATGATGACACAATCCTACAGGCATAAAGCACTCGACACCTTCATAAGAGGATTGAATGGAGACTTCCCAAGATTGCTAGGAATAAGCGAACCTGTTGACCTGCCCCAGGCCCTTCACTTATGCCTAAAGTTAGACAACCAAAATTTTCGCAGGACTTATGCGCAAATCCTCAAACCTTTTCTAGAAGATACCCAGTACAAACGCAAAGGCAAGAGTTTTACCCCCAATTAGCACATATGCCACGACCATACCAAATGGTTAGGCAAGCTAGACAACAACCGCCTGCACAAATCCCATATATAAATGCTCCCCAGGCCACCTAAACCTCAACCAAGGCCAGAGCCCATGGAAGTTGACCAGAGTATTCAATCACGCAGGATTAACTATCTGAAGAGGTCACCTCGGAACCCATATCAAGGCAAGAGGACGTCATCAGTCACAAATTCAGTCAAACAAGAATCAGAGGGCTTTCCACATAGATACAACGGCGGTCGAGCAAAGCGAAGATGGAAGTGTTCAATACGGGGAACCTAGTGACATCCATTTTTTAGCATGATTAGCTCTTCGCTTCCTTACTTTGAAGTGAAGACGGAGAGCGGTAACATTCTGAAGTTTTTGGTTGATACGGGATCTTCTAAAAATTACATTAAGCCCGAACTAGTAAAGAAACGCATAGAAAACGAAAATCCCTTCTATGCTAGATCATTATTGGTGATATAAAAATCAGCGAGCATACATACGTGAAACTTTTCAATATCGAGGATAAAATAAGATTTTACCTAATGCCTTCATTGAAAACATTTGATGGTATTTTAGGGAACGACACGCTTAGAGCACTAAAAACAATAATACACACTGACAAAAATTATATGGCATTAGGGAACGGCTTTACTGTTGGCCTCAAGCAGCTTCCTTCGCAAAGTGTCAACAGAGAAATGTTATGAGGAAAATCGTAAATACACATCGCAGGCTCTTCTCAGAACGAAAAACATACTTATACGACTAAAGTCGTCGGACAAATCAGGACTATCAATAACTCTCCTGTTTACACAAGATTCTACCCCTATCCAGCATCATTAAAAAGTGAGGTGGAATCGCAAGTAGAAAAACTTTTAAAGGATGGTATTATAAGACCTTCTAGATCACCATATAAATCCCCTGTGTGGATTGTACCTAAGAAAGCAGATTCTGCGGTTAATAAACAGTGCCGCATGGTCATAGATTATAGGAAGCTAAATGCTGTCACAACCGTGGCAAGATATCCAATACCCGAGATATCAGAAGTAATATCTCAACTTGAAAACAGTAATTTCTTTTCTGTTCTCGGTTTAAAAAGTGGATTTCACCAGATTCCACTCAAAAAATCGGATATAGAGAAAACTGCATTCTCTATTAATAATGGTAAATATGAGTTTACAAGATCACCGTTTGGCTTAAGAAATGGATGATATACTCCGAGAACACATTGGAAAATGTTGTTATGTCTATATTGACGACATCATCATTTTTAGTAAAACTGAAGAAGAACACTTCAACCACATACATAGAATATTTAAAACCTTGGAAGAAGCCAATGTGAAGGTCCAGTTGGACAAATATAATTTTTTTAAGAAAGAAGTAGAATTTCTCGGCTGCGTTATCACCCCGTGTTGGGTCTCCTATTGGTAACCCCTGTATTCTTGAACATATGTTGTATGTCCCATTTACTAATCATATACTTAAAATATTCATGGTCAAGTATCTGAAGTCATTCACCCCAAATCCGTTAACATTTGTTTGCTTGCACTTGCCTTCGTACGTATGTATGTATATACTCAAGCTATTAATTGTTGTCTCGATCATACATATGGACATGCGTACGTTTGTTTGTGCATTAGCTAGTCCCATTTAGCAGTGCATTAGGCCTAGCATGTAAGCACGCCTACTGCAATGCTGCAATCCCTTTTTTGGTATTCCTTTTATTGCTAGCATGTATGTATGTATGTACATATATATGTATACTAAGTAAATAGCTTTAAGTAGGTATGCACCTTTTGAATTGTTAAAGGTACATATTAAGACAATAAGAACTTATGTATATGAAGTATGTTAGCGGAATAGTTATTTAACATGAAATTGTATTTAAGGAAGAGAATTGTAGAAAATAAAGTCTGTCTACTAGCTGATCTCCAAGGCGTTATAATCTGCCCACATATTCGCTTCGTTCTTTGATATTTTCGCTTTTTAACCATTTGCGCGGTTACAAAAAAGGCTTTGTAATCCTACATTTTTTGGCGCCCAACGTGGGGCAAGATTATAATTTCGTGAGTACACGCTTGGTACTATTGGAGATCTGGTGGTCAGCGTTAGAACCATCATCATCATCGTTGGACGTGCTGCTAAGCACCGTTCATTGCCATCACTTGCTGCCGCCACCTTTGGACAATAACTATCGGTGACATCGCTTCGCTTCAGCAAACTCGCTCGCTACGCTCCGTATCATCTCACCCGCTGCTGCTACCTCGTCGCTTTGCTTCGTCATTGCCCTAGCTTATTGCCATCGCTTCCTGCAGTCGCTCCAGCTAAGTAAACGGATCGCTTTCAGACATTGCTGCCTACAGTCATCGCATCCTTCGCTCTCATCGTCATCTTCGCCTTCGTCGTTACCGCTGTCGCATTAGAAAGGACAGAGATCGCCACACACGTATGTATGTATGCACATTCCCTCTGACCACTCCTATACTAGCTAGCCATCATCGTTTACACGTAAGTAATACCTACCAACCTCCACAATTCGCCTTTTGCGTTTGCTGTGTTAATTGCTTAACTATAAAGTTGAATCTAAACTACCGTGGAAATGTCATTAGCTGAATTAAAACAACAACGCGCAAGCACGAAAAAGAACATCACGCGCATCAAAAACATCGTGGAGGCCAGTTTGCGGCCAGAAGGAGAACCCCTTTCAGCTGCGGAGTACAAGTGTCGTTTGGGAATTCTTGAATCCTACTTCAAGCAAATACTGTCTATACAAACGGACATTGAAAAACTGGATACCGATGATGGAACACGCGCGGATCTTGAAGACCTGTACATCACAACAAAAATATCGATACAAACTCAATTAGTAGAGGAACATAATGTTTCGCTTTCGGAAACAAACTGCATTGTGCAGCACAGCAACAAGTTGCCACACCTTAAACTCCCAATGTTTAGCGGCAAGTATTCTGAATACCAAAATTTTATAATATCGTTTAAACAGATGGTTGATAAAGAATTCAGCCTTTCCAACATTGAAAAGTTTAATCATTTGCGGAATTCACTTCAAGGTCAGGCTTTAGAAACAGTAGATGCATTCCAGGTAACCAACGAAAATTACCCTAAAGCATTGGAACGGCTTAAGGCAAGGTATGACAACAAAACGTTAATTTTCTTGGAAAATATTTCGTCACTATTTGAATTATCAACTGTTTCCAAACCAAATTCGTTGCAATTGAGAAGTCTCGTCGACAAGGCTTCGGCCATTTACGGGTCACTTCTGTCATTGGGCTCTGATAAGCAAATTTCACAAACCATGTTAATATATTTAGTGTTGCAGAAAGCTGACGAGGAAACAAACAAGAAGTGGAAAGAAACATTGGACTTCATGGTGTTGCCGACGTGGGACGACTGTGCCAAGGTATTGGATAGACATTGCCAATATTTGGAATCCATGGACAATACACACGCTGTTCAAGGTAATAGTAAAGCTTTCACAAGCAAGCCGAAAATTCAGCCCAAAGGATATACATTTACTTGTCCTAACACGCCGTGCTCTGTTTGTTCAAACACAAGTCATAAAATTTCTGGTTGCGATCGTTTTAAATCATTTAATATCCAACAGCGCTTTGAACATGTAAAGAAAATTGGTCTTTGCATCAACTGCCTTTCAAAGGGGCATCAAATGGCTCAATGTATGTCTTCACACATTGCAAGGTTTGTACAAAACAGCACCATAGTTTGCTTCACCGCGGACCTACTCCAAACCCACCTATCACAAATTCAGCATCCTCAATACGCGAAGCCGCAGTGCATACACACATGCACAACTCGTTATCAGACAACATAATCCTAGCAACAGCAAAGGGTTTAGTTCGTGATTCGCTGGGTGGGTACAAACTAGGCAAGGCCCTGCTGGACTCCTGTTCTCAGGTAAACTTAATTACTGAAGATTTTTCGCAAAAACTCTCACTCCCTAAAATCAAAGAAAAT
Source organism: Anomoia purmunda (assembly GCA_951828415.1). Classification (NCBI taxonomy): domain Eukaryota; kingdom Metazoa; phylum Arthropoda; class Insecta; order Diptera; family Tephritidae; genus Anomoia; species Anomoia purmunda. The sequence goes on from OX639994.1 coordinate 51,720,644, forward strand.
ATCGCAATCCAAGGCATTGGTAAGTCGTTAACGAATATAAAATACAAAACCTCCACTAACATCAAATCGCAAATGAATGAATTTGAACTTCCGCTAACACTTTGCATCACTCCTCACATTGCCTATCAAACAGTTCCAGAAATTGATGTGTCTTCCTGGAATATTCCAACTAACATTGCACTTGCTGACGACGAATTTAATTTATCAAAAAAAATCGATTTATTGTTGGGCACGGAAACTTTCTTCAGCCTTCTAGCAGTCGGTCAAATCACACTTGGAAAAAACCTACCAATTTTGCAAAAAACATTGTTAGGATGGATTGTATCGGGACGTTACGAATCAACCATCAAATTTTCCCAATGCTTGTCTTTATTTACAGCCAATAAATCACTTGATGCCAAACTGGAGAAGTTGTGGAAACTGGAGGAAGTTGCGGTCAATGCGGAGCCTTGGACTCGTGAACAAAACACCTGTGAACAATTGTACAAGGACACAGTTTCAAGGAATTCAGCTGGCAGAATAGTTGTGAAGCTGCCCTTCAAGGATGATACCTCGTGCTTAGATGACTCGTATACCACATCACTGAGAAGGCTTAACTCAGTAGAAAGTCGTTTGGGAAAGTCACCACACGTGCGGGAACAGTACGTCATCTTCATGAATGAATATGAGCGTCTGGGACACATGAGCGTCGTGCTGAATCCAAACTTGAGTGAACCGCACTACTATATTCCCCACCACTGTGTGTTGAAACCTTCAAGTACAACAACAAAACTTCGTGTCGTCTTTGATGCTTCTTGTCGAACCTCAACACAAAAATCTCTAAATGATATTCAGATGGTTGGTCCCACAATCCAAAGTGAACTAATTATTTTACTTCTTCGTTTCCGCCTATACAGATTTGCGCTGACAGCCGATATAGTCAAAATGTATAGGCAAGTACTAATGAACGAAAGCGATAGAAAATTCCAATACATTTTGTGGAGAAGCTCTCCAACTGAGGAAATTCGCACGTATCAACTCAATACGGTAACCTACGGAATGGCTTCTGCACCATACTTGGCTATTCAAAGTCTATTTTACTTGGCTGATCATCATCATGACCAATTTAAGGTCGGATCGAGTATCGTTAAATCATCATTTTACGTCGACGACTTGTTATGCGGAGCAGACACTTTAACAGAGCTTCAACATATTAAACAAGAGGTAACCGAATTGTTAGCTTTAGGTGGGTTTGAGCTTTCAAAATGGCATTCTAATCACCATCGACTGAGGGAAGATAGTTCTGCGAAAAGTCTCAATTTAGACGAATCCATTACAAGTGCACTGGGAATGCGATGGGACCAAACACACGACAATCTATTGTTTTCTTTCGAACCAAATAAAGGATCCGCAAGCCGTATAACAAAGCGCACCATCCTGTCAATAGCATCATCCTTGTTTGATCCTCTTGGTTTGTTGGCTCCCGTTATTATATCATCTAAAATTTTGTTGCAGGAATTATGGCTTCTTAAATTGGATTGGGACGAATCCGTACCTCAGAATATTAATTCCGCTTGGACAAGTTTTCTCAACAACGTATCAGATCTCTCATCTCTCAAGGTGCAAAGATACTGCCTTTCAACAGACATCCAGTCGTTTCAACTACATGGTTTCTGCGATGCTTCTATCCGAGCATACGGATGTGTAATATACACGCATATAGTTACAAAATCTGGCAGCACAATCGTTCGCATACTCACGGCAAAGTCCAGAGTAGCACCCATTAAGAAACAGTCGTTGCCAAAGCTGGAACTTTGTGGAGCCCTTCTCTTAGTACGTCTTTATGCAAAAATTAAGTCAATTTTTTCTAATAAACCTTTAAACGTCTTTCTCTGGACAGATTCCCAAGGGGTCTTGCACTGGCTGAAGATGCACTCAATAACTCTGTCAACGTTCGTGGGAAATCGGGTTTCGGAAATTCAAGACCTAACTGCAGAGGCCCATTGGAGGCACGTGCCCACACACAGCAATCCTGCAGACATAGTTTCCAGAGGATGTACAGTGGATGAGCTCCGCAAATCAATTTGGTATACTGGACCTTCATTTTTATACAAAAATATGGACAGCTGGCCTAAGAACGAAAACAATAACGTTGATATGGAAGTTATAGAAATCGAAAAACGGAAGTCGGCCTTCGCAGCAATTGTAAGGAGCAAGAAGCTAGAAGTCGTGAACCAGCGGAGTTCGTACATTGACTCTCTTCGATTAATCGCCTGGATGTTTCGATTTGTCAAAAAACTGCGACATGATAAATCCTTCGAATCAGGACCACTTTCGGCACAAGAGCTGCATCGCGCTCTCCTTTGCATAATTTGAAATATCCAACATAATTATTTCGCTAATGATATTCAGTTTTTACAGAAGAATTTAACTATAAATGGACAATTGCGTTTTTTGAACCCATTTCTTGAATCGGTCGAAGGATTTCAGTTACTGAAAGTTGGTGGACGATTGAATCTGGCTGAAGAGAGGAAACACTCATTACTACTGCCGAGCAAGTGCGAATTCGTCATGAACTACGTGCGACATCTTCATCGAAAGCATTACCATGCAGGGCCTAAGGCGCTAGTGTCATTTATAAGACTAAAATTTTGGATCGTAAACGCACGTGACGTAGCAAGGCGAGTGGTCAGATCATGCATACATTGTGTACGCTACAAACCCAAACTGATGCAGCAAGTCATGGGGCATTTGCCAGTTGAGCGACTAACTCCATCACGTCCCTTCGCCCGCTGCGGCGTTGATTTTTGCGGACCAGTCGATGTGTATCTAAGGATCAGAGGTAAGACGCCCTACAAGGCGTACATCGTAATACTCGTTTGTTTAGCCACAAAGGCAGTACACATTGAAATCGTTTCCAATCTGTCTACATTTCGTTGGCGCTTGCAATAAAATGGCAGAACTAAAATCATTTTTTTTCAACAAAGAATCCCAAGACACCATAATAACGTACTGTACTAACGAATTCGTAAATTTCAATTTTATTCCCCCCAGATCACCTCATTTCGGCGGTATTTGGGAAGCGGCCGTGAAATCAGCAAAGGGTCATCTAAACCGCAGTATTGCAAACTCACGGCTCACCTATGAAGAACTATCAACAGCCTTGATAGAAATCGAAGCGGTGATGAACTCTCGGCCAATATCACCATTATCATCCGATCCGAATGACTACGAAGCATTAACTCCAAGCCATTTTATCATTGGCGGCGCCTTACAAGCACTTCCGGAGCGAAACATTTCAACCAACCTAAGCAATTTACATAAATGGGAACAAATCACAGACCAGCCAAACATCGACAACAACACATTGGTTATTATCCATGAAGACAACTTGCCTCCTCAGAAATGGCCAATGGGAAGAATCGTCAATTGTATACCAGGGAAGGATTCCAAAATTCGTGTGGTTGACATTCGGACAGCAAAGGGAATCATTCGGCGTCAAATTCACAAGCTAGCACCTCTACCGGTTTGAAATGTCTTTCAACGGGGCCGGGATGTTGGGTCTCCTATTGGTAACCCCTGTATTCTTGATCATATGTTGTATGTCCCATTTACTAATCATATACTTAAAATATTCATGGTCAAGTATCTGAAGTCATTCACCCCAAATCCGTTAACATTTGTTTGCTTGCACTTGCCTTCGTACGTATGTATGCATATACTCCCGCTATTAATTGTTGTCTCGATCATACATATGGACATGCGTACGTTTGTTTGTGCATTAGCTAGTCCCATTTAGCAGTGCATTAGGCCTAGCATGTAAGCACGCCTACTGCAATGCTGCAATCCCATTTTTTGGTATTCCTTTTATTGCTAGCATGTATGTATGTATGTACATACATATGTATACTAAGTAAATAGCTTTAAGTAGGTAAGCACCTTTTGAATTGTTAAAGGTACATATTAAGACAATAAGAACTTATGTATATGAAGTATGTTAGCGGAATAGTTATTTAACATGAAATTGTATTTAAGGAAGAGAATTGTAGAAAATAAAGTCTGTCTACTAGCTGATCTCCAAGGCGTTATAATCTGCCCACATATTCGCTTCGTTCTTTGATATTTTCGCTTTTTGACCATTTACAAAAAAGGCTTTGTAATCCTACACCCCGGATGGCGTAAAAATCAATCCTGCAAAAGTCGAGGCAAATTCCCACAACCCGCAACTTTAAAAGATCTTCACAGTTTCCTCGGTATGTCAGAATACTACCGTAAGTTTATCAAAGATTATGCGAAGTTAGCCAAACCTCTAACAACTCTTTTAAGGGGGGAAGAATGTAGAATTTTCAAAAACAAATCCTCGCAAGTAAAAATAACTTTGAGCAAAGAAGCGATACAACCCTTTAATAATATTAAATTAATTAATTAAAAATTCGAACTAGTAACAGATGTTTCCAATTTTGTTGTTCTATCTCAAAATTCGAAACCCCTGGCATATATCTCAAGGGCATTAAATAAAGCCGAAGAGCACTATGCAGACAACGAAAAGGAAATGCTACCTATAATTTGGGCTTTAAACTAATTCAGAAACTATTTGTATGGATCTGCCAAAGTGCAAATCTTTACTGATCACCAGCCGCTAACATATGCGCTGAGTAATAAAAATAATACAAAAATTAAGAGGTGGAAAGCCACTCTGGAGGAATATTCATACGAACTTTTTTACAAACCTGGCAAACAAAACGTAGTGGCTGACGCATTATCAAGGACGTGCACATTAACACTTTATCTATAGCAAAAAATTCAGATGATAGCTCATTCTATAATTTAATTTATAGTATTGAAGCCCCTATTAATGCTTTCAAGAATCAAATCTTTTTAAATAGAGGCGAAACCTCTACTTAGCAATTTAAAATAATAGTCCCAACATATCATCGTCATGTAATAACGGAACCAGAATATTCTCAAGCAAACCTGACTTCAATCCTAAAAAGATATCTCAACCCTTCAGTAATAAATTGCATTAAAACAAAAGAATCCATAATGGGAAAAATACAAGATCTGTACCCCTTCCACTTTAGTAAGTATCGCATTAGATTCACCCAAGCAGAAGTTGAAGACGTAACTAGTGAACAAGAACAGGAGGAACTCATAATTAGAACACATAACAGAGCTCATTGAAACAGCAAAGAGAATAGGACACAGATTTTGGAAAACTACTATCCTCCCTGAATGGCAAGTAAAATCAAGAAAATTATTAAAATATGCGCCACTTGCAAAGAGAACAAATATAAACGACACCCACCCAAACCCGAAATACAAGCTACACCCATCCCAAAATTTTCAGGACAAATATTCCATATAGACATATTACTGGTCGGTAAGGAACTAATTTTAACTGCTGTAGACAAATTTTCCAAATATGCATTTGCAAAACCCATTCGGTCTAAAGCAGCAGAAGATATTAGACAACCATTGACGGATATGCTTTTCGCCTTAGTACCAGACAATGAGAAATCCTTTAACTCGGAGTCAATAAATTTCAGGATAGAAAATGAGTTTTGTACTGAAATATATCGAACACCTCCATATGCGAGTTGTTCAAATGGACAAGTAGAGCGTTTTCATTCAACGCTTCAAGAAATAATGCGTTGTTCAGGTCGAAAAAACGCATCGAACATTTCAGGAACTTTTAGAGAAATCTGCAAAGAATATTATAATTCTATACACTCTACCACTGGAAGGAAATCGATAGAAATATTTTTCGGAAGACGAGTTAGTAGCGATCCCACACTGTAAGATATTGATAGGCAAGAAATAATAAAAAAGCTAAAGGACAAGCAATCGGCTGACCTTTCTTTCCATAACAAAAATCGATCGACACCGAAACAATATTCGGAAGAAAGAAATCGTAACACTACAGTTAAGACAAAGTCAGGAAGAATAATTCATAACAATATTATTTTTTTCTCCCCTAGTAAAATTAACATAGTAACAATACTTTTGACCATAACAATGAAAATACTCACGACCGTAGCACAACAAATCGACATACAAGACTTGACAAATAATAACGGGTATATTCCCATCAAGGCGGACGAACTAAAAGTAATCGACCATTACGACAAAATTCTCCACTTACATACTTAATCTGACGGCATACGACGAAACAATTTTCTCGATTTCACAAAACATTGAGGCATTAACGACAACAATTTTCGAAAATAAACAACTCTTGGACAGTATACACAAAAGCTTCATTTATTAAAAGCCAAAGTAGATAATTTGCATCCACATATTAAGTCAAAACGAGGACTAATAAATATATTAGGTAAAGGACTAAAGTTTATAGCAGGTACTATGGACTAACTAGATCATTGAAAATAATATAAATAACCTAACTTTCGTAAACAATTTCATAGCAAATCAAATTTGTAACTTTCCGAATCACATGAATGAACAACAGACCGTTATTCAAAATTACATAAATATATTTCGGGAAAACACACAGAATAGGATAAAAACATTAGAGCACGAAGTACAATTCATAGAACAAATATACCGAACAGACAATGACATACCCTTTTGCGAGATCACATTAACGACATTGGACAGATAATTTTAATCTATTCAGACATTTTAAAGAAAACTGAATTGGACATAATAATTGGCTTCGACAGTTATGCCAATATTAAAGTAGCAGTCGGCACACAAGACCAAAGTATCGTCATAATCTTACAAATTCCCCAATACTCCCAAAATATCCTTTCTAAAATAACATTCGAACCTATCCCAAATATCCAAAATAGATAAGTCCATAAAATTAAACACTTATGATTTTTTTGTCGATTCTGAAAACAATATTTACGATATAAACATTAATAACAATCTTAAAAGAAATTTAATAAGAAATTCTAATACATGCGTGTCAAAAATATTGAACTTTGAAGAAGCATACTGCGCTATGCAAACTCTAACGAGCACCGATATAGTTGAAGTATTGCCCGGCATATTAATTTTCAAAAACTTTTTTCTGAATTATCTCATAATTGTAATAAGGTAGACCTTAAAATAAGAGGAACATTTCTACTTAAATTCGAAAATTGTGAAATTTTTGCGAACAACAAACCATTTGCAAATATCAAAATAAAAATATACGATAAAATTATATTACCAAATTGAATCACTAAAATTAGAGAAAATACAAATACCACTACTACGAATCTAAAACTGAAAAATTTGTATCAGAAGCAACTAAAACATGACAATTATATTAAATTATTAATAAAAGAAAGTGGAAACACACATGTAATTAGTTTAAGCATAGACATAGCTATTGTAATTTCTATTATTATTGTAGCAATTATTTTTGTTTTCACAACTAAACATAAGCAAACATTTTTTGTTACATCTAAAACACTAGAAAGTACTGAAAGTGAGCCAAAGGGTCCATTCTTACAAGTTACAACGTCAGTACCTTGGCAATAGCACCGATTGGGGAAAATCGATTTAAGAGGGGAAGAGTTAACACTAACATTCTTACAAATATTTCAATCAAGTAAACTTTACTTGACCAAGGTTATTAACCCTTACTCAACATTCGGCACGAACTTCCAATTTAACATTTATTTTCTGAGAATCGAATTGAACATAATTATGCCAATTCGGATTCTTCATAATTCCCAAAAATCTTGCACTATTGTGCAAATTCAGCCATCCCCGTTTCAAAAGAACAATGACCGTCTCAACGCACCTCACTGCAAGCTAGTGCAATAATGTTGCAGCAGCTTAAATTAAGTATATAACTAGCATTTTAAGAAAAAAACCTAACTTACATCAGTATGTATGTATATGTATATTTGGATATTTATATATGTATGTTCATACATATTATCTATGTACATATGTACATATGTATGTATACTTAGTATGATAATGATTGTTAGGCTTATAATATAAATACATACTTACATACTTAGATACATTATATTGACATATGTTTGCATGCATATAACCTAAATTGGCTTACTCTTATCATGCACATGTATGTACATATTTAAGTAAAGCCAAATTTCACGTCAAATTAAATATTTACATGTTTATATCAATTTGCTAATATATTTGCAAAATCTAAAATTCGAGCCAAAACAATTAAAATTTATCAGAAATGATAGTCTGTTAAACAAATTTTGTGCTCGCTCAGCTCTATTAACTCTTCACTCTCACAATTTCCCCTGTCGGCCATTGGAATGGTGAGTTGGACGATAAATATAGATGGATTTTGACCACTTACACCGTCATCCTAACTTAATTCTTCTCTGTCTAATATACGTTCTCTTACAGAGAACTTTGAAGAACGGCAAATCCAAAGTGGAAACTATTGGGCGATGGTCGTTAACAGGTTGTTAACATTTCCAAACTGGGTCATCACCACACTGTTAAATAAGTATTTTGAAGTCACCAAAAATATTCAATTTAATGTTAGTAGCGGAATATATGAAATTTTATGTTAACAAATATGCAAACGAATGAAGATGATAATAGAAAAACTTACATATGTTGGGTGCATTTGGGCATTTTCTCACTAACATATCTCACATTGACACTTGTTATTCTCTTCTTTGTTTTGTACCTGCCTTTCTAATTTGTATGCAGTCAGAATTACCGCTTACTTGTAATCGCATCGGTTAGTACCATTCGCTCCGCCCGCTACCGCGCTGTATTTGTAATAATATAACTCTGTATTGAATAAAGAGATACGTTTAGAACTTAACCCTCTATCTGGTAAGGCTGCCTTGAGGCAGCTATTACTAAAAGTTATATTTTTTAACAGCTGATGTTTTTTTTCCACGAACTCCATTTACATTTCTTTCTCGTTCTCTTATGAACAGTTTGAGTTCGCTTTTTCAGTCCTACATCTTTTCAAGTGGAGTGGAGATAAAACTTCAAGTGAGAAATATCTATACTTGTTTTTGATTAATTTTAGCGAAAGTTTAATAGTAAGTGTATAATAGTAAAATCAATCGTTGTGTGTACTTAGAGATTGTGTTAACGTGAATAATATTTTATCAGAAGTGAAAATGCAATAGCTGCCTCAAGGCATCCTTGCCGGTTTATGCCAAAATTTGCATTCTCACCATTGCGTTTCTTCATCATCGTTTTCTCTTTGTTCATATACATATATGTAAGTATTATTATTCTGTTTGATAGAAATGGAACGCAGTGGTGGTGTACTTCGAGAAAAAAGGTTTAGGCTTTCTGATATTACAGAAGAGCAAGTGCTTCAACTAATCGAATCGGTAGATACCGACGAAGATGACGGTGGTTTCAGCAGTGATGATGAATTGAATGATCCACACTTTATCCTAGATGAAATGAGGTCGAGCAATGTATTTCGATGTGTATTAGAGAAATGAATGCCAATGAATCAAAGGATATTCAAGATCAAACGTTTGACATTTCGCTAATCAGCACTTCTTCAGCAGTAGAAATTGTTCCATCCACCCCAACAGCGTCTTTGAAGCCATCGAAAAGGGCTCGGTCTCCGTTACCATCAGTATAAAGTTTTGGTCCTTTGAATATGCCTTCCGCTGGAGGTTTTAATGGTTCAGGTATCTGTTGTATGATTTTTCTTTTCAACAAACCAATATATCCTTTTTCAGAATTATATGAAATACCTAAAGATTCAAAAGAATTTTCGAGCATGATATGGCGTAAAAGGCCTATCCAGTTGCATGTCAATGAAGTCGCGTTTCGCGGAGATTCCGGACTGCCACCGCCAATAAAAGAACTGTCGATTCCAATGGACCTTTTTTTTTCTCACAAAAAATAATATGTTTGATTGATGGGGAGACAAACCACACAGCTTGTACGGAAAATATCTCAACAAACTTTAAAACCAATCCAGAAGAAATTCGGCACTATATCGGAATTCTTATTTACATGTCCGTTTATAGATATCCTAATTTAGAGAGTTACTGGGGCAAAAACGCATTTCCAATTATTCAGAACATGATGCCCGTAAAAAAGTTTATGGCGATAAAAAAATATTTGGCCTTTCAGGATGAAAGTCAGCGAATCAAAAAAGGTCAGCCAGGATACGATCCTTTATTTCGTATACGAGCGCTTGCTAATGAAGTGAACGAAATGTTTGATACAATACCAAAAACAAGTCGTTTGTGTGTGGATGAACAGATGTGCAGCACGAAAATTAGACACCATCTGCGTCAATATATGCCCAATAAGCTACAAAAGTGGGGCATAAAATTGTATGTATTATGTGATTCTAATGGGTTTGCTTATCGTTTGGAAACTTTTAACGGCGCAGGTGTCAATGTTATCTTACCAGGCACACTGGACCTTGGAAGCACTGCGAAAGTTGTTGTGCGTTTGTCACAGTCGATACCAAATTTTAAGAATCATATTCTTTACTTTGACAACTTCTATACAACACTCCCCTTATTGGTATATTTACGGGCAAGAGGTATTTTTAGCTTAGGCACGATAAGAATCAACAGAATTCCCAACTGTAAGTTACCTTCCGACAATGACATAAAAGATCAGCAAAGAGGATTTTCTGTTGTGTATGTTGCTTCACCATATGGATTTTATTTCAATAGTGTCTTATGGGAAGACAAAAAAAGCGTTCGAATAGCGTCAACGTACGTTGGCACTGAACCATTTTCAGGTTCAAGTCAAGCCCACCAGATATCAAAAGTCTCTCGTTATGATCGAAAACAAAAGAAATACCTCGAGGTGGACTGTCCCGAGATCATACGTGAATATAATAAGCACATGGGCGGAGTAGATTTAATGGACCGACTTATGGGTCGATATCATATTCGAGCTTAGACCCGAAGTCCAATGATAAGACTATTTTATCACCTTATTGATATGGCTGCAACTAATGCGTATATTTTATACCGCCGTGCACTATCTGAAAAATGATAGCAGCTGTAACACAACTGATGAAGACACCCCCCAGTTACCACAATTCAGCCGAGAAGCAAACACCTCTCGAAGAATTGTATTACAAGCGAACTCATCTGGGATCGGCAAAAAAACAAACCATCCTGTTGATGACGTTCGTTATGACAATTATGACCACTTTCCAATCTGGCTTGAAAGGGAAGGTGGCAAAAAGAAATGCAAGTTGTGTAAATCCTCTCAAACTCAATGTATTTGCCAAAAATGTAAACTGCATCTATGCTGCTCAAGTTCAAAAAACTGTTTTTTTGATTATCACCACAAGAAATAGTAACAAACTGCGTCTAATGTCAATTAATCTTAATTTTTTTTTAATTAAACCAAATGCGTATCAGACCATATACTTATTTTTTCATTTAGACCTTAACTGGCATAGCTGCCTTGAAGCAGCCTTTATGATTTCCCATTTGATGCAAAACACGTAAGTATATTTTACTACTTAGAAAATGAATTCTTACTTTCTAGTCTATGTTTACCCAGAAAAAAAAGTTTGAATGCCTTTTTTTCAGTTTTATAATTTTGCCAGTTTGAGGGTTAAACCGAAGATTTGGAACTGCTTCCATCGGTAATTATACGCAACATTTACTGGTCCTTCGAGCCGGATCTCGATTGCCCTGTTGGCATATTACATATAAACATTCGTTCGCGTACATACATAAGTACGTTAAGCCACAGAGACGAAATCGAGTGATTTTGCAAAAACTATATTAAAAGTTAAAGTGAACAAACCGCAAGTTAAAATAAAGTTAAAGGGAACAGTTTCTACAAACATATAATTCGTGAATTAAGGAGTGTGTGCGTGTGTGTAGTCAGCGACATTGTAAAGATTCGGGAGGTGCATCGCGACCTTCATTTGAATCCTGCTCGCGCTGTATATCATATTTTTTGACTCGCAAACGACTTTTCAAGGGCAAGCTTAAGAATGTCGAATTCCCTTAAAACGCGTGATTCTGCTCTTAATGCCATTAAACGGTACATGTCAAAAAGTGGTGATGACGCATTTATAATGGATGCGGAAAACATTACAAGCTACCTTCAATTATTGAGTGAACAGTGGGCTCGCTTTAACGTTGCCCAAGATGCAGTTGAAAATTCGTGCGGTGTTGAGAATGTGAAGTCGAAGAAAACGTACGCGTACAAACCGAAACGTGGTACTCTATGGCTTTAGCTAACTTTAACCGTGTGCAAAAGTGTCGTGACGAGTCACAAAATGACTCCGTAAAAACATCAGTGCCCGCGGCCATACGCCTACCGAAGATGGAGTTACCCATATTCTCCGGCGATTCTACCAAATGAATCGCATTTTACGACGCGTTGCCATCGCTAATCGATAGCAGCTCTACATTGTCAAATGGACAAAAACTTCACTACCTTCGAAGCTGATTGAAGGGTGACGTTGTGGCTTTAAAATATATGACGCGAATTAAGCGGGGGCTTGGGGACTGCTTAAATCGCGTTACAAAGTTGCGCGCGTAATTGTTGAAGTTCACCTTCGTGCGTTGGCCGATATCAAGAAGGCTACGAGTGACAATGCTGACGCAATCAAAGGAGTAATTGATGCGTTTCAGCAGCATATTCGTGACGACTGGTTAGTGCACGAGGAGGTGAACAAATCGGCATTCGAGACACGTAAGCAGTGGGAGTTATCACTCGTCAGTGATGAAGAACCGCCGAATGCGTCACTGTCAACTCGTTAATTTTGTAAAAAAAATACAAGCGATTTACCCACGCACGCCATTGCTATTTCAACAAGGTCACACATCAGACGTTTGTTTCTCGCCGATCCACAGTTTATGAAGCCTGGGCGCATCGATTGATTGCATTGGATGTCATGGATAAGCTCGTCTGTACCGAATTTCGCAAAAGCCCACCCGGCACCCCCATGACTCAGCTGACGGTCTTCGAGTATACACTGTTTGGAAGCGTGGATGGTGCCAGGCCTGCTACGCCCCGTTTGCATTCTTTGCACTGTGATGTTCGGCTAGATCGAGCATTGACTAGGTTGTGGGAGTTAGGGGAAGCGCCGCAAAAAACATATCTCACGGACGAAGAATACCATTTCGAGACAACGCACCGAGGGGCACCTGACGGCCGGTTCATGGCCGAGTTGCCGTTAAAGCCCGACGTATCGCTGGGAGATTCACGCCCCCTTGCCCTATAAAATTTTCTACGCCTTGAAAGAAGACTCGCTCGTGACAGCGACTTACGTTTGCGCTACAACGAGTTTATGCAAGAACTCATCGATATGGGACATATGCAGATCCCGCCGGAGACTTTAAGTCCAACGTTTTATATTCCACATAATCCCGTTATAAAGGAGAGCAGTATCACGACAAAATGGAGGGTTGTATTCAACGCGTCCGCTAAATCGTCTTCCGGGAATTCGCTGAACGATGCGCTATTCGTCGGCCCGCAATTGCAGCAAGATTTGTACTCTATTTTGATGCGTTTCAGAACGCACCGCTTTTCCGTAACCGCAGATATCGCAAAAATGTATTGTCAAATCTGCATATCTTCAAAACACGCCGATCTGCAACGCATCGTTTGGCGGAGCCATCCATCTTCGCCTATACAATATTTTCATATGGTTCGCGTGACCAGAGAACGTAAATTATAGAGAAGGCTCATCCCTGTCCATTCCGCGGTTTCTTCCGCTGCCGGGAGGTCTGTTGTACATACCACCCTCCTTTTTTCCACCACTTATACACAATAGACCCACTTAATTTAACAGTAGAGACCCATATTAATAGTGCTAAAGCGTGTTTTTCTAGTTTGAGAGAAAAATGATGTAACTTATCAGCATGCAGATGAGATTAATTTCTATAATCATGCTAATAAATAAACGTTTTATGTTTATTTATAATGCAATATAAACGAATTTAATATAATGAATCTTTTTATTAAAATTTAGGTCCACATTTTCGTTTTCTAGTATCTGATGCAATTAAAAAATTTTTTTTTTAAATTGTTTTAATATTAAATAATAACAAATATAATAGATTAATAAAATAATTTAATGCAAATTCTTTATATTGCACATCTTAAATTATTTAAATAAATGAAAAGTTTTCAATAATTTTGTATATCATTCGTAACGAAATGGAATCGGAATAGGAATGTGAATGAAAAAAGATTTCCAAAAATTTATGAAAGTTAATATATATATCGTATTGAATTCAAAAAAATACATAAAAATTAGATATGGCACGAAAAAAAGCTAGGATTCGAACTAGGGGGCAAAAATTCAAACGTGCAATATGATAATGTGGCTGGTGACTAAACGCGCTAAGCCACAGCAGCCATTTCGCGAAGTCTGCTTAAACGGCTAAGTATGCAAATCATAGCAATGTGTGCGTAAAAAAGAAAAGCAATTTACGAATCCAACTAAAAATGAAACAAAGAAGAAAAAGTAGTAACCCGAGAAAAAATCTGTTTTTTGATTGTCAGCGGGGCAAGTAGAGACGGAAGAGGAGTTATGCAACAATTTGGATAAGAGAAGGGAGGAAAGGGAGAGGGGACGGTAACCAAAAGAATATTCTTTTCTGTTTTTCGGCAATTTTTGTGTCAATTCGCCAATTGCGCGTGCACGTGTATTGCGGTGTTGCAACTTTTCAATGACCGTCGATGGTTTGTAGAATTTAAGATTTTTGTATTTGTTTGGTTATGCAGCCAAAATGGGCATCGCAAGCATCAGAAGCAGTGCAGTCGACGTAACTACATAACTCAGTCGCTGTTCTAGCACTCATATATTTTTGTATACATACATATGTACATACAAACGCATTGTCACTGCGCTAATACTTACCCGCATATACTTATGTGCGTGCACATTCATTGTAACTTGCTCTGTGAAGTAAGAAACCCCAAAATTATTTTCATTATCATATATATATATACATATGTGCATATCACATGCATTTATCATATTTGCCTTTGCTGGCCCTTCGCCTTATGTGTAGGCGTCAGCAGGTCCCTGCCGTTTTGTCAACAGCAGAACAATTACATTCGTTTTTTGATCGTTAATTAGACTGCACGGGCTAATTCGAATCCGCCTGCAGTCATCGCTACTTAAGTTAATAAAGTTGTAATTTTGTAAGACGAATTTGGTCGTTTAATTTATTCGCAAACTATTAGTTTCCGAAAAGGCTCGGTAGCTACTCATTTTTTGGTGACCCCGAGTCACCTACTGTGTGAACAAACATAATTGTACTCTGCTCCCATATGTGTATATGTATGTGCACGTAAGCACATACAGAAATTTGGTGCCGGCATAACGTGATTGTCGTTAATTTCGCCTTTTTAATAAAAAATAATTCGGGCCGAACTAATTTCCTCTAAAACAACAACAAAGGACGTTAGTATAGAGGAGTGAAGCTGTGCATAAACATATAAAGGAACTAGTGTTTGTAGTGCGTGCACCTTTTGCACATATGTATGTACATAAATTACATGGAGTAAATTGGCCAACTCACATTCTGTACTCGGTACGAACATCGCGTGTTTTTGGACCCGCTAACGGCCTAGTACATACAGTAGTGGGCATATAAATAGAAACATAAATTTATTAGTGCATGAGTGGCTGTACGCACCGCGATACGCCGCAGGAAGAAGTTCAGGTTTTCAGACTCGATACAGTCACCTATGGTACTCGTCCGGCCTCGCTTTTGTCGGTGCGATCAATGCACCAATTAGCTTTTGACGAACAGCTCTCGTTTCCTAT
Source organism: Anomoia purmunda (assembly GCA_951828415.1). Taxonomy (NCBI): domain Eukaryota; kingdom Metazoa; phylum Arthropoda; class Insecta; order Diptera; family Tephritidae; genus Anomoia; species Anomoia purmunda. Next base: position 51,736,329 of record OX639994.1, read on the forward strand.
CGGCTCTGAAATATTGTGGCGTGACTTCTATGTCCACGACCTCATCACAGGTGGTAGTTCCGTTCAAGAGGTCAGAGAGATCATGGAGCAAGTCACTAATCTGTTGGCCAAAGGGCGTTTCAAATTGCGTAAGTAAGTAATAACTCTTATCTTCTTCACTTTATACCAGCCGAGGATACGGAAACCCTTCTCAAGTTCAACGAGGGAAGTGATACCACGAATACTCTTGGTCTAGCATGGGACCCTGTGTCTGCTCGCCTGCTTTTCGCATTTTTGCCGACGATTTCACCAGCAAAGCATTGCAAACGCTCGGTTTTGTCAACGATTGCTCGCTTCTATGATCCGCTTGGTCTTATTGGTCCAATAATTTCTAAAGCAAAGATATTGCTCCAGCAGCTGGGGAAGGAGAAGCTCGACTGGGATGAAAGCTTGCCCACATCGTTAGATTCATCGTGGAATAGTTTGTGCGCAGAACTTGCGCGCATACCAAAACTTAGTTTTCCTCGATTGTCAATCCTACCGAGTGGTGTTGTTGAAGTTCACGGGTTTAGCGATGCCAGCGTAGATGCCTACGGGGCGTGTGTATATGTTGTGTCTGGCAATGAGGAAGAGAGGCAAGTGCATCTACTATGCTCGAAGTCTCGCGTGGCCCCTCTTAAGACACTTACTGTACCTAAGCTGGAACAATGCGGTGCTGCATTGTTGACACAACTCATTCATTAAGTATGTAGCGGAAATGGAACCATTTCCATGCCCGTTTCATTGTTGGTCGGATTCAGCAGCCGTCTTGTCATGGATACGCGACGAGCCATCAAGGTACCAAGTTTTCGCCTCTAATCGCATAGCAGCAGTCCAAGAGCTTACAGCAGAAATGGAATAGCATTATGTGCCCACCAAACTTAATCCAGCTGACATTTTGTCTAGGAGCGCATCTACCAGCGAACTCATCGAGTCATCACTATGGAGCCATGGTCCCAAGTTCTTGGCTGAGGAACGAAGAAAATGGCCCATGCCTTGCAGTACGGTACAACTGCTGCCGGAGCTGCGAAAGAGGGTACTCCTCGCGGTACCTTGGTGCACCGATATCTCGCTCGAATGCAAATACGCTAATTCTTTTATAAGGCTGTATTTGGCTACATCTACAAATTTCGCCAATGCATACGGTGTTCTGGGTTGACTGTTCATCACATTCTCCAAGGAACGAAATTACTTTTGCACACAATTCAAAAAACTCATCTCAGGGTCGACTACGAAGCTTTGCAAGCCAGACAAGGTGTGAAGCCATCTAGTAGTATCGCGTCTCTTTCACCATTTATCGACAACTATGGACTACTTCGCGTAGGTGGGCGACTGTATCAAGTTCAGTAAGCAAATGCACCATCTGTTTTCGAGCTAAGCCGCAATTAGCTGAGCATATTATGGTGGACCTTCCTAATGGCAGAGTAAGCACATCGTACGCGTTCATAGTCACTGGCGTTGATTACTGTGGCCCATTCTTCTACAAGAACGAAGTACCTAACATGCCGGTCCTAAAGTGTTATATCTGCATATCCATGTGCTTCGCTACGAAGGCTGTTCGTATAGAGTTAGTTATGGATCTCTCCACGAGGGCCTTTCTAAACGCACGCAATCGCTTCATTCTCACACGCTGTCGACCCGCTCGAATATGGTCTGACAACGCTACTAATTTTGTCTGTACTAGGAATGTGCTTGGCGTCGCAGCCGTTTTCTTAGTGACGATCACATCAACGCTGTTCACGAGTTTTGCTTGGACAATACCATCGATTGGCGATTCATACCACCTCGCTCACTACACTTTGGTGGATAGTGGGAGGCAGCTGTAAAAACTGCGAAGTATCATTTTTATCGAACAGTTGCCTCTTCTTTGTTAAATTTTGATGAGCTGCGCACACTCGTTTGCCACATAGCGGCAATCAATATTTCTAGACCTATTCTTCTACTTTCGGAGCATTCTGATGATCTAGATGTTTTGACACCAGCACACTTTATTGGAACGGCTCCTCCTCCAGATGGAGTATCGAGGGTTGCTGAGCTTAAGACGGCGATTGGAGCCATCCGAAGAGAAATTAGAAAGCTGTGCCCACTTCCGAAACAGGATGATGTTGAAAACCTGAATCTTCCAACGGGGGGAGTATGTTTGGCTATGCAGCCAAAATGGGCATCGCAAGCAGCAGAAGCAGTGCAGTCGACGTAACTAACTCAGTCGCTGTTCTAGCACTCATATATATTTGTATACATACATATGTACATACAAACGCATTGTCACTGCGCTAATACTTACCCGCATATATGTGCGTACACATTCATTGTAACTTGCTCTGTGAAGTAAGAAAACCCAAAATTATTCCCATTTTCATATATATATACATATGTATATATCACTTGCATTTATCATATTTGCCTTTGCTGGCCCTTCGTGTGGGTTTGAGCTCCGCAAGTGGGCGTCGAGCTGTGCGGATCTCAACACAAACATATCAAATGTGCCAAAAAACATTTCGCATTATATCGTCGACAACAAGGACGTTCACGCCTTGGGTCTCATATGGAACACCGAGAACGATTATTTCACATTCGCCGTCAACCTAAAGGAACAGCCCATTAGTTTGACCAAGAAAGCATTTTTATCAGACGCTAGTACACTTTTCGACCCTCTTGGACTACTTGCTCCTGCAACGACAAAGTGAAAGATGTGGTTCCGAGACATTTGGCGCACCAAAGTTGGTTAGGACGACCTCATCTCCGAGTCTATTGCAGTAAAATGGTTGGAGCATCGTATAGAATTGCAGCAGTTTGCTCACTTTAAAATAAAGCGCTGGGTCGGTACGGGAGCGGCCAATTCGTTGACGCAATTGCACGTCTTCGCTGACGCGTCCGAGCGCGCTTTCGCCACTGTTTTGTACGCGCGTACGACACATAACAATGGCAACATGACTGTCGCTTTTGTTTCGTCAAAGACAAAAGTGGCGCCTCTTAAATCGATAACATTACCGCGACTCGAGCTATGCGCCGCGCATCTTGCAGCTAAACTGGTTCGAAGCGCTTTACATAGCTGGCCTGACTTGCGCTACCCGCTGTTCGCTTGTACCAACTCCACCATCGCTTTGGCGTGGCTTCAAGCACATCCTAGCAGATGGATGACCTTTACAGCCAACAGCGTCGCTGACATTCAGAAATTGCTGCATCCTGAGTGTTGGAATCACGTCCGCTCCGAGCAGAATCCTGCAGATTGTGCCTCAACAGGCATAACTCCCATCGGACTATCAAGTAAGCAGCTGTGGGGGGCTGGTCCAGACTTCCTAAGAGGCAGCGAGCGATTCCGGAAGCAGAAATCATCCATACGGCATACAACAGAGCTAGGCATATGAAACAACGTTCAGGTTCATGTGTCTAAGCCCAGCGAGCAAAGGTCGATAATGACGAAATATTCGTCGTATTCCAAGTTGCGCCGTATCATTGCTTATGTCCAACGGGTTTCCTTCAACGCTCAAGCCAGCATACGATCAATGGCTAATAAACGTTTTGGCCTTCCAAATTGCCATGGGTTAGCCGAAGCTGAACTTTGCCTAAACAGGTATACGCAACTGTTATATTTTTCTAGTGAATGTAAGACACCCTTATCATCCTGCCGAAGAACTGTCCGCTTGCAAAGCTGATAATCTGCGAAGTACACAAGTTCACCTTACACGCTGGGCCTCGCATTATGCAGACCGTTTTGCAGCGCCGCTATTGGGTTGTTGGCGCCCGAAGTCTGCTCCGCGATATATATCATAAGTGTGTGAAATGCACTTGTCTGAATCGCAATCTCGCATCACAAGTCATGGGTGATCTACCTGCATTTCGCACCACGTACGCTTGTTGTTTTACCCGCACCGCTGCCGATTATGCCGGTAGAGGTTTACTCAAGGAAGAAGAGCTAAGGCCACCAAAGGCTATATCTGCTCATTTGTTTACATGTGCACTGGTGCGATGCATATCGAATTTGTTGGTGACCTGTCAGCTGCTGCATTCCTCAACGCATTTAAAAGGTTCACGAATCGTAGGGGGTTTTGCAAGGTCATGGTCTCAGACAATGGTGCTAACTTCGTTGGCGCTGAGAAACAGCTTCGCATCGCATTTCAACAGTGCATGGCTGACGACAAACTTTGTACCTTATTTGCGGACTCGAATATCGAATGGTGTTTTAATCCCCCGGCCGCCCCTCATATGGGCGGATACTGGGAAACTGTCATAAAACGTATCAAGTATCACCTGAAGCGTGTGCTGGGTGAAACACTGATGTCGTACGAAGAGTTCAATACACTGTTGACAGAAGTAGAAGCCTGCGTGAACCCCCGCCCGATATGCGACAGCTCTTGGGTGAACCGTTGAGAAATGTATTTACATATATGAGAAATGTATTTACATATATGTATGTACATATATATTTAGAACTGCATATGAAAATACGCATGCACATACATACACATACATACAAATGTCAACAATTACGCACATGATATGTCCATACTTATATATTCGAATGCATCCATTTATATAGATATTTATGTTTGTGTATGCATATGCAAACATACACAGTATGTGCATTTGCGCAAAAACTAAAAATCCAGCTACACATGCGCCGGCGCCAAACAAATATCTTCATAAAATCATAAACTGAAGATTTTTGTAATTTTGGCCCAAATGCTCACAAATAGAGATGGGAATGTAGGTACATACATTTGTAGTTTGGCCCGTCCGGCACGTTTGTATCCGCAAAATATTTCATAAAGAAATTCATCTATTATTAATTTATTATGCTTAGTTATAATTATAACCAACTTTTGTGCAAAATCCTGTAATATATGTAATTTAAACGATAATGGGCCCATTTCTTAACCTAGTTGCAAAAGAACACAACACTAGCTCCGAAAAATATGCGAGTTGAGCCAACTCGGTTAAATGATATCCTACCTAAGATGTAGTGTTGGTAATTGAAAAAGCTGCGCTATTGTGAATTAGCCATAAAAAAGTACATTGGGAATTTAGGATTAATACCTAATTCGCTTTTATTTGCATAGTATTAGTAAATATATAACTACATAAACCTAAAATTGGCCGGCACAACTATTTTTCGTTCCTAAATAATACTAAACAAATCGCAACTTACATGAAAGAGGGTTGCTTTTGCAACTAAAGGAAATTGTATCCGAGTTGGAGCGTTCTTTTGCAACTCGGTTACATTAAATCGGACCCAATATTATTCCAAATCGGCGCCACCAAACGCATTGACCTGGCTAACCGCTACGCCTACTTGCATAAAGATGTATGTATGTACAACACTTATATGTCTTATCACAAATGCACCACAAGTTGCTGAATAAAAAATTTAGGAGCCGAAAATCTACCACCTTTCAAGCCATTTTTTACATTTGTCTAATTTAAAGAAAATATTGGTACAATTAATTGTGGGTTGAGAAACATTTAATTGATAGTACTACTTCTACGTCTTCCGGGCCTAATGATGGGCGTCAATGACCTATACAAAAGGGGTTTATCAGAAACTTCCAAATAAATCGTATTATTTTTACACTGAACCCGTATAAGACTTCAGAATTTTAGTTATAGATTTAATTCTGTGGAGTAAAATTTAATATCATTTAATATTTATGTTTTTGTAAGTAGTTTCTTTCAGATTTTTTTCTATGAGATCCATAGTCAATATTTGTTTACGCCGGCAGCGCAAATAATTTCTAACCGCCCTAATATGTATCATGTACACATACGCATACATATGCAACTGCGAATTATTCCGATTCACCGTATTTCTCGCCGGATAATTCTTTTTGTTAATTTTTCCATTTTACTTTCCTTCCAATAAAATTGCGGTTGACAATGTACAGTTGCCACATTTTTCCTAAATTCACTTAGTCTCAGGATCTCTGAAGCGACACAGGTCAACTAACACTTCACACCACAAGGTAAAGCCATTATTGTGTATCTACATATATACATTTGATTAAATTCTAATTGAATTAAACTAAAAAAAAATCTTTTCATTTATTTACAAAATTTCCAACTGTACGTCTGGACTGCCCCTTGGGAGACACGACACACATTTGTACATGGTCCCTCTACGCCGAGATTTGAATATACAGTTCACAAAAAATCTTTACACAAAGCCGCGTAGCCGCAGGAAAATTTCATACAAGGTTGCACAAGACACAAAGCCGCACATTTACCCACCCAAACAAGGCGTACTGTACACATAATCAACTGCACACATATACAATCTGCCGTCACCACAAGTCAGTGGGCCATTCTATTCGTTAAGAAGTGAAGACGTGTTTATAAGTGCTCTGAAAAAAAAGTGACCAAAATTTAGGAAAATAGACCTTTGCAGTGACAAAAAGTGTGAAAGTGCATGTGCAAGCGGTGCAGCAGCAACCAGCGATCGCTACAAACAGGTAGAGCATACACCTGATGGACTAAAAGTAAGTTTTAAAAACAGTAGCTTTAAACCCCTGTGAAAATATCCACGGATAACAACAACGAGAAAAGGCGCGAAGTTGTGGTGAGAAGGAGAGCAGTTGTCTACCATCAGCTGATCAGCTCAGCCAGCAACCAGCCTTCATAACACAAACAACAGCAGGCTTAAAACTATCATAGAGAGCAGAGAACGGAGAAAGAGCAGGTTAATGACAACCACTACAAGCAACTACTCTGACTAGCTGACAACATGTCTGATGAATCCGAGTAGATGCGCTGAAGCAAAAGATGCACCGAACCCATTTGCTAAAAGTGCGAGAACCGCACGTTCACCCGTGGAAATGAATTGCTCCCACTAGGACAAGAGCGCATAGACAAGCAGCGACACGAGCTTACGACTCCAAGCAGCGAAGAGAGCAGCACGTTACGTGCGAGGAAATGTGAAAATGCACCAGCGGCACAGAGAAAACCAGATGGTGAGCCCCTATACTTGCTGGGAGAAAAGATAAGATAGCTTATCAGCATGATGGAGATACAGAGGCACATTAATATGCCTATGAGAGATTTGGTGAGCGCCATAAGCAAGCAGCATCAGAAAGCACTGGCTATGCAGAGTATAGCAAAGCCGCCTACCGAGTGCACAACTAAGTACATGCAAACTGGGCCAGCTAACAACGATATCAGCAAGCCAAAGAGAGCCCGTGCAGTCCGTGATAATATGCGGGATGCATCCAATTCGCCGCAGCAGAAGTCAAAGCGCACTCGTTTGGCCTTACCAAAAGGGCCAATAAGTGCGAAAGATAAACAGCAACAACGGCGCCACAGCCAATCGAAGGTGGGAGGGAGGCTACTATAAGCAAACAAGGCGCGGAGGGTGCTGGTTCGAGCATGCCTATAGGCGCTGTCGCCACCCAATCGCGTGAAAGCTGGACAAAAGTCGTCAATCGCAAGAGCAAAATCAAGCCAACGAAACCAGATGCGCTGGTTCTAAAAAGAGTTGGTGAGCTTTCATATGCGGAAATATTAAAAAAGACGAACGCGCAACCCGAGCTAAAGGAACTCAGTGAAAATATAAAGAGCATTAGAAAAACTGCAAAGGACGAGCTCTTGTTTGAGCTGAAGCAGACGAGTGATCCTGCCACTGAAAAACTCAAGGCAGCTGTAGAAACTGTTCTCGGCGAAAATGCGTCAGTTAGTTCCTTAACTCAAGAAGCTATAACTGAGATAAAAGATATGGACGAGGTCACTACCAGAGAGGAAATCATAGATGCTATACGGATTAGCATTCTCGAATATAAAGTGCCGCTAGCAGCAATTCGCTCAATACACGCTGCATATGGAGGCACACAGACCTGCACAATTAGCCTGCCGCCAGCGTCTGCACAAAGGCTGATAAACATGTCCAAAATCCGCATTGGATGGGTTAGCTGCCGGATAAGGGAGAAAATAGCCATGGTCGAGGTCACTACCAGAGAGGAAATCATAGATGCTATACGGATTAGCATTCCCGATTGTAAAGTGTCGCTAGCAGCAATTCGCTCAATACACGCTGTATATGGAGGCACACAGACCTGTATAATTAGCCTGCCGCCAGCGTCTGCACAAAGGCTGATAAACATGTCCAAAATCCGCATTGGATGGGTTAGCTTCCGGATAAGGGAGAAAATAGTCATAACACGGTGCTACAAATACCACGAGTTCGGCCAGCTGGCCAGGAAGTATCCGAACGAAGAAGATCGCATGGCAAGATCACAAAGCAAAGGGCTGCACAAATGCGCCGAGGCGCGAGGTATGTGCAAAGAATGGCGTGCGCGATCCCAACCCTATACCAGGCGGGCGAATGTGTCCAGCATTCCAGAGGGCAAAAGCGAAATACGCGACCAAACCTGGATATCGAAAATGAGGCTACTGAAGCTCAACCTCAACCACTGCGAAGCATCACAAAGCCTGCTTAACCAAACGGTTTACGAGCTAGGTGTAGATGTAGGAATACTAAGTGAGCAGTATAAAAATAAGCCAGCAGCGTCATGGGTAAGCGATGCAACAGGAAAATGCGCCATATGAAGCTGCGGAAGAGATCCAACCCATTTGGGGAAAGCCGTATCTGAAAATGGCTTCGTGTGTGTTGAAATAAACAGCGTGCACTTCTACAACTGCTATATTCCACCTAGTGCTGACCTGCCTGGGTTTACTGCATTGTCGACAACCTAATTAAGGATGCTAAACAAAGAGGTGCGGCTATCATAACGGGCGATTTCAATGCGTGGCCATTAGATTGGGGATGCAAAAGAACAAACCCCAAGGGAAGGGAACTTCTTAATGCACACGCAGCGCTGAATCTGGTATTACTAAATAGCGGTAGTCAAAGTACCTACAGCAAAAACGGAGCTGGCTCCGTCATCGATCTCTCCTTCATATCCAGAAGATTAAGTAGAGCAATAAGTAGGTACTTAAGCGACTGCTATACAAATAGCGACCACCGAGCGATAGTAATCAGTATTGACAAAAAACGAGGATGCGGCGCAAACACTACACGACAAAATGGCTGGAAAATATAATCTTTCGACGAGAAACTCTTCGAGTTAACCTTTGAGGACATCGAGGTATCGCTCACGGTAGTAACTGTTGCCCCTAAGCTTATGACAGCAACAGCCAGGGCATGTGACATGGCCATGGCTCGGCAAGGACGGCGTAAAACCCGTAAGCTAGCGTACTGGTGGAATAGCGAGATCGCGGAGCTGCGAGCGCAATGCAATGGGGGCAGAAGACTGTGCCAGCGATCACGAAATGCAGAAAATGCCACGGAGCTTAGACTGAGGTACAAAGAAAAGCGGAGATTATTTAAAAATGCCATTCGCGACAGTAAACGCAGAATGTTTAAGGAACTATGCGAGGATGCTAATAACAACCCTTGGGGCTCGGCCTATAGAATAGTGCGTAAAAAGTTAAAGAAAACGGTGCAGCCCAACATGCCCAATTCTTTTGGCACAAATCGTAAAAGATCTTCTCCCTCTGAATCCCGACTTCATTAGGAGCCTGCCTAATGAAAATATTAGCAACATACCAACGGTTAAAGTGGACGAAGTACTACAGGCCAACTGTAAGCTATTGCCTCAGAAGGCGCCAGGATCAGACGGCATACCTAATATTGCGCTGAAGAACGCGGTGTCACAAAACCCGGGTATCTTTGCAAGCGTCTTTAACGTTTACCTACAGGAGGGTGTCTTCCCAAGAAGCTGGAAGCTACAAACGTTAGTACTCATACCAAAGAGCACAGGTGCTGGTCTTCCCACTGGATATCGACCGCTATGTATGTTGGACTCCACCGGAAAGCTGTTCGAGCAAATTATCAAAAACCGGCTGGGGCGCATGTAGATGAACTCCTGTCAGAAAATCAGTTCGGATTCAGGAAAAAACGGTCAACAATGTGCGCTAGAAGCCGTAAAGAAATTGGCCGAAAAGTCCATCAGTGGCAAGCGATGACTAGGGGGCACTAAAGAGTACTGCCTAATGGTCACGTTAGATGTAAAAAATGCGTTCAACAGTGCCAGCTGGAAAGAAATACTCCACGCTCTCCGCACTCTGCATGTCCCTGGATATCTACAACGCATCATTTCCAGCTTTCTGTCAGATAGGGTATTGCGCTACGATAGCGTCTTCGAAGCCACCGACTATGAAGTCACAGCCGGTGTACCGCAAGGATTCGTACTAGGACCACTATTGTGGAATATCATGTACGATGGCATTTTACGGCTCAAAGAACACGAGAAGGCTACCTTTATTGGCTTTGCGGACGACGTTTCAATCGTTGCGACCTCAAAAACGCTCAAGGAGGTGGCAGACATTGCGGAAAAGGCAGTAGCAGCAGCACAAGAGTGGCTCAGCGCAAGAAACTTAAACTTAGCAGCCCATAAGACGGAAGCCCTACTTATCAGCAGTCGCAAGAAAGTAGAAAAGGTGGTGCTTAAAGTTGGCGATATCGCCATAGAATCCAAACCGCATGTGAAGTACCTAGGGGTGTTGGTGGATCGCCGACTAAACTTCCGGGACCACTTGGAGTACGCTAGCAAAAAAGCTGCGATTGCAACGGTTGCCCTATCCAGAATAATGGCAAACATCGGCGGACTAAGGCAGCGGGTCAGACAACTTCTTGCTGGGCTAGTGAAGTCTATTCTCCTCTACGGCGCGGCAGTCTGCCATGACGCACTTAAGTTTATCTCGTACACACGAAGTGCAAACTCCATATACCGCTTGTGTGATCTCAGAGTGTGTTCTGCGTTCAGAATGGTATCGGAAGACGCGGCGCTCATCATAGCTGGCCTCTTCCCATTGAAGCTGGAAGTCCAGCAGTTATGCGAAGCGCGAAAAATTACGCGCAACCATCGTCAAAGCGATCTACGACGAAAAACGCTAGAGCATCGCAGCATAGCGCCGTGGCAGGCACGTTGGGAAACGACAACAAAAGGACGGTGGACGTACCGGCTTATTCCCAATGTTGAAACATGGCTCCGGAGAAAGCTAGAGCATCGCAGCATAGCCCAGTGGCAGGCACGTTGGGACACGACAACAAAAGGACGGTGGACGTACCGGCTTATTCCCAATGTTGAAACATGGCTCCGGAGAAAGCATGTAGAAGTAGACTTCTATCTGACGCAAATGCTTAGTAGACACCGTTGCTTTAAAGCTTACCTACACCGTTTTGGGCATGAGGATTCTCCATATTGTGAGCATTGTGAACCAAAAGTAATCGAAGATGCGGAACATGTGTTTTTCTTATGCCACCGCTTCAGAAACCTAAAGAAAAGAGTGGAAGCAAGACTCAGCTGTGACCTTACGCCAGAAAGCCTAGTGGCACTGATGCTGAAGAACACCGAGGCGTAAAACGATGTGCAGCGTATGGCTGCCGAAGTGATGCAGCAGCTAAGAAATAGCGAACAGGTAAGGCGCAGACTTCAGAGGCAGGCTAGACTTTAAGCATCCTGCTCGGTGAGTAATTCAGAGGATGGGCCAGAAAATATCAACAGTGGGTGGTGCCAAGCGGGTGCAGCTTTTGACGAACTGTACCAGGACAGGAACAGACGATAGAGCTTAGTGCTCAAAACCGCCTCCCGACGAAATACCTGACGGTAGTGCCGGGGGGATATATATACGGTACAGGACACACAAGGAGTTTTAGTTTGGGTTAAAGTCCTACTCTACGGGGGTCAGGCTTTCGACGCGTTCTCCTTGTATACAAAAAAGAAAAAAATCACCACAAGGCACTGAGGAATCGAGGTAGGTGTTATATGTTCCAATTACGAGTACACTTTATAACACGTTAATCATTTCTTGTGAAGCATCGCTTTACAAGGCAAGTGATTTTTTGTAAAAACGAAAGAGTGTTACACTTTAAAACAAACAAAAAAATAGAAACTGTGCTAATTCCGTTTGTCCGCGAGCGACAACAACAACTAACGGTCGTGCACACACACGCGCAACAGTGAACAGTGGAACTGTATTACAATTCAATCCATCAAATTTAAATTTAAAGTTTTTTTTGGATTTTCACACTTATTCACTTTAAAGTAAATCTGTATCGCTTTCTTTGGTTCAATACTGCTCATTGGCATATCATAATTGTTAATTTGCAAGTCACTAGTTCACTGGTTCGAGAAACATTACTTCTATTGGACACTATTGCGTTTTCACATATTCACCTTTGAGCCTTTGTTGTTATTTTGTATATATAACCAACCAGTAAATCACAATATTACTGGTACATAATTAAGTACCTACGTTACTTGTTAAGCACATTCATATATACGTCGACACATTTGGGTGGCAAGTGTTTTTTTTTTGAATCAAGTGCCATTTCACATTTAGGTGGCAGTGTTCTTTTTTGCATCAAATTAAAAAAAAATAGCAAACTTGACTGAAATTAAAAAAAATCGTTAAATAAAGAAACATCCATATATAAATCTACTGGCAATTGTCATTTTGCGGAACTTTTTTTTCTAGCAATATCAGAGTTAGGTAGACATTAGTAACCCCCTCTTAGCTTCACTATGGATTCATACATCTGTTTGGCAGAATCTGTTGCAGAGTTCGATACTGACTTCAACAGCACTCCTGCCTCAGAACAAAACGAACACGGTCTTGCTATCTAGCAAGACGAATTGAAAGTATTATGGGAGAAAACGAAAGCAGCGTACGATATGCTCACAAACTCAGAAGGTTTACCTAAAGAAGATATCAGGGCTATTAAATAGTAATATAGAGTATGTTTTTCGACATATGTTAAGTGCATGTCTGCTATGGCTACTCAACCAGAGGCATTATCAAACGTAGAAAAGGATGTAGGAGAGCAGTCCGTCCGCGAACACAATATCCACCTTCCACCGTGCGATACAGACGTGTTCAAGGGCCACTACATTTCATGGCCACTACCTACAAACAGATTGAAATTTTTAAAGGAAATTAGTTGTTGCCTAAATTGCTTAGTTCCGGACATACTGTGTCGAGATGCACAAGTGCTTAAAACTGCAATACGTGTCACTCGCGGCATCACACGCATCTAAATGCAAATCAGCCAAAGGCAACGACGCGTTGGACGTCTTCGAGGCCTGTCGATGATTCTCCATCGACATCGAGGCAGGCGCAAGCACAACGTGATTCTGATAAAGCAACTGAAAATGCAAACAGATACTTTAAGTCCTGCTTTGCGAATACAAATACAGGTGTGCAATTAAGAACACCTCGCGTAAATATACGTCTAAATGGCACAGATTTTGCTGCACGAGCACTTATTGATTCTGGTTCTGAGTGTTCCTTTATAAAAGAGAGGCTCAAACGCAGAACCAATCTATCTGCAAAAAAGATGCATGACCAAGTTTCGGGCATCACAAATTCGGAAAATGCCCAGATTAAGGAGGCATGTAACATACAATTGCGGTCCCCGTCGACCCGTTGTTTAGCTTGACTGCACCTGTCCTGGTATTACCACAACTAACCGAAAATCTGCCGACAACAAATATAAGCGCGACGACGAGGCAAGAATTTCCGGACCTGGTATTAGCGGATAAAAGGTTTTTCGTAAATGAACAAATAGACCTCATTCTCGGTGAAGACATTTATTCACAAATCATATTAAGTGGAATAATGAAAAAAATCTTGAGGACACTTCTAGCCAAAGAACCCATATTCGGATTATAACCGGGAGTACGGATACTACAAATACACAAAGAAATATAGTTTCGTACTTCAGCGAAGTTGCGCTGGATAAGCAGCTTACGGCATTCTGGGAGTTAGAAGATTTACTCAAAACCCAAAGATTCAATGAAGATGACAAATATTGCTAAGAGCTTTATAAAGAGACCTCTATCAGAACTAATGAGGGAAAATATATAGTCTCGTTACCATTCCGACAGGACTTTCCAGTAACCGTACACCTAGGCCCTTCTCTTAAAAAAGCCTGCTCTCAATTCTTCCGGAATGAGACACGGATAGCCAAGGATCCCGTCCTACAAAAAGAGTATAATAGGGTATTAGCAGAGTATGAGACACTAGAACACATGACGAGAATAATCAGTAACATATCAGCAATATTACTGGTACATAATTAAGTACCTACGTTACTTGTTAAGCACATTCATATATACGTCGACACATTTGGGTGGCAAGTGTTTTTTTTTTGAATCAAGTGCCATTTCACATTTGGGTGGCAGTGTTCTTTTTTGCATCAAATTAAAAAAAAAATAGCAAACTTGACTGAAATTAAAAAAAATCGTTAAATAAAGAAACATCCATATATAAATCTACTGGCAATTGTCATTTTGCGGAACTTTTTTTTCTAGCAATATCAGAGTTAGGTAGACATTAGTAACCCCCTCTTAGCTTCACTATGGATTCATACATCTGTTTGGCAGAATCTGTTGCAGAGTTCGATACTGACTTCAACAGCACTCCTGCCTCAGAACAAAAAGAAACCGGTCTTGCTATCTAGCAAGACGAATTGAAAGTATTATGGGAGAAAACGAAAGCAGCGTATGATATGCTCACAAACTCAGAAGGTTTACCTAAAGAAGATATCAGGGCTATTAAATAGTAATATAGAGTATGTTTTTCGACATATGTTAAGTGCATGTCTGCTATGGCTACTCAACCAGAGGCATTATCAAACGTAGAAAAGGATGTAGGAGAGCAGTCCGTCCGCGAACACAATATCCACTTTCCACCGTGCGATACAGACGTGTTCAAGGGCCACTACATTTCATGGCCACTACCTACAAACAGATTGAAATTTTTAAAGGAAATTAGTTGTTGCCTAAATTGCTTAGTTCCGGACATACTGTGTCAAGATGCACAAGTGCTTACAACTGCAATACGTGTCACTCGCGGCATCACACGCATCTAAATGCAATTCAGCCAAAGGCAACGACGCGTTGGACGTCTTCGAGGCCTGTCGATGATTCTCCATCGACATCGAGGCAGGCGCAAGCACAACGTGATTCTGATAAAGCAACTGAAAATGCAAACAGATATTTTAAGTCCTGCTTTGCGAATACAAATACAGGTGTGCAATTAAGAACACCTCGCGTAAATATACGTCTAAATGGCACAGATTTTGCTGCACGAGCACTTATTGATTCTGATTCTGAGTGTTCCTTTATAAAAGAGAGGCTCAAACGCAGAACCAATCTATCTGCAAAAAAGATGCATGACCAAGTTTCGGGCATCACAAATTCGGAAAATGCCCAGATTAAGGAGGCATGTAACATACAATTGCGGTCCCCGTCGACCCGTTGTTTAGCTTGACTGCACCTGCCCTGGTATTACCACAACTAACCGAAAATCTGCCGACAACAAATATAAGCGCGACGACGAGGCAAGAATTTCCGGACCTGGTATTAGCGGATAAAAGGTTTTTCGTAAATGAACAAATAGACCTCATTCTCGGTGAAGACATTTATTCACAAATCATATTAAGTGGAATAATGAAAAAAATCTTGAGGACACTTCTAGCCAAAGAACCCATATTCGGATTATAACCGGGAGTACGGATACTACAAATACACAAAGAAATATAGTTTCGTACTTCAGCGAAGTTGCGCTGGATAAGCAGCTTACGGCATTCTGGGAGTTAGAAGATTTACTCAAAACCCAAAGATTCAATGAAGATGACAAATATTGCTAAGAGCTTTATAAAGAGACCTCTATCAGAACTAATGAGGGAAAATATATAGTCTCGTTACCATTCCGACAGGACTTTCCAGTAACCGTACACCTAGGCCCTTCTCTTAAAAAAGCCTGCTCTCAATTCTTCCGGAATGAGACACGGATAGCCAAGGATCCCGTCCTACAAAAAGAGTATAATAGGGTATTAGCAGAGTATGAGACACTAGAACACATGACGAGAATAATCAGTAACATATCAGCAATATTACTGGTACATAATTAAGTACCTACGTTACTTGTTAAGCACATTCATATATACGTCGACACATTTGGGTGGCAAGTGTTTTTTTTTTGAATCAAGTGCCATTTCACATTTGGGTGGCAGTGTTCTTTTTTGCATCAAATTAAAAAAAAAATAGCAAACTTGACTGAAATTAAAAAAAATCGTTAAATAAAGAAACATCCATATATAAATCTACTGGCAATTGTCATTTTGCGGAACTTTTTTTTCTAGCAATATCAGAGTTAGGTAGACATTAGTAACCCCCTCTTAGCTTCACTATGGATTCATACATCTGTTTGGCAGAATCTGTTGCAGAGTTCGATACTGACTTCAACAGCACTCCTGCCTCAGAACAAAACGAACACGGTCTTGCTATCTAGCAAGACGAATTGAAAGTATTATGGGAGAAAACGAAAGCAGCGTACGATATGCTCACAAACTCAGAAGGTTTACCTAAAGAAGATATCAGGGCTATTAAATAGTAATATAGAGTATGTTTTTCGACATATGTTAAGTGCATGTCTGCTATGGCTACTCAACCAGAGGCATTATCAAACGTAGAAAAGGATGTAGGAGAGCAGTCCGTCCGCGAACACAATATCCACCTTCCACCGTGCGATACAGACGTGTTCAAGGGCCACTACATTTCATGGCCACTACCTACAAACAGATTGAAATTTTTAAAGGAAATTAGTTGTTGCCTAAATTGCTTAGTTCCGGACATACTGTGTCGAGATGCACAAGTGCTTAAAACTGCAATACGTGTCACTCGCGGCATCACACGCATCTAAATGCAAATCAGCCAAAGGCAACGACGCGTTGGACGTCTTCGAGGCCTGTCGATGATTCTCCATCGACATCGAGGCAGGCGCAAGCACAACGTGATTCTGATAAAGCAACTGAAAATGCAAACAGATACTTTAAGTCCTGCTTTGCGAATACAAATACAGGTGTGCAATTAAGAACACCTCGCGTAAATATACGTCTAAATGGCACAGATTTTGCTGCACGAGCACTTATTGATTCTGGTTCTGAGTGTTCCTTTATAAAAGAGAGGCTCAAACGCAGAACCAATCTATCTGCAAAAAAGATGCATGACCAAGTTTCGGGCATCACAAATTCGGAAAATGCCCAGATTAAGGAGGCATGTAACATACAATTGCGGTCCCCGTCGACCCGTTGTTTAGCTTGACTGCACCTGTCCTGGTATTACCACAACTAACCGAAAATCTGCCGACAACAAATATAAGCGCGACGACGAGGCAAGAATTTCCGGACCTGGTATTAGCGGATAAAAGGTTTTTCGTAAATGAACAAATAGACCTCATTCTCGGTGAAGACATTTATTCACAAATCATATTAAGTGGAATAATGAAAAAAATCTTGAGGACACTTCTAGCCAAAGAACCCATATTCGGATTATAACCGGGAGTACGGATACTACAAATACACAAAGAAATATAGTTTCGTACTTCAGCGAAGTTGCGCTGGATAAGCAGCTTACGGCATTCTGGGAGTTAGAAGATTTACTCAAAACCCAAAGATTCAATGAAGATGACAAATATTGCTAAGAGCTTTATAAAGAGACCTCTATCAGAACTAATGAGGGAAAATATATAGTCTCGTTACCATTCCGACAGGACTTTCCAGTAACCGTACACCTAGGCCCTTCTCTTAAAAAAGCCTGCTCTCAATTCTTCCGGAATGAGACACGGATAGCCAAGGATCCCGTCCTACAAAAAGAGTATAATAGGGTGTTAGCAGAATATAAGACACTAGGACACATGACGAGAATAAATAGTAACATTTCAGCGGACTCATGTGAAAATTACTTCCTGTCTCATCACGCCGTTACAAAGGCAGAGAGTACCTCAACTAAAGTTCGCGTGGTTTTCAATGCCTCAAGTGCAACCGCTAATGGGACAAGCTTAAATGACGTCCTCCTACCAGGTCCAGTACTGCAAACAGATCTTCCAATACTGATTCTACGCTGGAGGTTTTACAGATATGTTTTCAACAGTGACATCGGGAAAATGTACAGACAAATTTGGATAAACGATAACCAGTCGAAGTATCAACGCATCGTCTTTCGGGCAAACCCGAACGAATCAACGAGCCTATATGAATTAAAGACGGTTACGTTTGGAATAAGTTGTGCTCCTTACCTGGCGATGAGGACACTGTTGCAGTTGGCCGATGACGTAGAAAGCTCGCATCCAATAGCAACTAATATTCTGCGAAAGTGCATGTACGTAGATGACGTGCTTGCAGGAGGGCGCAGTATTGAATCTACCATAAAGGCAAGAGACGAAATTTCTGCGGTACTGCGGTCAGCAGGCTTTCCCTTACGAAAATGGACGGCCAACTGCGAGGATGTAATAGCAGGCATTCCAAAAAAAGATCTACTAAGCGAAGATTTTTTGGAATTGGAAGACACCAGCTCAGTTAAAGCCCTTGGAGTAAGATGGAACGCCCATTCGGATTATTTTTACTTCCTAACAAGACCAATGGAGCATAGTGCCACAATCAATCAGAAAAAGCGTATGCGGCTACGGTATACCTACGGGTTAAGCAGGGTTGTGAAATTTTAGTGAATCTGCTGGTAGCAAAAACTAAAGTTGCTCCAGTTAAAACTATTTGCCTACCCCGATTAGAGCTCTGCGGCGCGGTATTGCCCGCCGAAAGCATTGAGTCAGTATTTGGCAACCTACCACTAGGACAGGTGGACAGATTTCACAATTATGCTTGCATGGATACGCAAACCTCCATGTTTGTGGTCAACATTCGTAGCACATCGTATAACAAAAATTGTCGACAAAGTCGGAAATACGGACTCGATTCATGTGGAGTCGGCATCAAATCCAGCAGATATGGCAAGCAGAGGAGTTCTCGCCTTCGAATTAGTCGACAACACTTTGTGGTGGCATGGCCCTTCTTGGTTGCAAGAAGACAACGAAAATTGGCCAAGACAAGAGACAAGCTATAACAGCAACATCGAAGAAACAAGGGCGCATTTATGTGCAACCATAACAATAAACAATTTTGATGAAATTGTCGATAGGTTTTCAGATTTACCGAGAGCTTTGAGAGTCTTATCATATATTATGAGATTCTACCAAAGCACTCATCTGAACAAAAAAGCTTTCATCAGACGAAATTAAGGCAACGACACAACACTTAATAATCATTTACCAGAAGCAATACAATAGTGACAAATATTCTAACCTAAAGTCAAAGAAACCCATCGAATGAAAAAGCGAAGTGCTACCTCTTAACCCTTTATTAGATAAAAATGGGATTATGAGGACTGGAGGTCGTCTTGGCGCATCGCTAGATTTAGCGTACAACGAGCGCCACGCAATAATCCTTCCTTATAAGTGCCGATTGGCCCGTCTTGTTGTCCAATTTATCCATAAAATCTCCCTGCATGACGAAAACCAACTAATGCTGCGTCTAATTCGAACGCAGTATTGGATACCCCGGTTCAAAAATATGGTAAAGTCCGTCATCCATAATTGTAAGGTCTGGACAATCCATAAGCGCGAAATAGTACAAT
Organism: Anomoia purmunda; assembly: GCA_951828415.1. NCBI lineage: Eukaryota > Metazoa > Arthropoda > Insecta > Diptera > Tephritidae > Anomoia > Anomoia purmunda. The sequence goes on from OX639994.1 coordinate 51,755,807, forward strand.
GAATAAATATAGCCACCAGATAGTCACATGACATTTCTTACCCACTGCAGCGTCTCATATGGGCGGATTGTGGGAAGCAGGGGTAAAAATTTTAAAACCCATTTTAAAAAGATTGCTTCCGGCTTCAGTTACACATTCGAAGAGTTCACAACTCTTTTATGTCGAATCGAGTCTTGCCTTAACTCCCGTCCTTTAAGTCCCTCTTCGAATGGACCTTCCTACTTGGAGTCTCTTACCCCCGGTCACTTCCTAGTAGGTGTACACTTATTAGCTCCACCTGAACTAGAAGCGAACGAAAGCCCTGCCTCGATCGTAAACCCATGGCAGAAACTTAAAGCCCTACGTCAAACATTTTGCAGGAGATGGAAGACTGAAATGTGGTTATAAAAGAAGACAATCTACCGCCTAATATGTGGAGAGTGGGAAGAGTCATCAACCTACACCCAGTCTCTGATAACCGGGTACGCGTCGTCGACATCTATACTACGAAGGGGCAATCCAGCATACCAATAACGAAATTGGTCTTGCTGCCCTCCTGCGAACATACCGCTACTTCTCCTACACAAGGATAAATACATAAAAAAAAAAAAAATTAGAAACCAAAACGGGATTTCGAATATATTCCTAATTTCAAAGCTCTATTCATAAAGGTTCAAACAGATTTAAGATCTACCATTACATTTCAAAAAGTGAATTCATAGCACTAATGCATCAACAATATTTGAATATTATGTATATATGTCTTTATCCTATGCAAAATAATTATAAACAGTACGTGTAGTACAAGAAAATTCAGAATTCTGCGAATTCATTTTCATACATGCAACAAGTAGTGGTCACAAACCGACAAACTAACCAATAGTTCGAGTTAATTTTTCCGGGATTTATAACCGATAGTCAAAGATCAGCCTGGTTCCACCCTAATATTAATTGTGTTTTCATATTCTTTAGTAAAAACCCATCCAGTGACTTGTCACTAACTAAGTTTCAGAACGTAAGAAAATTTTGCTTTCAATGAACCATGCAAGAAAGTAAGAGACCCAATAAGAAGTTGCATGTTTTTTTTGTATATTTAAATATTCTGGTATATTTTGTATATTTCATAAATTTTTCCAATTTTCGCAATTCATAATAATGGATATAAAAAAATTATTTTAATAATTGGTGTCTACTTTTTTGGATCAACTGAATATTTTCAATCAGCTCCTTTATTTAACTGGAAAATTCTTCCTGGTGGAAATTTATCCAAAACAAAAAAAAACGTGCAAGTAAAGCTATAGTTTGCTGGTTTCTTGTTAGTTTTGGCGTATGAAAATTATATATATGTACTTATATAAATATTTTAAGTACCTTTATATATTTAAAAGTAAAGAACAAAAAATAAAACGACTTGTTTATAAACATCTGCCAATATTCCACTAGTGTCCCCGTCCTCACGTCGTGTCAATCCTCCCAAGGATTATACAAAAATCGTCCGGAGATTATCCAATTTTGTTCACCTATTGAGAAAGAAAACAAATTAGTTTCAGTGTACAAAAGTGTCGATTAGGCAAAACAAAAAATCAATCCACATTGTTACTTCTGCAATTTTTTTGCTTCTGATCATTATCCGCTATCTTCGGATGGCATACCCCTTCTCCCTCCGACTGTGCCATCGCAATCGAATGCAGCATACCACCATTCACACGTAGATGCATATCGATATACATACGAGTTCATATCTATGTACCTACTTATTTACTTAAAAAGCTTTGAGACTCATCTACAAAATATTATTTTATTAATATTATTATATATGTATTAATACCACTTACCTGCTCTTCGTCGCCGTACATCTGCATGCGTCCACCATTGCAATAAACTCGATGTATGTATATGGTACGACATGCACTGTTACCCAGCTGCGCATGGAGATTTTCGCCAACCTCCAAATTACGTGTTCCAACCACGTATTTTGACATTATTTTTGTCATTTCGCAACGCACGCACTAACCACTTATTTTTTTCACAATTTTTAAAATTAATTTCACATTTCTTACCACTACTTCCCTAATTTGAAAAAATGAAAGAATTTCACACCTGTCCGCTGCCGAACTTCACGTATAAATAAAAATTTTTTAACACATTAAGTTACTGGTTGGTCCTGTGGTCAGCAAGTTATGCACAGTGGCATGCAAACTGTTTGTGGGTGGTAGGCCATATTGCTGGATGGCCAGATTGCTGAATGGCCAGATTGCTGGATGTCAAACTGACCTATCTCACCACCATCAAATAACTAATATACAAAAAACAAAATGGTGAGCCATTTCATGGTGGGGGGCACTTTCCGCGATTACAAAAATACAAGTATATGTAGTTCATATTAGTTTTTATTTGTTTCGATTTTTTAAAACATGTTAGGTCACTACAATAACCAGTCCATCAGGTGTTTTTACGATATATGCAAATATATCGTAATGTCATATACGTTCTCAACTGTGGAACATAGCCAAGTCCCCCACCTTTTAAGTTAGGCACCATTTACCGATAGGGGGGCAAGTGCGCCGATACGATCACACCCAAATATCATTTTTACAGTAGGTGATGCAAGTTTATGGACACCAGGTGCATAAATACCCCAAATGTATAATAAATAGATACATACATATATGTAAAATGGTGGCAACACCATCAGTCGTTAAGTCATTGGAAGCCGTCCAATGAGTCGTCAAGTTGGGAAGTAGTCAAGTCGTCGAAGGTCAAAGGAGTCAATTCGAAAGTTGCAGTTGAAGTCAGAGGATATACCCATCGGTCGTCAAGTCGTTACAAGGCGTTTTCAAGCAGATCTATTTTAAGTCAAGTTCGAGACAATATCTTGGAAGTTTAAATTAATATTCATTATACATTGTTAACACTAAACTGAATTACTATTAACATAATAAACATTTACATCTAATTAACAATAATCATTGTTACATGGGGGCTCAACCGTCGAACGCTCAGAAGAAATTATATAGAACGGAATATTCTTAAGGAACTAATATTTACAAGTTCTAGAATGTTCTACATCGTAATATGCTTTTACGATCTGGAAAAGGAGTGAATACCATCGAAATTGAAAAAGAAGAAACAAAAATTCAAAGCGAAGATATAACTGAAGAAAAGAGAGACATCTTTAACAACATTGAAATGGCATTAAATTAAACATTAGAAGGTGTAGAAAAGGAAAATTTAAATGTTGAACTTTTACGGCTGTTAACAGAAAAGCTGTGCAAAAAATTCAGTTTCGATTTGAAGTTTTGCAAAAATTGTCTCCGATTGTGATGGAATTAGTATGCCTATAAAGCAGTGGCTACAGAATTTTGAGGACAATGCAGCAGCGTACGAATTAAACGAAAAGCAAAAGTATGTAAATGCAAGGAACAAAATGAAAGGTACAGCGAAACTGTTCCTAGAAACGGTCACCGTATCGAATTATAATAGATTAAGCGAAGCGCTTATAGCTGAGTTTGACAAAAAGCTTAGCAGCGCTGAAGTCCACCAACATTTTAGAATTAGAAAGAAGAAAGAGTCGGAGCACATGCAAGAGTACGCTTTAAATATGCGCAAATTAGCAACAATGGGTAACATAGAAGAAAGCTCAGTCATCCGATACATCGTCGAAGGGTTAAAAGTGCGAAACGAATTGAAAATTCTTCTCTTAAGTGCCAAGACGTACAAAGAGTTAATGGAACAATATGAAATTATTGAATCTATGAACAGCAGCAAAGAGAGCAGCGTAAGCAGCGAAAAAACGTTTGGTAACGGCGCAACGGCAGCAACTGCGCGCAGGTATAACACACAAGCGGGCGAAGCAAATAAAACGAATGAACGTAAGCAACTGTGGGTCGATGAAACATGTTCGAATTGCAAAGAGGAAACAAAATGTTTCAAATGTAATGGAAGCGGCCATATTGCGAAAAATTGCACAAAGCAAAACGTCAACCTTGTCTCAGAAAAGTTAAAGCAAATGGTAATAGGTGGGAACAGTTTGCATTGTCTTGTGGATACAGGCGCAGATGTGTCGCTTATGAATTTCAGCACTTATAAAAGACTATTTCGTCAAAATTTCTTAAAAACGAGCACGATGAAATTGTATGGCTTAGGTAACAAAAATACCGATGTTGGAGGTATGTTTTCTACCATTATTGAAGTAGACGGCTTAAAAACAGAGCACACAATTCTAGTTGTAGGCGACAATAATATGATGTTCGACGCGCTAATTGGATTTGACCTAATTGAAGAATTTACGTTAACTTTGAGTAAGAACGGGTGCATGTTCACGGAGAAAGAGGAAGATGCAAGCGCTGCAGCTGTTTATAATGTTCAGGGGGTGGACGAAATAGATGTGCCACCTAAATACAAAAGTGTTGTAGAGGAAATGATTAAAAGTTATAATCCAAACAACGCAAAAGAAAAATGTGTGGTCGAGTTGAAAATTATTCCCTGTAACGATATGTTTTAATGAAAACCCCAGTCGATTGTCGGCGATAGAAAACTCAGTAGTACAAAAGCAAGTAGATGAGTGGTTACAAGAGGGTGTAATTCGTGAATCTGCCACCGATGTTGCAAGTAAAGTAGTACTGGTTAAGAAAAAAGATGGTACGTTTAGAATGTGCCAGTTGAGAAAAATAGTAAAAAATACACCGCCTTTGTAACGAAGGTGGGCTTATTTGAGTTTAATAAAGCGCCTTTTGGATTTCGCAATTCACCAGCCATTCTTGTGCGTTTTCTTAACGTAATTTTTCAGAACTAGCGAAACAACGGTATAATGGAATTGTATGATATTGTCGTATTTAGGCAATCTGAAGAAGCGTGCTTAACAAATGTTCAAAGAGTTTTAGAGCGTGCGCAATAGTATGGGTTAGAAATAAAATGGCCGAAGTGCCAGTTTTTAAAAAGCCGCATAAATTTTCTTGCTCATACCATACAAGATGGCAAAGTCTGGCCAAGTCAAGAAAAGTTGAAGGCGGTTAAAAACTTTCCTGTGCCCAACAACATAAGAAGTGTGCAAGCTTTTCTCGGTCTGACAGGATATTTCCGAAAGTTTGTCCAAGATTATGCATTGATAGCGAAGCCATTAACTCAGCTGCTTAAGCGAGATGCAGAGTTCAAGATTTCTCACGAACAATTGACAGCAGTAGCCAGGTTGAAGTCAGCATTGATAGAAGAGCCTGTCCTAAAGATTTTTAAACTAACACTAAAAACTCAGCTCCACGTAGATGCCTCTAAGTACGGTTTTTGGCGGAGTACTCGTACAGCAGCATGACGGAAAGTGGCACCCAGTGTATTACTGGAGCAGAAAGACCACGGCACACGAAGAAAAGTTACATAGCTATATTTTAGAAGAGAAAGCGGTTACGACATTACTTGCTAGGTATCGACTTCGTTTTATTAACGGATTGCTCAGCGTTCAAGCAGACGACAACGAAAAAAGACGTTCCACGCGAAGTTGCCCAATGGCTCGTGTATTTACAAGACTTCAACTTTAAAACCGAACACCGAATTGGAAGCAGGATGAAACACGTTGACTCACTGAGCCGTTATCCCGTTTTTCTTGCCACGTCTGAGATTCGTGTAAGGCTAATAAGGGCGCAAGAAAGCGATGAACATTTGAAAGCAGTCGCAGAAATTCTCAAGAGAGAAGCGTATGGAAATTTCGTTATTAAAAATGGACTGATTTACAAACAAGAAGCGGTAATTATGTTTTAGCGGTTCCCAAAAAAATGGAGAAGGAAGTAGTAGAAAAAGCGCTTAACGTTAGACATATGGGTGTGCAGAAAACTACGCACGCAATTCAGCAAGACTACTTCATCCCGCATTTAGAACACAAGGTCAGGCAACATATTGCGAATTGTATCGAGTGTATACTACATAATCGCAAAATGGGGAAACAAGACGATTTTCTTCATGTCATTAACAAAGGCGATGCGCCATTGTGTACTATTCACATTGACCATCTAGGTCCGTTAGAAGCAACAGCAAAATTCTATAAATATATTTTGGCTTGTAGATGGTTTTACCAAGATCACTCGGATACTAGGTGAAACGGAATAGCAGATATGTTGTTGAAAAGGCGGCAGAGTTTGAAGGGCCACGACAAACATCCACAAGTGTAGACAACATAAAACCGTGGAAATATGTAGCAGAGTATGAGAGTTTATCATCTGGGTCAGATGCTGATCAGGATGACCGAGTGTAAAATGGTGGCAAAACCATCAGTCGATAAGTCATTGGAAGCCGTCCAATGGCTTGGGTGGTGGCTTGGAAACCTGTACTTTCCGACCGTCACTGCAGCGTGAACGGCGAAGGCGCGGCTCGGAAACCAGTCCTTTCCGACACCTAGGCAGCGCGGCTTTGGATCCCGTCCTTTCAAACCGCCTGCCCAGCAAAAAGAAACGACGTACGATTGGCGTGGGAACTCGTCCTTCCCGACCAGCTCAGCATCAGCGAACGGAGGACTCGGGAATACGTTCTTTCCGACCATCTGATAACCAAAAGAATTGGCGGCGAGTTGACTCGGGAATACATGTACCCCAACGAAGAGAAGAGACGCTATAACTTATAACTAGCACGACAACATACGTATGTTCAGCCTTAATGTTTTTTCCTTTACCGTATTTCCGTGTAGAGCACAGGAGACGATGACTTAGGAACACGGAGCGGCTCAAGGAAACAACAAGCAAACGGCTCATTGAAAACAAACGAAAAGAAAATGTTTTTTAATAAAATATGTGATGTGGTGTGAACTGGTCGTTGGATGATGTTGATTCTCAGGCAAGGCGGCCGGCATGTTTACGCCGGCAGCGTAAATAATTTCTAACCGCCCTAATATATATCATGTACACATACGCATACATATGCGACTGCGAATTATTCCAGTTCACCGTATTTTTATTTTGCTTACCGCAAGGGGGGCGGCATGTTTACGACGGCAGCGTAAATATTTTTCTAACCGCCCTAATACACATGTACATATACACACGCATACAGATGCAACCGCGAATTATTGCGGTTCACATATTTCCCGTCGGATAATTCCTTTTGTTAATTATTCCGTTTTTATTTTTTTTCCAATAAAATTGCGGTTGACGGCAACCGAACATTTTTAACTTCACTTAGTCTCAGGATCTCTGAAGCCACGCAGGTCAACTAACACTTCACACCACAAGGTAAAGCCATTATTGTATATCTACATATATACATTTGATTAAATTCTAATTGAATTAAACCAAAACAAATCTTTTCATTTATTTACAAAATTTCCAACTGTGCGTCTCGACTGCCCCCTTGGGAGACACGACACACATTTGTACAATATTTGTATTCAACGTGTGAATTGCGGGCAGAAGCAATAGAATAGTACCATGTTCTGGTAAAATACTTAAAGAAATATTTGAACACGAAAGACCAGAATTGAAATTCAAAAATGTTAAAGCCAAATAAGCTGTTCAAAACTCCACAAGCTTATTTGGCTTTAACATTTTTGAATTTCAATTCTGGTTTTTCGAGTTCAAATATTTCTTTAAATATTTCACCAGAACATGGTATATTGATAGTTGAAAGGAAAAAGTGATTACTGGAGATACGATGGTTTGTCAAATTTTGCACATTTTTAGAGTTCGGTTCAATGTGTGCGCATGTATACAAGCATACATAGATATATATACTTTTATTATGTGTAGATATGTAAATATATGTATTGAGATAGGTATTTATGCATAAATGCATGCACGTACAAATGATAACACATATAAAATGTGTTGCTTATCAACGAAAATTTTAATAAACGACAGATATTCCACTAATGCTCATACAGTGGCTCGCATATGTAAGTATTTTGCATGTGAAGAAAAAAACCGAACGATAATATGTTTGCATTTGTTCCTGTTTTATTTATAAATTATGTATTCAATTCAATAAGAAATATACTCTTTACTTCGCTGAGACTTAATTAACACATAAGCAATCATTGTACATAGGAACAAAATTAATTCAGAAACAATTCAGAATATGTAACTTGCAAAAGTATTTTGCATCAGTAGGCAGCTCACAAAAATACTTTGCTTATTTTTAAAATCCGTTATTTTGTGCAGATTTGTTTACTTGTTTCAAATTTCAGTTGAATTTAAGGTTACTGGTGCGTATTTCTATTGAAATATTCATAATTTAAATTATTTCGTTTATAATTGTGATAGAGTGCGCATCAAAAATGCCAAAAGGTAAAGATATGACAATATCGGGGGAAAAAATAATTCGACACTGATTGACCAACCTGAGCTCAGAAAGTATTCACGATTTTCTCTGATAGGTAAAGCGCACTCGGTGGTTCCCCTTCTAAGGGAAGGAAGGAAGAAAACGCATGCGGTATCTTAGATACGTTTGTATCCGTGGACTTGCACGGTTGCAGTCCTCTAACCTAAAGCTGTCACACTGAATACTTCGATATACGTAACCGTCTGATATCTGAAGGCCAGGAAGTCTGTCTTTGTCTTCAGTCACTGTTTTTTTCAGCGCTTCATGGAGATACCAGGCATATGACGTCAATTGCTCTATCGCCTACTTTTATTTATTTATTAGTAATTTGATCAGTTACAAATTACAAAAGTAGTCTAGTGCTAAAAATACTTACAGACTACGTAGAGATAACAATATACAAATTGATTTATTATAATTAAGCATGAGCAATTAAGGATTTAAAAATATGCTTAGAAACTGAAAAGTCGATTCCTAAAGAATTTGAGTGAAGATTAAATTCCGTTAATGTTCGAAAGATGGGAGCGTTAGGAGCATACTGGGTCCGAGAAAATCCCGTATAAAACGTGTCACTATTTCTAAGCGGCCTGCTTGGAACATGGAACGGAATACTCTTGAGGAGAGGTGGTGCATCGATTGAACCGCTAATAATGTCGAAGACAAAAGACATTGACAGTAACGTTCTTCTGCATTCCAGAGTTTGAAGGTTGATGAGTGCACATCTGGCCTCGTAGGAACGTAACGCAAACCGAACAAAGCTTTTTTGCACACGTTCGAGCCTCTTGATATGACACTCATGATAGGGTCGCCAAATGAAGCAAGCATATTCCAACTTGGAGCGAACAAGTAAGGTGAACAATATCTTAAGAGTATAAGGATCCGTAAAGTCCGTGCTAAAACGGCGGATAAAAGCTAAAACAGAGTAAGCCTTTGCAATTGTAAAGTTTAAATGAGTCGTGAACGAAAATTTTGAGTCAAAGACTACCCCTAAATCTTTCACTTCCGTAAGAGTCGCGAGACGAGACCCACTTATGGCATAAAATGTGAAAATGGAATAGCGCGATTTTGAAAACATTACGTGAAAGCATTTACTAACATTTAGCGGCAGATTATTTGTGTTACACCAGACTGCTAAATTGTTCAAGTCGGATTGTATCTTAACTGAATCTGCGGGGCTAGAAATGGTAGAGAAAACCTTTAAATCATCAGCGTATAGCAAAAAGTTAGAGTGTTGGAAACATGCCGAAATGTCATTTATGAAAATTACAAATAATAATGGTCCAAGAATGCTACCTTATGGCACGCCAGAGGTGGCAACAAAAGAATTTGAAAGCGCATAATCTATCACAACTATACAGTTCCGTTGGTCAAGATACGATCTAACCCAAGATAGGAATATTGAATGGAAACCCACATTGGCCAATTTCGAGATCAATATTGAAGGCTGATTTTGTCAAAAGCCTTGGAAAAATCAGTGTATATAGCATCGACTTGAAGGCGACTGTTGAAAGCTGAATGGCAGAATTCAGAGAAAATCGAGAAATTAGTCACAGTCTATCTTCCAGTCACAAAACCGTGTTGCTTATCCAATATTAGACGCCTAACAGCAGAATACATTTTTTGTTTGACAATATACACAAAGAGTTTAGAAATAGTAAACAGCTTAGCAATGGGCCTATAGTTGGCAGCGTTATTTTTGTTACCGTTTTTGAAAATAGGAAAATAGGACTCTAGAGATTTGTTGAAAATTAGAAGCAGTGGGGTAGCCAAAGCCAAGCATTTTTTAAGAAGATATGACGATAAGCCGTCAATATCAGATAGTTTTAAATTCTGAATTCCATTTACAACATCGTCTAGCGATAGAGTGAGGGCGCCAAAATTGATAGGATTGTCAATGAGGGGAAACCCGTTGGGAGATCAGTCTGGGCCACGAAGTTTGAGCGGAAGAAGTCTGCAAATAAATTAGCCGCCTCCGAAGGTGAAGAAGCTCGCTCCGTATTGTAGAAGACAGATGAAGGAATAGACGAGCAAAGTTTTTTTGCCTTAACATAGTTCCAGGGTTTACTTTGATGCCAGATTCATAGTTGCTGACAAAGGACCTGTGGAGCTTCTTTCCTAAAGCTTTGAATTTATTGGAATAAAATAGATACCTGCGTTTATAAACAAATAGCTTAGTAAATTTGAATTTTTTGAAATATTTGTTCCTCAAATATTTTATTCGCTTTAGTCTTTTAGTATACCATGGAATTTTATAACAAATCTTTTTTTTCGCGGTATGTTATTAATACAAATTTGGTTTAACCCAGAAAAAGAGCTTACCAGTCAATCAATGAGACCTCCTGAAAAACCAAATCAAGATTTCCACTGATACTCTCAAATATGTAAAACTCCACAACAAGCGTAAGCGGTATGTGGTGCATACCAGAGCTAGAAAGTGGATCGAGATATTCAGTCAACGTACAATTAATATTATCACTAATGAATACAAGATCAAGCGTTCTAGATAACTGATTCGAGAAGCTATTTATCTGGGATAGATTAAAACTTAAAAAATTATCAATAAGATACACCTCGGAGGTACTGCAAACATTCGTAGGAATTAAAGTTGAACTATCGTTGACACATGACCAAACAATATTAGGCAAATTAAAGTCACCAAAGATGCAGAAATTTTCACCATCATGATTTCGTAACATGTCAATAATGTTATTAACGTGCGATTTATAGAGATGATCCGAACTTCCAGGAGGAATGTAGGATGCGAAGATAAATAATTTAGAGCCATGAACAGGGACACAGAGTTGATCTAGTAGTGAATCCGTATCACTAAGATCCACTAATGATGAGCGAAGATGACGGCGCACAGCGATCAGAACACCACCACCTCGCGGGAGACCAGTTCTAGAGTAGTCCCGGTCTTTGCGATACACATTGTATAGATTGCAATCAAAGAATTCACCATCATAAAAATCGGAGTTGAGCCAAGTTTCGACCAGAACAAATACATCGTAATCAGTATGAGAGCTCATGTTGAAGAGCATTTTAGAGTTAGTTCTCAGGCCAGATACATTTTGAAAATAAATATTTAGTTGCGCTGAATAGCAGCCTGTGAGACTATGTCTCCGGCAAGATTTATTGCTTCTTCGGAAAAAAGAGAAATGGCTTTACCGTCACGTTAGAGGGCCACAGTTCATCATTAAACATTTTACTGTAGTCATTAGATAGCACTCGTACTTTAAAAGCAACTCTGACCAAGGTTTTGACATCGACATCTCTCTTAACTAACTTGAAACAAGCAATCTTATCAGCATCTATAAGAGCATGCTCAGAGATATATTTAATAATATGGTATTCCGTGACAGAGGGCTTAAAAGAGGATATATGAATCCATCCGCATTTGTAAGTTGCTCGGACTCAGCAGTAGTATCAATAGGTGCCATAGGAAAGTTAGCAGCGCCAGCAGCAGCAGCGAAAGACGTCAATGTTAGTGTTATTGTTGCTTACGTTGCTAGAACTGGTTTTGGCTTCAGCGAGCGCATTCAACGGAGAGCCACCACTATTAGAAACAACACTAGCTGTGGTTGTTGACGTATTTGTTGTCTCACTATAATTATCACCCACAGTTAAAGACGATGAAAAACACGACTTATCATTCCCCACAGAATTCACTGCCTAGAGCTGGACAGGCTGAGTTGATTTGTTTTGTGATTTATCTTGTGTAGTTTCGCCCTGTGCTGTAATATTTTGTGTTGCTTTAGGTGCACTGAGCGCGTACGAATTTCATTTCTCTCGTTATTCGCATCATCTCTACCCGGAATTAGCATGTCAAAAAAGCTCTGCAGCGCACCAACACTTTTTAGCGCTTTATGAATTATAGAGCGCGAAAACATAGCAATGCATTTGTCACACTTATACATAATGTTGTTATTGTTATTAAATAAATTGATTGCATTTTCAGGTAAATTTGTGCAATTTATATGAATTTTGGAGTGACAAACACCACAAAATAGAAAATCGCCCGGTGAGCACTGATCACTGCATTTAGAGCACTTTCCCATTATATAAACGACAAGTGAAGAAAATAAGTAGAAAAAAAAACTAAGAAGACTATCGAGCACGAAACACATTGATACACATTCATTCTTGACAGATTATCAGGTGGGACGATCTGTCCTCAATATCGAATTCCAACGCCTGCAGAGCCAACCTTCTAGATAAATCGTTTTTATTCATGGGCCATTTCAGGCTCGCATTATCAGTAATAATTGAGAATGGGAATCCTTCATCTGCTATAATTCTTTTGGTATTTGTTGAGTTTGGCTGAAACATACGCGATCGGCCGTTCATTGTTGCCATCGTCTAATTCACTCTGTCCGTCGATGCGCCACATTAAATATGAAAATGTCTGTTAAAGTCCGAATGTGTGAGTACGGGTGTCTAGATCATACTTTCCGTTAGCTTCTCAAAAGACAGCTTGTCTTCGCCAGTCGTCGTGAACTTTTTAATATTGTCTTTTCAGAGGCAGTGATGCAGCTGTGCTGCAATAGTCGAATAATTCTGTATAAACGTTGGTACCAAACTAACATGCCGTCGTGGCTGTTTTGGGGTTTTAAGTTCAGGGCATATATATGTATATGTATGTATATACGAACATATGCACAAGCATATATGAGCAATACTAGTGGAAATCAAAAATCAAAAGAAATAAAAATAATTACACTGCGGAACAAAATTTTGCGGTCGGAGATTTTTAAGTCAATTTAGGGTAATTTGGGGGCGCTGATTACGAAAATAATATCAGTTTTGTCGAATTGGCTCTAGTTTTTCAGATAAAGACTTTTAAATATTTCACGAAAAACCTAATTTAAAATACCAATATGGATTTCAAATAATACAAAAATAAAAAAAAATATATTATTTTCATTAATTAATCGTAAAAAAATTACAAAAAACTTTTTCTGTAGGACTTCCTATGATGTCGTTGCTCAGGATAATCCCGTATTAAGTTCCACCAGTAGTCTGCCATCATTTGGTCGTCCCATCGACCTCGGTATCTTTCTTCCATTATTTTTATGTCCTGGTGGAACCGTTCACCTTGTTCCTCACTGTAATCGCCTAGGTTGTCCGGGAATTTGTCCAAATGACTATGTAAATAATGTAATTTAAGGCTCATTTTAGCTATTAGTGTGCGAAAGTTGAGAAGCATATCAGCAACTAGTTTTTTTATAGTCTGGTGATTTATGATTTCCCAAAAAATTTTTGACTACATTAACAAAGCTTAGCCAGGCTTCAGATTCAATTTGTGACATATGGTTTAAGAATTCAGTGTCTTTTAGCAGGGTACGAATTTGAGGACCATCGAAGACTCCTGCTTTTAATTTTTCCATACGAAGAACTGGAAATTTTTTCCACACATATTCGAAACAGTCACCTGTCTTATCAAGGGCTTTGATGAACTGTCATTAGCCCAAGCTTGATGTGAAGTGGTGGAAGAATGATTTTTTCTCGGCTTATCAGTTGGTCATAAACCAAATTTGCTGTTCCTACCTCCATACTTTCTCTCACCTTCTCAGTCCTTTCTAATCCAATGTTCATTTCTTGCACGACTGTCCCATAAACATATAAAACAGGGGTGTTTGGTATACCCACTTTGTTGGCCCAATAAAAAATTCACTACCTTCAAGTCCACGCATACTGACCACTTATGTTGTGCATACAAAATCTTTGCTAAAACAATTTTTACATTTTCGTATTCTTCTTTTAGTTTGGTACTATGACCGATTGGAATAATAATAAAATATTTAAACCAACGAACTACTTGTTTTAATAATTTATATAACAAAACTTATTGAGGAATAGTTAAATTAATATAACTGGAACTGGGTCATATAAAAACACATTTCGTAAGCCTGCTACTAATCTTAATAAAAACTACTATTAACAAACTCATGACCGCAGGTTTTTTTTAAATTTTTGTTACGCAGTGTTATTTAACGTTGACAAATTATCCAGGCTTATTATTGTACACCAACAACCAAAACTGGTTTTATGACCCAGATCCTATCGTTCATCTACTATACCGTCTGTCGGTAATCTACACCCGATAACACAAGCAATACGAGCACATACTAGCATAGGTATTTCTTCCAGCTACATATCTATACATATTATAAAACAAAGTCTAAAATTTTGGAAAGAGCTAATCTCGGGCACTACAGAACGGATTGGGATGCAACTTTTTTTAAATTAATGCTTGCAGTTAGCACTACAATGATAGCTACTTAAATTAAAAATTAGCCTATTCATTTATGAAATATTTAAGTGTAAAGTTATAAAAAATGTTACACTAAGTACAGCATTGCTACAACCGAATGTAAAATCAGTGTCGTAGCGGGAAGATGTGTAGTTGTGTGAGTAGTAAATCAACTGCTCTTTGTTACTACTTCGTTCGGCTATGCGCAGAGGGCTGTGCTGTTGACTTCGTTGATAAACCGATGCAAGGCGAAATGATAACTTTGATCCACACTGTTAGATATGTTTGTTTTTCAGATGCTTTGTGATCATACAAGAAACTAGAAACTACAGCTGAATTTTTAAAAGTTTTTTAGTGTTTTGCTTACGGTGTTGCGCATTTTCTTCCATACAAAAATTAGTTTTGTTTATGTGTTTACTAGCTGGCAACGGTTGTGTATAAGAAATTACTTACTATTAGTTACTTTGGTTCTGAAATAGTTTGATTTTTCATTTACCTTAATTCCTAAATATACAAACTCATAAAAATAACAATTTTATGTTGCATACAATTGCAATTAAAACTTTTTATTGGACAAACATCAAAAAATGTCTTTGTATAAAATGCAAGGACGGAAAGATATTTTTCCTTGATGCTCCTGGCGGCACGAGAAAAATATTTTTAATAAATTTACTTCCTTCCCTTGCGTCTTCTGGGATCGCAGCTACCCTTTTAGAAGGTGGAAGAACGGCGAATACTACATTTAAACTTCCTCTAAATATTTCTGACGATTGTGACAGCGTATGCAACATTTCTAAGCAAAGTAATACTTCTAAGCTTATCCAGATGTGCTCACTGATAGTTTGGGATGAAGCCACAATGTCACATAAAGCGTCAGTTGAAACCCTAGATATTACCATGCGCGATTTAAGAAGTATGAACCCACCTATGGGTGGTTGTACGGTATTATTTTCAGGAGATTTCCGTCAAATTTTGCCAGTTATATATAGAGAAACCAGGGCTGATGAGGTGAATGCGTCATTAAAACGATCATACCTTTGGTCCCATGTAATAAAATTAGCACTCAAGATTAACATGAGAGTGCTTAAATCCTCAGAAGATAACAGGATGTTTGCTGATATGTTACTGAATGTTACAGTTTGTGGGGAAATCTCCTTCAATAATGATATATGCGTTTCAGTCACCGACCATCAGCAACTGATTGACAAAATATATCCCACAATAGACCAACTTGCTTATAAACCTGTATCCTGGTTAAAGGAACGAGCAATATTAACACCTACTAATGAACAAGTCGAAAAAATTAACGAATTGGTATTGTTACAATTCCACGCACAAACGAGAGAATATTGCTCGGTGGATACAGTAGTCGACGGTGAAGAAGCTGTGCACAACCCAACGGAATTTCTAAATTCTATGAACCCTTCAGGTATTCCTCCCCACAAACTTACTTTAAAAGTTGGAGCTCCAATAGTTTTATTGCGAAATTTAAGTCCCCCACTGTTATGCAATGGAACTCGCCTGCAGGTAAAAAGGTTACATTTTTATCTGGTTGAATGTACTATTTTAACTGGTTGTGGTATTGGAAAGTCTACTTTAATACCTAGAATTCCGATGATACCTACAGATTTACCATTTAGATTTAAAATACTTCAGTTTCCGGTAAAGGTTTGTTTTGGAATGACCATAAGCAAGGCACAGGGG